>OX459030.1:98086095-99286095 GCA_949775025.1 Tricholauxania praeusta | reverse complement strand
GCTAGTACAAATATTTACTGCATTGATGGGTACGGCGATAACTTTTGCTTCACTTTCTTTGGCCGCATTGCTAGCCGAGCAATGGCCATACTAAGCTTGTTCAATATGTTCTTCCAGTCGTACTTTGTGCAGCTGGCTCAATTATATATTGGCGTTTTTGTTATGGCTGCATTTATTGTCTACGATACACAAGGCATTATTGAAAAATGTCGCTTAGGCAATCGGGATGTTCAACATGCATTGGACTTATTCTTTGATGTATTAAGCATGTTCAGGCGTTTGTTAATCATTTTGACTAAGAAGGGGGAACGCAAGCAGAATGAGAGGCGTAAAATCGCTAAGTGGAATAAAATTGCACACCTCCAAACAGGATTACTATAATGCAGTTTTCAAAACAATTGCTCATCGAGTCAATCAATTAATTTGGATTTTGGATGTGTATTCATTAATAATACATATAGCAATAAGAATTTTTAACTCTAATTTTATTAAAAAATCCTTTAGATTCATTTGTTTTCTAAATTTATGAAAATTGTTTATCAAAAAATTAATTAAATAAATCGATAGAGCAATTCGTGCTACAAATACTGGGCATGAGCAACGGTGTTTCGATAACTTTTAATGTACTGCATCGTATTACGAATATTGTAATGTATATTTATAAAAATAAAGGAAAGCTGAAGAAAATTAAACACAATATTTTATGGCAATGAGGGAATTCTTATTAGCATTACACTTTTTATGATAATAAATTATGCTTTCATTATTTTGAAAACTTAATACCAATGCCTATGTACTTATGTCTAGTATGGTATATTTGTTACTGACATGATGTAAAATTAGGATGGTAACATGTAAGGAATATATAAACATGTATACTCCTAACCAAATTTTAATTTTTTCGTGCACCGGCAAACAGTAATTTACTAAACTAGCTTATGTTAAGTGATTGATTGATGTATAAGTTTAAGTATTAGATAATTAGTGTACATGATTGTGACCAACTGACACTGTCGATGGTGTTAAGGAAGAATCAAAAACATTCATTAGATCACCTGCCAAGCTACTCGCAAAATGTGAACTGGATTGAGCATTGGGGCGTGGCATCTCCAAAGCAACAAACCCACTTAAATTGCTATTCTTGGTACTTATACCGAGCTGTGAAATTTTGTGCATGGACCTAAGACTATGCAGTAAGGACTGCGTAAAATGTGAGGTTGTACAACGAGGAGGGAGCGGGCAAAGCAGCGAAAAATGATGTTGAAGCTATGCAAACATAATAAAAGTTATGTTTGTATCTTTTTGCCAACATATACAGGCTATTTTATTATTCAAAATTAATAATGAAAATGCGATCGAAAAATTTTGCTTTCATTTTCAAGAAATTTTTGTGCTGTCAAAATTTCATCAAATTCATAAAAAGATATCGAATGGGACAGCAAAATTGTAAATTTTAGTCACCACAGTAAAAATTTTACTCACCAGGCTAAAAATGGTTTTCACCGCGATTTGCCTAGGTAAAAGATATCGATGGGGATAGACCCTAAGTAAACAAAAATCTATTGAATAGAAAAAGCACAGTCTGGCAGCACCAGCAATCAGCTGTCAATTTTTCACTTTTTATTTCATTTCATATTCGTTGTAGTTTTTCAATTTGAATACAAACGTTAAAAATTTGTTCCGTTATTATTTGGCATGAAAATTACATGAACTCAAAAAAAGTAAAGTAAAAGTTGCAACAAAAATTAGCAGTACAAAATTACAAGTGGAGCAAAATAATTAAAAATTTTGGAAAAATAATAAAACTAAAAAACTTCCATAACGCTAATGTAACTAGCAGCAAAACTCAAAGGACAAAATTAAAATTCGAAATTCTCAAGTGAAGAAAAGTCTATTGCACAGAAAGAATCGCACGCACGCATATAAAAAAAAAAAATACAACGGGATTGAACAACAGTTTCAATGTCACAAAGGACATAGCTGCTACCGTTGCCTCAGATAAAAGTAATGATTTGCCAATGCCAATGTTCAAGGAGCTCTCAAATTCCACCGTTAGCTGGTGAAGGTGCAGCTGTGGATAATTTATATTTTTTTGAAGATGAAATATATAGCTTCGATAAGAAAGGTTGTGTTAAATTTGGCCTGGTTGTTGAAACCTCTGACGATGAAGAAGATAACTTTGATGATGTACTTGCCAAAGGAGAAATACGAGTGGCGTGGCATCCGGATGGCAGGGAGGAAATTCAATTGGAAAGGGCGGTAAGTTAGAAAATTAAGTCTAGGAGCTTAATAAAGTTCCAAAGTGTAATAAAAAATTGTATGCATTAAAAGATAACCAGAGATAGTTAAATTGGGATAATCTAGGAGCATGGTAAAGTTCCAAAGCGTAGTAATAAATGATCCCTTAGACATTCATGTTGAAAATATCCCACAAGGTCTCAAGAGGATTCAGGTCGAGGCAGGCCAACCAAAAACTTCTACCCTATTGCTCTGAAGCCAGCCCTTACAAGCATTAGAGACATATTTGGATCATTGTCCTGATGCAACCTTCATTCACGTGGCTTCTCTACATCGGCATATGGCAACATCACATCTTTTAGTATGTCAACGTACACGAAGCGATCCAAAGTTTCTTAAATCCTATTCATTGGCCCAATACCTTAACCAGAGAAGAGATCCCAGACCATTACACTGCCACCTCAATTCATTACAGTGGCTTTTCAATACTTAGAATTCATTCTTTCTTCTTTTGGTTTGCGTATACGCCTTATTCCACGCCCACCTCAACTGGAGTGTCTAAAAATGGAAGACTATATTGTTTTCTAACAAATTCAATTATAACTTGGAAGATTCGGATGAAATAAGGCGTATACACAGGCCAAAAGAAGAAAGGTTAAATTCTAAGTATTGCAAAGCCACTGTAAAAATGGAGGTGGCAGTGTAATGGTCTGACATTTTTTTTCTGGTCAAGGAATTGGGCCATTTCAGAGGATTGAAGAAATTATGGATCGCTTCATGTACATTGACATATTAAAAGACGTGATGCTGCCATATGCCTATGCAGAGAAGCCACTTGCATGAAGGTTGCATCAGGACAATGATCCAAATATGTCTCTAATGCTTGTAAGGGCTGGCTTCAGAGCAATAGGGTAGAAGTTTTTGGTTGGCCTGCCTCGACCTGAATCCTCTTGAGACCTTGTGGGATATTTTCAACATGAATATCATCAGAAAAAATTGCGAAACCACGGAAGATCCATTCAGTCCTTAAAAATATCCTGGGGAAGGATATCGCAGGATATCATTAATAATTTAATTTTTTCTATGCCTTAAAAAGGTGCGCGAGTCGTCAAGAATAAAGGGTTCGCAACTAAGTACCTACTAATTTTAAAAGTTTTTATTTACCATAAAAATGGGGGTGCTTTAGTTTTGTCCGTTAAGGTTTTGGGTTTAAAATGTTCTTTCGATGTTAACTTTTTATTTATGAGACGCAGATTTTTTTTTTAATTTTTGCTTGTCAATAATAAAGGTATAAATAAATAAAATAAATACGTAATATGTTTTAAGAACGTAGTTTTCATAAAAAAAATCATGATTTGAAAAAAATGTACTAAGGGGGTCTTATAATTTTTGCTCGAAAATTAGATTTTTTTTTCTAATTTCCAAGCTGTGTACACAAATTAAAATAGTAACCTAATATCCAAGCAATTCTAATTTTCGCGAGCTCTAATTCTCGAGCTTTGCCTGTATATGAAGAGGTGAGATGCAAAACCCGCCAAGTTCATTGTTTACGTTTTATAGAAAAGCTGTATTGCACTGAATTTAACTATAATAAAAATGTAATTGTTGTCAAAAGTTATTACAATCCTGATTTTTCATTACATTTTATGATCTAATCTATAAGGACTATTATAAAAAAATGTTAGGTCTTGGCGGGTTTTGAAACAAATGTGGACTTGGCGGTTTTTGAAATTGAAAACGTGGCTAAGTTTAAATTAATTTCAAAACATTTGAATAAATGTAAATTGAAGTTTTAATTAAACAATATAATTTCCATGTTAAAATAACAAAGCTATTTGTATTTATGAAAGCCGAATCTTTTTTAATGAAAAATTGGAATCAAATCCCGCCAATGATTTTCAGAAATGTGGGTTTAGCGGGTTTTGATAAAAATTATTGATCAGATCTTATTGCTATCAAATCAATTATTGAAAGCAAACATTTTTTTTACAATTTAGAGTATGTAGGCTTATAGACATAAATGTTATCCGTCCCCTCCTACAATATCACACATTTTTATTTTTTTGGACTTGGCGGGTTTTACATCTCAACTTTCATATGTGTATGGCACTCATTTAAAACTACAATTTTTGTTTATTCAGAATTTCACATTTACAATATACATAATATAACCTCCTCGTTGAAGTTCTAGCAGTGATATATTTCTAACTATGTATGTACCATTTGAGGAGATTTTACAATACTTGAGTTTTTATAATTTGCAAACTGTTATTTATTTAAGACTGCATATGGTTCTTACAAAAATGCTCACATTAAGTAAAAACTGTTTAATAGTCTTAACAGTCCACAGCGAAATCAAATACAGTATGTCCAATATACGAACTAATTGATGCACGGGTCAGACGTAATACCAAACATTCGTTTATCGAAGTTTTTTTAGCTAAGAAATTCGCTTTTCATTACGAATATACTCGTATAAAAGTTAAGTTAGTTTTTGGAAATCATACATATCGTTACCTTAATATAGAAAGGCCCTAATTTTTCTGAAACGGCATGATTTCAACACAATCAATTTTATAGTAACATTAAATGAGTGGAAAACCGGCATGTGAATTGTATGTGGCCTTACCTCTGCTTAACTGTCAGCAATGGGTTCTTACGAAAAATTCATCATTCGTCCAGCCACCACCAATCGACAAGCGACAGTTCGTTTGGATATTTGTGCATCGTATTGATCAGTTATTTCGCGCTGGATGTCAGCAGCAGTCTTACGAGGATCAAATTTTGCCTTGCGCACAATCTGAGGATCCTTGTATCCAGAAGTCTTAAGAGGTCTTTTTTTCTGTTGTTTCATACTTATCGAAATGATCAAGTGCATTGAATACCATCTCTTTGGAGCAATTTAACCGTGTTACCATCGCCTGATAACTCATGGCCGTCCTTTGAAGCTCGACAATTGACTTACGCATGGCCGGTATACAATTTTTGGCCACTACCCATGGTTAAGGATAATATGCTAATAAGCAAATTCGGTCAAAAAGTGTTCTTAAAAGCAATGACAATATCGCAATATCGTTTCTGGAATCTTTTATCAAGTTTTTCTTTTATTTTTTGCAAATTATATTTTTGTTTCCAATTAGTTGACTCAGTCAAATCTGAGCTAGAAAATCTCTCATAAAACTTTTTTATGCTATGAATTTGAATTCAATTATATTATTTTTCTTAAGCTTTTATGTCCCACGCTTACATTATGTATAAATTTTCTGTCACACAGAAAAATTAATGTGAAAAACTACCAATAACAACGAATGATTTCGTTTCCAATTAGTTGTCAACAGCTGTATGTATGTACGTATATAATGGCCACATTGCTTAGATAACTGCACTCGGTTTTTTTTTCTTCACTTTTTTCAAGAGTTTCTGTAATGAAATATCTCATACACTATAGGCAATAGGATAAAAAAAACCCAGTCGTATTTTTTTCTTTTCTTGATTTTTTCATACTCTACTCTTATTAAAAATGCTCTTGTTTTCAAATCGAAATTCCCGACATAACTTTGGAAAACGTGAATTTTTTTGAAAAATTAATCATTTTTAAACGAAATTAACCCAATTCCCCATAGTTTTTGAGATATTTCTTTTCAAAAAATGTTCACTTATTGATTTTATTAACATTTGCGAAGCTTTGTAATACAAGGTTGCCCATATTCGAAGCGCCCATTTTATTTTTAAATAAAAAATTCGATTGTAGTGCAGCTTGTTGAAACCAGTAGTGACCCATACGCTTTCAACGAATAATTGGCATGAAAAAATTGGTTATCATATCGCGATAACGCTCCTGATTAACAGTAACCGTGTGGCCATTATCATCTTCGAAAAAGATCGGCCCAATGACCATTTTAGCACAAGCGCCGCACCAAACAGTGACTTTTGCATCGTGAAGAGGTACCTCTTAAATCTCTTGAGGATTTTCAGTGGTATAAATACGGCAATTTTGTTTGTTAACCGTTCCGTTCAAATGGAAATGAGCTTCATTGGTCATGATAATAAAGCAAGTTGAGTTTTCACTATTGACTTGTTTTGGTGAATGTAAATTTCAACAATCTTAGAGCGTTCGCGTTGCGTGTACTGTTCCATGGTAAAAATCTACTTGGAATGACGCTTCAAAACGCGGTATGTCATTAGTCGATTTGACATCGCTGTCAAAAGTTATAGTGTTGCCTAATGGGCGCTTCGAATATGGGCAACCCTGTTCTTTTACGTACTTTTCAGACATGATTGCTTTTCGAAACTAATAAGTTTTCGCCATACTTATTGAAGCAATTCGGTACTTTTGAACTTATTTTATACTTTCCGACTAATTTGTGATACTTTTAAATTTTTATACGACATTTTGATTAAGCACGGGAGTCATTAACTTTTTAATACTTTATATAAAGTTTTAGATTTTTTTCTTAACTTTAGCAAGTGTTAGATAATTAACTTTATAATTCTTACATATGTATGTACAAACTTATAGGTCACGATGATAAAAATATTAATCTTTCGTCGACACTTTCCAAAGCTAAAAAGAAGAAAAGAAGCTTAAAAATTTAAAGTGTAAGAAACACATAGCTTCGACAAAGCCTTCTGTGAATGCCAGTCCATCGATGATAGACTTTGAAAAAAAACTTTACAAACAACGAGCAGCTTGTGTTTACTGACATCCGGATAGACTTCCTTCGAGATATCAAACGAAAATCTACCAATTAGAGGTCATAACCTGTATTAGTGCACCTTTGATTTATTTTTTCACCGCTTGTAGTCGTTGATCGTAAGTTAATGCAAAATAAAATATTTTAATCGCTCAATATTATATACATATGTGCGTTTATGAATATTTACAGCTCGACGACGGCTTTTTAATGTGAAACTTCATTGGGCATCCTAAGCTGAAATTTCGAAATGGTAATTGTGAAACGGAAACTAGTAAAGGTGTATATAAATAAATGAAGAAAAGTCCTAAAATGCTGAACCGATTTTAGTAAATAAGGAATATAAAAGCTAACAATTCATTAATATAAGGCGCTATAAGGTAATCTAGCTATATTTATAATTTTCTGAGTTATAGCCCCAAAGCTACTAGACCAATTTTGACTCGATATTTTTATACCATTTCTTTAGCCGACTTTTCGAAAAGTTTTTTTTAACAAATTATCTTTTAAATATGTTTATTGTATATAAAAGTTTATAATTTTAAGTAACAGCTTTAAGCTCGAATTAATGTTAATTTAATTTTAAGAGCGTGAAGTTAAATTCAGTTGCAATATTAGCACAGATATAAAGTATCTGACTTAACATAGCATTAACAGAATGTTTATATGATGCTGAGGGAGATTATAAGCGGAACAAAATAGAGGTGATCCGACGCTCTTATGTAAATGCAGTTTATTTTTTGAATACATGAATTTGTTTTCAAAATTTTTGTTGTGAAAATTCAATACGGTCATCTCTGCTGTACTTGACTTAAAAGTATATGATGATGATTGATAATTGGAGATATGAATGCATGTAGTACACACTTAAGCCTAACATCATGAAAGTGCAGTATTTATTATTATATTAAAATCTATATAGTTGGGAATTATCTACAGCTTATACAAACCGTCTAAATCACTCTAATAAGATATATGTCCTCAAAGCAAAGTACGGCATATCTGGCTAATGACCACTTATTTTGATTGTCACTGGGTTGATTCCATAGAACATACATTGAACCACGTTTGAAACGGCAAATTGTTTGGCGCAGCTTGTTTTTGTGAACATTTATACATGTTCGGATCATATTACCTGCCACACTAAACATAAATTTTTTCTTTTGATACAATTTTATATTGTTTTATTTCGTTTACAATTCTAGTTTTTATAAAAATTTTGCTAATATTACAAGTTTTAAAGGGTTTTAATGTGGACTCAAAGAATGAACCGAGTTTGATTGAGTTTTTGACAAAATTGGTTGCGTTATATTTATTTAAATCGTAACTGTAGTTTGAGTAAAAAATTTTCGACACTAAACTAACCTTAGCTCCGATTCTTACTCTTTTCATGACGCGCTTTTTAATTTAAAAATAATCATCTTTAGATCTCGCTCGGTTTTTGTTCCAATATAGAATATCCAAAATAGCAAAAATGTTCAATGAACATTGTTCATATATTTTTTGTTTACTTATTAGTTAATACAATGGCTTACATATGCTCAGCCTCAAGGAAAAACTATCTAGGGGTTTTCAGCAAAATGGGATTCATTTTTCATTATGTTTGTTTATATATGACTGCTTTCAAAAACTCCTACGTCCTCTGAAAATAGTTTTAAGAAACACTATTTTTAAATCATGCAATTTTTCTCTTCTTCTTGAGAATAAAACAATTACTCCATTTTTTTATATACATATTATACAATGTTTTTTTTTAGAATTTTTGGCCAAAATTCTTGGGTCATGCAATTTTTTTGCCTCTAAAGTTAGCATGACCATATCTGGCCTGTAACACATATCTGGCACTTACAATGGTCGAAACTCAACTGAACTAGCGTCTATTTTTGAATGTTTAGCGTCCGTTTGTTTCGTTGAGTTCGCACCCGTCACTTTGTTCGTTAGTAATCCTATTTGATTTGTCTTAAAGTATCTTTCACTTCTCGGCTGTTTTAACCCGTTCTTATAAGTTTCCACATTCGGCTGTCCTGCTGACCGTGTTAATATTTCGGTTTGAACCGTGAATACTCTTGGTAAATTCTTTCACATAATACTCACCAAGGGGTAAACCTCCACTTTTTGTACCTTTCCTAAATATGGGATAGTATCTACTACATATGCACTTAGTTGCATTATCGAACATCATGACAAGTTTTAAATCATATTTCGCTGGATTGTTTGGAATGCAAATTCAAACACTTTGTTAAATTTTATTTATTATTTTAACAATATTTGTTTGTTTAATCAGTTGTTTGTACATATTACCCCTTTAATTCTCATAGCTTCATTTTATAAGATACTAATAGTGCACTTTGGTTATCCTATTTAAAACCATCAGACCATTACAAAACCCCATTTCACCCAGCAACTTTTTGATGTAAACTGCTTCTTTAGCTACAGCTGATAGCGCGACGTAATCTGCTTCCGTAGTGCTGAGTGCAATAATGCTTTGCTTTTTGCTTTCCCAGGAGAATACACTACATGCTGCAACAAAGGCGCAACCTGTAAACAACTTTCGGTAACTCGCATCGCCTACCCGCAGCAGTCCTTCTGCTATTCGTATGGCTTCAGGATCATCTTTACTGAGATCTTTAACAGCAGCTTCGATGTCTTTAAAATTGTCGCTATAATAAACTGCTGCTTTAAGCCAAGTGCCCCATCGTGTAATAATTGGAGATGGTGGCAGAGGTGTGTTTGGAAATGCAAGCTTAAAAGCTGCGTGACGAGATGGTAAAATAATATTTAACCCTTAAAAATTTAATATGCAGTTGAATAAAATCCTTTAGGATCTAAATTTTTTATCGATTCAAAAAACTGATGCAAGGATCAGAGGAGCAAATAATTTTTACTGAAAATATTTTGCTGTAGGTCGAAAAACCACACCATAAACATATTTTTAGCAAAAAAGTGAGAAATGTCCTGTATCAGAGCTGGGCGATAAGGATTACATGTGTAATTGATTGCGCATAGGATTACAATTATTTTAATCACAATTTCAAAATTTTTAAAATTAGGATAACTGTAATCGTTCAACGAAGACTTTAAGATTGCGATTGCGGCAATCATAATTTACAAAGAAGTCGCAATTACGATTACAGTAATCGTAATCTTAAAGTCTTCGTTGAACGATTACAGTAATTTTAGATCCGTTTTTTTTTTGTATAAGGATTACTGTAATCGTTGCAAAGGATTACTTTTATGAAATATCAGAAAACCCCATGCTTAACCCTTAAATGCATGATTTTTTTTTTTTTTTTGTGAAAAAATATTTTTATAAACAAACCAATGCAAAAAAAAAAAATTAGGAACAAGTTTTTTCGTAAAACGAAATGAGCTTGTATTCAAACTATTAGTCGAAATAGCCCTACAAACTTTAAAATGCTTTCCAATACTTCCGTGATAAAAAAATCAAATTTGATGTCAAAACTGGCAAGTTCATACTTAATTTCGTGGCTTTAATTTATGTTTTTATGAATTCTTTTTGTGTTATGTCTCAAAAATATTAAAATTTATGTTCGTTATTAGTTCGTCAGATTGGTATCTATCCTCATGCATTAAAATTATTTACTAAACATTTTTAATTTCTTTAAAAATTGACAATATTTCTTTTAAATCAAGGTGTATGCTCAATTTTGTGAGTAACTGTAGACTACGCCTTTCGCATTTTATTTCCTAGGGTCCTCTTTCGTTTTGATTCTTCTAATATTTCTCAGTTCCTAATTTCACTCAATCTGTGTCCTAACATCGTTGTGTACCTTCTCTCGAAAATTCACTAGGTTCTGATAATTTATTCTTTGAGTTCTATGAAAGAATATAACGCTTGGTTTCGTATTGATCGTGGATTGAACAGAATTATTGTATCGATTTACTGCTATATGAAGAAGTTCTTTTGAATTAATATTCTTTAATTCTTTTTCAAGGCAGCGATAAATTTCTTATAGGGTGGAAATGTAGAGAAACGAGTAGTGTTTTGAACGTGACTGAGTTTCTTTATATGGATGAAAGTTGTTTATAAAGAGATAAATTGTATTATTATATTATATGTACATGTTTAGCACATGATACATTTTAACAGCCTCACTAATTAAATTACAAAATATTTTTGTTTTAATTTATAAACTACTGTTATTTCTGTAAATACAATATAGTAGTTCCGCTATTTTAAAAGCTCATATTATACTCAGCATGATGATAATTTCATGATTTTGTATAAATTAATTTTTTCCTTGTGATTACGGGTCTGTTCAGTATTGACAAAATATTGCACATGCTTTGCCGCATTCTTGCTTTTTTGCGCTGCTTATGCCAACGAACCTGCTTTTCTGCCCTGCTATAGCATTCTTGCATATGCATCCCTGCTTTTACAGAACGTTATATCTTGTTTGTGTTAAGGTTTTGTTAAAAGTGAATAAAAAATACAAAATGACTTTATTACTCACAACAAACTTAATATTTGACGAGTTAGATTTTAGTGGATGCAATGATTGATGAGGATGCATTGTGCAAACTCCAACAATAAAAATGTTAAATCCGTCAATAAAATTCAAAACTTTATGTTTAAAAACCAATTTTTTAATTTTTGCTTATGAAAAAAAATAAGCCATGTATATATGTATGTATATACATAGTTATATTTATATATTACATGTTACATATGTAGGTATAACAAAGGTATATGAATTTTTATTTGTTACGCAACCCTTGGTGAGCGTACCCAACGTAACTCTCGTCGGCAATTCGTAGTTTCTTGGAAGAAGGTTATTGACTTCACTGAAGTGAAATTTTTTGTTTTGCATTTCAGCTCAACGCAGCTTGTTAAAAAAACACCACCCCAAGAGACTTCGAGTTAGCCGAAGCGGGTTACATTAGTTGCGCTCACCTTCATCAATCAAATCCATAGTGTTGTCACCAGGACTAGCACTCTCCACATTCAACGACGCCATCAAATTTTCATTTGGCGGTTCAATGGAGTGTCTTTCACCGTACACTTCTTCGAAGCTATCATAAAAATCCCATGCTGTCGCATCCCTCCACATGAAGTTGTTCCTGCGTTTAAATGTTGTTTGCATGTTGGAAAACTTTTGTTAGAGCTGTTCCTTCGTATAATTTAGATTAGGATTCACAGCTTGCATTTCTTGTAAAATTTTTCGCCACAGCACCGATTTTTTTTTCTTCCATCTATAAACTCTTGTTCAAGTTGCAGCCGATAAGAAATTAATAATTTTACGTCCGATTTACTCCAAAAAATACTAAAATAATAAAAACCACATCAAAATATATTCAATTATCATGAAATATTAGTTTTTACTTACTTCGCATCCTCAATCTTGGTTTTGCAGTATTTTTTTTTTGTGATCTGTCGTAGACTACTTTAATCGTCAGTAGTCTACCGATGAGGTTGGCGGAGAATCAATCTCGCAAAATGCCAGGGGATTCCACTTGATTGAAGAATTTCGTATAAAGTTGATATTTCTAGATTTACAAATGAATTTACAGCTTAATGTACACTTAATATCTGTTACGTTGATTCTTCTTTGAGTAGCAAAAATTTCATAATACATGTATGAATTAAACAGTTATGTATATACATATATGCGTAAGTATGTACATTAGGGTGATTCAAATTTTTTATTTTTTGTTTTTTTTAAGGTGCTGTTGCTTAAAAAGTAAGTTTATGATATGAAGAAAAAGCTCACGAAAATTCAGCT
This sequence comes from Tricholauxania praeusta, assembly GCA_949775025.1. Taxonomy (NCBI): domain Eukaryota; kingdom Metazoa; phylum Arthropoda; class Insecta; order Diptera; family Lauxaniidae; genus Tricholauxania; species Tricholauxania praeusta. The sequence goes on along the minus strand of OX459030.1, from coordinate 99,273,419 downwards.
CTGTAACTCAATTTTATAAGGTGGCGCCGGAGCCTGTTAGTTTTACATGTAAATTGTATGGAAAAATTATTTTTTTCAAAAAAGGTGTCTAAATGAATAGGTGATTAGTGCTGTTGAGCTGAAAAGGGTCGTTTTTCGATGTAATTTTTTACGCTGAATCCGAATCTGGCCTCAGAATTGACCCATCATGTCGGAATCCTGAAATATTTGAGGCTAAGTACCTAAAACATGATGTTTTTTGTCTACTTTCGAGGCCATGTATAGGACTTAAAGAAAGTTGATCAGCTTATTTTCGTGAGCTTTTTCTTCATATCATAAACTTACTTTTTAAGCAACAGCACCTTAAAAAAAACAAAAAATATAAAATTTGAATCACCCTAATGTACATATTCATATTATTTAACTTTGGTACAGCTATGAAAGTATATATGTCTTCTGATCGATTGTTCCGTATTTACAGATTGACAAACTGTATGTAGAACCCGCCATATTGATTGCGCATGGTAACAAAATTATATTTAAATGATCTCGAATGTTCCGTATATTAAGTAGGAACTAACACATAGTAAAAATTTATATTTTAAAATTTCTTGTTTTTCGTCTTTATTTTTTTTAAAAAAGAATTGTAATTTTATTGTGTTTTTGTCTTCATTAATCGTTTATTTAGTTTTAACATTTTTGTTCTATTTTTTCACTTATGTTCAAATGTTGTAGCTTTAGGTAACATTATTTTATTATTAATCGTCGATAAGATATATTATCTTAAAAAATTCTTCTTTTATTAAATGATGTACAGGACATTAAACGATTACATTTCACGGGTTATAAAAACTCCGTGAAACGGGTCAAGCGCTATGCACACGCAAACGATTACACCCGCGCAAACACGTCTGCACTCGTTGGCAGACAAAACGAAAGACGGTTTTGCAGTATTAAATTTTATGTTGCTCTTGCTGCTGATATTTCTTTATCAAAAAAGCAGGGTTGCACTTCATAAAACGTTTGACTTTTGCAACGTTGCCAGACCTATCTTCACAGAACGCAATGCTCTGAATACTGCAGCAGTATTTGTGCATTATTGAGAAACTGAACAAACCCTACTTGCTTATTTCACCACGGAACCTGTTGAACTGGTTAGAATGGAGGATCTGTTTATTTCACCATGGTATTGAACTGGCTCGCACGGGAATTCAGGTAGGCAATTAATACACAGGTCTATTTATTATTATTCATTACAACTTGAATTATAGGATATTAATAAATTATTTGCATCAAATCGTTACCATTCAATTACTCGCACTATATTCGCTCGAATCCACAAATGAGTCTGACAAAATAAATTTTAATTTTCCATTTTCTTAATTCCAAGATTTGAAACATTTGGCTATTTTAAATAGCGATACTATTTCGCTGAAAAAAAAAAAATTAAAATGCAAAACAATACTTTGCAAAATTCAAAGGAATAAAAATGCAAAATAATTTAAATGAAATATGACACTTGCATAGTGGTGTGTGTCGTATAAAAAATTACACATAATTGTTAAATACGAGGAGCGCTATTTATATTTCGGGATAAGCAAGAAAAAGACAAAAAATTCAGTTGATATTGGCTTTATTGTTTTTCAAAATACTCTCCATTAAGATCGATACACTTTTGCATCCGTTTAAACCAATTTGAAAAGCATTCATGCCACTTTGAAGTTGGTATTTCAGAAACGTGTGTTTTGAAGGGTTTTGCTCATCTTGAAACACCCAAACAGTCGATTGCTGCTTTGTTTCGGGCTCATATGCATATATCCACGATTCCGTCACCTGTGTAGATGTTATACACAGCTTTTGATGTACCACGATTGTATTTTTTTAACATTTCTTTGCACCAATCGATGCGAGCCTTTTTTTGAGTAATTGTTAAATTATGTGGAATCCAACGTGAACAGATTTTTTTTACGGCCAAATGTTCATGCAAAATCTTGTTGATGCTAGTCATACTAATGCTCAATGTTGCCTCTATCTCACGGTATGTCACATGACGGTCTAGCATTATTAGATTTTTCACAGCATCAATGTTTTCTGCCACAACCACTGATTTTGGGCGACCTTCGCGATATTCATCACTGAGCGAACTACGGCCACGATTAAATTCTGAGTACCACCGAAACACAGTAGTCCTCGATGGTGCTTCGTCACCATACAAAGCAATTAATTCATCGACGCACTCTTGTTGTGATAATTTACGCCGAAAGTTGTGATAAATAATAGCACGAAAATGTTCACGATTTAATGTTTTTTTTTTTAATTTACTGGCCCTTTTTATTTTGGTTGAACAAATTTTATTTTTGTGATTTAATCTTTTTGAGATTTGAAATTGAATTAAAATGTTTATGAAAATTATTTGACTTAAAATTATTTTAGATAAAATTGAAAATTATAAAGTTTTTTTAAAATTCAAAAGAATGTTTAAATTTAAAGTAATTTTTGGGCGAGTGTATTATGTAGTGTAAATGTACACTACATATGCCCTAAAACTTAAGCCACAGCCACATTAATAATTTTTATTTGATGAAATATGAAATTCTTTTTGATGACACAACCTTGCTCTGCTACCATGTAGAGAAACGAGTAGTGGCTTAAACGATCTGCAAGGCAGATCTGTTTTACTTTTTTTACATTTTTGCGAACTTAGAGAACTTATCGATACAAGAAATTTTTAGCGCCTTATCTCAATAAATTTCATATGGAACTGCCGCTTTGCGGAATTTCTATCATACTAATTAAGGCGGCAAACTTCGAAATTTTTCTTATACCTTTTAATAAAGCTATTCATGCTGAGAAAGCAAAAATTTTCAGTCTTTTTTAACATGCCTAAAAACATCTGCACCTCAAAATTCGTATGACCACCACACTTAGCAAAGCATCAAAATATTTGTCATACCAAAGATAAAATTGAAATCAATTTGGCCGTAGAAAGTATAATTGAACCGATCTGCTAAATAAATCATATTTTCTACCATATCAACACTGTTAGGAATACGAGGAGGCACAAATTTAGGACCGAAACTAAGCAACACTTCGATCTCCCTAGCCACAGGAATGATACTCAAATTTCTGAATCCACCAGAAACAGCCTGAAGTAAAGTTATGGATGAAACAATCATGACAGCACCCGAAATGACATCTATCATATTATCTTGAGTACTATCTGCCCTCATAACCTCACCCATAGGAATAATTTCATACTCATCGAACATTGCCGAACCCTCAACATCAGGGTTAAGCACTATGTTGCCGACCTCAATGTTCATTACTTCTTGTCCGTCCGTATCATTCATCTCAAAATCACCATTCAACCTATTGGCTAATTGAGCCACAGGATATGTTAAATAATTCTCATTTTGAGAAATACAACATTGAGTAGAATGCTGTATTTTAGAAGACTCAACACTCACAGAACATGACGCATCAACATTGAGGTCTGCATAATCAATGTTTAGACCGGCCGAATCAGAAACAAAGGGGCATTAAGTAGATGTTACAAATCCACCATCTTCGCACCCAAGTGCACCCACAGGGAAACTATTTTCATTCTGTAATGGAAAACCTTTGGGTAATATAAAACCAACTGTATCAGTCATTTCACAATGACCAGATAATCTATCAAATTCTGAAACTAGCATCTTCATCATTACTAATTAAATTATCTCTTAACACTGATGAATCAACATAATTTATTAATGATCTTCAATATGAGGCTCAAATTCGTCATTATACTCAAAACACCCACCGCCTCCACTTGCATCTTCTAAAGTTCTTTTGAGACCGCCAATAGATACTTTTTTATCACCGATTAGACTAACAACAGATCCCTTAACATTTTTGGAACATGTTGCCTTTACTACTATTTCATCACTCAGAATCACTTGTGGCCTCAGTAGATGTTAACTGTTGAGCGGTGGTGTCAGCCATATTTTAGATTTAGTTTTTTGCACGCACGCACCAATACACTGGTGATATTATAATAATAATAATAGAGTTTAATAATAATAGAGTCTAGCTACTACAGCTATTAGCCTTCTTTTTTGAGGCGTTTCAAAACCATCGGCATTTTACTGAATTAAAAATCTGTTTCGGTAAGTCGACAGAATTATAATATTAAAACTCAATAATTTAAAAACTCTATCCGTTGTGCTAAGAACAGTGTTTTGGCATCGTTTAGTTTTCAATATACCGGCAACAGTTGCATCCTCTTATTAAAAAGTTGGTCAAAATTTTTAGGGTAAGTTCTGTTTCCTTTGCGATTTCCACATCCACAACTGTTGAAATGTTATTTAGGGTAAGTTCTGTTTCCTTTTCCTTTTCGATTTCCATATCCACAACTGCTGCCATGTTATTTAGGGTAAGTTTTGTTTCCTTTGCGATTTCCACATCCACAACATGTTATAGTCAAACACCGATGATCATATAAATTTTACAAATCAAACAATGCTGTTTTCTTAGTTTAAAGTCGAAAAGTGCTCGTGTTTCCTCAAAGGCTTCAAACAAAGTGAGTACACTATACTTTAATATCCACTAACCAACTAAAATTATTTTGATTAAAATAACCTTAAGTAAACTCTGGTCTTAAATTTTAAGTAAACTCTGGTCTTAAATTTTAAGTAAACTTTTTGTTTTTAATTTACGTTAATCAGGCCCGTGCGCAGGAATCATCCATGGGGGGGGTTTTAACTCGAACATTTTGTATTAGATTATTTTTATAAAAAACGTCAAACAACGGTTTACTTTTAATATAGACATTTAATTATAATTAAATACATAAATACAGGTGTTTATTATCTTTTCGGAAATTGGCCAAAAAAATTAAGAAAATTTGATTTGTTTTCTTATTTTTAATATTTTTTTTTAAAATTTTTTTTTCGATTTTCCATTAAAAAAATAAATGAGAAAAAAAATAAAATTTGATTTTTGGTCCAAAAATTTTCAAAGTATTTTATAAGCAAGTAATTAAATATTTTGCTTCAATAACTACACGGTTAGAAATTTTGGAATTAAATGACTACACCAGAATTGTATTAAAATTCAATACTGCCTAGACATTAAAACTCATTTTTAATACAAATTTGAATTTAAATTTAAAAACTCGTTTTTATTAAGATTTAAAAAAAAATTTACGATACGCTGCTTTTGTATTAATTGGTAAATAATGTATTTGTGCTGCGTTCTTAAAACTTTATATGAGAACTTAAGTTTTTTACCTGTCACCGATCAGAATTGAACCTAGGTCGTCGTCCTGCGTCATGCCATTGTTCATATACGCTCATCTTTACCAACTGAGCTACTGTCATTTCCATGAACGACTAAATCTCAATTACTGACTTTTCCGTCAAAATTAAATATTGAACTTTCATTTTATGTTGTTGTCAATTGATAATTTAAATATACTTTTAGCCAAACGAAATACGATACTACGTTGGCTGATGTCGTTAAACTGCTCATGCAACCATTGTACTGAAAGGGAACCAGGTTCGAATCTCAGTGCATACGACATATTTTTTTTTTTAATTTAATAAAGAAAGTATTAAAATATAATACAGTATGGTTTAAAAATCAAATGTAATACTTGCGATATTAAAATTTAATACAAACTCTCTTACAAAATTTTGTAATCTTTTCAAAAGTATTAATTGTAATTAAAATTGTATTAAAAATCTTTGTAATACTTCGCTTGTATTAAAATATATTTCAAGATTTCTAACCGTGTAGTCAGTGCATGATTAGCTTAAACAAATTAAAAAAAAAATTAATTTTGATAACTTTTGGGCCAAACATACAAAAATTTTTTTTTCTCATTTATTTTTTTAATGGAAATTCATGTAGTGGCATTGACAATTTCAAAACAACAAAGGACTTGAGCTGTTACACAAGAAACACCAAAGCTCTACTCGCGGAGAGGCCACAGTTTTTCTCCTTATGTATAGGCGTAAAAAATAGCGGTCAATTCTTTTCGACACTTCCTTTTGTGTACATAAGGAAAATAAGGAAAAAATTAAATTTTCTTAATTTTTTTGGCCAAATTCCGAAAAATTAAAATTTGCAGCTCTGGTAGTAACCCTAAGGCTATTTTTTTTTTTTTATTATTTTTTCAAATGAGGATATACTCGAATGTGAACGAATTTTCGAAAATCGAGTGTTTTGAAGTATTCTAGAACATGCCATTTGTCTAGTGTTAGCGATATGATTCGATATTTAGTTATCATTACGTAAGTAGCTAATTCTGCGAGGTACTTGAAAAAACTCGTCCAAAACTCTTTCCACTTTGATTTCGATATCGTGATGTATATTAAGCGAGGTTGAGCCGTTCAGCCGATCATTGGACATAGTTGATCTGAGGTAAGTCTTTAGACGACGTAGCACTGAAAAGCAGCGTTCACTTGTTGCTGTTGTCACAGGCAAAGCTGTCAAAACACGAAACATTTTTGATGTCTTGCCCCGCAAAGCGTTGACGCCAAAGTTTAACTTCATTTATGTCATTGAACTATCATGCAAAATTGAATGATATGGTGCAAATAGATTTGTGCATGAATTTTCATTGAAGCTGATTTTATTGATGCCGGAGCTATGCTTAAACGCGCATTGAAAAAAAGGTCGTGTTACTTAACCTTAGCGAAGCGCAGTAGTCCCAAATCGTGTTTTTTTGGTTCAAAAATAGCTAGAGTGCGCAGTTCTTGAGAAAATAAAAAACTCGTGTTCTGATAATTTATTTGTTCTTTTATTTAAAAAAAAAAAAATTTGTTGTGTCTTTTTGATTTTTCATTCAAATGTCAATAAAAATCTATGTGCGAAAATTCCCAATGGGGGGGGGGGGGGGTTGAACCCCCAAAACCCCCCCCCCTTGCGCACGTGCCTGACGTTAATTAATCTTTTTGCAACATGTTATATTCACAAACTAAGTTTTCATTTTTGTTAACAATTTTGCTGATTCTAAATTTTTACTTATCATTAACAATTTTGCTGATTCTAAAGTTAGTGTTTTCTTTAATTCATTAATTATAATGCTTAATCAATTCTTATTTTTGCTTGTGGTTTTTGTGTACAATATAAGTATAACTGTTTGCAGCCAGTGTTTTTACTATATATATTTTTACTCTTTTTTTGCTGTTTTCTGTTTTTTTTTGACTGGTTTTGATTATTTTTTGATTTGTTTTGATCCTTTTAGACTTTTTTTCAACTTGTTTTTCTTTTTTTCAACTTGTGTTGATCTTTGTTCTCTTTTTCATTTTTGTTTTTGGTTCTGATTAGATATTGAATCGAGATATTGTATTTCGTGGTGTTAGTTGGAACATTTTAAGTGCATAACATTTAATTAAAACAGAAACGTTAAGTAATACATGTTTTTATATCGTAGTGTTGATTATTGTTATATTTGAGTCTACTACGAAGATTTGACACAGGGATGAACCACACACAAGATTACATCTATTCAATTGAAGATGTTAGCACAGCCCCTACACACTGGTTATCAACAGTTCAACAGGTATGACATTTACATTTTATCTTCACCGTGTAAATTCAAATGAATATTTTATACAAATTTTCAGTTGATATGATGTGATTATACTTTGCCCCTTACACGTTATCCGTTTCGAATTCGTTTTTTGTTCGAATGCGAATTTTGTTTTTTTGTAAGTAAAACGAATTCCTTTCGAATTCGTAACGGACTTCAAATACGAATCCGTTTCGAATTCGTTTTTTGTTCATAAAACGAATCCGCTTCGAATTCGTTTTTTGTTCATAAAACGAATCCGTTTCGAATTCGTTTTTTGTTCATATAACCGATCAAATTTTTTTTGGAAATTTCAGTAGCTGCAAGTGGTAGAAATTAGTGTACGGAAAAATTTTTTAAAAAAAAAATTGTTGCAATAATTATTGCCAGTCAAAGTTTTCATTAAACTTTTTTTTAAAATGCTATAAGTTTTGAACTGCTTGACTGATCGTGACGAAATTTTTTAGTTTCTGTAGATAATAAGTTGAACCTATGTATTAAAAAAAAAAAAGTTGCAAAAATTTTGCATTTTTGTTGTTAATTAGCAATTTTTCTATCAACAATTGAATTTTAATGACTTGCTCCGCCTCGAAAAAGTCTGAAAAAAAATTACGGAGATTCATTGAACCCTTCCAAACTAGAATTCGTCAAAAAAATCGTGGAGCCTCTATTAGTTTTTACGGTATAAGTATTATAGTGGTACCGGGCGGACGAAAAATGCATAAAAATTTTATTGTTTTTCAAAAAAATCAATAACACTAGCTTACAAGAAAAAGGATCGGGTTTCTCATAGACTTTTTTCAATGTATTTTGGGGCGTAGTTTCCAAAAATGGCAACCATTTTTTTTTTTTAAGAATCGTTTTCGAGATATCCCCAAAAAACCACTTTTTCGGCACCTTTTTCATTTATTTGGCTATATCTCGATTAATTAAAAACCAAAAAACCTCTTTTTAGGCAATTTTTTCATTTACTTGGCTATATCTCGATTAATTTTTTTTTCGACTCAAAAACGCTTTTCAGCACTCCAAAGATATTTTTACTCCCCGGTCGGTTTCGCGTATTCTGACCCTATAGTAATTAATACAAGTAAAACAACTACCAGACACACGACCCCGACAAAATAAACCCAAATATGGTATCCTGTGCCACCGGTCGTCCGTTTACACTGGGTATTATCCCAGGTAATAATATCTTCGGGTATACATCTACCCCTAAGACCATACAAACTGGAGCCGACCGGTAGAATTCCGGATCAGCCAGTTTAAAATTTGAAAAAGATGCCCGAATAGTGGCATCGAGGGACTGGACTGGGGAGGTTAACGAAAACCGTGACTCAATCCTTGCCTGAGTACTGACTTCAGCGTTTGAGTCACAGGTGACAGGTTTATGACTACCTGTCCATAATCGTAACTGACGATTGCGTCGCCCATTGTTAACCGCAAGCCGAGACGACCTAGGTCCCGGTCTTGGACCTGATAGCCGAGACGAGCTAGATCCCGGAATGGGGTACGCGATTAGTGCGAAACCGCTGTCTTCGTGGTCGCATTTAAAAAAAAAGGTTAATGAAAACTTTGACTGGCAATAATTATTGCAACTACAATTTTTTTTAAAAAATTTTTCCGTACACTAATTTCTACCACTTGCAGCTACTGATTTATATAAAAAACTTTGAAAAACATTTCAGACATCTCGGTTTCGCGTATTCTGACCCCAATACAAGCGATATGCTTTTTTATTTTTGTCCATGTAGTCATAATTAGCAGTGACCCATGAAATGGGTCGTTTTTGAAACTGTGCAATTGATAGTCCTGAATCTACCGTTTTTGAACAGTCTTCTGTACAAATGTTTCTTTTTTTTTTCTCAAATTATTCGTAGTTTTAAATTGTTCCTGATTGTTTATTTTGCAAATAAAATATAGAAAACAAGTTGCAAAAGTTGAAGTTGAAATTCTTTATTAAGATTGTTAATGATGGGCAACATGTAACTATGGGCAAAATATCTGTAAATATTATGGGAAAGCATTTCATCTTTTAGTGAGTGACATGTGTACTTTTTATAAAAAAAAAGTCGGCTACAGTTCTAAGGCTTTAAGTCCGTCAAGTTCACCAGCCATAATGTTAGCTCCATCTGTCGTCAGGCCTGTGAAATTTTTTATAGTAATCTTATGCAAACAAAAAATATTCTTTATTAAATTTAAAATAGATACTGCGTCTGCCTTTAGAAGCTGTAATAAGGCGATAAAGCAATATTGCACCCCATAAGAACTGTCAACGTACCGCGCAACTAAGACGATTGAAGTCCTTGCATCCACAATTAAAGAGAATTTTTTATTTTTCAGAGTTCAAATTACATTTTCACTAGTCTACTTAGCAATAAATTAACTACCTGCACTGACTTTGACCTGCCACATTTGACTTGTTTTGCAATTAAAGAATCCGGGCAACATTCCAGTTTTCTCGTGTGACTTACTTCAAATGGCTGTAATGGCTTATCAACGGTTTCGAACAAACAATTCAAAAAGCTGATCCATCCCTTTCTTGAAGCCAGTCGAAAGAAGTCAACCACTCTTCCCTGAATTTTCTTTTTGCATTTTGGTGCTTGATGTCTGCATTACTAAAAATAATGGAATACTTGAAAACTCAAATTTTTTTACTACACATACATAGTATGTTATGTGTATGGCTGTATGTAAGGCTCTTAATTATTACCCGCAAGAAGCTGCGTTATTTGGTTCCGGTGACTTTGGTTTTTTGCTGATAAGTCTAAAAAATAAAGTTTGTAATATAAAGAAAGGTTTAAATCACAATTAAAATAAAACCTAAACAATCTTACATATTCATTTTCTTCGAAAAACAGTACAGCTTTCTTTCGATCTGGTCAATTTACAACACGGGGCTCCATGCTCCCACAACCATAGTAGGTACCAAACTCCTTTCTCGGCTTCTTGCACTCTACTTCAAAACGCTAAAACGAATTGCAGTTGTAGCACCGAATTTTCAACGATGTTTCCTTTGATGACGTTTCATTTGAGGCTTGACCGGGCCACACAAAAACAGAACGTGTGCGCTGCTTGAGACTAATCTTCGAAAACCCCAGCAAAAAATGAGACTTTGTTGTGTAGCACTGTAAATACGCTTGTGTTTTGAGCTATTCGTCCGGTATCCCCTCAATGATACAATCTAAAATCGTCTCGTCGATTGAAAATTTTGCCGCCAGTATATTTTTTTCGTTGAAATATTCAGCAAAATATTCGCCTTGTCTCCACTTACGCAACATCATTTTATTATCTTTTGTTTCAAAAATCTCCTCCATTTGTGCGATAAGATTTGCTTAGCTCTCTAAAATGAAATATGGCTTCAGGTGCACCCACCCTTGTTCTTTACCCTTTAATTTGGCAAGCAGCCAAACTTCAAGGTTTTCTCCTCCATCATAATCGGGAAGCAATTCTTTTAAAGTATTGAACGAAATATTCTGTACTGCACACTTTGCTGTCGCTGCCATGTTGTTCTGTCCTGTCGTTTCGATGTCAACTTCCTCGCTCGCTCCGTTTGTTTGAGACAGATTTATCTGCAACCCACGACTTTCTTTCAATAATTGTTCCTTCTCGGGACGTAATTCGATTTCTCTTTTATACAGCTCTACTTTTGCACTAGAAATTTCTCTCTCTACAATATTAATATTAAAATTGTATATTGTTGTTGAGTTTGCTGTGGCTATTGGGTTTGCAGTGGTTGTTGGGTTTGCTGTGGTTGTTGGGTTTGTTCTGGCTGTTGGGTTTGCTGTGGTTGTTGCTGTAAGAATTGAAATCGAAATTTCTAATTTGACAATTTTGAATAAGACTGCATTTTCAGTTTTTGAAATTATTATGTTGCATTTTTTATCATACTTGTGTGTTACGTCCAGTTGCTAAATGAAACTCAAAAACTTGTTGTTACGGGCTTTTGAATTTCGTTAGAAAAATTTTTATTATTGGCCATATGATTTAAAAATTTTGTTGGGACATGTAGTTTAGTCAAATGCTCAGTAGCTTTCTTAAAAGTTAATTTTGCTCTGCCATTGTCAATCATTGTGAGATCCAGCAATCCAACCAGGGATAATTCGTTAATGAACATTGAATACGATTTCATTGAAAAACCAGATTGTTTTATTTTTTAGGGAGGACACATATTCTGCAACTTTTTACCACCTTAATGGCAAGTGCGACTTTCCAATGTAAATTTATTGCAGACAAATAATAACTGAAAATGTTTTAAGGTTTTAATAAACGTTCCAAGGTAACTGTTATTGTAACTCCTCTAAGGACGGAACCTGATCGCCCCCACGGTGCTTTTTGTCATCATGGCGTCTCTGTTAAAAAAAAACGAATTTTTCGTCTATTTCGAATCTGAAAATAAAGTGATAGTAAGCATTTTAAAAGAAATTGCATTCTTTAAAGAAAATTTCTAAGGAAAGTAAAATTTTACACGGATGGGAGTAAGCCAATTTGAAAAAACATTTTCAATAAAAAATTATCTAATCTTTATTAAATTATTTTTATACTATTAATAATCTTAATACATCTATTCCCATCGATTCCAGGGAATTTTTTAAGTTTCAGGCTTTGAATTATTGCTGAAACATTCGAAGTATTCGTAGAATACTGATTTGTAGAATTTGGATTTAATGTTTGAAGGTCAACAGGGCGTTATTAACCTTAGTATTTGTAGTTTGTTCACCAAGGTTGGAAGGAATCGAGTAGTTGGAAGCAAATGACTGACAGCCAAAATCTCACTTGTTTCTTGGTTGGATGGAAAACTAGAATTATTATATAGTTTAGCTTAAGGAAAGAGTCTTTATTAGGGTTGGGCAAACAAAAAATTTTATTTTAAACCGAATCGATTACCGATATTTTTGCTGAAAAAATTATTTGTCTTTCAATTTGTTCTGGCTGAGCTTGTATTGATGATTGCTTGCAGTGCTATCATCTCTAAAATTTTTATAAGTTATTGTAAGCATGTGCCAAGTTCAACTAATACAGAAATAATGATAATATATATAACTAAAATATTCATACATTTTTTCTGCAAGGCAGTTTATATAGAGGACAGGCTGCGTGTAAAAACTTCCTCATACCTTCTTTTTCCACACACAATATTAACAAATTGTCTTTACAGATCATATATATTAACGCCTATGTGATGTCGATGTGTTTTTGTCCACCTTCTAAAAAATAAAAATTAACAATATATTTCTTACATAAAAAAAGAAGGGAATGTACGAAATGGATTAAATCTAGAGACTTATAAAAGTCAAATTTCTAAAGTACAAATTTGTTTGTTGTATTAAAAAGTATCAAAATAAATTACTATAATAATACTTACTCACCTTCAAAAATATGTGCTTCTCTCTAAACATGAGGCTAAAGTTGGTTGCTTTCCTTTTTTACATATAGGTGTATCGTAAACAACCATCTCAGCCTCAGCAGAATCGAAATCTTCCATTTCGGCATTACTACATGGCAAACTATCCTGAAAAGAAAAACAGATGAAAATGCCAATTCATCGGAAAATTTTCGATTAACCTGTTTCAAATATTCTGTGAAATTTTTTTCATAGTTTTCGGGAACAGGTTTACTTTAGCTCTCATGCACCAATTTTTTTTTTTTGCTGTTTTACCTACCCCCTAAAATGAAAATAAAAACTGAAAAAAAAAGTGTCGCTCGGATCTGGTTTCGGATATATAGCCATCGGAAGTTGCGGATATAGCTTTTATAAAAATCCTTATAAGTTGGAAACCCTTGAATGGATATCAAAAATATGGATGTCATAAGATAGATAATTCAATGGCCTACAATATTGATGCGCAAATCTTTGAAATTCAAGAACTAATTTTGGAGATATTACGATTTTTCTTAAATTTTGACCATTTTTTTTTTTTAAAAACCGTTATTTTTTCCAAAAAATTCGTTATAAACCTATTACTTTTTTAGCATGGTAAAAAAGCTTAATTTATTACCATTAAAATGGTGTATCATTTTCTTAATTTTAACTCGTTTTTTTTTATCGAAAAAAAATGCATTTTATGATTTTTTAAAATTTCATACATTTTTTTATATTATATCATCATCGGAAATATCATCATCATCACCAGATGAATCAGACCTGAGCTCTCGACTTTAAATAGGGTCGTACAGCTCTGCAGCATACATAAAAAATTCAGTCATAGCATCAACTTCTTGGTTTTTACATTTTTTAGGAACATAAATTTGGCCAAATAACCGGTGAAAATCGCTTTTTCCTGCAGTATTGTGGAAGGGACGCCTTCACATGCCGCCACATCCCTTCCACGTGGTTCGTATGAGCCCCCGTCTCGGCGTCTTTGAAGCTAATTGAGTGATTGGCTTTTAAATGTGTGTATCCCTCGTCGCTTAAGCAGTCGTATGCCTAAATTAAAAACAAAATATGAAGTATATGTGTAATTTTGTAAAATTATATTGAAATTACCTTACAACAGAAGGACTACCCTATCTCTTGCTTCCACCGGCACCATAAAACACCACCCAGAGCCTCTGTCAATACCACTGAAGACCCATTGTCCATCTATATGGTGTCCACGGTGGTGCGTCCTGCGGCCGAACTTTGACTCATCGATTTTGTTTTTTGCCGCCTGTAAATTTAAAAAACTTAAAATATATACATACCTATTTTTTAAAAATATTGTAAGATATATTAACCAATTTTTTCTCGTTGAGAGTTCATGGCTTCAATTACAACTTCCCTATGGAAAGAAGCCCAATCCACAGCCGTTTTTTTCATCATCACCACCTGTGAAAATTGAAGTTTTTGAAAAACAGTATTTTTTTTACAGAAAAGTATATGTTTGCAAATGAATTTTAAAGTGCTGTTCTCCAGCCACAAATGCAAAAAACACACCACCTGAAACAGTGATAGGTGAGATCTTTCAAAAAATGTGTTTTTTCTCAATGACTGCCGAACGTCGCATGCACAAAGTTTTTTGTGCGAATCTTTGTAATGTTTTCTGCACTTCCAAGCCAAATTGTCATGGCAATCCGATTCAGCAAGCTGCAATGTGTGCCCTTGCGCACATCAGAGTGATCCGTTGGGCGCTAATAAACGCCACCTCTGCAGTTGCTGAATGATTTCAATTGTGATGGGGCCATCAGCTTGGGAATCAAACAATTTAAATAGTTGCAACATTTTTGAAATTGAAAATGTATCACTTTAAAGCACTTGTAAAAACTTAGTTATTGTTAAAAACAATAACAATGTAGTTAGAAAGTACCGTTTTTTACATTAAAACAAAGGGAAAAAACGCTGAATTATACTATGTGTAAGACTAACCATGGTATAAATTATGATATATTTAAAAATTAATTTAAATATCGAGGGAAAAAAAGCGCCGCAGACGAAAACTTTTTATTAAAATTTTTAAGTTTTACATTGATAATCGTCTTGTAATAATTATTGTTGTTGTAATAGTCGTTTTTGTTGTTGTTTTTCATTGTTTATGATAAAAACGTAGTTTCCATAAGAATTTATTGAATAAATTTTTTTATTTTTCGGTCAAAAAGGGGTCTAATATTTAAAAATTTACAACAACCTATACACCATTTTAAAGGTAATAAATTAAGCTTTCTTACCACGCTAAAAAAGTAATAACGAATTTTTTAAAAAAAATTGGTCAAAATTTAAGAAAAATCGTAATATCTCCAAAATTAGTTCTTGAATTTCAAAGATTTGCTCACTAATATTGTAGGCCATTGAATTATCTATCTTATGACATCCATATTTTTGATATCCATTCAGGAGTTCCCAACTTATAAGGATTTTTATAAAAGCTATATCCGCAACTTCCGATGGCTATATATCCGAAACCAGATCCGAGCGACTTTTTTTTATTACATATTTGTGCTTAGAATAAAAAAGCACATAAGAAAAGTTTAGTTTAATTACCATTGGACAATGGGAGCTAAAGTAAACTTAAGCCAGTTTTTGTTATGTTAGTTTGTGAAAATATTTTCAAAATTGCGTTACGAAGGACCCAATAGTTCTTTCCCTAAATCCTCTCCTGTTTGACCGCCAATTTAAATATATATTTTTTTTTATACTAACATCAATATTGTCAATAGCTTCGGCGTAGTTTTTGGTCTTGTTGGACTCGGTTTTTTTTGTTTTTAAATTGCAAATATTCATGGTGATGCGCTGTTTTTTAGATGTGTCGACAAATTAGTGATGTTCCCAGAAGTTTTATAGCTCTTCCCACACAAATTGAATGAGACGGGTTTATTGTGTCCTTTTTTAAAAAAAAATTTCCACACCACAGACATTGTGTATATTATCTTTTTCTTAAATGCACACAGCTTTTAGTTTTTTTCAAATTTTTGGTTCTTTTTTTTTGCCATTTTCTAAAAAGTCTAGCTGAATATTATTTGCTATCTTAACTGGTGGCTTATCTTTCGCTTTTAAGACTTAAGCAGCCTTATTAGCTGCTTAATTTTTGTTTAACCACCGTCTTTTGCAGTGCGGTTTTGACTCTATGTTATCTTGTTCTTTTTCCTCCAGGTCTCTACTTCATCTCTCGCTGCTTCAATCTTTCTCGTGGCACTGCGACGTTTCGGAATGTCATGTTCTGTTTCTAGACAAACAAATTCTCTTTTATCTTTCTATTGCAACTGGTTATTCACCGATCGTAACATTTGACCCAATAATTCACCGAAATTCCGCGACCGACTGCTGTTCTACACGTGTTTTTTGTTTCGCAAAATTGTGCAAGTTTTAAGGTGATAAAACTTTGCATCGCTACCAGAACAGGACTATTTGAATCAGCCACAAAAGTTTCACCAAAAATCTATAGTAAACTGTACAAATATACAACAGAGGAGAAGGGAGCACCGAATTCTACCAATTTCAGCATTTATCTCAAAAATGAAGCTGGGAATGCAATGTCACCATTGCATGACAGTCCCTTACAAGCGAATCAAGAGAAAACCATCTACAATATGGTTATTGAAATATCACGTTGGACAAATGGAAAAATGAAGATTATGTAGTTTAAAATATCCATTGAACCCAATTAAACAAGACATCAAAAAGGGTAAATTGCGTTTTGTTGCCAATTTTTTCCCACACAAAGGTTACATTTGGAATTATGGTGCATTCCCACAAACATGGGAAAACCCTGATCATATTGAACCATCAACTTTTTGCAAGGGTGATAACAATTGATGTGCTAGAATTTGGTTATCGTGTAGCTAAACGCGGTGAAGTAGTGCAAGTTAAAGTTCTAGGTACCATTGCGTTAATCGATGAGGGTGAAACCGATTGGAAAATAATTGCTATCGATGTTAATGATCCAGTGGCTGAAAAGGTGAATGATATTACTGATGTGGACAAATGGTTCCCAGGATTGTTGCGGGCAGCAGTTGAATGGTTCAAGATATACAAAATCCCTGATGGCAAGCCGGAAAATATATTTGCTTTCAATGGCGATGCTAAAGACGTAGCATTTGCCACTAACATTATAGCAGAAACTAATAGATTCTTAATAGGCTTAATAAACAAATCACTTGACGGTGGAAGCATTTCAGGCGCCACTACGACCAAATCTCACTCACCATTCCTAATTTCTCAAGAGGATGCTGACAAGATTATAATCGAAGCACCAAATGACGGTGATGTTGGGGATATCGAAGACACCGTTGATAAATGGCATTTCATTCAATTGAAGTAAAGCGCAGCATTCATTGAGAATGAAGTTTTGCAAAATAAATCATATCACCTTACAGAATGTTTGCGAAAGTAGCTTTCTTTTCTTCGGCTTAAGTAAAGTATATGTTTAGTTGTAGCTAAGTTTATTTTTGAATTGTTTTTTTTTTTCGTTGACCTTTTCAACTCTTTTTTCCAGTGCACTACATAAAGTAATTAATATCTGCAAAAATATAATGTTGCATTTCACATGTTTGAAATGATCTTCTACCTTCCATTAGTAATGTGCTTTCCGGGTTCGAAATTGTGTTTTTTATTCCATTATGGCGTTTCGAACATATCGTTTCGAATATTGCGTTTCGAACATTGTGTTTTTTGAAAAGTTCTAGGAACTCTAGTGAATAGTATGGGTTTGGTATATTATCAAATTCCATGCTGCCCACATGGCAGATCAGTTAAATTTCATCAAATTTTTTTATAAAACAGGCTGTTTTTGTACTGAACACTTGTATAGTCAACTTGATTATAATTTTTTTCATGTTGAATATTCTGGACCAACACATAGCTTATTTAACTCACTAAACGATTCGTTTAATCTACTATCTTTGATAGGTCTCAGTAAAATTTCAATTAAATTACGGTACCAATTTCCTACACGACCGTAGTCAGTTGCGTCATAAAGGTATGAAATAATCTCTTTAATTCCAGCAGCTGCCGTCCTTTCAAAGCATTTACTTATTTCACAAGTCACATTATGTTGATAATGTGCTACTACCTTAAGTACTTCCTTTCCATTTGCACTCCCTCAACAGCTTCGCTAATCAACTTTTATATAATTAATAGCTCCATACAGTTGTAACAATAGTGGATGGATCATTCATATGATGTGGATTGGTGATGGATGATGTTAGTTGATTATAGGTGATGACTATGGATGATAATGGAATAATATAAATACTTGATTTACTTGAGGGACGACTAATTTACACACTAACAGGATACATTATGATATATTGTCAAATTCCATGCTGCCCACATGGCACTACACTGTTGATCTCTTCCTCAACAGCTTCGTGAATCACATTTATATAATCTAATAGTTCCATACAGTTGTAAGACATGCATGCTGTATTAAGAAACGCCAAGCAAAAATCGGTTACCATTGTTGTAAATATTAGCTATACATGTAACTATACGCGTTTATTTTTAAAAGTATATAGAAGCCCCTTTACTTTTATTTCTATTTTAAGATAGTTTTTACAATGTGGGGGTCTCTTTTTTAAATAAAAATTTATTTTGTAAATTAAATTTAAAACATTTATTTGTTCTATTTTCAAGATCGTATTTTTTTAGATTTAGTTCTCTCGCTGTTCTGTTATCTCCTGGCAGGATCGCTTTTATGTCTATTTTAAGATAGTCCTTTTTTTGGTTTTTATTAATTGATTTTTATTTAAGAGATCGAGAACAATTTTAAATAAAATTTGTGAATCGAATGAAAATTTTGTTTTTGAAATTTAAATATAATAATTGAAAAAAAAAAAAAAAAATTAAATTCAAATACTTTTTGTAGGTAGGTGTGTGTTCAAGTATTGTGTGTTCGTGTATGTGGGTACCTTCAAGTAGTATCGACGTTTGATCACGCTTTTATGATATTCGCTCCGATATTGCGAATGTACTACTATTAGGGATCTTTACGATCAACGCATAGTAGTAAATAATCTTATTTGCCTCTTTTAAGTCTCTCACAATTCTTCCTGTGGCATCAAAATAACCCATTACTTCAAACAGTTTATTTGTCTATCACTGTACAGGTGAATACCTAACTCCTTTGCAGCCAGCCGTATGTATCTATTTTTTTCTGTTGCTATCGATTTTTTCTTTTGCATTGTCTTTTGAATTATTTTCTGGAATGTGTGTCTTTGGCTATTACTTAATCCTTGGCGGAATGACTGAATGCTATTATTTTGGGTTTGGCTTAGAATTTTTAAAGTCAAACGGAAATTGCTAATAGAGTTTGTGAATATTATCAAGGATGCAGCAAGCAGCAGCACATCAGAAGCAGATATTTTTTCATTGTCACAAGTTTTTAGTTATATGTCCAAAACATTATTAGCTACACCACCACCAGAAACAATGATCGAAGAAGCATTTACACCATTAACAGCTAGTTTGGTAACGTCCGAAACTTTATGTCCAGCTTGTGATAATGCTGTTGTTGCACCTGCAGATCCCAAGCCAACCACACCACCTAATACGATAAGCCAATTACTACGCGCTTTACGATCTTTCAAAGAAATCGATTGATCGTGCAAGCTACGATCGACTAACTTTGAACCAGAGCGCACCGCTGAATAGCCACGTACAGTTGTATATGGACCAATTGATGCCCCAATTTCATTTAGCACCATTGGTGCGTTTTTCGGGGCCACAAGCCTTTTATAATTCATTGTCTGAATTTCTTTTCGTGTTTTCTTATTTTTTTTGCTTTGTTTTTTTTTGTTGGATTTTCTTTTTGGTTCAGTTTCCTTTAACTCTTCTTCAATTGAAATGTTATTTAGTGTTTCCTTATTTTTTGGTTCAGTTTCCTCTAACTCTTCGATTTCCATATCGATTGAAATGTTATGTTATAAATTGCGGTGATTTATCATCATCATTTAAACAGCATTATAACTAAAGCCATTAAATGTGACCTAAACTGTCATAACATTAATTATGTTAAGCACAATACATTCGTGTACTTCTAAACCTTCGGCACATCGAATACTTCGAACCAACCATTCTTAAATTATGTTGAATCATCAACAGTTACGTTGCGTTTCGTTTTAATGCCTGTTCACAGGCATCATGTTTGGCTTTGATAATGGACGATCCATGGCCCACGTAGTCGTAGTTGTTTATATTAACTTGGGTTTGAAACCCATTTGCATCCCTTGCTGTTGTGTAGTGTCCTATAAGAATGTGCAGATCATGTAATACCGCTGCCGCATTTTGCGGCATTCTATTAGCTCTAGGGTTCCTTCGCCGAACTTGGGCAGCTGGCGCCAGAGCTTCGGCGGCTGGCTCCGGCATATTCATGGCATATCATTTTAAAGCTTGCGTATCAAGCTGTAATCTGAAGTTCACCGAAAAAATATTCAGGAATGGATTTTTCAAAAAAACTTCAAAAATTCATTTCAATTTACAAAATTTTAGCTTTTTAATTTTTTTTAAAACTAAAAAAAAATAAATAATTTTTTTCCCACAAATATTTTTACGGCATTAAGCGCAGAATAAATCAAAGTTTTTTTAAAAATAAAAAAAAAATTTTTTAAAATATGGGTTTTTTTAAAAAAATCCAAAAATAGTTTTCAATTCTCAAAATTTTCACGAAAATTTTTTTTTTTTCAAAATCAGTATTTTTTTTCAAAAGTACAAATAAAAACCTAAAATTAAAAAAAAAAAAAAGTATTCAGAAATGGATTTTCAAAAAAAAATTGAAAAATTCATTTCAATTTACAGATATTTAGCTCTTTAATTTTTTTTTAAAATTAAAAAAAAATATAAATAATTTTTTTCCCACGAAAATTTTTACGGCATTAATCGCAGAATAAATCAAAGTTTTTTTCAAAAAAAAAAAAAAAAATTTTAAAATATGGTTTTTTTAAAAAAAATGCAAAAATATTTTTCAATTCGCAAAATTTTTGTGAAAATTTTTTTTTTTTTAAAATCAATATTTTTTTTTGAAAAGTACAATTAAAAACCTAAAAAGGTACGTTCACCAATTATTAATTGATAAAGTTTGCTGTAAGCTATGAATTTTCGAAAAAAACCACTTATTCTGAAAAAGTACGAAAATCGTGAATTGCTCAGATACGCAACAAATAATATTAGGGCAAAATCTTAAACACACTTTTATTGCCAGACATCAATACTACAATCATGCCAAATTTCACTCAAATCAGAGCCAAAAATTTTTTCAGGTGGCGTTTTCGTGTGTTTCGTGTGTTAAGTGACATTTTTTTTGTGAATAAACTATGCATTTCGGTCTCATACTATATAGCCAATATCGTATTGACGTTTGGTTAGCGAACTTCACGACTAGTGCGTAATAGTATATAATTTTATTTGCCTCATTCAAATACCGTACAATTCTTTCTTTTGCATCTAAATGACAATACTTCCACGGACTTCCAACATTTTGTTTGTCTATCGCTATACAAATGTACATCTAAATCTTTTGCGGACATTCGTATGAATCTTTCGTTATTGATTTTTTCTTCTTCCATCATTACACTAATATTATTAAAATTGTCTTGTCAAAATCAGCATTCTGTATTTCTTTGTCGAATTTTTCGTGCAATATTATCTGATATAATATCTTGTAAATTATTTTCTTTTTTATTTTGTTCTAGCGCAAACATATGATGAATCTTTTCCTTTACAGGTTTACGTTTTATTCCTCGAACTTGTTCAGTAATTAAATGTTGGTAGCATTGGTTGCTTTCTATTTTCAAAAATAGTTCTAAAAAGCCGTTACTTTCCGTCAAATGTGGTACACACAAATTAAATCTGCGGAAGTTCGGGTGTGCGCAAATGAATTTTACTTTGTTAAGGAACTGGATTTGCCTTTCTATCCCTTTCGATGTTTTATTTCCATTTCTATGTTAAAATTATGTGTCAATATGTTAGGTTCGGAATGCTTCCTTTCCTTTCCTTTGAGTATACGTCAGTGTAAACAGTTTCACCGGAGGATGCTTGAAGTTTTTCAAACAAAAATGAATTTAGCATTTCTTCTGCTTCATCTTCGAAGTTATTTGGATTTGCCAATAAGACGTTATCGCCAGTATCATATTCTAAGGCAGCAGAGACAGAACCTAGTTTTTCCCAAAGATGTTTCAAGTAAATAACGGCTTCCCATCTTTTTTGTGAACTTAGAGTATGATGGAACCTTGGATACAAAACCGAGAACGAATTAAGTCTTGAAAATTTTTTGCAGTCTTACCACTCTTTCGAAGATCTCTTTTCATTAGAGCCCAATATCTCTCAATTGGGCGAAGCTCTGGGCAGTTGTGCGGATTCGCTATTTTTGGTACGAAATTGATCTTTTTACTTTGATACCATTCCATTGTAGCTTTAGAGTAATGAGAAGTTGCTAAATCAGGCCAGAACATCACCGTACGCTCGTGTGCACGAATAAATGGTAGAAGACGTTTTTCGAGGCACTCGTCTATATAAACTTTTGAATTAATTGTGCCTTGCGTAACAAAGAAGCTTCTTCTGAGGCCACTGGTACATATGGCCTGCCAAACTATATATTGCTTTGGAAATTTCGAAATATTTTTTTCTTTGAATTTACTAGCCACATGCCCCTACTTTGGTGACGTATAATATTCGTGCCCTGCTAACTGCTTAAAATCTGCTTTGACGTAAGTTTCGTCGTCCATAACGCAGCAGTCAAATTTAGTCAGGTACCTTTCATACAATTTTCGGGCTCGCATCTGAGCCATCAACTGCTTTTCATCAGAACGGTCTGGTACTTTTTGAACTCTATATGTCTTAAGCTTATTTTTCTCCTTTATCCTTTGCACAGTAGATTAGTTGCAGTTGACGCAAAGTACCCATTTATACTTTCCACCTTTAACATAATTATCGCTACTACAATATACAAGCAAAAGTCTACGATTTGGTCGTATCAACCAATATATTTGTGGACGAAATTTTGTAAGGGGTTTGTTGCAAAGATAACTCTACTAAGGCTAAAGTCCGATACATGGATTTGATTGTGTCATATTATATTTGCGTGACACTTCAAATATCCACCCGTCAATTTCAAAATATATTTTCCAACCATCCTGCTTGGTCTTTATGTTATATATAGTCATGAACTGCATAAATACCAATTGAAAACTTTATTGTCGACACCTTTGTGCTTTTTTGCCATGTGCGTCGAAAAATATGATTCTATTTTCCAAAATGTTGACGATTCCCAAGTATCAATGGTATTGTATACATAAAGGTAATATTCAAGTATTTATATTTTCAGTCACTTTAAGATAAAATGGAAAATATCCTGCAACAATGTTTTTCATTATCTGATGCTATTTTGCAGTTTCTTATAAATTTATCGGAAACTGGAGCATCAAAAATAAGAATATCTTGCGTTTTTTCCGTTTTCTAAAGATATATCTATGAAGTAGATAATGTGGGTGTCATCAAGCCATTTATCAACACTTTCCTAACTATAATTAATTAAATTTAAGCACTCTGATCGTTTAAGAACATTTTTAAAACAATGATTTATATTAAAAGTGCAACCAATTCGAACACACAATAGGAAGTCTAATCTGCTTTTTGTTGAATAGCGTTTTATATTATTACGCCATTTTCTTAATGGTTTAGTTTTTGTTTCGCTCTCCTTACAAGTGATTTATCTTTTAATTTTAGGACTTCAACATCCTTATTAACAGCAAAAATTATTTTTAGTTGCTTTCTATAGCAATATGTACAGCATACAAATTCCATATCCTCAAAAGAAACATATTGTAATTTGTGTTGAAGTCTTGCACAATCCTAGTGTATTGCGTAGTTGCCGTTATCGCAGAGCACCCAATCTTGTTATCCACCTTTAGTATCATTTTCTCTACTGCAATATAAGCAAAAGTCGTTGTTGCAATTTAATCGAGTTAAACAAATAACTGCTAATATTTGCCGATATTTTTCTAAACAAAATTGCTTCAGAAATTTGTTGCAAATATAACTTCATAAAACTGCCAAAACGCGATACCCGTAACTCCATGTGTCTGTTTGATGCATAGTAAATTAGTGAAACACTTCAAATATACAGCCTCCTGTTCCTAATTCATTCTGTTTTTCCTTTGTGTTGTATATGGTAGTAAACTGTGAAAACTTTCTTGCCGATATTTGTTTGCTAATTTATCGCGTGGGTCAAAACATATGATTTTCTTTTTCAAAATGTTAACAATACCTAAACACCGATGGCTTGTATACAAACAGGCAGTATTAAAATATTGATGTTTGTTGCCAACTTTAGGTGAAATGGAAAATACTCTGCTAACACCATTATTTCATTACCTGTTGTTAGCTTGCAGTTCATAATAAATCTATTGTAAATCGTAGCATCAAAAATAAGGATCTACCGTCTTTTTTCGTCTAAAAATATATCAATGAAGCAGCTTATGTGACTGTTATTTAGCCAGATATCTTAACTGTCAGTAGTGGTAATAATTAAATTAACTACGTCTGGCCGTTTTAAGTGTATATTTATGACAATGACCTATGTAAGTATATTGGAAGATCGACTCTTTCGAGCACACACCAAAAATTCTAATTCATTGGTGCAGCGTAGCGGTCTTTATTTGTTACTATGCCATTTTCTAAAAAGTCTAGCGTTTGCTGAGCTATGTTAAATGGTGGCTTATCCTTTACTTTTATGACTTAAGCAGCCTTATTAGCTGCATACATTTTTTTAGCCGCCTTGATTCGACTTGCTTTTGTTATTTTATTATTTTGGTCGAGGTCTCCACCTTATCTTTCGCTGCGTTAATCTTTCTCGTGGCACAGCGACGTTTCGGAACTTCATGTTCTGTTTCTAGACAGACAAATTCTCTTTTATCTTTTAAAAGTCTTATAAATCTTCTTATTGTTACTGGTAAGTCACCGTTTGTAACATTTGACCCAATAATGTTGCATTTCATATGCATGAAATTACTCTCTTCTTATTTTTTCCCATCATTAATTATATTGCTCCATAAAAGCAAGTAAGGAACATAGCGTTTTTTGAAAAGATGATTAGTATAGGTCTGATATATTATGAATTTTCATGCATTTGTTCAACAGATCTTTTTGAATTTTATCAACATTTTTTATAAAACAGGCTATTTTTGTACAGAACATTCGTATAGTCAAATTGATTATAATTTTTATCATGTTGATAAACATTCGTTTTTGTCGGATCAATACATTACTTATTTAACCCATTGAACGATTTGTTAAGTCTACTATCTTTGATAGGTCTCAGTAAAATTTCACAAAAATTACGGTACTAATTTCCTACACGGTCGTAGGCGGTTGCGTCATAAATATATGAAATAATCTCTTTAATTCTAGCAGCTTCTGTCCCTTCAAAGTATTTACATATTCACAAGTCATATTATGATGATAATGTGCTATGTACACTTTAAGTACTATCTTTCCATCTACACTGTTGATTTATATAATAGTTCTATGCCGTTATAAGCCTGGATTTCGGCTGCATTAAGAAATGCCAAGCCAAAGTCTGTTAAAATTGTCGTAAATATTGGCCATGCATTTAATTTAATTCTACTCATTTACTTTTAAAAGTATTATCCACCTTGACCATGCTTTGATGATATTCGTTCTGATATCGCGAATGTAAGACCCTTGGGGTTCTTTACGACTAAAGCATAGTAGTAAATAATCTCATTTTCCTCTTTTAAGTCTCTCACAATTCCTCCTGTAGCATCCATATGACCCATTCCTCCAAATCTTTTGCAAACTTCAAACAGTTTATTTGTCTATCGCTGTACAGATGAATACCTAACTCCTTTGAAGCCAGCCGTATGTATCGATTTTTTCTTTCTCCATCTTCAGATGAACGTCATTGAAATCGTTTTTATGAAAATCAATATCTGCTAGGGCCTTACTTGAATTTTTCGCGTAGTATCATCTGATATAATGTCTTGTAAATTATTTTCTTCTGTTAATATATCCATGTTTGACTTCTTAAGGCATTTGTTTTCTATATTACTGCGGATACATTTGAAGAAGCTGTTCTTTTATAAGTTAGTGCTTTATTTCCCAAACTTATCCAGTAATTAATTGTTCATGACATTTATTTCCTTCTATTAAATTTCCTTTACCGCCAATCGTATGTATCTATCGATATTGAATTTTTCTTCCTCCACCACAGAAAAACGTCATCAAAATCGTCTTTATAAAAATCAGTGTCCTGCAAGGTTTTACTTCGAATTTTTCACGCAGCATCATCTGATATAATGCCTTGCAAATTCTTTTCTTTTGTTAATAAATCACAATCACATTTATCACCATATTCCTGTTCGTACATTGTGCGAAGATCTTTTTTTATAGGTTTACGTTTTAATCCCATTACTTGTACAGTAATTAATTGATCATGTTATTTGTTTCCTTCTGTTCTTAGAAGCAGTTTCATGAAGCTATCATTTCCCGTCAAATGGGGTATATATGTACTATTTAAATCTCCGGTAGTTTGGGTGTATGCAAACGAACCTTATTTTGTGAAGAAACTTATTTTGTCTTTCTTTTCCTTTACTAGATAAAAAACATTTTGTAACATATTCTAATTTCTGCTTTCAAAAGTACAAATAATCTAATCCAACCGTCTCTTATCAACAATTTGTTATTTTTTGTTAATTCATGTTGCTATTGCGTTTTATGTTATAAAGACTGTTATAATATTTTTGTACAGAGCTTATTGTTCCGTACTTCTAGTGCAAAAAACTACAGAAAAATTACAAGCGCAAAATGCTCAGAAGGCTTCATGCCATAATTTAGTTCAAAACTTATTTGTACAAAATAAGGTCCTCCATTTTAAGGCTGCATTGCATCCAATTTGCGGCATTTTTAGACTAAAAGTCTAAGAAAACTCACCAGATTAATTTCGTGCCAGATGTTGCTCATCAGCAAAAATGATGGTGATGAAAATGATGCAGCGCGCAGCACCTGCGGTCCGGATTCATAAGTATATTTTAATATACATATAAGTATATTTAAAATCTTTTAAATATATATTAATTTCACCATCTATATTGCACGTGTCGTTGCAATGTAAATTTCCTTACATTTGAAAAATTAATTAAAAAATTTAAACATTTAAAACACACATTTAAGACAACATAAAGTACACAAACTTGTCAGTTTTCAAATTGAGAAACATAGTTTGTTTTACGTTTAGAAAAATCTCTTTGTCTTCATTAAAAATTATTAAAACTTGAAGAGTTGCTACTTCGTAAATTGTAACTCATGCAATATCGTTGAATAAAAAATGGCGGTTGAGACAGTAATTCATTACTTTATAAAAAAAGACTTGAAATTTATAAGAGAGGACGATCCACATATTTTTGGATACGAACCATCTTGCTTGACTGCCGGACCAGAAGTGATTTTAATGAAATTATTACTGCGAAAGCTTTTAACAAACGTTTTGAGTGCATATATGCATTTTGTTTTTGTAATAGATTATAACAATGCTGTCACATAACATTGTTTAAATATATGCTTTATTCACATTCAGATGCACTCATAACGCTTTCTTAATTAATTAGCTCTATTCACGATCCGGTGCATATGGTCTTGTAAAAGAGCATATGCAAAATATTATTACAAAGTTTGCAATCGCAACGACAAAATATACACAGTTGCATATGCTACGGTGTTGCAAAAATGCTACAGTCAAACCCTATAGCATTTGTAGCAAATGCAACAGTGCTTGACATTCAGGCAGCTGTCATAAAATAAAATAAGACCCAGAAATAGAGAAAGAAAGACGACTTATGGAAAATAAAAAAATTAAATGCGAGAAACGCAACAAGAAGTGGACCCAGGAGGAGATAAAAATGATAATCAATTATCTTCAGGTAGCTTCTGGCTTCGAGGTATGTACATATGTACATAAGTATGTTTGCTAATTTGTACATATTTTCAGAAAACATTCACTGCGTCTGGCCAATGGTCACCAGCGTTCGTGGTCACACTTACTCTATTATATTTTTGTGTAAATGAACTCATGTATGTAATTTTAAATATTTAACTTATTTTTATTTACATATAATAAAATACAGTTAAGGAAACTTTAATGAAAAAATTGCTTATCTTTTTACTTCTCCAATACTGCTTAGTGCAACTTCTTCAGGACAGTGGTTGGTTGGTGCATATTGGGTTCACAACCAATATCATTATTTATTAATAATATATTGTGTAAAATGCAGCAAACGAGAAACCAGTCGCAGCATAACCTATGGTTTTCTTTGCTTGCAAGGCACATTCTAAGCTGTTTAAGGCTACCGAATCTTTCCTTAAGAAGACCAAAGCAATGCTCCACTCTTACTCGGTACTTACTATGTTGTAAATTAAAAGCGATTCTGGCGTTTCTGTCAAGTTGTCTGGCGTTGCTTCGATATGGAGTAATTAATGTTTTAGACAATGGGTATGCCAAATCTCCCGCTATCTATTGCTGTGAAGAAAAGTACTGTCCCTTCTTTTTAAAAAGCGAGCTGTTCCGATAGATAATGGCATCATGCCAGTTGCCAGGGTGTCCAATTACAACATGTCGGATTTTCCGTCTATAATCACACATAACTTGTGCTTTTATGGAGTAGATACGATTTCTGGAAAAGTACGACGTATGGTCTTCAATTGGTGATTCTGCCTATTTGATTTCAGTACCATCCATGTATCCAATACAAAAGGGTAGCTCATCAAAGGTATCACTTAAAATTTGCGAACGCTCAGTCTCATTGGGCCAGTAAATGTATTTAGGTTTGAGTTTTAAAATTACTTTAAAAATCCTGTTTGTTATTTTCGATATAGTTCCACCATCTCTTACTCCAAATATTGTTCCAATTTTCCGAAATGCCGCGCTTTCTCCAGATGAACCATGCCGAAAAAGTACAATTGCTAGTTGTAGTTCAATTGAAAACTGCTTGCAAGAATGCGGTTTATTGAACTCATAATCATCTTTTATTAGCTCAACCAAATGAGCAAATTGTTCACTGCCAACTCTTAGCATTTGCCGAAATCTGTTTTCATCCATCATTGGGAGAACATTATTGCGGAATTATTGGGAATTATGCACGAAATTCCTCGCCGGCTCGCTATTACGATGGAAAGGTTTTCGTCGAGTTCATCTAAAATTTCTTCAACAGCGTCATCGTCACTTTCCAGTTCTGAAAAAAAAACTTATTTGATTATATCTATTAGTATTTTGTGTAAAATACATCATACCTGGGTTGAAAATTATTTCGTTAGCAGCATCTTCAATTAAAAAATCGATAATGTTTTCTTTTTCGCTTTTGTGTGCCATAATATTTTTCTCCAAATCAGCTGTTTTTTGTTTTGCAACCAGTGTTGCAAAGTAAACATGAAAAAACCGCTGTCCCTGATATGGGATCAAGAAAGATAACATGAAAAATAGGCATTATATTTGACATATATGATAAACAATTTCACGTTTGCATTATTTGAGTTTGACAAGATAGTTCTACCATGTATAATTGTACCATGGGTTTAACAGTTAATATCTAAACAGAATTGGGACGTGCAATTTATCTTGTGTGTCAAATCGAATAAAAAAAACAGAATTTCTTCTATTTCTTTGCGATAAATTTTGTAGCGTCAATTTTTTACTCACCACAAACGTATAGGAATAATCTGGACGATAGTGCACTCCCCAGTTCTGCTTAGGCACTTAGTCGTCGCTTAAAGTTCGCGCATGATAATGAACTTTCCTGATCTCCTGAAATCACAGAGGATATCAAAATAGCACATATATGCCAATTCACTCTAGCATTCTCCAAACGCTTTAGGTTATGTTCGCATGCTTTTCTTTCTCACAAAAATTTGATAAGATAAGATCATGAAAGATTACATGAAAATTTAGCCCAATTTACATGTGATCTTATCTTTCTTAGTCTTTCCCTTCTCCTCCGTAACTTTCTCTTCTCCTCCGAAACTTTTCTTCTTACGGTTGCATCATATAAATATGAACTAATCTCTTTTATTCTTGCTGCTGCCGTATCCCTAAAGAATTAGCTTACTTCGCAAAGTCACATTATGCTGATAATGTGCTACGCAAACCTTAAGTTCTATCTTTCCACTACCTAGAATCTTATATCCTTCCTTAAAAACTTCGTGTGTAACATTTACATATATAGTCTATTAGTTCCATACAATTGTACAACTTGCAGGCTGCATTAAGAAATGCTTAGATGTAATCAGTGACAATTGTTGAAAATATTGGCCACATTTTTCAGTTTACGCATTTACTTTTAAAAGTATTATCGACGTTGGTTATGCTTTGATTATAATAGTTCCGATATCGCGAATGTAAGACCCTTGGGGTTCTTTACGACTAAATCATAGTAGTAAATAATCTTATTTGCCTCTTTTAAGTCTCTCACAATTCCTCCTGTGGCATCCAAATGACCCATTCTTCCAAATCTTTTGCAACTTCAAACAGTTTATTTGTCTATCGCTGTGCAGATGAATATCTTACTCCTTTGGAGCCAATCGTATGTATCTATTATCGATAGATACATCATTAGTGAATTAGTTTTGTCTTGTGTTGTATTGGCTATTGTACTGAAAATGTATAATAAAAAGGTTGTTGTGGTTGTTGCTGATGTTCCTGACAGTTGTAAGAATTCAATATCAATGATTGGTCATGTTTTGATGATATTCGGTCCGATATTGCTAATGTACACATAGTGCATTGATATTTTTATTTCTATTTCTAATTTAAGATAGTCCTTTTTTGGTTTTTATTAATTGATTTTTATTTAAGAGAACGAGAACAATTTTAAAAGAAATTTATGAATCGATTGAAAATTTTCTTTTTGAAATTTAAATATAATAATTGAAAATACAAATTCGAATTTAAATACTTTTTGTAGCTAGGTGTGTGTGTGTTCAAGTATTGGGTGTGTGTGTATTCGTGTATATGGGTCTCTATTCATATCTGCCAATATTTTTGTAGAAACAATTTTGTAAGGGGTTTGTTGCAAAGATAACTTTCTACTATAGCTAAAATACGATATCCGCAACTTCATGGATCTGTTTGTGTCATGTTATATTTGCTGACACTTTAAATAACCACCATTGAAAACTTTCTTGTCGAGACCTTTGTGCTTTTTTTGCCATGTGGGTCGAAAAATATGATTTTCTTTTCCAAAATGTTGACGATCCCCAAGCACCAATAGTATTGTATAAAATTTATTAACAAAATTAAAACGAATATCTGCGTTTGCAAAAAGCATAGTATCACTTTATTGATATTTAATAATCAAAAACACTATTATTAATAAGATCGATTGTTTTATCAAGATCGCTGTAACGCTTAATGGAACGAGTTATTATTAACTAAAGCTTAAAATAAAATTTACCCTAGTGAAAGCCTCGCCTACGTGATTACCCGCTTGCATTTTTGTTGCGTGTGAATTTGACTAAAAAGGATGAACTGCCGACATAACGTCAGTATAAAATATGAAATACTTATTATGAAAAGTTTTTATTATAACTCCTCCTTACTTAATTCCAAGAGCACTGGAACGGTTTGGTTTGCAGATATAGCGTTTTTCCGTATCTGAATGGTTGGATTTTTCACTGTCATTTTGTTAAGGCTGCAGTCCCAGTTGGCGCCATATACATCACCTTCTTTTTTGCTTAGTTTTTTGATCGCTTTTCTTATGAATGTAGTTTTCAAATTTCTTTTTTTTTGTATATTTATTTTTTAATACTGATATACATATTTTAGGTTTTTATTTTGTTTTGTTATTTCGAAATTCATAAAAGAATGTGCAAAACTTATAAGCTTAAGCTTACTTGTACAATGAACTACTAGTAAAAAAATTGAATTGAATTCGTTTCTAAAGAAAAATAAATGTTAAAAAGTTTTTTTATCGCTTTTCTGGAATGTAGTTTTCAAATTAATTTTTTTTTTGTTGGTTTCTAAATATAAAAATTAATGGCTTAAAAAAGCATTACACATATATTTTCTACTTACAATTAAACTTTCTATCACATTATCGCTTGTATTTGATTATAATACTGTCATGGATGCAGTATATGACTCCTTTAAAAATGCTATTTTCTTAAAATACCACAACGTAGAAACATAGAATTCCGAAATACCATCTCCAAATGCTTGCTGCTTTTTTTTATTCTTTTCAATTCTCTGTTATATGCATTCCAAAAGTTAGCAATCGTTTTTTAACTGAGCGTACTTTTGCGACTTTCTCAAATTTTTGTAATTCAATTGGTATTGGTGGTATGCTTCTTGTCGTATGCTATTATTTTCATAGTTTTGATTTTTGCAATCCCATAGTTGTGGCATATTGGAAAACATATCAATGAACTTACTGTACTTTGTTTTATCAACCATCATATAAAAATAATCTTACGATCTGTAACAAAAAAAAAAAACGAAAATAAATTTTAATCTAAAAAAGACAGTATAATATAAAAATAGATAAAGGTCTTGTATCAAATATATCAATCATTTAAATAAAGTATATGTTTCGAGATTCATTAAAATTAATGCAAATTTTGGAAGCCGTTTTTCAAAAAGATAATTATATAATAAAAATTTTATTTGCATGTGAATAATACATTCTTATAGTACATTAAAAAAAAAAAGATAACAGTAGTAATGAAAAATCATTCAAATTTTAACTAAGCATTTACCTGTTGCAATTTATAATAATTCATTATATATTGATCAGCTGGGCACCATAGAAATAAAAAAATATTACAATCGGTCCATTATGTTCGCAAATTTATTTCTTATATCTTCGGGTGCAATTGTTTGGTTTGCAGGTGTTTCAGTTGATTGCAATCCAGTCAATTCTGCAAAATTATAAGCTCCAGGAGTTAAATTAGTTTCTTTTTCCGTTTTTTCTATAAAATTGTTCAGATAGCAACATGCTAGCACAATTAAAATTCCCTTGTTTAGATTTAACATGGTGGTATTTCTTAAAACACGGAAACGACTTGACACAATTCCAAAAGCATGTTCCACTCGAACTCTAGCAGAGCATAGTAATTTATTATACAATTTTGCTTGCAGCTTGATGAAATTGACAATTGAAATGGTTTCACAAAATTTCAACGAACCTACGGCTGGGGGGTCTTGACTCGCCGGAGTCCAGAGGTTCGATCACAAAAATTTATATTATTCGAGGACTGGCTCTTTAATAAATAAAGGGTACGGTTTTATCAGGTTTAATATTTTTTTTCTTTCTTTAATCTTTCTTCCGTACATAAATAAATATGTATATAAATAATTTAACAAACAAAAAAAATGATACGATTACCACATCAGCGTGCTTCGGTCGTCGTGTTTCTTCGCTTTGTCAGTGAGGCGCGTGGGAGGGGCGTGACTGAGTTTTCTACCTATGCGATTTCCTAGTTTTATTTGTTAAAGTTTTCTCTCTTACTCCCAGTTCCACTGTGGCTAACGAATAAAACAGAGCGAAAGCACCATGGAACCTCAAGTTACTAGCTGGCCGTATGCGTGTTGGGCTTTAGGAGGCGAGTGCACGAAAAGTGCAGAGCATACACTCGCAGACCTTAACCCGGCGCTCACGACGGTCTCCCTTCCCCCTTCTATCCGCTGCCGAGCTCTCAGTTCCAACGTGGCTAACGAATATAACAGAGCGAAAGCACTATGGAACCTCAAGTTACCAGCTGGCCGTATGCGTGTCGGCCTTAGGAAACGAGTGCACGAATAGAACAGAGCATACACTCGTAGACCTAATTCCGACGCTCGCGACGGCTTCACCTTCCCTTAAAACCCGCTGCCGAGCTTTCAGTTCCACAGTGGCTAACGAATATAACAGAGCGAAAGCACCATGGAACTTCAAGTTACCAGCTGGTCGTATGCGTGTCGGGTTGTAGGAAAAACTAGTGTACGAATGGAACAGAGCATACACTTGCAGACCTAAAACCGACGGTCTCTATTTCCTCTTCTACCCGCTGCTGAGCTCTCCGTTCCACGGTGGCTAACGAATAAAACAGAGCGAAAGCACCATGGAACTTCAAGTTACCAGCTAGCCGTATGCGTTTCGGGCTCTAGGAAACGAGTGTACGAATAGAACAGAGCATACACTCGCAGACCCGAGTCCGACGCTCAAGACGATCTCTATTCTGCCCACTCAGTCGCAACCCCTGCTCTACTCACTACAGTCAAACTACTGACTCACAATGTACCTGCACTCCACGCTGTCTGTGATATCTCTGCTACTGCTGCCACTGCTACTGTTGCCACTGCTACTGCTGCTGTTGGCTTATTACTGCCTTCGCCGGCGGTTCTCCAAGACTGACCTCTTTTTCTCGTCGAGCAAGCCTTTTTATTTACCGTGGCTGCGTTTAATTTTTCCACCGCATGGCTGTAACAGCTGATCCAGTAGCTGCGTTTATTTTCACCACTACTCTGCTGTAACAGATGATCGTAACATTGATAGTGTTTGACAACGCTGGTGCATTGACAGTAGAAACTTAGGTTGCCACCTGGGTATTTGCTAAGTTTTTGATGCAACTTTCATACGATTCTCACGCGATTCTAATCTTAAGTAATTTTCTTAATTTAATACTTATAAATTAACAACTCAGTCTTAATTAAGATGCCTTCATGGCCTTAAGCTTTAATATAAAATATGTACCTATATAAAATAAATAAATTCAGCAATGTATAAATTACATAAATAAATAAAGAAAAAATAAAATCAGTTCTGCTGCTGTAGGTTGTGGGCGAAAACGAGGCCTCTGCCGACTTTCGTCGTTAAAAAATGTTCACTTAAAGCAAATGCTGAATCCTACCTAATTATTTCTCCTATGAAGGGAATTCTTACTTTTTGTTTTTCATTCCGAATTTATATTTTTTTTTTCTTAATACTTAAATTGAGAACAGTCTCAATGTCTGCGATACTTAAATCTAGAACAGTCTGTTGATATACGATTTCATCGGGAACTGTCTGTTAATCTATTTCATCGGGAACAGTCTGTTGATCTACGAATTCATCGGGAACAGTCTGTTGATCCTCGAATTCATAGAGAACAGTCTGTTGATCTTCGAATTCATCGGGAAAAGTCTATTAATCCTCTAATTTATCGAGAACAGTCTGTTCTACAAATCCATCATTTTCATCAATTACACTTACTGTGTCTATCATATAATTTTCTAAATATTCTTCGTGACTTTCTTCGCTACTTAAAATATCAACGTTACTTATATCATCATCGTTAGGTAAAATTTCAGGGCTGGGATGTACCCATGATTTATATGTATCGTTAAATTTTAGTTTGTTGAGCCGCCCCAACGTCAATGTTTGCTCGATTGCATGCTTTGCATATATTTGTTGGGTTGGCGTCATTTTGCTCAGGCTACAGCCCCAGCTGGCGCCACACAAATTACCCTCTTTTTTAGTTAGTTTTTTGATTGCTTTTTTTAGGAACGACGTTTTCAAATTTGTTTCTAAAGAAAAAAATAAATGCTAAAAAGTTTTTTTATCGCTTAAATAGCAATGTAATTCAAATTTCATTTTTTTTTGTTGGTTCCTAAAGAGAAAAAATAAATGCTAAAAAAACATAACTATCTTCTACTTACAATTAAACTTTCTATCCCATCATCACTTAAATTTGATGACGATAGTGTAGTGGATGCAGTACACTCCTTTAAGAATGCCATTTTCTCGAAGTACCATAGCGTCGAAACCACCAAATCTGAAGTACCTGCTCCAGATGTTTCTTGCTTTTTTATTCTTTTTGATTCCCTGCTATATGCATTGCGAAAGTTTGTATTTTTTTTTTTAACTAATCGCACGTTTACATCTTTATCAAATTTCTTCAATTCGATAAAAAGTATGTGGTATGCTTCTTGGCGAATACTATTATTTCTATAGTTTGGGTTTTTGCTGTCCCACAGTTGTGGCATATCGGAAAACAAATCAATGAACTTACTGTATTTTGTTTCATCATCCATCATCATATAAAAATTATGTTACAAATTATCTGTTCTTCTTCCCACTTTTCAGTCACTAGTTTTAAGCAGTAGCATGCCAGCGGCAATGCATCTTCTGAAATTAAAAATAGAGTTTTAAAATTTTTTAAAAAAAAAAATTTTTATAAAAACTTACTTTTTTCAAAATGTATTATAGCTTCTAGTGAAGCCATTTCCTTGGCTTCACTGATTGTTGTTCCCTCTCCCTCGAATTCTTGTTCTAAAAGTCCAATAATGACTTTATAGCCATTATTGGACTTTTTAATAGTAGTGAAATCTATGTTGAACGCATCGTTGCATGCAACCACTGCAGATTTTCTTTTTATGTTCTTGTTATTTTTAATTTTTACAAGAAGGCTTTTTTCATTAGCTCTTTTTCGACTATCTGAAAAAAAAAAAATAAATTAATCATTTGAAGAGAGTAAATTAACTAGTTGATAAATTTTAACTAAATTTATCAACTAGTTGAGTTACAACAAAAAACTTTAATATGGAAATATTTGTGATGTTAATCAAATCTAATTCCATATTTACTATTTACGTGTATAACGTGCATGTGAAATTTAAAAAAAAAACCTATTTTGTTAAAAATTTTGACCCAAAAAGACTGTCTCACATCTTCATATCTCTAGGTATTCGGGGTCTTGAGTTCAGTTAGGTCAAACTTAGAAAAAACGCCAACGAAATTTGCCAAAATAAATTTTTGATATCTCTGGGCCTGGTCAACCATTTTCACTCACGCTATGTTGGCGTGACTGAGTTTTCTACCTATGCGATTTCCTAGTTTTATTTCTTATAGTTTTCTTGCTTACTCCCAGTTCCACCGTGGCTAACGAATAAAACAGAGCGAAAGCACCATGGAACCTCAAGTTACTAGCTGGCCGTATGCGTGTTGGGCTTTAGGAGGCGAGTGCACGAATAGTGCAGAGCCTACACTCGCAGACCTTAACCCGGCGCTCACGACGGTCTCCCTTCCCCCATCTATCAGCTGCCGAGCTCTCAGTTCCAACGTGGCTAACGAATATAACAGAGCGAAAGCACTATCGAACTATCAAGTTACTAGCTGGCCGTATGCGTGTCGGCCTTAGGAAACGAGTGCACGAATAGAACAGAGCATACACTCGTAGACCTAATTCCAACGCTCGCGACGGTTTCACCTTCCCTTACTACCCGCTGCCGAGCTCTCAGTTCCACAGTGGCTAACGAATATAACAGAGCGAAAGCACCATGGAACCTCAAGTTACCAGCTGGCCGTATGCGTGTCGGATTGTAGGAAAAACGAGTGTACGAATAGAACAGAGCATACACTTGCAGACCTAAAACCGACGCTCACGACGGCCTCTATTTGCTCTTCTACCCGCTGCCGAGCTCTCCGTTCCACGGTGGCTAACGAATATAACAGAGCGAAAGCACCATGGAACTTCAAGTTTACAGCTAGCCGTATGCGTGTCGGGCTCTAGGAAACGACGATCTCTATATTGCCCACTCAGTCGCAACCCCTACTCTACTCACTACAGTCAAACTACTGACTCACAATGTACCTGCACTCCACGCTGTCTGTGATATCTCTGCTACTGCTGCCACTGATACTGCTGCTGTTGGCTTATTACTGCCTTCGCTGGCGGTTCTCCAAGACTGACCTCTTTTTCTCGTCGAGCAAGCCTTTTTATTTACCGTGGCTGCGTTTAATTTTTCCACCGCATGGCTGCAACAGCTGATCCAGTAGCTGCGTTTATTTTCACCACTACTCTGCTGTAACAGCTGATCGTGACATTGATAGTGTTTGACAATGCAGGTGCATTGACATTAGAAACTTAGGTTGCCACCTGGGTATTTGCTAAGTTTTTGATGCAACTTTCATACGATTCTCACGCGATTCTATGCGATTCTAATCTTAAGTAATTTTCTTAATTTAATACTTATAAATTAACAACTCAGTCTTAATTAAGATGCCTTCATGACCTTAAGCTTTAATATAAAATATGTATATAAAATAAATAAATTCAGCAATGTATAAATTACATAAATAAATAAAGAAAAAATAAAATCAGTTCTGCTGCTGTAGGTTGTGGGCGAAAACGAGGCCTCTGCCGACTTTCGTCGTCACAAACTGATCACTTAAAGCAAATGCTGAATCCTACCTACTTATTTCTCCTATGAACGAAATTCTTACTTTTTGTTTTTCATTCCGAATTTATATTTTTTTTTCTTAATACTTAAATTGAGAACAGTCTCAATGTCTGCGATACTTAAATCTAGAACAGTCTCTTGATATACGATTTCATATGGAATTGTCTGTTGATCTATTTCATCGGGAACAGTCTGTTGATCTACGAATTCATCGGGAACAGTCTGTTGATCCTCGAATTCATAGAGAACAGTCTGTTGATCTTCGATTTCATCGGGAACAGTCTGTTGATCCTCTAATTTATCGAGAACAGTCTGTTCTACAAATCCATCATTTTCATCAATTACACTTACTGTGTCTATCATATAATTTTCTAAATATTCTTCGTGACTTTCTTCGCTACTTAAAATATCAACGTTACTTATATCATAAAAAAAAACTTTTTCTTTATCAATATAATCTACTTAAAAATAGTTCCGTTGTATTTCGATACCAACTCAATAGCTTTAGAAAGTTCTTTTCTGTTTTCATCATCAATCAGCTCCTCTCCTACATCCAAAAGATGATCCACCATAGAACCTACATATTTCCCAATAGAAACACCCTTGGTAGGGTTCACAAGGCTGACAGCTGGCTCAATTGTTTCCATTATTTCTACTATATATTTGGCTGCTTCCATTTCACATTTTTCTTTTACTTTAAAATTTGTCTTCAATGTTTTATTTGGCCTTTTTATATAACAAAACATGTTCCTAGGTATGTCTAGAGCACTGTTTATTACAGCTCCCACTTCATGAGAGTAGGTCTCTTGGAGAAAAGTGTTTGTGGAATGCCACGGGCTGGTTCCCCCATCTGCTAGTAATCTTATATTGTTTGGTACCGAATCTTCTTCAACAGTCCTTTTTTCAACTCTCCATAATCTTCTTACTCCATCTATCTTTAGAGCCAACATCATTTCTGCTCCAATGTTGTTTACTCTTAATTCTCTCAGGGAAACATTTGTTTCTACAGCAGAGCTGTGAAAATCTGCATGGGGGGTGTCACCCTTTGGCCTTATTCCAGAAATCTCCACTCCATACTGAGCACTGAAATCTTCATCGATATACCAACTAGTGTACTCCCCAAAAGGATTTCTAAAAAATCTTCCTTTTGATGTGGAGACATTCGCTCCTATTAATCTCAGCCGATAATGCAAAGTTATTATGTTTTTCCAAACTTCATTTGGAGTATTTCCAGTTACTAGTGTAATTGAATCATCACTGCTTCTAACAGTTATTAATCTATCTGACATTCCTACTGTGGCTACCAATGCGTATATAGTGCTAGCAGCGTTAAGCATCCCCATCAACATGCCAAAGGGTGAATAGACACAATCTCTTTCATCTAAGTCAGATTTCACACTTTGGTACCACTTTAGTGTCTTCTTATTTAATTTTGACTCGTCTATGCCATACCACCTCTCTCTACTGAATCCCTCTTTCCCTTCTAATACGTTTCCTTTGCCAATGTGGATCCTTTTTTGAGATAGCAGGTAAATTCCACCATTCATTATTTCTAATAGGACTAAATATTTCTCATCAGTACATTTTTTATTGATTTTGACTCGGTGTTTTGGATTCAGGAAGGTTTCGTGCATTACATAAAAAGCGGCTGGAGATAAACACTCATTCCACTTTGTCGCGTCTTCTGTTGCCAACATCGAGTAAGTTTTTGTGCCCAGTGATGCCAAGGAAGACATTATTTTACCTTGCTTCTCTATGCCACCTTGGGCTATTGTACTTCCATCAACCCTCTTACTTAGTTTTAAATGGAACCTTTCTATTATCTCAAAAAACATTCGTAAAGTCATGTTGGCAGAAGCTATTGCTCTCCTTTTCAATTTTGATCTTTCCTTACTTTTCAGATATGCGCAAAACTCAGTAGCTATTGTCATCAGATATTCGTTTGCTTCAGGTTGATATAACGTCTCTATCACTTCCTCTACTTTTGTTACCGTTTTAGTCACTTTTGCTCTGGCACCAACTGAAAACTTTTGTACTTTTTTGGTTGTTATTTCTTTTTCTTTTTACTTTCAATGATTCCTTATCAATCAGTCCTGACCAAGCCCTTATCCATTCGATCATATTGAAGCTGCCCTTGGTCATATTCATCCTAAAGAACTCTAGCATGTTTTTGTATGCTTCTGAACTATCATTATGTATTTCATCTATTAATTCCTCAACAACGTCATCAATGTGTTGTTGGTTTTTCTTCAAGAAATCATGGGAGTACTCTCTCATGGCTGCCAGATCTACTTTACAAGTTGGTTCTTGTAGTTTGTCTGGGAATGGCCCGTCGCTTTCAAGCCAGTATTGCCTGTCTCTATTTTTTACGCCATTGGGATCTCGTCCGGAGTTTGGAAGTGAGTTAAACTGCTTGGTCCTCTCTGTTGACTCTACAGCCTTTGATGCTGGCGATCCGTATGCTAAAGGTGGTGTGTTTGTGTACTGATACAGCAAAGATACTGCACTTATATCCACTGACTCGATGTTCATTTTCTCACATTTTGCTACATTTTTTAATTTTGCTTCACACTCTTTTTTTCTAGGGTTATCCTTTTGAACCTTTACTAAGGTAGCAATTAGGAATGAATTGATCATTGTTGTTTTTTATCTTTATTTTATAGCGAATGTGATGAGCGAGATGATCGTTAGGTAAAATTTCAGGGCTGGGATGTACCCATGATTTATATGTATCGTTAAATTTTAGTTTGTTGAGCCGCCCCAACGTCAATGTTTGCTCGATTGCATGCTTTGCATATATTTGTTGGGTTGGCGTCATTTTGCTCAGGCTA
Source organism: Tricholauxania praeusta (assembly GCA_949775025.1). Lineage (NCBI taxonomy): Eukaryota > Metazoa > Arthropoda > Insecta > Diptera > Lauxaniidae > Tricholauxania > Tricholauxania praeusta. The sequence continues at coordinate 99,232,446 of OX459030.1, read as the reverse complement.
CAGCCCCAGCTGGCGCCACACAAATTACCCTCTTTTTTAGTTAGTTTTTTGATTGCTTTTTTTAGGAACGACATTTTCAAATTTGTTTCTAAAGAAAAAAATAAATGCTAAAAAGTTTTTTTATCGCTTAAATAGCAATGTAATTCAAATTTCATTTTTTTTTGTTGGTTCCTAAAGAGAAAAAATAAATGCTAAAAAAACATTACTATCTTCTACTTACAATTAAACTTTCTATCCCATCATCACTTAAATTTGATGACGATAGTGTAGTGGATGCAGTACACTCCTTTAAGAATGCCATTTTCTCGAAGTACCATAACGTCGAAACCACCAAATCTGAAGTACCTGCTCCAGATGTTTCTTGCTTTTTTATTCTTTTTGATTCCCTGCTATATGCATTGCGAAAGTTTGTATTTTTTTTTTAACTAATCGCACGTTTACATCTTTATCAAATTTCTTCAATTCGATAAAAAGTATGTGGTATGCTTCTTGGCGAATACTATTATTTCTATAGTTTGGGTTTTTGCTGTCCCACAGTTGTGGCATATCGGAAAACAAATCAATGAACTTACTGTATTTTGTTTCATCATCCATCATCATATAAAAATTATGTTACAAATTATCTGTTCTTCTTCCCACTTTTCAGTCACTAGTTTTAAGCAGTAGCATGCCAGCGGCAATGCATCTTCTGAAATTAAAAATAGAGTTTTAAAATTTTTAAAAAAAAAAAATTTTTATAAAAACTTACTTTTTTCAAAATGTATTATAGCTTCTAGTGAAGCCATTTCCTTGGCTTCACTGATTGTTGTTCCCTCTCCCTCGAATTCTTGTTCTAAAAGTCCAATAATGACTTTATAGCCATTATTGGACTTTTTAATAGTAGTGAAATCTATGTTGAACGCATCGTTGCATGCAACCACTGCAGATTTTCTTTTTATGTTTTTGTTATTTTTAATTTTTACAAGAAGGCTTTTTTCATTAGCTCTTTTTCGACTATCTGAAAAAAAAAAAAATAAATTAATCATTTGAAGAGAGTAAATTAACTAGTTGATAAATTTTAACTAAATTTATCAACTAGTTGAGTTACAACAAAAAACTTTAATATGGAAATATTTGTGATGTTAATCAAATCTAATTCCATATTTACTATTTACGTGTATAACGTGCATGTGAAATTTAAAAAAAAAACCTATTTTGTTAAAAATTTTGACCCAAAAAGACTGTCTCACATCTTCATATCTCTAGGTATTCGGGGTCTTGAGTTCAGTTAGGTCAAACTTAGAAAAAACGCCAACGAAATTTGCCAAAATAAATTTTTGATATCTCTGGGCCTGGTCAACCATTTTCACTCACGCTATGTTGGCGTGACTGAGTTTTCTACCTATGCGATTTCCTAGTTTTATTTCTTATAGTTTTCTTGCTTACTCCCAGTTCCACCGTGGCTAACGAATAAAACAGAGCGAAAGCACCTCAAGTTACTAGCTGGCCGTATGCGTGTCGGGCTTTAGGAGGCGAGTGCACGAATAGTGCAGAGCCTACACTCGCAGACCTTAACCCGGCGCTCACGACGGTCTCCCTTCCCCCATCTATCAGCTGCCGAGCTCTCAGTTCCAACGTGGCTAACGAATATAACAGAGCGAAAGCACTATCGAACCTCAAGTTACTAGCTGGCCGTATGCGTGTCGGCCTTAGGAAACGAGTGCACGAATAGAACAGAGCATACACTCGTAGACCTAATTCCAACGCTCGCGACGGTTTCACCTTCCCTTACTACCCGCTGCCGAGCTCTCAGTTCCACAGTGGCTAACGAATATAACAGAGCGAAAGCACCATGGAACCTCAAGTTACCAGCTGGCCGTATGCGTGTCGGATTGTAGGAAAAACGAGTGTACGAATAGAACAGAGCATACACTTGCAGACCTAAAACCGACGCCCACGACGGCCTCTATTTGCTCTTCTACCCGCTGCCGAGCTCTCCGTTCCACGGTGGCTAACGAATATAACAGAGCGAAAGCACCATGGAACTTCAAGTTTACAGCTAGCCGTATGCGTGTCGGGCTCTAGGAAACGACGATCTCTATACTGCCCACTCAGTCGCAACCCCTACTCTACTCACTACAGTCAAACTACTGACTCACAATGTACCTGCACTCCACGCTGTCTGTGATATCTCTGCTACTGCTGCTGTTGGCTTATTACTGCCTTCGCTGGCGGTTCTCCAAGACTGACCTCTTTTTCTCGTCGAGCAAGCCTTTTTATTTACCGTGGCTGCGTTTAATTTTTCCACCGCATGGCTGCAACAGCTGATCCAGTAGCTGCGTTTATTTTCACCACTACTCTGCTGTAACAGCTGATCGTGACATTGATAGTGTTTGACAATGCAGGTGCATTGACATTAGAAACTTAGGTTGCCACCTGGGTATTTGCTAAGTTTTTGATGCAACTTTCATACGATTCTCACGCGATTCTATGCGATTCTAATCTTAAGTAATTTTCTTAATTTAATACTTATAAATTAACAACTCAGTCTTAATTAAGATGCCTTCATGACCTTAAGCTTTAATATAAAATATGTATATAAAATAAATAAATTCAGCAATGTATAAATTACATAAATAAATAAAGAAAAAATAAAATCAGTTCTGCTGCTGTAGGTTGTGGGCGAAAACGAGGCCTCTGCCGACTTTCGTCGTCACAAACTGATCACTTAAAGCAAATGCTGAATCCTACCTACTTATTTCTCCTATGAACGAAATTCTTACTTTTTGTTTTTCATTCCGAATTTATATTTTTTTTTCTTAATACTTAAATTGAGAACAGTCTCAATGTCTGCGATACTTAAATCTAGAACAGTCTCTTGATATACGATTTCATATAGAATTGTCTGTTGATCTATTTCATCGGGAACAGTCTGTTGATCTACGAATTCATCGGGAACAGTCTGTTGATCCTCGAATTCATAGAGAACAGTCTGTTGATCTTCGATTTCATCGGGAACAGTCTGTTGATCCTCTAATTTATCGAGAACAGTCTGTTCTACAAATCCATCATTTTCATCAATTACACTTACTGTGTCTATCATATAATTTTCTAAATATTCTTCGTGACTTTCTTCGCTACTTAAAATATCAACGTTACTTATATCATAAAAAAAAACTTTTTCTTTATCAATATAATCTACTTAAAAATAGTTCCGTTGTATTTCGATACCAACTCAATAGCTTTAGAAAGTTCTTTTCTGTTTTCATCATCAATCAGCTCCTCTCCTACATCCAAAGATGATCCACCATAGAACCTACATATTTCCCAATAGAAACACCCTTGGTAGGGTTCACAAGGCTGACAGCTGGCTCAATTGTTTCCATTATTTCTACTATATATTTGGCTGCTTCCATTTCACATTTTTCTTTTACTTTAAAATTTGTCTTCAATGTTTTATTTGGCCTTTTTATATAACAAAACATGTTCCTAGGTATGTCTAGAGCACTGTTTATTACAGCTCCCACTTCATGAGAGTAGGTCTCTTGGAGAAAAGTGTTTGTGGAATGCCACGGGCTGGTTCCCCCATCTGCTAGTAATCTTATATTGTTTGGTACCGAATCTTCTTCAACAGTCCTTTTTTCAACTCTCCATAATCTTCTTACTCCATCTATCTTTAGAGCCAACATCATTTCTGCTCCAATGTTGTTTACTCTTAATTCTCTCAGGGAAACATTTGTTTCTACAGCAGAGCTGTGAAAATCTGCATGGGGGGTGTCACCCTTTGGCCTTATTCCAGAAATCTCCACTCCATACTGAGCACTGAAATCTTCATCGATATACCAACTAGTGTACTCCCCAAAAGGATTTCTAAAAAATCTTCCTTTTGATGTGGAGACATTCGCTCCTATTAATCTCAGCCGATAATGCAAAGTTATTATGTTTTTCCAAACTTCATTTGGAGTATTTCCAGTTACTAGTGTAATTGAATCATCACTGCTTCTAACAGTTATTAATCTATCTGACATTCCTACTGTGGCTACCAATGCGTATATAGTGCTAGCAGCGTTAAGCATCCCCATCAACATGCCAAAGGGTGAATAGACACAATCTCTTTCATCTAAGTCAGATTTCACACTTTGGTACCACTTTAGTGTCTTCTTATTTAATTTTGACTCGTCTATGCCATACCACCTCTCTCTACTGAATCCCTCTTTCCCTTCTAATACGTTTCCTTTGCCAATGTGGATCCTTTTTTGAGATAGCAGGTAAATTCCACCATTCATTATTTCTAATAGGACTAAATATTTCTCATCAGTACATTTTTTATTGATTTTGACTCGGTGTTTTGGATTCAGGAAGGTTTCGTGCATTACATAAAAAGCGGCTGGAGATAAACACTCATTCCACTTTGTCGCGTCTTCTGTTGCCAACATCGAGTAAGTTTTTGTGCCCAGTGATGCCAAGGAAGACATTATTTTACCTTGCTTCTCTATGCCACCTTGGGCTATTGTACTTCCATCAACCCTCTTACTTAGTTTTAAATGGAACCTTTCTATTATCTCAAAAAACATTCGTAAAGTCATGTTGGCAGAAGCTATTGCTCTCCTTTTCAATTTTGATCTTTCCTTACTTTTCAGATATGCGCAAAACTCAGTAGCTATTGTCATCAGATATTCGTTTGCTTCAGGTTGATATAACGTCTCTATCACTTCCTCTACTTTTGTTACCGTTTTAGTCACTTTTGCTCTGGCACCAACTGAAAACTTTTGTACTTTTTTGGTTGTTATTTCTTTTTCTTTTTACTTTCAATGATTCCTTATCAATCAGTCCTGACCAAGCCCTTATCCATTCGATCATATTGAAGCTGCCCTTGGTCATATTCATCCTAAAGAACTCTAGCATGTTTTTGTATGCTTCTGAACTATCATTATGTATTTCATCTATTAATTCCTCAACAACGTCATCAATGTGTTGTTGGTTTTTCTTCAAGAAATCATGGGAGTACTCTCTCATGGCTGCCAGATCTACTTTACAAGTTGGTTCTTGTAGTTTGTCTGGGAATGGCCCGTCGCTTTCAAGCCAGTATTGCCTGTCTCTATTTTTTACGCCATTGGGATCTCGTCCGGAGTTTGGAAGTGAGTTAAACTGCTTGGTCCTCTCTGTTGACTCTACAGCCTTTGATGCTGGCGATCCGTATGCTAAAGGTGGTGTGTTTGTGTACTGATACAGCAAAGATACTGCACTTATATCCACTGACTCGATGTTCATTTTCTCACATTTTGCTACATTTTTTAATTTTGCTTCACACTCTTTTTTTCTAGGGTTATCCTTTTGAACCTTTACTAAGGTAGCAATTAGGAATGAATTGATCATTGTTGTTTTTTATCTTTATTTTATAGCGAATGTGATGAGCGAGATGATCGTTAGGTAAAATTTCAGGGCTGGGATGTACCCATGATTTATATGTATCGTTAAATTTTAGTTTGTTGAGCCGCCCCAACGTCAATGTTTGCTCGATTGCATGCTTTGCATATATTTGTTGGGTTGGCGTCATTTTGCTCAGGCTACAGCCCCAGCTGGCGCCACACAAATTACCCTCTTTTTTAGTTAGTTTTTTGATTGCTTTTTTTAGGAACGACATTTTCAAATTTGTTTCTAAAGAAAAAAATAAATGCTAAAAAGTTTTTTTATCGCTTAAATAGCAATGTAATTCAAATTTCATTTTTTTTTGTTGGTTCCTAAAGAGAAAAAATAAATGCTAAAAAAACATTACTATCTTCTACTTACAATTAAACTTTCTATCCCATCATCACTTAAATTTGATGACGATAGTGTAGTGGATGCAGTACACTCCTTTAAGAATGCCATTTTCTCGAAGTACCATAACGTCGAAACCACCAAATCTGAAGTACCTGCTCCAGATGTTTCTTGCTTTTTTATTCTTTTTGATTCCCTGCTATATGCATTGCGAAAGTTAGTATTTTTTTTTTTAACTAATCGCACGTTTACATCTTTATCAAATTTCTTCAATTCGATAAAAAGTATGTGGTATGCTTCTTGGCGAATACTATTATTTCTATAGTTTGGGTTTTTGCTGTCCCACAGTTGTGGCATATCGGAAAACAAATCAATGAACTTACTGTATTTTGTTTCATCATCCATCATCATATAAAAATTATGTTACAAATTATCTGTTCTTCTTCCCACTTTTCAGTCACTAGTTTTAAGCAGTAGCATGCCAGCGGCAATGCATCTTCTGAAATTAAAAATAGAGTTTTAAAATTTTTAAAAAAAAAAAATTTTTATAAAAACTTACTTTTTTCAAAATGTATTATAGCTTCTAGTGAAGCCATTTCCTTGGCTTCACTGATTGTTGTTCCCTCTCCCTCGAATTCTTGTTCTAAAAGTCCAATAATGACTTTATAGCCATTATTGGACTTTTTAATAGTAGTGAAATCTATGTTGAACGCATCGTTGCATGCAACCACTGCAGATTTTCTTTTTATGTTTTTGTTATTTTTAATTTTTACAAGAAGGCTTTTTTCATTAGCTCTTTTTCGACTATCTGAAAAAAAAAAAAAATAAATTAATCATTTGAAGAGAGTAAATTAACTAGTTGATAAATTTTAACTAAATTTATCAACTAGTTGAGTTACAACAAAAAACTTTAATATGGAAATATTTGTGATGTTAATCAAATCTAGTTCCATATTTACTATTTACGTGTATAACGTGCATGTGAAATTTAAAAAAAAAACCTATTTTGTTAAAAATTTTGACCCAAAAAGACTGTCTCACATCTTCATATCTCTAGGTATTCGGGGTCTTGAGTTCAGTTAGGTCAAACTTAGAAAAAACGCCAACGAAATTTGCCAAAATAAATTTTTGATATCTCTGGGCCTGGTCAACCATTTTCACTCACGCTATGTTGGCGTGACTGAGTTTTCTACCTATGCGATTTCCTAGTTTTATTTCTTATAGTTTTCTTGCTTACTCCCAGTTCCACCGTGGCTAACGAATAAAACAGAGCGAAAGCACCTCAAGTTACTAGCTGGCCGTATGCGTGTCGGGCTTTAGGAGGCGAGTGCACGAATAGTGCAGAGCCTACACTCGCAGACCTTAACCCGGCGCTCACGACGGTCTTCCTTCCCCCATCTATCAGCTGCCGAGCTCTCAGTTCCAACGTGGCTAACGAATATAACAGAGCGAAAGCACTATCGAACCTCAAGTTACTAGCTGGCCGTATGCGTGTCGGCCTTAGGAAACGAGTGCACGAATAGAACAGAGCATACACTCGTAGACCTAATTCCAACGCTCGCGACGGTTTCACCTTCCCTTACTACCCGCTACCGAGCTCTCAGTTCCACAGTGGCTAACGAATATAACAGAGCGAAAGCACCACGGAACCTCAAGTTACCAGCTGGCCGTATGCGTGTCGGATTGTAGGAAAAACGAGTGTACGAATAGAACAGAGCATACACTTGCAGACCTAAAACCGACGCTCACGACGGCCTCTATTTGCTCTTCTACCCGCTGCCGAGCTCTCCGTTCCACGGTGGCTAACGAATATAACAGAGCGAAAGCACCATGGAACTTCAAGTTTACAGCTAGCCGTATGCGTGTCGGGCTCTAGGAAACGACGATCTCTATACTGCCCACTCAGTCGCAACCCCTACTCTACTCACTACAGTCAAACTACTGACTCACAATGTACCTGCACTCCACGCTGTCTGTGATATCTCTGCTACTGCTGCTGTTGGCTTATTACTGCCTTCGCTGGCGGTTCTCCAAGACTGACCTCTTTTTCTCGTCGAGCAAGCCTTTTTATTTACCGTGGCTGCGTTTAATTTTTCCACCGCATGGCTGCAACAGCTGATCCAGTAGCTGCGTTTATTTTCACCACTACTCTGCTGTAACAGCTGATCGTGACATTGATAGTGTTTGACAATGCAGGTGCATTGACATTAGAAACTTAGGTTGCCACCTGGGTATTTGCTAAGTTTTTGATGCAACTTTCATACGATTCTCACGCGATTCTATGCGATTCTAATCTTAAGTAATTTTCTTAATTTAATACTTATAAATTAACAACTCAGTCTTAATTAAGATGCCTTCATGACCTTAAGCTTTAATATAAAATATGTATATAAAATAAATAAATTCAGCAATGTATAAATTACATAAATAAATAAAGAAAAAATAAAATCAGTTCTGCTGCTGTAGGTTGTGGGCGAAAACGAGGCCTCTGCCGACTTTCGTCGTCACAAACTGATCACTTAAAGCAAATGCTGAATCCTACCTACTTATTTCTCCTATGAACGAAATTCTTACTTTTTGTTTTTCATTCCGAATTTATATTTTTTTTTCTTAATACTTAAATTGAGAACAGTCTCAATGTCTGCGATACTTAAATCTAGAACAGTCTCTTGATATACGATTTCATATAGAATTGTCTGTTGATCTATTTCATCGGGAACAGTCTGTTGATCTACGAATTCATCGGGAACAGTCTGTTGATCCTCGAATTCATAGAGAACAGTCTGTTGATTTTCGATTTCATCGGGAACAGTCTGTTGATCCTCTAATTTATCGAGAACAGTCTGTTCTACAAATCCATCATTTTCATCAATTACACTTACTGTGTCTATCATATAATTTTCTAAATATTCTTCGTGACTTTCTTCGCTACTTAAAATATCAACGTTACTTATATCATAAAAAAAAACTTTTTCTTTATCAATATAATCTACTTAAAAATAGTTCCGTTGTATTTCGATACCAACTCAATAGCTTTAGAAAGTTCTTTTCTGTTTTCATCATCAATCAGCTCCTCTCCTACATCCAAAGATGATCCACCATAGAACCTACATATTTCCCAATAGAAACACCCTTGGTAGGGTTCACAAGGCTGACAGCTGGCTCAATTGTTTCCATTATTTCTACTATATATTTGGCTGCTTCCATTTCACATTTTTCTTTTACTTTAAAATTTGTCTTCAATGTTTTATTTGGCCTTTTTATATAACAAAACATGTTCCTAGGTATGTCTAGAGCACTGTTTATTACAGCTCCCACTTCATGAGAGTAGGTCTCTTGGAGAAAAGTGTTTGTGGAATGCCACGGGCTGGTTCCCCCATCTGCTAGTAATCTTATATTGTTTGGTACCGAATCTTCTTCAACAGTCCTTTTTTCAACTCTCCATAATCTTCTTACTCCATCTATCTTTAGAGCCAACATCATTTCTGCTCCAATGTTGTTTACTCTTAATTCTCTCAGGGAAACATTTGTTTCTACAGCAGAGCTGTGAAAATCTGCATGGGGGGTGTCACCCTTTGGCCTTATTCCAGAAATCTCCACTCCATACTGAGCACTGAAATCTTCATCGATATACCAACTAGTGTACTCCCCAAAAGGATTTCTAAAAAATCTTCCTTTTGATGTGGAGACATTCGCTCCTATTAATCTCAGCCGATAATGCAAAGTTATTATGTTTTTCCAAACTTCATTTGGAGTATTTCCAGTTACTAGTGTAATTGAATCATCACTGCTTCTAACAGTTATTAATCTATCTGACATTCCTACTGTGGCTACCAATGCGTATATAGTGCTAGCAGCGTTAAGCATCCCCATCAACATGCCAAAGGGTGAATAGACACAATCTCTTTCATCTAAGTCAGATTTCACACTTTGGTACCACTTTAGTGTCTTCTTATTTAATTTTGACTCGTCTATGCCATACCACCTCTCTCTACTGAATCCCTCTTTCCCTTCTAATACGTTTCCTTTGCCAATGTGGATCCTTTTTTGAGATAGCAGGTAAATTCCACCATTCATTATTTCTAATAGGACTAAATATTTCTCATCAGTACATTTTTTATTGATTTTGACTCGGTGTTTTGGATTCAGGAAGGTTTCGTGCATTACATAAAAAGCGGCTGGAGATAAACACTCATTCCACTTTGTCGCGTCTTCTGTTGCCAACATCGAGTAAGTTTTTGTGCCCAGTGATGCCAAGGAAGACATTATTTTACCTTGCTTCTCTATGCCACCTTGGGCTATTGTACTTCCATCAACCCTCTTACTTAGTTTTAAATGGAACCTTTCTATTATCTCAAAAAACATTCGTAAAGTCATGTTGGCAGAAGCTATTGCTCTCCTTTTCAATTTTGATCTTTCCTTACTTTTCAGATATGCGCAAAACTCAGTAGCTATTGTCATCAGATATTCGTTTGCTTCAGGTTGATATAACGTCTCTATCACTTCCTCTACTTTTGTTACCGTTTTAGTCACTTTTGCTCTGGCACCAACTGAAAACTTTTGTACTTTTTTGGTTGTTATTTCTTTTTCTTTTTACTTTCAATGATTCCTTATCAATCAGTCCTGACCAAGCCCTTATCCATTCGATCATATTGAAGCTGCCCTTGGTCATATTCATCCTAAAGAACTCTAGCATGTTTTTGTATGCTTCTGAACTATCATTATGTATTTCATCTATTAATTCCTCAACAACGTCATCAATGTGTTGTTGGTTTTTCTTCAAGAAATCATGGGAGTACTCTCTCATGGCTGCCAGATCTACTTTACAAGTTGGTTCTTGTAGTTTGTCTGGGAATGGCCCGTCGCTTTCAAGCCAGTATTGCCTGTCTCTATTTTTTACGCCATTGGGATCTCGTCCGGAGTTTGGAAGTGAGTTAAACTGCTTGGTCCTCTCTGTTGACTCTACAGCCTTTGATGCTGGCGATCCGTATGCTAAAGGTGGTGTGTTTGTGTACTGATACAGCAAAGATACTGCACTTATATCCACTGACTCGATGTTCATTTTCTCACATTTTGCTACATTTTTTAATTTTGCTTCACACTCTTTTTTTCTAGGGTTATCCTTTTGAACCTTTACTAAGGTAGCAATTAGGAATGAATTGATCATTGTTGTTTTTTATCTTTATTTTATAGCGAATGTGATGAGCGAGATGATCGTTAGGTAAAATTTCAGGGCTGGGATGTACCCATGATTTATATGTATCGTTAAATTTTAGTTTGTTGAGCCGCCCCAACGTCAATGTTTGCTCGATTGCATGCTTTGCATATATTTGTTGGGTTGGCGTCATTTTGCTCAGGCTACAGCCCCAGCTGGCGCCACACAAATTACCCTCTTTTTTAGTTAGTTTTTTGATTGCTTTTTTTAGGAACGACATTTTCAAATTTGTTTCTAAAGAAAAAAATAAATGCTAAAAAGTTTTTTTATCGCTTAAATAGCAATGTAATTCAAATTTCATTTTTTTTTGTTGGTTCCTAAAGAGAAAAAATAAATGCTAAAAAAACATTACTATCTTCTACTTACAATTAAACTTTCTATCCCATCATCACTTAAATTTGATGACGATAGTGTAGTGGATGCAGTACACTCCTTTAAGAATGCCATTTTCTCGAAGTACCATAACGTCGAAACCACCAAATCTGAAGTACCTGCTCCAGATGTTTCTTGCTTTTTTATTCTTTTTGATTCCCTGCTATATGCATTGCGAAAGTTAGTATTTTTTTTTTTAACTAATCGCACGTTTACATCTTTATCAAATTTCTTCAATTCGATAAAAAGTATGTGGTATGCTTCTTGGCGAATACTATTATTTCTATAGTTTGGGTTTTTGCTGTCCCACAGTTGTGGCATATCGGAAAACAAATCAATGAACTTACTGTATTTTGTTTCATCATCCATCATCATATAAAAATTATGTTACAAATTATCTGTTCTTCTTCCCACTTTTCAGTCACTAGTTTTAAGCAGTAGCATGCCAGCGGCAATGCATCTTCTGAAATTAAAAATAGAGTTTTAAAATTTTTAAAAAAAAAAAATTTTTATAAAAACTTACTTTTTTCAAAATGTATTATAGCTTCTAGTGAAGCCATTTCCTTGGCTTCACTGATTGTTGTTCCCTCTCCCTCGAATTCTTGTTCTAAAAGTCCAATAATGACTTTATAGCCATTATTGGACTTTTTAATAGTAGTGAAATCTATGTTGAACGCATCGTTGCATGCAACCACTGCAGATTTTCTTTTTATGTTTTTGTTATTTTTAATTTTTACAAGAAGGCTTTTTTCATTAGCTCTTTTTCGACTATCTGAAAAAAAAAAAAATAAATTAATCATTTGAAGAGAGTAAATTAACTAGTTGATAAATTTTAACTAAATTTATCAACTAGTTGAGTTACAACAAAAAACTTTAATATGGAAATATTTGTGATGTTAATCAAATCTAGTTCCATATTTACTATTTACGTGTATAACGTGCATGTGAAATTTAAAAAAAAAACCTATTTTGTTAAAAATTTTGACCCAAAAAGACTGTCTCACATCTTCATATCTCTAGGTATTCGGGGTCTTGAGTTCAGTTAGGTCAAACTTAGAAAAAACGCCAACGAAATTTGCCAAAATAAATTTTTGATATCTCTGGGCCTGGTCAACCATTTTCACTCACGCTATGTTGGCGTGACTGAGTTTTCTACCTATGCGATTTCCTAGTTTTATTTCTTATAGTTTTCTTGCTTACTCCCAGTTCCACCGTGGCTAACGAATAAAACAGAGCGAAAGCACCTCAAGTTACTAGCTGGCCGTATGCGTGTCGGGCTTTAGGAGGCGAGTGCACGAATAGTGCAGAGCCTACACTCGCAGACCTTAACCCGGCGCTCACGACGGTCTTCCTTCCCCCATCTATCAGCTGCCGAGCTCTCAGTTCCAACGTGGCTAACGAATATAACAGAGCGAAAGCACTATCGAACCTCAAGTTACTAGCTGGCCGTATGCGTGTCGGCCTTAGGAAACGAGTGCACGAATAGAACAGAGCATACACTCGTAGACCTAATTCCAACGCTCGCGACGGTTTCACCTTCCCTTACTACCCGCTACCGAGCTCTCAGTTCCACAGTGGCTAACGAATATAACAGAGCGAAAGCACCACGGAACCTCAAGTTACCAGCTGGCCGTATGCGTGTCGGATTGTAGGAAAAACGAGTGTACGAATAGAACAGAGTATACACTTGCAGACCTAAAACCGACGCTCACGACGGCCTCTATTTGCTCTTCTACCCGCTGCCGAGCTCTCCGTTCCACGGTGGCTAACGAATATAACAGAGCGAAAGCACCATGGAACTTCAAGTTTACAGCTAGCCGTATGCGTGTCGGGCTCTAGGAAACGACGATCTCTATACTGCCCACTCAGTCGCAACCCCTACTCTACTCACTACAGTCAAACTACTGACTCACAATGTACCTGCACTCCACGCTGTCTGTGATATCTCTGCTACTGCTGCCACTGATACTGCTGCTGTTGGCTTATTACTGCCTTCGCTGGCGGTTCTCCAAGACTGACCTCTTTTTCTCGTCGAGCAAGCCTTTTTATTTACCGTGGCTGCGTTTAATTTTTCCACCGCATGGCTGCAACAGCTGATCCAGTAGCTGCGTTTATTTTCACCACTACTCTGCTGTAACAGCTGATCGTGACATTGATAGTGTTTGACAATGCAGGTGCATTGACATTAGAAACTTAGGTTGCCACCTGGGTATTTGCTAAGTTTTTGATGCAACTTTCATACGATTCTCACGCGATTCTATGCGATTCTAATCTTAAGTAATTTTCTTAATTTAATACTTATAAATTAACAACTCAGTCTTAATTAAGATGCCTTCATGACCTTAAGCTTTAATATAAAATATGTATATAAAATAAATAAATTCAGCAATGTATAAATTACATAAATAAATAAAGAAAAAATAAAATCAGTTCTGCTGCTGTAGGTTGTGGGCGAAAACGAGGCCTCTGCCGACTTTCGTCGTCACAAACTGATCACTTAAAGCAAATGCTGAATCCTACCTACTTATTTCTCCTATGAACGAAATTCTTACTTTTTGTTTTTCATTCCGAATTTATATTTTTTTTTCTTAATACTTAAATTGAGAACAGTCTCAATGTCTGCGATACTTAAATCTAGAACAGTCTCTTGATATACGATTTCATATAGAATTGTCTGTTGATCTATTTCATCGGGAACAGTCTGTTGATCTACGAATTCATCGGGAACAGTCTGTTGATCCTCGAATTCATAGAGAACAGTCTGTTGATCTTCGATTTCATCGGGAACAGTCTGTTGATCCTCTAATTTATCGAGAACAGTCTGTTCTACAAATCCATCATTTTCATCAATTACACTTACTGTGTCTATCATATAATTTTCTAAATATTCTTCGTGACTTTCTTCGCTACTTAAAATATCAACGTTACTTATATCATAAAAAAAAACTTTTTCTTTATCAATATAATCTACTTAAAAATAGTTCCGTTGTATTTCGATACCAACTCAATAGCTTTAGAAAGTTCTTTTCTGTTTTCATCATCAATCAGCTCCTCTCCTACATCCAAAGATGATCCACCATAGAACCTACATATTTCCCAATAGAAACACCCTTGGTAGGGTTCACAAGGCTGACAGCTGGCTCAATTGTTTCCATTATTTCTACTATATATTTGGCTGCTTCCATTTCACATTTTTCTTTTACTTTAAAATTTGTCTTCAATGTTTTATTTGGCCTTTTTATATAACAAAACATGTTCCTAGGTATGTCTAGAGCACTGTTTATTACAGCTCCCACTTCATGAGAGTAGGTCTCTTGGAGAAAAGTGTTTGTGGAATGCCACGGGCTGGTTCCCCCATCTGCTAGTAATCTTATATTGTTTGGTACCGAATCTTCTTCAACAGTCCTTTTTTCAACTCTCCATAATCTTCTTACTCCATCTATCTTTAGAGCCAACATCATTTCTGCTCCAATGTTGTTTACTCTTAATTCTCTCAGGGAAACATTTGTTTCTACAGCAGAGCTGTGAAAATCTGCATGGGGGGTGTCACCCTTTGGCCTTATTCCAGAAATCTCCACTCCATACTGAGCACTGAAATCTTCATCGATATACCAACTAGTGTACTCCCCAAAAGGATTTCTAAAAAATCTTCCTTTTGATGTGGAGACATTCGCTCCTATTAATCTCAGCCGATAATGCAAAGTTATTATGTTTTTCCAAACTTCATTTGGAGTATTTCCAGTTACTAGTGTAATTGAATCATCACTGCTTCTAACAGTTATTAATCTATCTGACATTCCTACTGTGGCTACCAATGCGTATATAGTGCTAGCAGCGTTAAGCATCCCCATCAACATGCCAAAGGGTGAATAGACACAATCTCTTTCATCTAAGTCAGATTTCACACTTTGGTACCACTTTAGTGTCTTCTTATTTAATTTTGACTCGTCTATGCCATACCACCTCTCTCTACTGAATCCCTCTTTCCCTTCTAATACGTTTCCTTTGCCAATGTGGATCCTTTTTTGAGATAGCAGGTAAATTCCACCATTCATTATTTCTAATAGGACTAAATATTTCTCATCAGTACATTTTTTATTGATTTTGACTCGGTGTTTTGGATTCAGGAAGGTTTCGTGCATTACATAAAAAGCGGCTGGAGATAAACACTCATTCCACTTTGTCGCGTCTTCTGTTGCCAACATCGAGTAAGTTTTTGTGCCCAGTGATGCCAAGGAAGACATTATTTTACCTTGCTTCTCTATGCCACCTTGGGCTATTGTACTTCCATCAACCCTCTTACTTAGTTTTAAATGGAACCTTTCTATTATCTCAAAAAACATTCGTAAAGTCATGTTGGCAGAAGCTATTGCTCTCCTTTTCAATTTTGATCTTTCCTTACTTTTCAGATATGCGCAAAACTCAGTAGCTATTGTCATCAGATATTCGTTTGCTTCAGGTTGATATAACGTCTCTATCACTTCCTCTACTTTTGTTACCGTTTTAGTCACTTTTGCTCTGGCACCAACTGAAAACTTTTGTACTTTTTTGGTTGTTATTTCTTTTTCTTTTTACTTTCAATGATTCCTTATCAATCAGTCCTGACCAAGCCCTTATCCATTCGATCATATTGAAGCTGCCCTTGGTCATATTCATCCTAAAGAACTCTAGCATGTTTTTGTATGCTTCTGAACTATCATTATGTATTTCATCTATTAATTCCTCAACAACGTCATCAATGTGTTGTTGGTTTTTCTTCAAGAAATCATGGGAGTACTCTCTCATGGCTGCCAGATCTACTTTACAAGTTGGTTCTTGTAGTTTGTCTGGGAATGGCCCGTCGCTTTCAAGCCAGTATTGCCTGTCTCTATTTTTTACGCCATTGGGATCTCGTCCGGAGTTTGGAAGTGAGTTAAACTGCTTGGTCCTCTCTGTTGACTCTACAGCCTTTGATGCTGGCGATCCGTATGCTAAAGGTGGTGTGTTTGTGTACTGATACAGCAAAGATACTGCACTTATATCCACTGACTCGATGTTCATTTTCTCACATTTTGCTACATTTTTTAATTTTGCTTCACACTCTTTTTTTCTAGGGTTATCCTTTTGAACCTTTACTAAGGTAGCAATTAGGAATGAATTGATCATTGTTGTTTTTTATCTTTATTTTATAGCGAATGTGATGAGCGAGATGATCGTTAGGTAAAATTTCAGGGCTGGGATGTACCCATGATTTATATGTATCGTTAAATTTTAGTTTGTTGAGCCGCCCCAACGTCAATGTTTGCTCGATTGCATGCTTTGCATATATTTGTTGGGTTGGCGTCATTTTGCTCAGGCTACAGCCCCAGCTGGCGCCACACAAATTACCCTCTTTTTTAGTTAGTTTTTTGATTGCTTTTTTTAGGAACGACATTTTCAAATTTGTTTCTAAAGAAAAAAATAAATGCTAAAAAGTTTTTTTATCGCTTAAATAGCAATGTAATTCAAATTTCATTTTTTTTTGTTGGTTCCTAAAGAGAAAAAATAAATGCTAAAAAAACATTACTATCTTCTACTTACAATTAAACTTTCTATCCCATCATCACTTAAATTTGATGACGATAGTGTAGTGGATGCAGTACACTCCTTTAAGAATGCCATTTTCTCGAAGTACCATAACGTCGAAACCACCAAATCTGAAGTACCTGCTCCAGATGTTTCTTGCTTTTTTATTCTTTTTGATTCCCTGCTATATGCATTGCGAAAGTTTGTATTTTTTTTTTAACTAATCGCACGTTTACATCTTTATCAAATTTCTTCAATTCGATAAAAAGTATGTGGTATGCTTCTTGGCGAATACTATTATTTCTATAGTTTGGGTTTTTGCTGTCCCACAGTTGTGGCATATCGGAAAACAAATCAATGAACTTACTGTATTTTGTTTCATCATCCATCATCATATAAAAATTATGTTACAAATTATCTGTTCTTCTTCCCACTTTTCAGTCACTAGTTTTAAGCAGTAGCATGCCAGCGGCAATGCATCTTCTGAAATTAAAAATAGAGTTTTAAAATTTTTAAAAAAAAAAAATTTTTATAAAAACTTACTTTTTTCAAAATGTATTATAGCTTCTAGTGAAGCCATTTCCTTGGCTTCACTGATTGTTGTTCCCTCTCCCTCGAATTCTTGTTCTAAAAGTCCAATAATGACTTTATAGCCATTATTGGACTTTTTAATAGTAGTGAAATCTATGTTGAACGCATCGTTGCATGCAACCACTGCAGATTTTCTTTTTATGTTTTTGTTATTTTTAATTTTTACAAGAAGGCTTTTTTCATTAGCTCTTTTTCGACTATCTGAAAAAAAAAAAAATAAATTAATCATTTGAAGAGAGTAAATTAACTAGTTGATAAATTTTAACTAAATTTATCAACTAGTTGAGTTACAACAAAAAACTTTAATATGGAAATATTTGTGATGTTAATCAAATCTAATTCCATATTTACTATTTACGTGTATAACGTGCATGTGAAATTTAAAAAAAAAACCTATTTTGTTAAAAATTTTGACCCAAAAAGACTGTCTCACATCTTCATATCTCTAGGTATTCGGGGTCTTGAGTTCAGTTAGGTCAAACTTAGAAAAAACGCCAACGAAATTTGCCAAAATAAATTTTTGATATCTCTGGGCCTGGTCAACCATTTTCACTCACGCTATGTTGGCGTGACTGAGTTTTCTACCTATGCGATTTCCTAGTTTTATTTCTTATAGTTTTCTTGCTTACTCCCAGTTCCACCGTGGCTAACGAATAAAACAGAGCGAAAGCACCTCAAGTTACTAGCTGGCCGTATGCGTGTCGGGCTTTAGGAGGCGAGTGCACGAATAGTGCAGAGCCTACACTCGCAGACCTTAACCCGGCGCTCACGACGGTCTCCCTTCCCCCATCTATCAGCTGCCGAGCTCTCAGTTCCAACGTGGCTAACGAATATAACAGAGCGAAAGCACTATCGAACCTCAAGTTACTAGCTGGCCGTATGCGTGTCGGCCTTAGGAAACGAGTGCACGAATAGAACAGAGCATACACTCGTAGACCTAATTCCAACGCTCGCGACGGTTTCACCTTCCCTTACTACCCGCTGCCGAGCTCTCAGTTCCACAGTGGCTAACGAATATAACAGAGCGAAAGCACCATGGAACCTCAAGTTACCAGCTGGCCGTATGCGTGTCGGATTGTAGGAAAAACGAGTGTACGAATAGAACAGAGCATACACTTGCAGACCTAAAACCGACGCCCACGACGGCCTCTATTTGCTCTTCTACCCGCTGCCGAGCTCTCCGTTCCACGGTGGCTAACGAATATAACAGAGCGAAAGCACCATGGAACTTCAAGTTTACAGCTAGCCGTATGCGTGTCGGGCTCTAGGAAACGACGATCTCTATACTGCCCACTCAGTCGCAACCCCTACTCTACTCACTACAGTCAAACTACTGACTCACAATGTACCTGCACTCCACGCTGTCTGTGATATCTCTGCTACTGCTGCTGTTGGCTTATTACTGCCTTCGCTGGCGGTTCTCCAAGACTGACCTCTTTTTCTCGTCGAGCAAGCCTTTTTATTTACCGTGGCTGCGTTTAATTTTTCCACCGCATGGCTGCAACAGCTGATCCAGTAGCTGCGTTTATTTTCACCACTACTCTGCTGTAACAGCTGATCGTGACATTGATAGTGTTTGACAATGCAGGTGCATTGACATTAGAAACTTAGGTTGCCACCTGGGTATTTGCTAAGTTTTTGATGCAACTTTCATACGATTCTCACGCGATTCTAATCTTAAGTAATTTTCTTAATTTAATACTTATAAATTAACAACTCAGTCTTAATTAAGATGCCTTCATGACCTTAAGCTTTAATATAAAATATGTATATAAAATAAATAAATTCAGCAATGTATAAATTACATAAATAAATAAAGAAAAAATAAAATCAGTTCTGCTGCTGTAGGTTGTGGGCGAAAACGAGGCCTCTGCCGACTTTCGTCGTCACAAACTGATCACTTAAAGCAAATGCTGAATCCTACCTACTTATTTCTCCTATGAACGAAATTCTTACTTTTTGTTTTTCATTCCGAATTTATATTTTTTTTTCTTAATACTTAAATTGAGAACAGTCTCAATGTCTGCGATACTTAAATCTAGAACAGTCTCTTGATATACGATTTCATATGGAATTGTCTGTTGATCTATTTCATCGGGAACAGTCTGTTGATCTACGAATTCATCGGGAACAGTCTGTTGATCCTCGAATTCATAGAGAACAGTCTGTTGATCTTCGATTTCATCGGGAACAGTCTGTTGATCCTCTAATTTATCGAGAACAGTCTGTTCTACAAATCCATCATTTTCATCAATTACACTTACTGTGTCTATCATATAATTTTCTAAATATTCTTCGTGACTTTCTTCGCTACTTAAAATATCAACGTTACTTATATCATAAAAAAAAACTTTTTCTTTATCAATATAATCTACTTAAAAATAGTTCCGTTGTATTTCGATACCAACTCAATAGCTTTAGAAAGTTCTTTTCTGTTTTCATCATCAATCAGCTCCTCTCCTACATCCAAAAGATGATCCACCATAGAACCTACATATTTCCCAATAGAAACACCCTTGGTAGGGTTCACAAGGCTGACAGCTGGCTCAATTGTTTCCATTATTTCTACTATATATTTGGCTGCTTCCATTTCACATTTTTCTTTTACTTTAAAATTTGTCTTCAATGTTTTATTTGGCCTTTTTATATAACAAAACATGTTCCTAGGTATGTCTAGAGCACTGTTTATTACAGCTCCCACTTCATGAGAGTAGGTCTCTTGGAGAAAAGTGTTTGTGGAATGCCACGGGCTGGTTCCCCCATCTGCTAGTAATCTTATATTGTTTGGTACCGAATCTTCTTCAACAGTCCTTTTTTCAACTCTCCATAATCTTCTTACTCCATCTATCTTTAGAGCCAACATCATTTCTGCTCCAATGTTGTTTACTCTTAATTCTCTCAGGGAAACATTTGTTTCTACAGCGGAGCTGTGAAAATCTGCATGGGGGGTGTCACCCTTTGGCCTTATTCCAGAAATCTCCACTCCATACTGAGCACTGAAATCTTCATCGATATACCAACTAGTGTACTCCCCAAAAGGATTTCTAAAAAATCTTCCTTTTGATGTGGAGACATTCGCTCCTATTAATCTCAGCCGATAATGCAAAGTTATTATGTTTTTCCAAACTTCATTTGGAGTATTTCCAGTTACTAGTGTAATTGAATCATCACTGCTTCTAACAGTTATTAATCTATCTGACATTCCTACTGTGGCTACCAATGCGTATATAGTGCTAGCAGCGTTAAGCATCCCCATCAACATGCCAAAGGGTGAATAGACACAATCTCTTTCATCTAAGTCAGATTTCACACTTTGGTACCACTTTAGTGTCTTCTTATTTAATTTTGACTCGTCTATGCCATACCACCTCTCTCTACTGAATCCCTCTTTCCCTTCTAATACGTTTCCTTTGCCAATGTGGATCCTTTTTTGAGATAGCAGGTAAATTCCACCATTCATTATTTCTAATAGGACTAAATATTTCTCATCAGTACATTTTTTATTGATTTTGACTCGGTGTTTTGGATTCAGGAAGGTTTCGTGCATTACATAAAAAGCGGCTGGAGATAAACACTCATTCCACTTTGTCGCGTCTTCTGTTGCCAACATCGAGTAAGTTTTTGTGCCCAGTGATGCCAAGGAAGACATTATTTTACCTTGCTTCTCTATGCCACCTTGGGCTATTGTACTTCCATCAACCCTCTTACTTAGTTTTAAATGGAACCTTTCTATTATCTCAAAAAACATTCGTAAAATCATGTTGGCAGAAGCTATTGCTCTCCTTTTCAATTTTGATCTTTCCTTACTTTTCAGATATGCGCAAAACTCAGTAGCTATTGTCATCAGATATTCGTTTGCTTCAGGTTGATATAACGTCTCTATCACTTCCTCTACTTTTGTTACCGTTTTAGTCACTTTTGCTCTGGCACCAACTGAAAACTTTTGTACTTTTTTGGTTGTTATTTCTTTTTCTTTTTACTTTCAATGATTCCTTATCAAACAGTCCTGACCAAGCCCTTATCCATTCGATCATATTGAAGCTGCCCTTGGTCATATTCATCCTAAAGAACTCTAGCATGTTTTTGTATGCTTCTGAACTCATCACACTGCGTTGCAACAGAGGGCACCATGTCTGCCTACCTTTGGTTAGCTCATCAGCACTATCATTATATATTTCATCTATTAATTCCTCAACAACGTCATCAATGTGTTGTTGGTTTTTCTTCAAGAAATCATGGGAGTACTCTCTCATGGCTGCCAGATCTACTTTACAAGTTGGTTCTTGTAGTTTGTCTGGGAATGGCCCGTCGCTTTCAAGCCAGTATTGCCTGTCTCTATTTTTTACGCCATTGGGATCTCGTCCGGAGTTTGGAAGTGAGTTAAACTGCTTGGTCCTCTCTGTTGACTCTACAGCCTTTGATGCTGGCGATCCGTATGCTAAAGGTGGTGTGTTTGTGTACTGATACAGCAAAGATACTGCACTTATATCCACTGACTCGATGTTCATTTTCTCACATTTTGCTACATTTTTTAATTTTGCTTCACACTCTTTTTTTCTAGGGTTATCCTTTTGAACCTTTACTAAGGTAGCAATTAGGAATGAATTGATCATTGTTGTTTTTTATCTTTATTTTATAGCGAATGTGATGAGCGAGATGATCGTTAGGTAAAATTTCAGGGCTGGGATGTACCCATGATTTATATGTATCGCTAAATTTTAGTTTGTTGAGCCGCCCCAACGTCAATGTTTGCTCGATTGCATGCTTTGCATATATTTGTTGGGTTGGCGTCATTTTGCTCAGGCTACAGCCCCAGCTGGCGCCACACAAATTACCCTCTTTTTTAGTTAGTTTTTTGATTGCTTTTTTTAGGAACGACATTTTCAAATTTGTTTCTAAAGAAAAAAATAAATGCTAAAAAGTTTTTTTATCGCTTAAATAGCAATGTAATTCAAATTTCATTTTTTTTTGTTGGTTCCTAAAGAGAAAAAATAAATGCTAAAAAAACATTACTATCTTCTACTTACAATTAAACTTTCTATCCCATCATCACTTAAATTTGATGACGATAGTGTAGTGGATGCAGTACACTCCTTTAAGAATGCCATTTTCTCGAAGTACCATAACGTCGAAACCACCAAATCTGAAGTACCTGCTCCAGATGTTTCTTGCTTTTTTATTCTTTTTGATTCCCTGCTATATGCATTGCGAAAGTTAGTATTTTTTTTTTTAACTAATCGCACGTTTACATCTTTATCAAATTTCTTCAATTCGATAAAAAGTATGTGGTATGCTTCTTGGCGAATACTATTATTTCTATAGTTTGGGTTTTTGCTGTCCCACAGTTGTGGCATATCGGAAAACAAATCAATGAACTTACTGTATTTTGTTTCATCATCCATCATCATATAAAAATTATGTTACAAATTATCTGTTCTTCTTCCCACTTTTCAGTCACTAGTTTTAAGCAGTAGCATGCCAGCGGCAATGCATCTTCTGAAATTAAAAATAGAGTTTTAAAATTTTTAAAAAAAAAAAATTTTTATAAAAACTTACTTTTTTCAAAATGTATTATAGCTTCTAGTGAAGCCATTTCCTTGGCTTCACTGATTGTTGTTCCCTCTCCCTCGAATTCTTGTTCTAAAAGTCCAATAATGACTTTATAGCCATTATTGGACTTTTTAATAGTAGTGAAATCTATGTTGAACGCATCGTTGCATGCAACCACTGCAGATTTTCTTTTTATGTTTTTGTTATTTTTAATTTTTACAAGAAGGCTTTTTTCATTAGCTCTTTTTCGACTATCTGAAAAAAAAAAAAATAAATTAATCATTTGAAGAGAGTAAATTAACTAGTTGATAAATTTTAACTAAATTTATCAACTAGTTGAGTTACAACAAAAAACTTTAATATGGAAATATTTGTGATGTTAATCAAATCTAATTCCATATTTACTATTTACGTGTATAACGTGCATGTGAAATTTAAAAAAAAAACCTATTTTGTTAAAAATTTTGACCCAAAAAGACTGTCTCACATCTTCATATCTCTAGGTATTCGGGGTCTTGAGTTCAGTTAGGTCAAACTTAGAAAAAACGCCAACGAAATTTGCCAAAATAAATTTTTGATATCTCTGGGCCTGGTCAACCATTTTCACTCACGCTATGTTGGCGTGACTGAGTTTTCTACCTATGCGATTTCCTAGTTTTATTTCTTATAGTTTTCTTGCTTACTCCCAGTTCCACCGTGGCTAACGAATAAAACAGAGCGAAAGCACCATGGAACCTCAAGTTACTAGCTGGCCGTATGCGTGTCGGGCTTTAGGAGGCGAGTGCACGAATAGTGCAGAGCCTACACTCGCAGACCTTAACCCGGCGCTCACGACGGTCTCCCTTCCCCCATCTATCAGCTGCCGAGCTCTCAGTTCCAACGTGGCTAACGAATATAACAGAGCGAAAGCACTATCGAACCTCAAGTTACTAGCTGGCCGTATGCGTGTCGGCCTTAGGAAACGAGTGCACGAATAGAACAGAGCATACACTCGTAGACCTAATTCCAACGCTCGCGACGGTTTCACCTTCCCTTACTACCCGCTGCCGAGCTCTCAGTTCCACAGTGGCTAACGAATATAACAGAGCGAAAGCACCATGGAACCTCAAGTTACCAGCTGGCCGTATGCGTGTCGGATTGTAGGAAAAACGAGTGTACGAATAGAACAGAGCATACACTTGCAGACCTAAAACCGACGCTCACGACGGCCTCTATTTGCTCTTCTACCCGCTGCCGAGCTCTCCGTTCCACGGTGGCTAACGAATATAACAGAGCGAAAGCACCATGGAACTTCAAGTTTACAGCTAGCCGTATGCGTGTCGGGCTCTAGGAAACGACGATCTCTATACTGCCCACTCAGTCGCAACCCCTACTCTACTCACTACAGTCAAACTACTGACTCACAATGTACCTGCACTCCACGCTGTCTGTGATATCTCTGCTACTGCTGCCACTGATACTGCTGCTGTTGGCTTATTACTGCCTTCGCTGGCGGTTCTCCAAGACTGACCTCTTTTTCTCGTCGAGCAAGCCTTTTTATTTACTGTGGCTGCGTTTAATTTTTCCACCGCATGGCTGCAACAGCTGATCCAGTAGCTGCGTTTATTTTCACCACTACTCTGCTGTAACAGCTGATCGTGACATTGATAGTGTTTGACAATGCAGGTGCATTGACATTAGAAACTTAGGTTGCCACCTGGGTATTTGCTAAGTTTTTGATGCAACTTTCATACGATTCTCACGCGATTCTAATCTTAAGTAATTTTCTTAATTTAATACTTATAAATTAACAACTCAGTCTTAATTAAGATGCCTTCATGACCTTAAGCTTTAATATAAAATATGTATATAAAATAAATAAATTCAGCAATGTATAAATTACATAAATAAATAAAGAAAAAATAAAATCAGTTCTGCTGCTGTAGGTTGTGGGCGAAAACGAGGCCTCTGCCGACTTTCGTCGTCACAAACTGATCACTTAAAGCAAATGCTGAATCCTACCTACTTATTTCTCCTATGAACGAAATTCTTACTTTTTGTTTTTCATTCCGAATTTATATTTTTTTTTCTTAATACTTAAATTGAGAACAGTCTCAATGTCTGCGATACTTAAATCTAGAACAGTCTCTTGATATACGATTTCATATGGAATTGTCTGTTGATCTATTTCATCGGGAACAGTCTGTTGATCTACGAATTCATCGGGAACAGTCTGTTGATCCTCGAATTCATAGAGAACAGTCTGTTGATCTTCGATTTCATCGGGAACAGTCTGTTGATCCTCTAATTTATCGAGAACAGTCTGTTCTACAAATCCATCATTTTCATCAATTACACTTACTGTGTCTATCATATAATTTTCTAAATATTCTTCGTGACTTTCTTCGCTACTTAAAATATCAACGTTACTTATATCATAAAAAAAAACTTTTTCTTTATCAATATAATCTACTTAAAAATAGTTCCGTTGTATTTCGATACCAACTCAATAGCTTTAGAAAGTTCTTTTCTGTTTTCATCATCAATCAGCTCCTCTCCTACATCCAAAGATGATCCACCATAGAACCTACATATTTCCCAATAGAAACACCCTTGGTAGGGTTCACAAGGCTGACAGCTGGCTCAATTGTTTCCATTATTTCTACTATATATTTGGCTGCTTCCATTTCACATTTTTCTTTTACTTTAAAATTTGTCTTCAATGTTTTATTTGGCCTTTTTATATAACAAAACATGTTCCTAGGTATGTCTAGAGCACTGTTTATTACAGCTCCCACTTCATGAGAGTAGGTCTCTTGGAGAAAAGTGTTTGTGGAATGCCACGGGCTGGTTCCCCCATCTGCTAGTAATCTTATATTGTTTGGTACCGAATCTTCTTCAACAGTCCTTTTTTCAACTCTCCATAATCTTCTTACTCCATCTATCTTTAGAGCCAACATCATTTCTGCTCCAATGTTGTTTACTCTTAATTCTCTCAGGGAAACATTTGTTTCTACAGCAGAGCTGTGAAAATCTGCATGGGGGGTGTCACCCTTTGGCC
Source organism: Tricholauxania praeusta (assembly GCA_949775025.1). Lineage (NCBI taxonomy): Eukaryota > Metazoa > Arthropoda > Insecta > Diptera > Lauxaniidae > Tricholauxania > Tricholauxania praeusta. Next base: position 99,206,395 of record OX459030.1, on the reverse strand, counting down.
TTATTCCAGAAATCTCCACTCCATACTGAGCACTGAAATCTTCATCGATATACCAACTAGTGTACTCCCCAAAAGGAGTTCTAAAAAATCTTCCTTTTGATGTGGAGACATTCGCTCCTATTAATCTCAGCCGATAATGCAAAGTTATTATGTTTTTCCAAACTTCATTTGGAGTATTTCCAGTTACTAGTGTAATTGAATCATCACTGCTTCTAACAGTTATTAATCTATCTGACATTCCTACTGTGGCTACCAATGCGTATATAGTGCTAGCAGCGTTAAGCATCCCCATCAACATGCCAAAGGGTGAATAGACACAATCTCTTTCATCTAAGTCAGATTTCACACTTTGGTACCACTTTAGTGTCTTCTTATTTAATTTTGACTCGTCTATGCCATACCACCTCTCTCTACTGAATCCCTCTTTCCCTTCTAATACGTTTCCTTTGTCAATGTGGATCCTTTTTTGAGATAGCAGGTAAATTCCACCATTCATTATTTCTAATAGGACTAAATATTTCTCATCAGTACATTTTTTATTGATTTTGACTCGGTGTTTTGGATTCAGGAAGGTTTCGTGCATTACATAAAAAGCGGCTGGAGATAAACACTCATTCCACTTTGTCGCGTCTTCTGTTGCCAACATCGAGTAAGTTTTTGTGCCCAGTGATGCCAAGGAAGACATTATTTTACCTTGCTTCTCTATGCCACCTTGGGCTATTGTACTTCCATCAACCCTCTTACTTAGTTTTAAATGGAACCTTTCTATTATCTCAAAAAACATTCGTAAAGTCATGTTGGCAGAAGCTATTGCTCTCCTTTTCAATTTTGATCTTTCCTTACTTTTCAGATATGCGCAAAACTCAGTAGCTATTGTCATCAGATATTCGTTTGCTTCAGGTTGATATAACGTCTCTATCACTTCCTCTACTTTTGTTACCGTTTTAGTCACTTTTGCTCTGGCACCAACTGAAAACTTTTGTACTTTTTTGGTTGTTATTTCTTTTTCTTTTTACTTTCAATGATTCCTTATCAAACAGTCCTGACCAAGCCCTTATCCATTCGATCATATTGAAGCTGCCCTTGGTCATATTCATCCTAAAGAACTCTAGCATGTTTTTGTATGCTTCTGAACTATCATTATATATTTCATCTATTAATTCCTCAACAACGTCATCAATGTGTTGTTGGTTTTTCTTCAAGAAATCATGGGAGTACTCTCTCATGGCTGCCAGATCTACTTTACAAGTTGGTTCTTGTAGTTTGTCTGGGAATGGCCCGTCGCTTTCAAGCCAGTATTGCCTGTCTCTATTTTTTACGCCATTGGGATCTCGTCCGGAGTTTGGAAGTGAGTTAAACTGCTTGGTCCTCTCTGTTGACTCTACAGCCTTTGATGCTGGCGATCCGTATGCTAAAGGTGGTGTGTTTGTGTACTGATACAGCAAAGATACTGCACTTATATCCACTGACTCGATGTTCATTTTCTCACATTTTGCTACATTTTTTAATTTTGCTTCACACTCTTTTTTTCTAGGGTTATCCTTTTGAACCTTTACTAAGGTAGCAATTAGGAATGAATTGATCATTGTTGTTTTTTATCTTTATTTTATAGCGAATGTGATGAGCGAGATGATCGTTAGGTAAAATTTCAGGGCTGGGATGTACCCATGATTTATATGTATCGTTAAATTTTAGTTTGTTGAGCCGCCCCAACGTCAATGTTTGCTCGATTGCATGCTTTGCATATATTTGTTGGGTTGGCGTCATTTTGCTCAGGCTACAGCCCCAGCTGGCGCCACACAAATTACCCTCTTTTTTAGTTAGTTTTTTGATTGCTTTTTTTAGGAACGACATTTTCAAATTTGTTTCTAAAGAAAAAAATAAATGCTAAAAAGTTTTTTTATCGCTTAAATAGCAATGTAATTCAAATTTCATTTTTTTTTGTTGGTTCCTAAAGAGAAAAAATAAATGCTAAAAAAACATTACTATCTTCTACTTACAATTAAACTTTCTATCCCATCATCACTTAAATTTGATGACGATAGTGTAGTGGATGCAGTACACTCCTTTAAGAATGCCATTTTCTCGAAGTACCATAACGTCGAAACCACCAAATCTGAAGTACCTGCTCCAGATGTTTCTTGCTTTTTTATTCTTTTTGATTCCCTGCTATATGCATTGCGAAAGTTTGTATTTTTTTTTTTAACTAATCGCACGTTTACATCTTTATCAAATTTCTTCAATTCGATAAAAAGTATGTGGTATGCTTCTTGGCGAATACTATTATTTCTATAGTTTGGGTTTTTGCTGTCCCACAGTTGTGGCATATCGGAAAACAAATCAATGAACTTACTGTATTTTGTTTCATCATCCATCATCATATAAAAATTATGTTACAAATTATCTGTTCTTCTTCCCACTTTTCAGTCACTAGTTTTAAGCAGTAGCATGCCAGCGGCAATGCATCTTCTGAAATTAAAAATAGAGTTTTAAAATTTTTAAAAAAAAAAAATTTTTATAAAAACTTACTTTTTTCAAAATGTATTATAGCTTCTAGTGAAGCCATTTCCTTGGCTTCACTGATTGTTGTTCCCTCTCCCTCGAATTCTTGTTCTAAAAGTCCAATAATGACTTTATAGCCATTATTGGACTTTTTAATAGTAGTGAAATCTATGTTGAACGCATCGTTGCATGCAACCACTGCAGATTTTCTTTTTATGTTTTTGTTATTTTTAATTTTTACAAGAAGGCTTTTTTCATTAGCTCTTTTTCGACTATCTGAAAAAAAAAAAAATAAATTAATCATTTGAAGAGAGTAAATTAACTAGTTGATAAATTTTAACTAAATTTATCAACTAGTTGAGTTACAACAAAAAACTTTAATATGGAAATATTTGTGATGTTAATCAAATCTAATTCCATATTTACTATTTACGTGTATAACGTGCATGTGAAATTTAAAAAAAAAACCTATTTTGTTAAAAATTTTGACCCAAAAAGACTGTCTCACATCTTCATATCTCTAGGTATTCGGGGTCTTGAGTTCAGTTAGGTCAAACTTAGAAAAAACGCCAACGAAATTTGCCAAAATAAATTTTTGATATCTCTGGGCCTGGTCAACCATTTTCACTCACGCTATGTTGGCGTGACTGAGTTTTCTACCTATGCGATTTCCTAGTTTTATTTCTTATAGTTTTCTTGCTTACTCCCAGTTCCACCGTGGCTAACGAATAAAACAGAGCGAAAGCACCTCAAGTTACTAGCTGGCCGTATGCGTGTCGGGCTTTAGGAGGCGAGTGCACGAATAGTGCAGAGCCTACACTCGCAGACCTTAACCCGGCGCTCACGACGGTCTCCCTTCCCCCATCTATCAGCTGCCGAGCTCTCAGTTCCAACGTGGCTAACGAATATAACAGAGCGAAAGCACTATCGAACCTCAAGTTACTAGCTGGCCGTATGCGTGTCGGCCTTAGGAAACGAGTGCACGAATAGAACAGAGCATACACTCGTAGACCTAATTCCAACGCTCGCGACGGTTTCACCTTCCCTTACTACCCGCTGCCGAGCTCTCAGTTCCACAGTGGCTAACGAATATAACAGAGCGAAAGCACCATGGAACCTCAAGTTACCAGCTGGCCGTATGCGTGTCGGATTGTAGGAAAAACGAGTGTACGAATAGAACAGAGCATACACTTGCAGACCTAAAACCGACGCTCACGACGGCCTCTATTTGCTCTTCTACCCGCTGCCGAGCTCTCCGTTCCACGGTGGCTAACGAATATAACAGAGCGAAAGCACCATGGAACTTCAAGTTTACAGCTAGCCGTATGCGTGTCGGGCTCTAGGAAACGACGATCTCTATACTGCCCACTCAGTCGCAACCCCTACTCTACTCACTACAGTCAAACTACTGACTCACAATGTACCTGCACTCCACGCTGTCTGTGATATCTCTGCTACTGCTGCCACTGATACTGCTGCTGTTGGCTTATTACTGCCTTCGCTGGCGGTTCTCCAAGACTGACCTCTTTTTCTCGTCGAGCAAGCCTTTTTATTTACTGTGGCTGCGTTTAATTTTTCCACCGCATGGCTGCAACAGCTGATCCAGTAGCTGCGTTTATTTTCACCACTACTCTGCTGTAACAGCTGATCGTGACATTGATAGTGTTTGACAATGCAGGTGCATTGACATTAGAAACTTAGGTTGCCACCTGGGTATTTGCTAAGTTTTTGATGCAACTTTCATACGATTCTCACGCGATTCTAATCTTAAGTAATTTTCTTAATTTAATACTTATAAATTAACAACTCAGTCTTAATTAAGATGCCTTCATGACCTTAAGCTTTAATATAAAATATGTATATAAAATAAATAAATTCAGCAATGTATAAATTACATAAATAAATAAAGAAAAAATAAAATCAGTTCTGCTGCTGTAGGTTGTGGGCGAAAACGAGGCCTCTGCCGACTTTCGTCGTCACAAACTGATCACTTAAAGCAAATGCTGAATCCTACCTACTTATTTCTCCTATGAACGAAATTCTTACTTTTTGTTTTTCATTCCGAATTTATATTTTTTTTTCTTAATACTTAAATTGAGAACAGTCTCAATGTCTGCGATACTTAAATCTAGAACAGTCTCTTGATATACGATTTCATATGGAATTGTCTGTTGATCTATTTCATCGGGAACAGTCTGTTGATCTACGAATTCATCGGGTCTGTTGATCCTCGAATTCATAGAGAACAGTCTGTTGATCTTCGATTTCATCGGGAACAGTCTGTTGATCCTCTAATTTATCGAGAACAGTCTGTTCTACAAATCCATCATTTTCATCAATTACACTTACTGTGTCTATCATATAATTTTCTAAATATTCTTCGTGACTTTCTTCGCTACTTAAAATATCAACGTTACTTATATCATAAAAAAAAACTTTTTCTTTATCAATATAATCTACTTAAAAATAGTTCCGTTGTACTTCGATACCAACTCAATAGCTTTAGAAAGTTCTTTTCTGTTTTCATCATCAATCAGCTCCTCTCCTACATCCAAAAGATGATCCACCATAGAACCTACATATTTCCCAATAGAAACACCCTTGGTAGGGTTCACAAGGCTGACAGCTGGCTCAATTGTTTCCATTATTTCTACTATATATTTGGCTGCTTCCATTTCACATTTTTCTTTTACTTTAAAATTTGTCTTCAATGTTTTATTTGGCCTTTTTATATAACAAAACATGTTCCTAGGTATGTCTAGAGCACTGTTTATTACAGCTCCCACTTCATGAGAGTAGGTCTCTTGGAGAAAAGTGTTTGTGGAATGCCACGGGCTGGTTCCCCCATCTGCTAGTAATCTTATATTGTTTGGTACCGAATCTTCTTCAACAGTCCTTTTTTCAACTCTCCATAATCTTCTTACTCCATCTATCTTTAGAGCCAACATCATTTCTGCTCCAATGTTGTTTACTCTTAATTCTCTCAGGGAAACATTTGTTTCTACAGCAGAGCTGTGAAAATCTGCATGGGGGGTGTCACCCTTTGGCCTTATTCCAGAAATCTCCACTCCATACTGAGCACTGAAATCTTCATCGATATACCAACTAGTGTACTCCCCAAAAGGATTTCTAAAAAATCTTCCTTTTGATGTGGAGACATTCACTCCTATTAATCTCAGCCGATAATGCAAAGTTATTATGTTTTTCCAAACTTCATTTGGAGTATTTCCAGTTACTAGTGTAATTGAATCATCACTGCTTCTAACAGTTATTAATCTATCTGACATTCCTACTGTGGCTACCAATGCGTATATAGTGCTAGCAGCGTTAAGCATCCCCATCAACATGCCAAAGGGTGAATAGACACAATCTCTTTCATCTAAGTCAGATTTCACACTTTGGTACCACTTTAGTGTCTTCTTATTTAATTTTGACTCGTCTATGCCATACCACCTCTCTCTACTGAATCCCTCTTTCCCTTCTAATACGTTTCCTTTGCCAATGTGGATCCTTTTTTGAGATAGCAGGTAAATTCCACCATTCATTATTTCTAATAGGACTAAATATTTCTCATCAGTACATTTTTTATTGATTTTGACTCGGTGTTTTGGATTCAGGAAGGTTTCGTGCATTACATAAAAAGCGGCTGGAGATAAACACTCATTCCACTTTGTCGCGTCTTCTGTTGCCAACATCGAGTAAGTTTTTGTGCCCAGTGATGCCAAGGAAGACATTATTTTACCTTGCTTCTCTATGCCACCTTGGGCTATTGTACTTCCATCAACCCTCTTACTTAGTTTTAAATGGAACCTTTCTATTATCTCAAAAAACATTCGTAAAATCATGTTGGCAGAAGCTATTGCTCTCCTTTTCAATTTTGATCTTTCCTTACTTTTCAGATATGCGCAAAACTCAGTAGCTATTGTCATCAGATATTCGTTTGCTTCAGGTTGATATAACGTCTCTATCACTTCCTCTACTTTTGTTACCGTTTTAGTCACTTTTGCTCTATCACCAACTGAAAACTTTTGTACTTTTTTGGTTGTTATTTCTTTTTCTTTTTACTTTCAATGATTCCTTATCAAACAGTCCTGACCAAGCCCTTATCCATTCGATCATATTGAAGCTGCCCTTGGTCATATTCATCCTAAAGAACTCTAGCATGTTTTTGTATGCTTCTGAACTCATCACACTGCGTTGCAACAGAGGGCACCATGTCTGCCTACCTTTGGTTAGCTCATCAGCACTATCATTATATATTTCATCTATTAATTCCTCAACAACGTCATCAATGTGTTGTTGGTTTTTCTTCAAGAAATCATGGGAGTACTCTCTCATGGCTGCCAGATCTACTTTACAAGTTGGTTCTTGTAGTTTGTCTGGGAATGGCCCGTCGCTTTCAAGCCAGTATTGCCTGTCTCTATTTTTTACGCCATTGGGATCTCGTCCGGAGTTTGGAAGTGAGTTAAACTGCTTGGTCCTCTCTGTTGACTCTACAGCCTTTGATGCTGGCGATCCGTATGCTAAAGGTGGTGTGTTTGTGTACTGATACAGCAAAGATACTGCACTTATATCCACTGACTCGATGTTCATTTTCTCACATTTTGCTACATTTTTTAATTTTGCTTCACACTCTTTTTTCTAGGGTTATCCTTTTGAACCTTTACTAAGGTAGCAATTAGGAATGAATTGATCATTGTTGTTTTTTATCTTTATTTTATAGCGAATGTGATGAGCGAGATGATCGTTAGGTAAAATTTCAGGGCTGGGATGTACCCATGATTTATATGTATCGTTAAATTTTAGTTTGTTGAGCCGCCCCAACGTCAATGTTTGCTCGAGCTTTGCATATATTTGTTGGGTTGGCGTCATTTTGCTCAGGCTACAGCCCCAGCTGGCGCCACACAAATTACCCTCTTTTTTAGTTAGTTTTTTGATTGCTTTTTTTAGGAACGACATTTTCAAATTTGTTTCTAAAGAAAAAAATAAATGCTAAAAAGTTTTTTTATCGCTTAAATAGCAATGTAATTCAAATTTCATTTTTTTTTGTTGGTTCCTAAAGAGAAAAAATAAATGCTAAAAAAACATTACTATCTTCTACTTACAATTAAACTTTCTATCCCATCATCACTTAAATTTGATGACGATAGTGTAGTGGATGCAGTACACTCCTTTAAGAATGCCATTTTCTCGAAGTACCATAACGTCGAAACCACCAAATCTGAAGTACCTGCTCCAGATGTTTCTTGCTTTTTTATTCTTTTTGATTCTCTGCTATATGCATTGCGAAAGTTAGTATTTTTTTTTTTAACTAATCGCACGTTTACATCTTTATCAAATTTCTTCAATTCGATAAAAAGTATGTGGTATGCTTCTTGGCGAATACTATTATTTATATAGTTTGGGTTTTTGCCCACAGTTGTGGCATATCGGAAAACAAATCAATGAACTTACTGTATTTTGTTTCATCATCCATCATCATATAAAAATTATGTTACAAATTATCTGTAACAAAAAAAAAAAACTGAAAACAAATTTTAACATAAAAAAGAGAGTATAGCATACAAAAAAGATAAAGGTCTTGTGTCAAATATATCAATTAAAGTATAAAATTAATGCAAATTTTGGATGCCGTTCAAAATTAAGCATTAACCTGTTGCAATTTATTCATTATATATTGATCAGCTGTGCATCATAAAAATAAAAAAACATTTCATCACAATCGGTGCATTATGTTCGCAGATTTATTTCTTATATCTTCGGGTGAAATTGTTTGGTTTGCAGGTGTTTCAGTTGATTGCAATCCACTCAATTCTGCAAAATTATAAGCTCCAGGAGTTAAATTAGTTTCTTTTTCCGTTTTTTCTATAAAATTGTTCGGATAGCAATATGCTAGCACAATTAAAATTCCCTTGTTGAGATTTAACATGGTGGTATTTCTTAAAACACGGAAACGACTTCTCACAATTCCAAAAGCATGTTTCACTCAAACTCAAGCTTTGCTCAGTCGCATATTATACAAATTTTGCTTTCAGTTCAATGAGATTGACAATGGAAATGGTTTCATAAAATGTTCACTTAAAGCAAATGCTGAATCTCCAACAAAGACATATGGGAGCACATCCTGGAGTGGATGGTAAATTCAATTAATTTTTTTTAGTTTTTGGAAAAAACTTGTGTTTTTTAAAATAGTACTATCGGACACAGAATCTTCCGCTCCTACGTCTATCATCATAAATTGGGATTTACTATTTACGACCGCCATTAAAACTATACTGAATTGTTTTTTATAGTTATAATACTACCTTGATCAAAAAGTTTTAGGACTTTATTTTTAAAATGAAAAATACAAGTTTATTCATCAAAATCGATATTGTCTCCTTCAAAGTACTCCCCATCGACTGCAATGCACTTATGCCAACGCTTGACCCAGTCCTCAAAAGCCTTTTTATACTCGACCGTCGGTATGGCCATCAGGGCCATCTTCGATTTTTCGATGACCTCTTCTCGGCTGCTGTAACGCGATCCGCGGAGCGGTTTCTTCAGGTGGCCGAACAGGAAAAAGTCGCAGGGAGCCAAATCAGGCGAATTCGGTGGATGTTGGACGGTATTCATGGAGTTTTTGGCCAAAAACTCACGAATAATGATCGCATTGTGCGACGGCGCGTTGTCGTGATGCAAAATCCACGAGTTGTTTGCCCACAAATCCGGTCTTTTTTGGCGAACTGCTTCACGCAAACGTCTCAAAACGCCCAAATAATATTCTTTGTTGACGGTCTGACCTTCTGGGAGGAATTCATGATGCACAACACCTCTGTAGTCCATGAAAACCGTGAGCATCGCCTTCTTTTTCGATTGAAAACGACGTGGTTTTTTCGGTCGCGGCTCATTGGGTGAACGCCATTCACTCGCTTGATGTCTGGATTGCGTGTCGTACTCGTAAATCCACGTCTCGTCACCAGTAATGATTCGTTTGATGAATGTTGGGTCGGATTCAGCCTTGGAAAGCATGTCTTTTGCGTCATCAACGCGGTCCCTTTTTTGCATGAAATTGTAAAAAATCGAAACCACACACAAAAGTAGATGCACACAATACGGCGTCACTTCAAGAAATGTCAAGCTGTCAAGCTGAAAATTTGACATAACGTCCATGACACTTCTACCAACACAACAAAAAAAAGAGAATTGAAATCGGACGAACGAGAGCGCCACACGGTGACGAGTCCTAAAACTTTTTGATCAAGCTGGTATGAATCACCTGATTCGATTGGTTTATAGTATATGTTGACGTGCTTGCCATCAACGGCACCCACGTAATGTGGAAAATTTGAAACCTTATGCATTTCTGCCGCCTCCTTTTCCACTCATCAGGAGTTTCAGGTAACTAAAATAAAATTTTGATTTTATGACAAATTTTATATAATCGTATATAATACCTTTATGTATGATTTTAAAACTTCTATAATAGCTGTTTCGAATACAACATCCGAAAATTTTAGTATAAGAAACTCCTGTTAGATACGATAAATCTTTGAATGAATTTCCAGACGCCAAATACCTTAAAGTAATTGACAGTTTTGTTTCTACGTTGAATTGTTTGGTTTTTTTTTATGTGCATTTCAATTTTTCTCAAAATATTATCAAACGTGACGGCTGTCACTCTCGTATAATTCTTGAATGTTGTAGGATCATTTATTTCTTTAATAAATCGAGGATGAGTTACATGCTTTTTTCCTTTTTTTTTACTTATGATGGCTTCTTCTTCATGTATTAGTTCAGTATATATAACAAGAAGACTTGTCACATCCTTACTCATTGTGGGATAATATATACATATACATATATATAACACAAAGTCTTTTTAAGATCCCTGGATTTCAAAAATTTTTTTATATATATACATACATTTAATATAAGTGATTGTGCGTGGCACAAACTTTTCTTTTTTTTGATAATGGCAAAAGAATACCTGGTGGTACCGTGTCACGGGGATTCTGCGGTGGGGTGCTCCTTTCCTGTTGCTCTGGTGGTTGCGCTGCTGGTACGGTAGCGTCGATGGCGTGCTGCTGTTGGCGCTGCGGTGGTGGATGCGGTTGTAGTCGATGATGTCGATGACAATGATGATGATGGTGGATGTGGCAGTCGTCGATAATGTTGATGCTGGTGACCACTGGTGGTGGCGATGACGATGAATGCTCCTCTTTGAGAGATTTGTGGTTGCAGCAAATTGCTGTGTAGCAAAAACGCAATTAACCAAAAAACAAACACTACCGAATACAAAATTAAATATTTTTATTAATTCCACATTTTTGTAAGCTTAAGTAATGCCTAGTTTTCATGTTATCTTTCTTGATTTTCTACTATCCCATATCAGGGAGGATATCACATGCTATAAAAATAGCAAATGTATGCCTATTCACTCTCGCGTTAGTCAAGTGCATTAGACGCAGCATTAGGTTCTGCTCGGATGCTTTTTCATTCTTACAAAAATTTGATTGATATCCCTGATATGGGATCAAGAAAGATAACATGAAAACGCCACTTAAACCTTATGTCTTGAACACAATTGGGACGGGCGACGGAAAATCGTCAGCGTTTATCCGCTGTCAAAGTTACATCCGTCATGTGTTCTAATTTTAACAACAGGTATCCGTTAACGATTTCCAGTTGTCCGTATTATGTATTAAAGACATTGCCTGTGTAGGTGGAACTGAGAAGGAAGCATTGCTTAACCCTTAAATGTTTTTTTTGATCTGAAAAAAATATATGTTGTAGATTCTGCCATTCTGAACAACTTTTGTGGCACGCCCCCTAGGTACAAATTACCTGGCTGGTACCTGGTGGAACCACCAGATCCCCGAACTTTTAGTAAATTTTGCAAGAGAAAATTTGTTTAATTTTATTGTGTTAAATGTATTGAAGACTTACAGAAAGATGAGACTAGAAAAACAATTACGAATATTTTTTTTTTCAGGTTTAAAATTTATTGACAATCCGTCAAAATTGATAATTTCACAAAAATGCCTTTTGGCGAGGTGCTATCACTCAACTGAAAAAATACGTGACATACGAAGGAAATAGAATGCGAAAACAGAACTGATCTTTGGCGCTTGAAGCCGAGCGTATATGTGTGTGACGCAAAGTTTAAAAATTTTACGTTAAATACATTAAAATTTTTTTGAAATGGTTGGTTCTTGGAATATTTAATCTCCTTCGAATATTGTAAAATATTTGTGTCACTTCGGGAGTAAGGTAGTTGAAGCGCCTCAAGTTGCTGGAGATATCCTGACAATTCTCCCGAAGTTAAGAAGTCATTTAAAACTGCATCTCTTTCGTTTGTGAATGTATTTAAAGGCAAAAATACTGCCGTTTTATCTTTGTCCTTAGAATTTATTTGACTTATCTTATCCCACAGTCTTTTCAATTACGAAATAGCATCGATTCTTTGGCTCTTATCCAATGTGTGGTGAAAGCGGGGGCCCAAAAATAAGCATGACCTCAATCAGTAATTTTGTAACAGAGTTGTTCCGCATAGAAGACACTGTAATTCAATTGCTCTTCTTGAAACTTTATTATTGATTTTTGGAGAGGAGCAAATGCAATACAATAAGAAGTTATGAATTGCCACAGTATTTCATTGTTTTCGAAGTTCTTCTCAGTTGTTTTATTTTTTAAAGACCACAAACTCTCTACAATGTGTCGAGCTTCATTTAAACTCTTTAACATTAAATATGTTGATCCCCCACCCAGTTGGGCAGTCAATTTTGGGAATTTTTAAACTCTGCACGGAAAAAAAGGTTTCGTAAAAAATAGCGTGAGATATTCAAAAAAAGCAAAATAATCGTGAAAAATTGTCGTATAGCCCTGTAATTTCTAATTTCATGGAATACTCAGTATAAATTGATGCGCAACCTGCAATCATTACAGTCTATAACTTTATTATTACAGTTTCAGAATGGAAAATATACAATGTGGTCAGGGAAATATTTAGTTAGCAAAAAGTACTAAATAATTAATGAAAATTTCATATGATCGACAAATAAAAATTACAGGGTAAACTGTAAAAACTTCAATAAGTATCACATAATCTTATGATTCGATATAACTTTTTTGTCACCTGCGTTGTACAAATACGACATAAAATGTAGATATATGGTTACAAGAAAATAATTAAATGAATGTTGCCAGGCTGGTTCTCTGTTTCGTGCTAAGTTAAGAAGTATGGTTAGGAAGTATAATGAAACATAAAATAAGAAAAAAATAAAATAAAAAAAATAAAATAAAAACAAAAAGTAAAATTTTCGTTTTTAAAATTTTTTCGGAGTAAATGATAAATTTTACAGTGTGAGCACTGTAATTTTTCATTAACAATCACAATCAATTATAACAGTTTTTCGCTTACTATCTGGGCATTACAGGGAAAAACTGTAATTATTGTCGGAAATCCAATGAATTTTTACAGAATTTTTTTTTCCGTGTGCCTTTCAAATAAATTTCGGTAGCAATTGGAATTTTTCCTGCAGTACATTGTCAAATTGCGGCATTGGAGTAGGTACTTGTTCATTTCGGAATTTTTTATGACCTCGAGCGCACAAAGTTGTGCCGTATGAACAGCACATGTACATTAGGGTGATTCAAATTTTTTTTTTTTTGTTTTTTTTAAGGTGCTGTTGCTTAAAAAGTAAGTTTATGATATGAAGAAAAAGTTCACGAAATTTCAGCTCTGTAACTCAATTTTATAAGGTGGCGCCGGAGCCTGTTAGTTTTACATGTAAATTGTATGAAAAAATTATTTTTTACAAAAAAGGTATCTAAATGAATAGGTGATTAGTGTTGTTGAGCTGAATAGGGTCGTTTTTTGACGTAATTTTTTACGCTGAATCCGAATCTGGCCTCAGAATTGACCCATCATGCCGGAATCCTGAAATATTTGAGGTTAATTACCTCAAACATGATGTTTTTTGTCTACTTTCGAGGTCATGTATAGGATTCAAAGAAAGTTGATCAGCTTATTTTTAACAAAAGCATCATTTAGTACCATCCTTGCTCTTTAAAATGAGCTTTCAAGTGGTGATCTGTGATGTTTCCTTGCAAAGTTATAGCCATTTTAAAGTGACATGAATTGGATGCCCTACAAAGGGTTGCAACCCAACAATATTAACCATCGGGTTTCAAATTCATGTCACCTTGAAATGGTTGCAACTTTGCAAGGAAGCATCACAGATCAACACTTGAAAGCTCATTTTAAAGGGCAAGGATGGTACTAAATGATGCTTTTGTTAAAAATAAGCTGATCAACTTTCTTTGAATCCTATACATGACCTCGAAAGTAGACAAAAAACATCATGTTTCAGGTAATTAACCTCAAATATTTCAGGATTCCGACATGATGGGTCAATTCTGAGGCCAGATTCGGATTCAGCGTAAAAAATTACGTCGAAAAATGACCCTTTTCAGCTCAACAACCCTAATCACCTATTCATTTAGATACCTTTTTTGTAAAAAATAATTTTTCCATACAATTTACATGTAAAACTAACAGGCTCCGGCGCCACCTTATAAAATTGAGTTACAGAGCTGAAATTTCGTGAACTTTTTCTTCATATCATAAACTTACTTTTTAAGCAACAGCACCTTAAAAAAAAACAAAAAAAAAAAATTTGAATCACCCTAATGTACATATTTTAATATCACCTAACCGTAAGTCCGGGAAATCTTGCATATCATTTATAATACTTATGTAAATTTCATTGTCTTCTGGCGCCATTGTCAGAGGTCACTGAGGCTCCCTGATTAAGTTTTATTTGGTACTTAAACAAAATATTTAAAATTTCTGTTGGCAGAATTTTTTGCACAACTGGATATTTCACCTCTTAATTCAACCATACTCAAAATAATAGACTGAATTTCATGGTATTTCATAAATTGAGCGCTTATTCCAAATATGTTCCGTGATAGCCTGGTTGCGCAGTCAATTTTCCAACTTACAAGTCGTCCTTCCATGTCGGTCCTTCTCCTTACGTTGTTTGCAACAAGGCTTAATGTCTTCTTACTATTGTTCGAGTTTAGCCTAATACTCTTGCCAAGAGTTTTGTTGATGCCATTGCAAATAGGATCTCTGAAGCAGCGAAGTCACAAGTCTTATGTACGATCGCAACACTTTTTTTCTGATTAATTTCAATATTTATTTTTATTCGTGTAACTGGTAGCGACGACAAGGAGATATTGCTAATACTTCACTTGATTTAGTTTTTAAATTTATATTATGTTGTTTGGAAACTTTTGGTTTGTTTTATTGGATTTTTAATAATAATAATAATTAAATGATAACACAGGACCACAAAAAAAAGGTCTTGTAGTTGGACGATGAGGTATCATACGGTATGTATTTTGCCGTCCTAAACACGAATCGGAGGTCAGTATTTTTCCACCACCCTCAGATTTCGGCATAACCTCAAAATTATACTTTAAAATACGTTAAAAAGAAAGTCCCTCAAATAAAAAAAAAAGAATCAAAATCCAGAAGGTAGACCTTACTCATATTAATATACGTGTGCCAAAAGCCTTATTTTTTCAAAAAAAAAAAATGACCTAAAATAATGATTAATCGCAGTGCCTGCTCGCACGCGTCGTGTTTCGACTTGATTGGAGTTTGCCCTCTCCCAATATATTCCCTGTCGTTGATTTTTACGGTTGTAGTAAAACCATCAACGGCACGTACAGTCGTATATTCTCCGAATTTTGCTCCAATTTCGTTTAGCACCGATGGTGCGTTTTTCGAAGCCACTAATCTCTTATGGTTCATCGTCTGAATTTCATCTAAAATAAAGAGAATAAACTAAGCTTTGTTAACTTACACCAAGTATCTTTTATATTAAGAGACATAGTTTGTCTATGAGACTTTTATTTAGGCTGCATATTTAAAGAATTGTACTCACTTTGACCAGCTGTTGTTGTTGCTGCTGCGCGTTTGGCTGCAGCTGTTGTTGTTGCTGCTGCGCGTTTGGCTGCAGCTGCTGTTGTGGCTGCTTTGACCAACTTTTTTTATTTTTTTCAAAAAAGATAACATGGCAGCAGTTGTGGATGTGGAAATCGCAAAGGAAACAGAACTTACCCTAAGTAAGTGGCCTACAGTAATTAGAATCAAAGTTTTGAAATTTTTATTTATTGTTCATTGTTGTGTGTCGGGGGAATTCATTCCGGGGCTTTGGGAATTTATGTTTAGATATTTAAGTTGAATAGCTTTGGTTTCAGTCAATACATAATTGAAGAAAAATATAGTTGAATATTAAATTCTTGAAATTTTACTTCATTTACAATATCAATGAATAGGTGGATCATAAGCTCCAATATTTGATAAAATCTGTTTAAGAAAAAGAGTACAAAGTGTTCAAGTTCAGCTATGGAACTCACTGATGATGGCAGTGTATTTGGTAGGAACAATTTTTATAACTGAACCAAAACTAAAGAAAGAAGACACAGCGAAAAACACCGTTACGTTACGCTTTTGAAAGAACCTCTCCACCATCACAAGATATCACATTTTCCGAACTCACCCCCCACCATTTAAAGTTTTATCAGCATGTAGTCCAATTGTTAAGAATATTCAGAAATCGCAAAACAGCTGTTTATGCCTATGGACTGATCAAAGGAAATCCCTAAACTTTGCTAACAAATAAGTATGACATCTAGAGCCTTTTTGAAGTGTATATGAGCTTGAAATTACTTGAAGCTTAGTGTATTGAACACGATTCTATCAAAAAACTCAAAACGACCGACCGACATTTCGATGGAAGTTTTTGATTTGATAAATAAATTGTGATACACAAGCCGAAATGTCAAACTTTTATATCAAGAATCCAAAAAAAAACTGAAATTTGATAGGTTCAAGAAAGATCACATGAAAATTAGGCTTAATGCAAACTGTTGTTCATACAAAGAAGTCTTATGAAATTTTTATAAGATTTTTTTTTTAACAACAATGGTGACATACAGGGATCGTCTTTAATTTTAATAAAAATAGGAAAAATCTGAACTTATTTTTTAAGACAAAAGTAGGAACTCATCGAGATTGAACTCGTGCTGCTGAAAATAAAGTATATTTTAAGAGTAAATTTAAATTTTATTTCTTATAAATAAGTTTTCAACAGTGCATAATAATAAAGGGCACAAAGTTAATATATTATTAGCCATAATACTTTTATATGATGACAATAGACCAATTGTTCATAATTATGAAATCTCCGTTAAAAGCATATGAGGTGTAAGAGATTATGCTTATGTAAAACAACAATTGTGTTGCTTACAAGACTGTGATCGTCTTTGCTTAAAATAATTTCACATAAATTTTGGAACAAATCAAACGTCTTTTTAGTAAGTTATAGCGCATAGCTTTAAACAGGTTTACTTTAGCTCCCATGCTCCAAATTTTTTTATTGTTGTTGTTTTACCCAGGTTGTTTTACCTAAAATGAAAATAAAAAATACAAGCGTTGATACATACAATGGTTTTATTATCGCCGTTGAAAAAATGTTAGTGTGAACCTGGTCTAATTAGTTTGTTCATTATGTGACGTATTCGTCGTATACGACGAATTTTTCCAAAACGCAAAGACACGTCGCGTGGCCAGAATTTTTCTTTTTTTTATTTGCTTGTAATTGATTTATTTTCAATCGTAGCACACACATTTTTTTGTCAATGGTGTATTAGTGGGTGACCTACCGAAATCTATAAAAATCTCGATTTTGAAAAAATGTTATTTAGGGCCTTTCTATATTAAGGTAACGATGTATAATATATAATATATATATATATTTGTTTAATAAATAAGGCATTGTATCAACTCGTAAAATTTTACTTCAATATTGATCGTTGCTAAAAATGGCTGAAGTTCGATTATCATTTAATTATTATTATGTTGTTTTTACAAATGGTTTTTTAAATTAAAGATCTTTAATGATTTTTTGCACATTTTACAAACTGCGAGTTCTTCCTCAACTTTATTTTCAAAACATTCCTATATACATATTTGCCATAATGAACTTTTTTAAAACCTTCGATATTAACAAGCACATCTGAATGTATTAGAGAATGAACAGATTTGAAAATAAAACTTCGTAAGCACCGGTTTTCGAAAATTGTAATTGCAACGGCAGCAGCATGCGATTACTACGATCGTTTTACAGTGTAGTGACTGAAATATAACGTTTCGCCCTTTTGTATTAATTTTACTGATAATACTATTAGGGGGTCACTTGCACAATTATAATTGCGATTCACGATAATTATAAGTTTTTCACTTCAATCGCTCGGTGACATTTATTAAAAAATGAAATACGTATTATTAAATAAAACGAATATTTGCGTTTGTCAAGAGCACTTTATTCATATTTAGTAATTAACAAAACGATTATTAATAAAAACGATTGTTTTTATCAAGAGCACTGTAATGCTTTATGGAACGAGTTATTGTAAACTAAGCTTAAAATATATTTTACCCTAGTGGAAACCTCGCCTACGTGATAAAATGCAAGTTTATGAAATGTGGAGGATCAGATAACGCGCTTGCATTTTTGTTGTGCGTGAATTTTATTTCGTGCACAATTTTTCGCAATGTGCCGAAAAGACTGGCAACGTCGACATTGAGTTGGACCCTTATTGCCATTTGGTAATCCCCAAGAGATTTTGTTGTAAAAGAGTTCATGTTTCATGTTCATGAGTTCTCTTTAGAACGTAGTGTTTCAAATATTGAAACATTTCGGACAACGCTAGGTAAAATACAGTTGATATTTCTGAATCAGTATATTCAGAATTCACACCTCTCATAATTAAATTAACTGTTCTTCTTTCAGGCGGGGTGAAAGAATAATCTTCAACAGTTTTAGAGTCACGGAGCACCTTCAACTTTACTATTACAGCTTATTAATTTAAAACGAATAAATGGTTTTTTGTTGTTTATGTCAACATTCAACTAACGGGTGTTAACACCGTACATAATGATTTGTGGACAGATTAATTATAAATTTATTATGTTCAATATTAATGGATAAACTTTGATCAAACTGACCTTTATTACCTGGTATCTCGCAGATTAAGCCCTCTTAAATCGATTTCTGTTGTTGGTCACCGGTTCAGATGAAGTTGGCACATCTGTTGCTCTTCTTTTTCTTTTGGAGGTAATTTCCGTCCATTGTTCCATATCAACTTTGTCAGAATCTTCGATGGTTGATTATTAAGTATCATCAAATTTTTAAAAGTTTTCTCATCCATTTTTTGGTTAATGTTGGAGTCATCGATCATGTATAAATTAGTAGTCTTTTTATAGTCAAAATTATCGCTTTTGCTGCTGCTGAGTCAGCAGTTAGAGGTTTGCATTTTATTTTTCGGTTATTTTATTCTATTTCATGCAAGTTTCGTTACGTGCAAATGTTTTGTTAAAGGCAACAACAACATCATATATTTTGATATTCTATTTAATGAAAATAATAAATTTTGTATGGAAATTTATTTCGATAATTCAATTCAAGCAGATATTTTATATCGTAAAGAAAAACAACAGAAATGTAAAAATGCATGAAAAATTGACAGAAAATTTAATTGAGATGCACGTTGACCGCAACGTGCCATAACTTATATAGTCATGAACTGCATGAATCCCCATTGAAAACTTTATTGTCGAGGCTTTTGTGCTTTTTTGCTATGTGCGTCGAAAAATATGAGATCCCCAAGCACCGATGGTATTGGATATATAAAGGTATTATTAAAGTATTTATATTTTCAGTCTTACTTACTTACTTGGGTGGCCATAACAACCCGTTACCGGGTTACGGCCGACCTCAAAAGCTCTCTCCAGGCGCCTCTACTTTGCGCGCGCCTTCTCCAATCATTCACACCAAGCGTGGATAGGGTTTCCTCGGCTTGGTCTTTCCATCGGAGGCATGGTCTTCCTCTTCGTCGTCGCCCAGCGGCTTCCGCATCAAACACCTTTTTCGCCGGAGCTTCTTCGTCCATACGCACAACATGTCCCAGCCAGCGCAGACGTTGTATAGTGATGCGCTTGACTATGTCAATGTCAGCGTAGAGCTCGTACAGTTCGTGGTTCATTCGAATACGGTAGTCGTCGCCGACGTGAACAGGACCGAAGATTTTGCGAAGAATTTTTCTCTCAAACACCCCAAGCGTGGTTGCATCAGTCTGCGACACAACCCATGCTTCTGCGCCGTAAAGTAGCACGGGTAAGATGAGCGTCTTGTAGAGTGTCAGTTTTGTCGGGCGAGAGAGGTCTCTACTACTCAATTGCTTACTGAGACCATAGTAACACCTATTAGCAAGAGTTAGTCTTCGCTTTATCTCCAGGCTGACATCGTTTTGAGTGTTCACGGCGGTGCCAAGATAGGTGAATTCCTTGACAACTTCGAAAGTATAGTTGTTCGCAGTAACAAAGGATCCAATACGCCGCGTCTCCCTGTTTGTGGACAGCATATACTTTGTTTTGCCCTCGTTCACCGTCAAACCCACTTTCGCTGACTCTTTTTCGATAGCAGAGAACGCAGCAGTAACATCTCGCTTACAACGTCCAATGATATCAATATCATCGGCATATGCAAGGAGCTGGACACTTTTGTAGAAAATAGTGCCATTACGATGTACACTGGTTCTTCGCAACACCCCTTCCATCACAAAGTTGAAGAGGTTGCAGGATAGTGGATTTTCAGTCACTTTAAGATAAAATGGAAAATACTCTGCCAACAATGATTTTCATTATATGATGCTATTTTGCAGTTCTTATGAATTTATCGGAAAGTGGAGCATCAAAAAATAAAAATATTCTGTCTTTTTCCGTTTTCTACAAATAAATCTATGAGGTAGCTGATGTGAATGTCATCAAGCCACTTATCAACACTGTCCTTAGTAGAATTAATTAAATTTAAGTACTCTGATCGCTTGAGAACATGTTTAAAACAATTATTTGTATTAAAAGTGTGACTAATTCGAGCACACACATGGAAGTCTAATTTGTTTTCTTCTGAATAGCGGTTTTTATTATACTGCCATTTTCTAAATCTTTTGATTTTAGGAGTTCTTTTCTCATGTTATTTTTGCTCAGAATCTCTACTTCACTTTTTGCTGCTTTTAAATTACTTATAACAGAGAAATTCTCTTTTATCCCTTAGAAGTCTACTGAACTTTCCTATTTTAACTGGTAATCCATCCAGCGTAGGATTGGTTACCCTATTTTAACTGGTAAGCCATCCAGCGTAGGATTGGATACAAGAATATTACATTTTACATTCTTAAGATGAGCTTCTATTCTTCCATTCGTGATAAGCTTTCCGGGATCGTAATTGTAATCCTTTCCATCATTAATGATATTGCTCCATAAAGGCAAGTATAGCACATAGCGTTTTTTGAAAAGTTCTCGAAACCCGTGAATAATACGGGTTTGATAGATATTCGAATTTCATGTTCTTTACTTTAATCGAAACCACTTGGTTGATCTTATCAACGTCTTTATACAATAAGCTATTTTTATACTAAACGTTTGTGTTATCAGTTTCATTATTACAGCTTTCTTCATGTTGATACACACCGGAATACTCCGGCACAATACACAATTTGTTAAATTCATGAAACGAATCATTAAAATCACTATCTTTAATAGGCCTAAGTAAAATTTCACAAAAAAGAGAGTACCGTATTTTTTTTTGTTTCATAGTACTTAGGTTGCATCATATAAATATGAAAGAATCACTTTTTTGTTGCTGCTGTCACATTATGCTGATAATGTACAACACAAACATAAAGTACTATCTTTCTACTACCTAAAATCTTATATCCTTCCCAGTGGCGTGTCGTGGCGTTTTCAGCTGTGTGTTCAACGTGTATGTGTTGTTTAAATATGAATGCCTATTCTTAGTTTTTTCCAGAACCACGACGGGGACGTGATAGACATTTTATTTTTTTTTAAATTTTTTTAAAGTTTTTATTATTTCTTTTTTATTCCAAACAATTTTACTGGTATGTCAATTCAATACGGCGTGTTTTTTTAAAGAAAATTTCCAGAACCTCATCATAAAAGCTGTTTTTGCTTTTGATTTCCTTAAGAAATACTTTTTCTATGGAAATCAAAGCCAGTTCCGACAATCTCTGTTCGCACATAGTATTTCTCGAAAAAGTCTTTATCCGCTTGAGTGCAGAGAATGATCTTTCAACTGAGCTACTTGAAGTTGGGATTGTCAAAATTAAGGAACTTAGCTTAAAAATTTCTGAAAACGTATCTTTCAAGTCCAAATTTAAAAGATTTTCGGGTATATCTTTGATGAAAATGCTACGAAACTGTTAACATGAGAAAAATACACTTAACTCATTCCTTAGCTTAACAAATTCGAAGAAGGGGGCATTTGAAATTTTAAGGCTTTCAAAAGCATCATCTGGAAAACTTCTTTCGAAATTGAGAAACTTTTTTGAATTCAACAATTCCAAAAACTTTAATCTTTTTAACGACTTAAATCTTATATCCATTTGTGTTGACAAAGTATCAATTATTTCAAAAAATACACGTTTGTAACGCATTACAAAACATTGTAAGTGATTAGGTGAAAGGTGGAGTAAACTACAGAAGCAAAATCAAATAAAGGAATTAGCAAATTTTATACTACGTTATAAAATTTATTTTATAAGTAAACAAATAGGTTTAAATACATAATATTTACGACACGTTTTAATTGTTTATTATATCGTTGCTGTTTGTTTGTCCAACGTGGAAACTATTAGTTTATTTGTGGGTCCAACGTTGTTCGATTTGTTGATGATTTTGGTGATGTGAATATTGTTGTATTTGAGAATCCGTGGTGTCTTCTTTGTATAAATTATGAATTTATGTTGTTTGTTTCGTGAAATTGTATGTTAACGTTTTTTTTTTATCACTTTTGTTGAATTTGTGTTTTCTGTTAGATGTTAGGCTAGACGCTCGGTGACTTGTTGAAAATCAAATGACGATGGCGGGCTCATTAAAGGCTTACGAGACCCGAGGTGATTGCAGCGCCATTTATACCATTGGCGGACAGTAGAACAAACAGAGTAAATTAAGCTGTGTTCACACTGTTTACAATGTATGTAAACATTTTTTTTTTTTTTTTTTTTTTTTTTTTTTTTTTGTATATTATAGTATTTATCATGTATTCTATTTAGTGTCTGGACAGACGTTTCGTTATTATACATGTGGTACTTTTTTTTTTTTATAACACTATGATTAACATAATGTTAAGCGTTATGCCATAATAAAATGATGCAAGTCGCCTAGCGGTTTGTGGCAGTACTGCTTTGCAGTTAGCCCCGCTATTTCTTTGAATGTCAGGTTTGAATTGCAG
This sequence comes from Tricholauxania praeusta, assembly GCA_949775025.1. Classification (NCBI taxonomy): domain Eukaryota; kingdom Metazoa; phylum Arthropoda; class Insecta; order Diptera; family Lauxaniidae; genus Tricholauxania; species Tricholauxania praeusta. The sequence goes on along the minus strand of OX459030.1, from coordinate 99,183,524 downwards.
TAGATATTTGTACTGCTTTTAAAGTAATGGAATGCGACGGTAGCCAGCCGGCATTCCAGGTAAAAAAATCTTTGAATGTCAGGTTTGAATTGCAGTAGATATTTGTACTGCTTTTAAAGTAATGGAATGCGGCGGTAGCCAGCCGGCATTCCAGGTAAAAAAATGTGTTAAACTCTTTGATTACAATCCATTTTGATTTTGCGTTAATGATAGAAACAGTTTTGGTCAAAGTTTCACCTTTTTTATTTTTTCTTTCTTAAACTGTCAATTTTCAGTTTAAGCTGCACTGAGTTTTTTTATTTTCACTTATTTTTTCTCATATTAATTAACAATTAAACAATTTAACATTAAACGATAACGTTAAAATAAATTAAACGATATTAAACACGATATTTAACGAACGAAACGAACACGTTCTTCAACCACGACTAAACGAACACCCTCTGCCCGCCTTGCAGGATTATTATCTGCAATACTCAAACAAAAAGATTAATGGGTTCAAAAATAAAATTAGTAAATTTAAATGAAAAGAAGTCAATTCATTTTATAGTGCATATTTTTATTTTTAAATTCAATTTAATTCATGGGTCTCATATACATATATGTATATGAACAAATTTTTAGGTCTCATTAATGAACATGGTTAAGGTCTCATTAATGAACAAAATGATAGGTCTCACTGTCTCACGACAGTGAACAAAAGGTAATTTAATGACTCAGAGTCCACATGGGCCAGAGAGTGTCCAGCCGAATGCAGTGCTCTGAGCCATTATTAGGCCATTGTCCGACCTGATGACTCCATTCTTCATGATGCGTGAGTACACGTCTGACCCCAACTCCATCTTAACCCTGGCTGATGATGTAACCCTTTGATCGGCCATCACGATATGTTCGAACATTTTGTTTACTGAGTCGGGCAGGTCTCGGTCATAAAGTTTGCGAGGCGACTCGTCTGTTACCAACGCATGCACTTTAAGTTTGAAATCCTTTTCTACTTGCGAGCCCAAGGTCAAAGTGCAAAGCCTCTGAGAATTGAGATATGTCATCTCTAATTTGAGGTCTTTGACTAGTTCTCGTGCGATAATTGTGATCGCCTTTGCCGGGTTAAGGACTGCCCTTACTGAAACCTGCTTGTCCTCTAGAACCAATTTCACATCGGTGGTAGGGACCAGTGTCGGATTAAGACACATAAATGTCTTGGCTGCTGGTTGACGAACTGGTGCCTTGTCATTTACCTTTTGCTCCAGTTGTTTGTTACCCATTCTGGGATAGCCATGTAAGCTGGTATGGTGACGTGAGTGGCAAATCGCACACTTATCCCTACTGGTACAATTTTCGGACTTATGAGACCTTGCCATGCAACTCGAGCAATAATTATGTCGAGTGACAGTTTCATATTTTTCCGTCAAATTCATGTTGCTGAATTTATAGCAGGTTGCAAGCCTATGGTCCTGCTTGCAAATAGCGCATGCCACATGTTTTGACCTTGACTTCGGCTTGGAGTTGGGCTTAAAGTTGGGGCGGTTTTGCATTTTTGGTTGTGCCTGCTTGCACACCAAGCAATTAGCGCAATCCTTGTTGGCAGGTGCCATCTTAAGCTGCAACAAATTATTTTGGTAAGGTAAGTTAAGGTGAGGTAAGGTATACTAAGAAAGGTACTAAGGGAGTAATACTACTTTCGTGATAGGTCGTGTAGTAACCCCTTTTGATGTTTGAATGTCGATAACGCGACTTCTAGAATCCGAGCCAGAATATACTTTCATTACTCGGCCTAGAACACATTCATTGGGAGGTAGGTTTTCGTGTCTAATTACGACTAGGTCGTTCGTTTCAACATTTCTTTGTGGATACTTCCATTTAAATCTCTTATGAAGTTCTTCCAGATATTCATCTTTCCATCGTTTTGCCATCTATTAATGACGCTAAGGTTGGTTTCGCTATGATCAGGTTCGGCTGGTGCTAACAATGGTGTACCAATTAGAAAATGAACTGGAGTCTATGGTTCTAAGTCGTTCGAATTTTCACTTGAGGGGCTCAAAGGTCTTGAATTGCGACACCCTTCAACTCGAGCAAGTAAGGTAGATAGTTCTTCAAACGTTAACTTATGCCCAGTTGCTACTTTTTTGAAGTGAGCTTTGAAGCTTTTTACACCTGCTTCCCAAAGACCACCCATGTGTGGAGCTCCAGGAGGTATAAAGTGCCACTTTAAGTTTTGATGACTCTGGGCTGAGATCACTTGACTTTGAAGTGAACTAACAAATTTTTGCCGATCTTTTTTCAGCAATTGTGACGCACCCACAAAATTAGTTCCATTGTCGGAATAAAGATTGGCACCTTGAAAAAAATCGGGCGAAAGCAGCAAGAATAGACTGAGCTGTCAAGTCGCTAATAGGCTCTAGATGTATTGCTTTTGTTGAGAAGCAAACAAAAATGCACAAGCTAAGTTCCTTAATTTTGACAATCCCAATGCCAATTCTTTGGCACACGAAATTTTCCTGTCTGCTCCGACAAATTCCATTCCATCAATTTCTATTTTTACTATAAATACATTCTTTGACTTGGTTATTGCTGTCTTTTAAATTTTTTTTTCCAATTTTTTGAAAGCCTCCATAGCAGTTCTGGGTATTATTAGTTTTTTTATTTTTTATTCTGTTTTGCTGCTTTAAGTTTTTTAATAATTTTACGCGTTTCTAAAGTAAAAAAAAAAAATAAAGTAATAATAACAACGTTTTAACGTTTCAATATTAGCGCCTGATTTTTCATGGGTTACACTGGTATAGCCCCTTAATCCAATAATTAACTTACCTGCATTTTTTTTTTTTAGGAAAAATTTTTTTCCAATCTCTTTTTAAGTCTTTATTGTTGTCGTCGTTGTTGTTGTTGTTGTTGCTGTTGTTGTTGCCGTCGTTATTCATATTATAGGTTAATAACATATTTTTTGGAAATTTAAAAATAATATTAAGCCATATCATTATTTCTGAATTTTTATGAAAAGTAACATATAATCGATCTATTAATATTAACTTTTGACTCTACACTTTGAATGTATAGTATATATGTTATATGCCCACAAGACTTTCTACCCAGTGGTTGAAAAATCAGAAAATACCTCAGCATTCAATTATCCATTGTCCTTTCAACCCATTCGATATGAATTTTTGGTTTACTTTTAACATTTTAGAGAAGGCATGTCAACAACTGAACCAAAAAGCCATAGAATTCGTAAACAAAACTTTTGCTTGTGAAAGTTTCGGTGCTTGAAAGTGTGCACTGTATTTAATTTACACGTTTTTGCTTTGGATATTTATTTATATTTTCATTTCCCAATTTCCTTTTCTCCAATGCGGAGGAAAACTTTTACCAACCGCAACAGATGAATTTTTGAAATTTTATTTTAATTTCACTAAAATGTACAAACATACAGATGTGCCGAAACCCAAAAATATACAGACGGTGACGCACTCAGCCCTACTTGGGAGCATGGACATTATGTGCGCAGAAATGTAGAAGAACATATCAATTTATCATGGTGATGCTGCTGGCTTTTGGAATTCCTTAGCAAACAAAACAAATTCAATATGAGTGTCGCATTAAGGACATTTACAGTACAATTGTACCTTTTCAGTGTCCAAAAGTATCTAATTGTAAGTACAAAGGACAGATCTTTAGAACATTAAACGGAGATTAAAATCCAAAACGTGCCCGCTTCGGAATTATTAGGAATATCCCCAAAGCTATGTAATTGACTTCCCAGCAAATAACTGATTTTCTTAAGTTTCTAATTATTATATTTGGAGATAAGCGTATTCTTTAATTTAAAATAAGTCTAACAAAACTTACCAGATTGATGATGTTGAAGATGATGAAGAAGAGACGATGATGCAGTTAAATATGTTGCTTGTAATTTTTAATTTTAACACACGACGGACGACACTATTAGTTAACACCACTTCACAATTATAACAAAAGAAGAATGCCGGATATTAAAAGAAATGAATCGGAAAACGATTGAAATGAAATGAAAATGAAGCAACGTGTCAATGTTGCCAGATTTTTGAAAAAAACTGCAAGTTCTGAAAATAAACTAAAAAATAAGAAATAAACCAGATTTTTTGGAAAATATAAAATATTAGTGGTTATTAAAAGTTGATGACATTTTTTTTTAGGCATAAAAAATACTGCGATTTGAAAAATAAAACTGCAAGCGTATTAAATTTATATATGTCATATATCTTATTTTGTTCTAGATAGAACCAAAGCAAGGCGTGACCGCCATCAAAATTTTTCAAAAAGGCGCTTAAGGCAAAAAACGCTCTTGTGACAATACATGAGCTAGGTATTGACATGAAAATCGAATGTCACAAAGACCATCATGTCGTTCATATTTTTTGTCATCATAAATGACAAAACTTACAGTTAAAAAGGTCAAACGAAGAATGAGGCCAAATTGAAAGCGTGTGAGGAGGCAATGCCAGATATACAAACTGGTACACTCATAAGAAGTACATTAGACGAATTAATGTTACGACTGTTTCGCCAGCAAAAATGTTTCAAAAAAACGCTTAAGCCAAAAAACGTTTTGGGACAATACATGAGCTAGGTATTGACATGAAAACCGAATGTCACAAAGACGATGATGGGTCGTTCATATTTTTTGTCACCATAAATGACAAAACTTACAGTGGAAAAGGTCAAACGAAGAAAGACGCCAAATTGAAAGCGTGTGAGGAGGCAATGCCAGATATACAAACTGGTAAAATCATAAGAAATATAGGGTGTTTTTTTTAGAGGTATAGAGCTTCGAATTGAAATAAAACACAAGAAAATCGTTTTAATGTCCATCAATTTGGCTTTATTGGAAGGATAATTTTATGCCATTAATGTTTAAATATGATTTCGGGCATGTGGCCGCCGCGGCTGGCTCGAATAAAGCCAATTCTACAGGTCCAATTTTGAACCACTTTTTCGAGCATATGGGGCCGTATGTCGGCAATAACGCCACGAATGTTGGCTTCCAAGTCCCCTAACGTTTTTGGTTTGTTGGCGTAGACGAGCGACTTCACATATCCCCAAAGAAAATAATCCAATGGTGTCAAATCACACGATCTTGGTGGCCAATTGACAGGTCCATTCCGCGAAATTATGCGCTCATCGAATGTTTCCTTCAATAAATTGATTGTGACGTGCGCTGTGTGGCATGTAGCGCCGTCTTGTTGGAACCACAACTCATCCACATTCATGCCATCCAATTCGGGAACAAAATAGTCGGTTATCATGGCTCTATACCGGTCTCCATTAACGGTAACTGACTCTCCAGCATTATTTCGGAAGAAGTATGGCCCAATGACTCCACCAGCCCATAGAGCACACCAAACAGTCAGTTTTTGTGGATGTAATGGCGTCACTCCAAATGCGGCAATTTTGCTTGTTGACGTAGCCATTCAACCAAAAATGAGCCTCATCACTGAACAAAATTTTGCGATGAAAATCAGCATCGAGATCAATCTCATTTTCAGCCCATACACCAAAATCACGACGCATTGCATGGTCTCGCGGCTTTAATTCTTGCACAAGCTGGATCTTGTAAGGTCGCAAGCCAAGATCTTTGCGCAAAATCTTCCATAAAGTTGATGGACAAAGCTCCAATTGCTGTGCACGGTGGCGAATCGATTCATTCGGGTCCTCTTCAACATTTTGCTCTACTGCGGCAATTGTTTCTTCGGTGCGCACTGTTCGACGTCTCTGCGGATGCGTATTATCACATAGAGTAAACGTAGTGCGAAAACGACCCATGGTTAACCGAATTAATTGCTCTGATGGACGATTATGTCGACCATAAAATGGACGGAGCTTGCGGTAAACTTCGCGAACTGAACCATTATTTTCGAAATAAATTTGCACGATTTGCAAGCGTTGTTCTTTTGTCAACCTGTTCATGATGAAATGGCAAACCAAACTGAACATAAATGACATTAGAGTTGCCAGATTTGACCATAAAATGCCAGTTTTATCTCTATTCGAAAAACAAACCTCTAAAAAAAACACCCTATATATTAGTGTTACGGCTGTTTCGCAAAAGTTGACCGAACTTGATTATTTAGAGAAAGTAAAGAAAGAGAGACATTTAATTTAATACGTGTCGATTGAAATAATTTTTGAGTGGCCAGCTAAAGTTGCAAAATTACACTCAAATATTTGCCTTGTGCGGTTTTTGGACTTGTTTATATAAACAAGTTCAAAAATAAAGGTTTTTTAATTCTTTAAGTATTAGTAAACTCTTTCATCTTCTTAAATATATTCCATATTTTTTCACAATTCAACCTCATTTCACTTTTTTCAACATATTGCATATTTTCTCAACTTTTAAATTTCAAAGCGTAAATCAGAACTGTGGTCGACCTCTGGTACTTATACACAGCTGATCATAATAATAGATACACCAAAAAGATTTTCACTTAAATCCCAATAAATTCCATATTTGGAAGAATTGGCATTAGAACTCCTTGTAAAACCAGAGAGTACCATTTGGCAATTCCGTTAACTGAGAAATTAAAGAAAATACTTTACCTATTTTTTCGCCAGTGAATATAAATCGAAAACGGGCGCGAATTCGTTGATCAAAATAATAGATACACTTGTTTTGTTTTTCGATTTTATATCTAAAACTTAAATTTTTTTGTGCTTTTTCTTAAATAACGGTAAAAATACATTTATATATAAATTAATTGCAAGTGGATTATGAAAAATTTATTATAGATATGGGCCGAAAAAGTCGTTGCACAGCAGAAGAGTGACGATTGGTTCTGAGCCTACGAAAAACAGGAAAATCTTTGCGGGACATCGCTAGTTTGATGGATTAGTCTTTGCGTTTTGTGCAGATTGTTCTTATAAAGAAAACAGGAAAGGAAACTAGAGGTAGACCAACGAAAACCTCTCCAGAAGTTGGTTGCCAAATAGTTATTCTTTCAAAAAAATACCCTTTCAAGTCCTCCAAGGCAATTTCTATGGAAATCGGAAATGCTGTAAGCGCTCCTACAATTCTTCGTCATTTGCAGAAGGCCAACCTTCCGGGAAAAACCGCTAAAAAGGAACCGCTGATGCGTACGAAAAATTTAATCATGAGGTCAAATTTCACACAGTCTCACACCAGCTGATTGAGCCTTGATGGTGAGAAAAAAGAGCGAAATATTTTATTGAGCGACGAAACCAAAATAAATTTATTTGGAAATGACTACGGAAGAAATGTGAGACGCCCCAAAGGATGTACGATTCACAAAAAAGCATATTTCACCATTTTTCCTCACCATCAAGGCCCGACCAGCTAGTGTGAGACTTTGCGAAACTTAACCTCATGATAAAATTTTTCGTACGCATCAGTGAAACCTTTTTAGCGATTCTTTCTGGAAGGTCTGCCTTCTGCAAACGACGACGAATTGTTAGAGTGCTTGCAACATTTACGATTTCCACAGAAATTGCCTTGGAGGACTTGAAAGGGTATTTTTTTGAAAGAATAACTATTTGGCAACCAACTTCTGGAGAGGTTTTCGTTGGTCTACCTCTAGTTTCCTTTCCTGTTTTCTTTATAAGAACATTCTGCACAAAACGCAAAGACTAATCCATCAAACTAGCGATGTCCCGCAAAGATTTTCCTGTTTTTCGTAGGCTCAGAACCAATCGTCACTCTTCTGCTGTTCGGCCCATATCTATAATAAATTTTTCATAATTCACTTGCAATTAATTTATATATAAATGTATTTTTACCGTTATTTAAGAAAAAGCACAAAAAAATTTAAGTTTTAGATATAAAATCGAAAAACAAAACAAGTGTATCTATTATTTTGATCAACGAATTCGCGCCCGTTTTCGATTTATATTCACTGGCGAAAAAATAGGTAAAGTATTTTCTTTAATTTCTCAGTTAACGGCATTGCCAAATGGTACTCTCTGGTTTTACAAGGAGTTCTAATGCCAATTCTTCCAAATATGGAATTTATTGGGATTTAAGTGAAAATCTTTTTGGTGTATCTATTATTATGATCAGCTGTGTATATAGGGTTGTCACATTTTTGAAACACAAAATCAGTACATTCAGCGCAAAAAATCAGTACAAGTCAGTACACAATTTTTTACCTAAATCACAGCCTACATCACATTACAAAATTTGTTTAGTTCCAGAACTTATGGGATTTCTAACAAAATAATATATTTTTCACATTCTGCAAGCCTAATTTTAATTAATGTAGGTATTACAAAACAAGGACCATTTTAGAGCCTCCAAGTTAGATACAAATCAGTAAACCATTTTTAACTCATTCTTTGTTTTTATTATAAAAATCACAGTAACATAAAACGAAGAACAAAAATAAAATTCATTTACTTATATTGTCGTTTAAACTAATACCGCATATAGGCTTGTTGAATAACCGCGTATATGGCACAATATTCTACAAAGCTAGTGAAAAGTAAGTTTATTCGGAAAAATATCCAAGCCTTAAATGAAAACAGCCTTTATATCAGTAACGATATAACGATACGCGGCTTTGCAGCTTAAATAACGATGTATAAAGACACAAAAAAAAAATACTTCAGAAAAATTACATTAAATGAGATCAACTATATATGTACGTAAATATATATTACTAATTATGTATATTTATCACAGCTTTGTATTAGTCGTAAAATATCCTTAGCATTATCAGTTTTTAGAAACTCGTAAAATTCTTTACAGGTCATCCCAAAATTTACTTTTGTTTGAAGTTCGCTTTCTAGGGTTTCTAAGGCAAGCTTATTCCTTTCTTTCCTCCAGAAATTGAACATTAAACTAAAAATTCGCTCAGTTGCAGCATTTGGATGTGGTATTGAAAAAATTAAATTACAAATTCTTTCAAGATTTGGATATGTTCCACTATTTAAAAATTCCATCCACTTTTGATCTATTTTTTCATTTGTCTGGCGCTTAATAAAGTTTTGTAAGGCCGTACATTCATCAAATAAGCAATCTACATCAATGTTTTTAATTGAAAAAGTTTCAGAAATATCGACAAAGTCGCAAAAATTAATAACTGTGTTTAAATTAAAGATACTTAAATTTTTGAACTTGTTGTTTTCATATTGAAAATGTTTTTCAAGATATGTTATTATAGATGATAGTAAGGCATCTACTCTTTTTTTGAATAAATTAACTTCTTGAAAGCTATCACTTTTGTTGCAAACAGTTTCAGCTATTGATCCAAAAAAGCCATGTTCTTTTTTTCACGCAAATTTATCATTAATTGAAATATATCAACGATAATTAGGTTATTACTTTCTTCTAATTTCTTTATAGTACACAATAACGTTGTGCCAATATTTTGAATCAATCCTAAGTACGCTTCAGCAGTACTTGTGTCAAAGAATTGCTTCAGAATAAATGGGTAACATTCTTGAGACATGAAATAGCTTTCAAGTGCTTAAAAATTTTTATAGAATCGTTCAATGGCTGGTGTCAAGCTTAACCACATCGTTGGAACATGGCGAAGCATTTTCGACCATTCCATATCACAAAATTCAAATACGTCCTTAAGGCTAGCGGTTTTTTTAGTTGACGAACTAAACTCATTAAAAACTTAATTATAATATTTTCTAAATCAAACTTTAATAAATGTAAAGAATTTTTAAATGCATTGTGAATAATATGGCACAAGCACCCCATTCCTATAATATCAGGATTATCTTTTCTGAGTTCAACAAAAACACTTTTTTTACAGCCAAAATTTACATTTGCGTTGTCTGCACAAAAACTATTTACATTACACAGTTTTAATTTTTGGTCAGTAAGTTTTGATTTTATAGTATTTGCTATATTTGTAGATAGTTCTGAGTCTGATTCGTAAAAACTCAGAAGCTAAGTGTTAATGACATTTTTTTTTTTATTGAAATACCGTAAAACTATGGGAAATGTTTTGATATTTCCCTTGTTGGAAGCGTCGGTAGATTCAATATCTATGGATGACAATTTTCCAAATCCTTAAGAATGGTTTGAATTAACAAGTGCATCCTGTAAAACTATGGGAAATGTTTTGATATTTCCCTTGTTCCCTTGTTTGGGTAAGGTGTTCTGCTTCGAGTAACAAGCCATATTTTCCCAATGTTTTGATGTTTTCATATGTTTTTTCACATCTACTATTCCACCGTTTGCTAGAGTATGTATGTTCTGCTGCACGTAGAATTAAACTCGGTTTCAGATATCATGGTTTTCATTAACCATTAACTTTAGAAGACGTTTTTTTTGACAGTACAATGAAACTACATGAAGATGGTTTTCAAGTAAAATATGTAACTCACGGAGATTCTGGCCAAAAGTGGGATGAATCCAGCAAAAATATGCGATGGGCGAAAGCGCCTATTCTCCGAGATTCTGAACTTACAACTAGCCTGAAAGTAATTCTAGATTAAATTTGAATAAACACATTTTTCGTAATGTTAAGTTACTTAAATATATGTACATGCATATGTTCCAATCAATTCCAATATATTGCAAAGTTTTGCATGTAGCAACACATTCCCGCTTAAGTTAAAACATTTTTTGACATTTTAACAAAATCATGATTCAATAATAGAAGTTACAGTAATTTGTTATTGGAGTCCGAAATGTGGCCTCATAGCTGTCAAAGTCCAATACAAAGCGTAAAATGTGGCCTCATAGCTGTCAAAGCGTAATATAAATTGAAGAAGAAAAATTAATAGAATCGTGCTTTTCAGAAAATTATCTACTTGACGTATGAATGTATCGAATTTTAGTATTAAATAAAAAATTATTTAGTAATTCAAATAAAACCAAAAATCAGTACAATTCAGTACAAATTGGGTAAAATCAGTAAGTACATTTGCGTACTGATTTCAAAATCTTGAAACATCAGTATTTTTAAAGAAAGTTTGTAAAAATCAGTACATGTACTGATAGAATCAGTACGTATGACAACCCTACGTATATATATAGTTAACAATTATAGTACTATAGTAATATCAATAATATTATGTTATAAATAAAACAATTTTCTAAAATAACGCCACCAAACTTTAGCTTTGATTTTTATTGCTTACATACTAAGCATACGAATTCCATATCCTCAAAAGAAACATATTGTAATTTGTGTTGAAGTCTTGTATAATCCTGGTGTATTGCGTAGTTGTCGTTGTCGCAGAGCACCCAATCTTGTTATCCACATTTAGTATCATTTTCAGTACTACAATATAAGCAAAAGTCACTGTGATTTGATCGGGTTAAACACATATCTGCTAATGTTTGTCGACATTTGTGTTGTTTATAAGTAGTAATAAACTGCATGAATCCCCATTGAAAAGTTTCTTCTCAAAATTTGTAAGCTAATTTGCCGTGTGGGTCAAAAAATATGATTTCTTTTTCAAATTGTTGACAATACCTAAGCACCGATGGCATTGTATACAAACAGGCAGTATTAAAATATTGAAGTCAGGGAGCTTAATCGGAAATGCAAGCATAAACAATTACATAAAAATGCATGGAATATTAATGCCACTTTCATGGAGAATCATCTTTTTTTTATGATTTATTCATTTGCCTTATTTTTTTATGATTTATTCTTTTGAAAGTCTTCTTTTTTTATGATTTATTCTTTTTGAGATTTTAAAATTGAATAATAATTTTTGACATTATTTTAAAATTCAAAATTGAAAAATAAGGTGTTTATATTAGTCTGACCTACTTCAACACGAAAAATCAGGCAGCTTTAAATGATTAACATACTCGCGATCCTTTGTACGAATGCGACGATAAAGTAGATATGCGTTCACCATAGTCATATCCACAAAATGATAAAAAATACGCAACGTTTACTTCTTCGTCTTCATTCGAATATGATAGCGTCCCAGTTCTTTAATTATTTTTGGGCAGTGAACTTCAATTTATTTGTTAAAGCGGGGCAATAAAGTTCTTTATTTTCGACAAAAGGCAAAAGAAATGCCTGGTGGTAGTGGCTCCTTCGAATATGGTATTTTCCGTTGCACGTTCGGTTCTGACTCTGGTGCTGCGCTGGTGGGGCTCGTATCGACGATGCTTTGGTGTGCTGCTGTTGATGTTGGTGACGTTGATGCGGCGATGGTGTGGCGATGGTAATGATGATGTTGTTTCAGGTAGTCTGATGGTTGCAGCAGTGGATGCTGCTGTGTAGCAAAAGTGAACTTTTGTGCCGATATACTACAAAAACACTGCTTGGTTTTTTGATTTTAATTTTTTAAGTTTATTTTAAGTTAATTTTTTTTTTGCTCGAATCGATAAGGAAATGTCGACAGAAGTCATTTTCGAGCTTTATCTATGCATTGGTGCAAAAAAAATATATTTTATGAACCACCCTAAAATTTTTTATTGCTCCAATTGATTATGAAAGGTTGAAAATGCGTTTTGGATATCTTTTAGAGTAGCTCCGGAACTTGAAAACTACCAAAATGATCGAAAGCGGTCCTTTCCAGGGTCCGGAGCCACCCTAAATGAAGTCAAATATTTATATTCGACGTTTTCCCATTAATTACAGAAAAAAAAAACTTTTCCGAAAATGGGTCAAAAACGGTTCTTTCTCGGGGCCGGACTCAGGTGCCACTCTAAGTGATGTCCAAAACCCATTTTCGACCTTTTCCCATTTATTACAGAAAAAAGAAGTTTTTTCGAAAATGGGTCAAAAACGGTCATTTCCAGGGTCCGGAGCCGCCTCAAATGAGGTCCAAAATTCATTTTCGACCTCTATTTAACGACTGGTGCAAACAAAATTTCGAAAATGGACCAAAATCGGGCACATTTTGGGACTCGGAACCACCTTTGATGATGAACAAAATCTATTTTCGACCTGTATCCAACGACCAGTGCATAAAAAAAATTTTGAAAATGGACCAAAATCGGGCACAATTGGTACCTTTTTTTCGACTTCGACCTCTTTCCAACGATTGGTACAAAATTTTTTTTTTTTCAAAACGGACCAAAATCGACCACTTTTTTAGTTGGGACCAACTCTGGTGATGGTCAAAGCCCATTATCAACCTCTTTCCATCGATTTTTTGCAAAATAAAATTCGAAAATGGACCTAAATGGAGCACTTTTAAGGATCGGTACCACTTCTAGTGATGGCCAATATCCTTTTTAGACCTCTTTTCATTGATTGAAGCAAAAAAAACTTCAAAAATGAGTCAAAATCGCGTACATTTTCGAACCGATGACCACCTCTGGTGATGTCATAAAAACCACCTCCCCATCGATTGGTGCAAAAAGATTCACAAAAATGAAAATGAAAATTTTTCAAAACAACGTAAAAAAATATTTTTTCCAAATTAATAGTTATTGACAACTAATAAAATATTTCTTATTCATAATAGTTATGACTCAACGTAAAAAAGAATCCATTGAAAAATAATAGTTATTGACAACTAATAAAATATTTCTTATTCATAATAATTATAAATCAATTTTTAAAAATAATTATTAAAATTGGGCAATTTTTTCAATCTGAAAAAAGAAAATAATAGTTATTTTGGGTCCCTGATTGAAACTATTTGTGATGTCCTGTTGATGAGCATACCGATTGCTTTCGTTGGCAATTTTATCGAAGAAATAATCAAAGAAAAAGTACATAAAGCATTGACACGGTGTCTTCAATTCGTTGAAGCGTTCAGGTAAATTTTTACTGCCGCGAAAAACAACTGCATTACGATGAAGTTCCAAATGCTTTTTTTCACAAACAATTTTAAATTCAGAGAATTGTGGATTGATGTCCATTACAGTTTTTACGAATCCATCGGCATTAGGCAAATGATGTACTGAACGTTCATCGAGTTCTGTCGAAGGTGCACGGTTACGTTTAGGGCGTTTTGGCTTAATTTTTGATATGTTAGTAAATGAGTGTTGTGTGTTCGTTGATGGTTCGATGGGATGTTGACCTGGTAACTAAGTTAGCGGCACAGCTAAGTAGAAGAAAATCGCTTGAAATTATTTATATTTAAAGCTACAGATCTATTTTACACTTGTCGTAACGGTAGCTTAATGTTTAATCTCCACACTATAGCAGTTGAGAGGAAATCACTGAAAGATGCATTTTTCAATTGCCGAATGCTATTATCCATCTGCGCAATATCTTCATTTGATATTTGAAACTCATCTACTTCACTTTCGGCTTCACTCAACTTATCATAAATAGGCGGGAAAAAATGTATGAAAAAAGTTTTAAAGTTGATTTTAATTTTTTAAGTTAATTTTATGTTTAATATAATAATTTAACAATTTATATCAAATTTTATGCTGCTTTGGCAATGGCTGTTCAACGAGTGAGCACTTGCTGACGTTGAGTATTGGCAAATACTATTCAATTTTTGCAATGTCAATGTCATACATACGAGTGTCGAGTCTCTATCATTGTGAAAGAGCATGGGAATGTAAAACTGACGAGTGTCGATTTATCAGTGTTGCCTTTTTGTGTAAGTTTACGTAAACTTTAAAGTTTACACGTGAACAATATTAGTTTTGTAGTAGTTTTGAATGGCATTACACCAACATATGTTTTAGCGAAACGTACCAACGTCGTATCCTTACACAAAATGCTGTAGATATTTCGGTTCCGTATGCACTGTCAACAAATTCTTCTGAATTACCTCTATCTTTTTTGTTTGCTATTTTATCTGCAGTCATTTTACAATTCGGAATTCGATTGTCACGAATTGTACCAAGCGAATAAATTCCTCTACTTCTCAAATAAACCAAAAGCAGCAGTAACGTGTAAAAATTGTCAAAGCATTCCATATTTGTGTGGTCTAGCTGGCATATATTGTCTCAAAGCAGACATCATTTTTGTAGAGCACATTTGCTCGTCAATGCATAAACGTGATGTCTCTGAGTCCAAACGGTTATACAAATGATCACTTATTGGTCTTATTTTGTCCAGCTATTCGTAGCCCTCTTCACCTTTTTTTTCTTCAAATCTCGAAGAATCGCTTCAAAGTCATTGTGGCTCTAATGGCTTCGGATGCATGTTTCGACTAACAGCTTTCTGCATTTGGATAACGAATGACGGACATATACAACAATGTGCCAATGTACTGGTTCAGCTCATCGCGCGAAATACGTTTATGTGAAATGCATTTATGGGTTTTTATTTAACTTTTATTTAAGAAAATGGTTGTACACTGTTTGACACAAAATTATAGACTAAAGCTAAAGAAAATGTTTTTACTTAAACCTAGCCGCTTCATTCCTATGCCCAGCATTGTTGTTGCTATTTTATGACATTGATCAGCAATATCGATTAGCAGTATTGATCGACAACAACAATGTTGGGGTTTTGGTTATCCAACATTGTTTACATTAATTTGTTCTTTAAATCAGCAACAATGTTGGAGTTTCGAAATACCAGCGAACGTACTTAAAATAGGTAAATGTAAGTATATGGTATGAGAGGGTAGTTATGCCAATGGACTTAACTCGCGTAAAATTTAAACTATTTGTGATGTCCTGTTGCTTTCGTTGGCAATTTTATCGAAGAAATCATCAAAGAAAAAGTACATAAAGCATTAACACGGTGTCTTCAATTCATTGAAGCGTTCAGGTAAATTTTTACTGCCGTGAAAAACAACTGCATTACGATGAAGTTCCAAATGCTTTTTTTCACAAACAATTTTAAATTCAGAGAATTGTGGATTGATGTCCATTACAGTTTTTACGAATCCATCGGCATTAGGCAAACGATGTACTGAACGTTCATCGAATTCTGTCGAAGGTGCATGATTACGTTTTGGGGCGTTTTGGCTTAATTTTTTGTATGATACAGATCTATTTTACACTTGTCGTAAAATGGACTCGTTGATGTTGAAAATGGATCAAGTAAATTTGTTGTTTTTCTGTGACGTCCTCTACTATTAGTGGTAATTTCCGCTCTTTTAATATTCTTGCTATTACGCATTGAGAACGCTGCAGAGCCTCTACTATCAATTTGTGTTTTTTTCCCCTATCACGCAGTTGAAGAATCGGTCGCCTTTCTTCTTCTACACAATTAAATCAACTTCACTCTTATGAATAATTCGAAACAAAAAAAAAAAATCACGCCGCCACCCTTATTATTTTGACCAGTAAAAAAAAAAATGGGTCGAAATCAGGGCCCTTCTTATTTAATTTTAATTGATTCAGAATGTTATTTACTTTTATTATACCCACAGGCGCAAGATTAAAATAATCATGGTAGAGAAAGTCGTTAACAAATACTTTATTAAATTCATCTATACCCTTGGGTTTTTCTTGCATAAAAGACTTCTTAGCCTTCTTGTTGCTTAATCTTACTACAATAAATTTTTTAACATTTTAATTTTTCTTAAATAACGTCAAGGGTTGCATCATCAGCACTTATTTCGTCATCAATTTTGATATTGCTGATGATACAACCATTATTTACTCCGGAGTCATTCTTTTTCTATTGAGATGACATAAAATTCATTGTCATCTAACTGATTCAATTTTATCTGGATTTGACACTTGTACTCCAGCGAATCATCAGCTAAAAGTTTATCATACTGGACTGGTCCTGATTCGGATTGATGAGCGCTCGCAATACAGAATCTCTCTTCCCTTGCACAATCACTTGGGTTGTCATTTTCAAAGTGACGTTTGAAACGTCCACCAGCTGCTCTTCCTGCCTTATGATACCTTCTACTGTACCATCGTGAGTAGGCTGTGATGCCCCAAGTTGCAAACGTGACACTTATTTTCATTGATGCATCGATCTGTAGAGTACGAATGCGCAAGGCAGTTTTTGCAGAGACGGTTAATGTGAACCACTCTCACTCTATCCCGAACCTCCAAACGTCAGAATTTGGTGCAATGGCGCCCATGATTCCCTTGGCACATAGGGCACCGAAAATATATTTTTTGGCATTACGGGATGACATGCTAAACGAGGAAGAGAAAATGACGATGAAAAGTGATGGCTTGATTAACGAAAATTGGTGAATTGAGATATTGAGAGATGGCTTAAGTTCCTGTTTGGGATTATTTTTGAGGACATTTATTATGAGGAAATGTTTATGAAAAACGAAATGTTTATGAGAGAGTACGAATTACTGGGGAATCAGTATGAGTTTATGCATTGGGCGAGTAATTTCTCCCAATTGAGTTCTGAAAACTGCTACACGGACTCGTCCATCGCTACCGAAGTAGGTTTTGGATATCTCCATTCTGTGGGACACAAAGGCTCTTGGCGCACGACTACAAGATCTCTGATGCTCAGATCCATTTTTGGGACTTTCCACTTGATACGCTTCAGTAACTTTTTAAGGTATTCGTCCTTTCATCGGCGACAGAATTCTCCAGCCATAGCTTTAACTTTTTGCCAGCGGTTCAAAATACTATCAGATGCGGATGTATTTTCTGGTTCTGCTGGGGATAATAAAGGGGCTCCTATTAGGAAATGACCTGGCGTGAGAACTGTCAAATCCGAAACGTTTGCCGATGCTCCGAGGCTTACCGAGGCTCGAGAGAGCAGAGTAGCAAACTCCTGAAATGTATATTTCAGCTGACCGGCGATTTGTTTGTTGTGTTGCTTGAAAGATTTCACGCCTGCTTCCCATAAGCCATCCATGTGAGGCGCTGAGGCTGGAATAAAATACCACGAGAGATTTCGATAGCCATTTTTCGTTACTGCGTCGTCTTTTACTGCTTGAATAAAGCGCTTGAAATCCTTTTTGAGTATTCCAGAAGCTCTAACGAAATTTGTGCCGTTGTCCGAGTAGATATTGTCTGGGCAACCTCTGCGGGATATAAATCTTGACAAAGCTGTCAAAAAAGCCCATGAGAGATCACCGCATACCATTTTCTTATTTCAAACCCGAGATATCTAGATTTTTCTAGCTAAACAGACCTGGCATAATTTGAACTATTCTATAGATTTTTCTACCATTTTCAAAATTTCAAATTCTGTCACTATTCTTTTCTTCGAACCTTAAGTAAAGCTGCTGTTAAAGACTGTTAGGTTTCTTAATAATTTTTTTTAAATGCTGCATATAATTTTCAAACTTGTATGCAGAAAAACTATCTAATGTTCCAAACTGTTTGCAACAATATACCAAATGTAACAAGCCATGTTTATTAAAACTAGCTAAATGGTCTCCGAAAATGTTTCCAAATTAAATTACAAACTCTTTTAAAATTTCCTGCGCTACATTACATGCTGTCCTATACGTGGTTTCACAAGAAAGAAGTCTAATACCTGAAAATTATAATAATAACAGAAAATTATAATAAGCCATGATACTAATTCTTTCTTTTAATACATATATTCCTAGATATAACAAATACTGCATAAACTCTGTCAACTTTCAATTGCAGACTTCCGCGAAATTTCTGCAGACTCGACCAAATTCTGAAGAAACGAAACTAGGAACATAACTTATTCGTTCCTTCATTTGGGCTCATTTTCCCATTTTTAAATATAATCTAACTAACTTTTTTACTACACCTAAGTCTACCAAGTGCTTGGGGTCTAGCGGAAATTGTGAAACCATATATTATTTGGTTCTATTTCCATTTCGATTTCATGTCATCTGTTTCCATTTCTTTATGACCAACTTCTGAAATAGTTCAGCCCTTTTTAATACATTTTTATTTTGTTAAAAAATTCCGCTATGATGAACGACATCTACTCTATTTTTAAAAGTAATGTCTGTTCTTGAGGAAGAAACACTTTTCGAAAAAAAAACTACGATGATTTTAGCCACCGACCTAACAGCATTTGGGGCAACTATTATTTCCTGTGAAAACCTCGAGCTGGAGAGTCGTAACAAGAAAGCCTCAAGTAGGCATTCTTGCGGAAATCCTGCAATTGCACCAAAAATATGCCATAAAACCCTACTAGAACAAAGAAATAGTTTCAAACCATCAATTCCTACATCAATTAAGACCTCAATGCTATCTCTTAGGAACGGAAATGAGTTAGCATTAAAAAAATCCTGAACACCTATGTATAAAAACTCATACTTTGTCCCTATTCTATTAAGAGTTTAAAGTAAATCAGAAATAACGCTATGTGAAACTTTGTTTCTGATTGCCTAGGACCTTATTTCTCCTAATTTGTCTACTTTGGTTGATTCATTAAAAATCACATCCCTATCATTATTAAATTCTTCCCTATCGCTACAACGATTATTTGAGTCTGAGTTGTCATTGCCTGTGTCCACTTCAACGTCCACTTGCATGTTGGATGCACCTTGCCTGCAGCTTATGTCCACTTCAACTCCTACGCCCACTTGCATGTTAGATGCACCCTGTTCACAGTTTGTCCGTCCACTCACACCACAATTTTTTTCTGAACAATTAACAATCCATATTTTTTAACATTAGCAAGGAAACTTGCTTTTCTTTTGAAAGAAGATTATTAATTGTTTTTTTTTTTTGCTCATTTTTATTCAATTTTCACTTTGAATAATATGCAAATAATTTTATTTTAATTTTCACTTTGAATAATGCAAATAATTTCAAATAATTTTATCATATTTTTTTGCCACTTCCGTTCGCTTTCACCGCTAAATAATTTTATTTGCTTTTTTGACACATTCAGCTTATTTTATGTGTGTAAAAGAGCAAGCTATGCATCACATACAACTTTCCTTGTTTGACATAGCGTAAGAGTGTGTTAGTGAACACCTGATTTTGCTTCATTGTGTTTGTAACTGCGTTAGAGCTGTCTATCTGGGATTTTGTCTCGAAGTGTACTGCAAAAATGTTAAATAAGATGACAAAAAAAAAGAAATACTCAGTATACTTTTAGGCACAAATAAAATCTGAAACGAGTGCAGTAAGTAACGCCTATTACACTAGCGAAATTGAAATATATTTTGCCTCGATATGAAATTCTGGACTTGCAAGTTACGTAGTTGCCAAAAACTTCGCATATGCGGGTTCTTGCCTGACTGTCCAAATTTGTCATTGACCCTTGCCATCGTATCCAATTGACTTTTCCCCGGCTAGCTCAAGTTTTTCGGGGTGGTTCTTAACCCAGCCAATCGGATCGAGGTCGGACAACAAAAAAAAAATTCTCAACTGAGAATTCTAAAGAAAGTTAAAAATCAAGTACATACTAAAATAAAAAACAAATCCCCAAATCCCGGGAAAAATCCCCCCACACACACAACCATCAATACCTTACCCGTCTCGCCTTGCCATGAGACCCAGCCATGATCTCCTCTCGTCCTACGGATTTCCTAAAATTCGATTATTTTTCTAGTGCAAAAAAAAAAAATAACCATACCGGGATTCAATTTCATGATTATTTATTATAATTCTTATCAACACTAGTTTCTTAACATAAAAAAAATTTACATATTACTATTTTTTTTTTTTTTTGAGTACTTAACAGATCTTAATTTCTACAGTAAATACTATGTAATTAAAATACGCGTAAGTAAGAAAAAGAAAAATTTCAGGGTTACATCTAAATTTCCAGTTTATGTAAATTTTTAAAAAATATTTATTTTAAACTACTTTCAAATTTCCCTATTGGGTATGTGGCGCCAGATTCCCGTAGGGTTTCTAAGACTATAGACACTAATGGATATTTGTAAAAAAAAAATAAATCTTTAAGTTACTATTATCCTGCTTTTGTGGTTTACATTTCTATTGTTTTATTTGGTTTTCCCCACTTTTTTTTTTTTACACGGATAATTCTTTATTAAAATTCCTCAAAAAAAAAAAACAACTTGCGAAAAACTGACCAGCACGCCACGAAAAACCAAATCCAACTCCACGCAACGCCGCAACCAACAACCGCACATCTCCGAATCCCAAAACCAACTCAACCTCCTTGTTTCTAAAACCCAACCATCCCCCCTTGTAGTCCACCGACGCCATCTTTTTTCTTGTCAAAAACTTATTCTCGAAAGTTCTATCAAGAAAAAAGATGGCTGCCCACGAATTTGGCCAGCCAAATTTGAACATTTATCATAGTCAGACGCGAGAGGGAGAGGAACAACAACATATAGCCGATGGTATAACCACTGTCGTGGCCTTATTAGGAATTGTTGTTCCTCATTTCTTTTTGTCCCTATTTCGACTCTATGTGAAAAAAATTCTCTTTCCTCTCTTCCCCTTTGACATTTGCAGATTACGATCAAATGAGGTGGGCCTTATTCAGGGTGGACGTCAAATTTTCTTTGCGTAAATTTTATTTTATTTCAGAAGGTCATACGCTACAAATTTCAACCATTTCTGTGGTGTTCACGAAGAGCAGGCAACATATTTTCTAAATTTTATTTTATTTTCCTTATGAATTTGTTTATGAGTAATATGGTGTAGGAATTTCAAGTCCTTGAAAGAGAACTTTGACATGTCATTTTAGTTTGATAAAGAATTCTGATCGTGAACGTACCCGTAGGTCGTTCACACGATCCGTAAATCGAACCAAGCAAGCAAATTTATCGCAACTTACTGAAATTAAGTTTTATTTTCTTTTGTTTGTGTCCGACACAAATTTTGGCATACCTTTCCGTTTTGAGATGGCCCCGTTTCTCTATTATAGGATTTTTTTTTCTGCGAATCATTTATTTTTTTGTGGAAGTAATTGATTTCTAAAACATCAAGAAGCTCAAGTGCATCATATGTATTGAAATTGCATTCAGTGAGGAATTTTCACTGATGTGCCATCTTATCTTTGTAGCATGTCGAGCTCCGTGATATAAATAAAAGATTGACTTTGTCATTTATTAATTAGAATATATTTTATTAATTAGAATATACAATTAATATATGCTATATTACAGTCACGTCTCAATTAATAACCATCATCCTTCTGTGCGTTCGGTAACGCATGCAATTAATAACATACGTGTGTTCAAATTCTTAAGTAAATATAATTTTAACACCTTAAGACTAATTAAGGTATGGTTACAATGTTGCCACTTTTTTTCTAGTAAAACTTCAGTCAAGTTCCTGTCAACGTTTTCTGGACTATAAATTCCTGTTTTTTTAATGTCAAATTTATAAAACTCATTTAGGTCGTAACTAGCCTGCCTTAAAATATTTTATGTACAATTCCCTTAGCGTACAGCTAAGGGAATGTTGCAGCAATTTTCCTTTAACTTCGTTCTAATTCTTTAAATTCCGCAGATGAAGTATACATTTGCCTGCTTCTCCAGTAATTTTCTCGCAGCATACTATTTTTATACCGTAGTCATTTACGGTGATGTTTACTCGGCATAATTCAATTGTTCCTTCTACAGCTTTAATAAATGCTTGTAAGCTGTGATATTCTCCGCCACTGATTGCTTTTAGATGGCGAAACTGGTAAAGGATGCCATCTGGGCTTCTCGTACATGTTGTCCCTATTGTTACAGTGAAGAAAACTTTATTATTTCACTATAATATAAATGTAAACATTACTTAAGTTAGCCACGTATGTATATATTTGCTCAATTCTTTTCAATAATAATTTCTTTAATTTTTTGAACAGCTCCAGTAGAGTAAAAATTTCGAAACTAATTTTTTTCAGTGATCTTGTTTTTCTAATTTCTTATTGACTTGTTTTCTGTTTGGTGCCAATAAATAATATTTATAATTTGTTACAATTGATGTTATTAAAATTTCGTAACCCTAAAGGTATGCAACACATTATTTCCATATTGCATTGCAAATTCGTATTGAAATTCACGTGACATTTTTCAGAAATTTTTTAACTTTGTCCAGCTGGCGCAAATATTTGCAAAGTTTTTTGATGCAAATTGAAAGAATAGATTCTCATCTTTAATTTTTTTACAATCAGAGGACGTATTACTTTGGTAATTTTTTAAGGAAAATTGCAAACGCTGCATTTTAAAGAGACGTTTTGATTTTTCGCATATCTTTTAAACCATTTTTTTCAATGTAGATAACTTTTTCGTTTTATTGCAGAGTATTATATACTGCCCAAAAATGACACTAACGATCCCTGCGTTAGGGAGAACCAAAAAAATACTTTCGTTGGCTGCATTGACTAGGCCACGCCTAGCCCATATCCAACGGGCCAATCTATATTAAGTACCTGTTCACAATCTGAGATTTTATATAACAGTATAATTGGATATTAATTTATTTAAACTTATTGCTTTTCACACCTTTACACTTAATGTTGTTGTTGTTCGAGGGCTGAAAAGATAAATCTTATTAATATTGAGAGCTTTTTAACATGGTATGTATTTATTTACTTAGATAATAATGTCGCGGTTGTAGGTTGCATTGAAGTCGTTGATGCAGAATTCCAATTTCGTGTCTGAATTGAAGTTGTTCTTCCGCGTGTTACTGCTCTTGTTGTACTGCTATTTGTCTGTGTCGCTCGTTATCTTATTGTTGTCGTTCAAAATAGCTCCATGCAGTCTCTATTTGGTGCAATAAATTTATTTCTCCTTGTCCACGTTGTATTTCTACTACTAGTCCTTGTTCTTGTTTTAGTTCATATCCTTGTCCTTATTCTTGTTCCTGTTCTTGTCCTTGTTCTAGCTAATGTTCTCCTTAATTTGATTCTATTTGTGGCAGTTCTAATTCTTGTTGTTGCCAACCACCTCGGACACCTCGACTGCATCGCCCGCGGTGGTTGCATCCAAAAAGGCGCCGAGCAGAGCCAGCGCGGTAGCTGAGGCATAACCACCGCGGTGACTGCTTAGGAAAAATTGTAGCAAATTTCCTGAAAAAATTATCAAATGTTAATTTGAAAGTTAATTACTTGCAACGTTTGCCAAGTTCCCCCTTCTGCCGACATTGATTGAATCCCATACAATGCTAGAAAAAGAAATTTAAAAAAAAAGGATGAATAAATCTGAAAGTGTGAGAAAGACTAAAAATTTAATATGAGAAATGTTGAAAAACGTCAAAAGTCAAAAAAGTATGGAAAATGTTGAAAGTCATTTGTTTTTTAATATAAGGACCACGAGGTGTAAATTTGATGTGCGGCCTTCATGAAATTATATTTTTCATCAAAAACGCACAACACTGATTATATTTCAATGCATTGTATGTGAAATAATTTTACAAAATGAACTATTATTAAAGCTCATAATATAAATTACCATTGAAACCATTTTTTTTATCACTAAATTTTTATCAAGAAATAATTTTTTTTTTTTTTGCTTAAAAATTTATAAATATAAATAATCTTTGAGGCTTATTATTTATCTAAGACCTGTTAACTTATCTTTTTTCTTAATACCACTTTATCGGAGATTTTATAAACTTATCTCGAATTAAAATTGGTAACTTATCTCTAAATTTATTGAGTATTAAGAAATCTCAGCTTAAGAAAAAATGCAACACATTAAGTCAATTGTGAATACATTTGAGGTTAATTGAGAATAGCATATTTGGCTGATGACAAATTTATTTCATATTCTATGGAACTTATCTTTTTGACTCGTGCTCACAAATATGTTGGTCAGTGGCAAAAAGACTTTATTGAATTTTCACAGCAAAAAAAGTTATATTCTAAAACTATATTCTTAGAGCTGTACCAAAATTACATATCGTTTGAAATTGTGTTTTATGTTCCATTGATTTGTATGGAACCGATTAGTGCATTCTTATTAATTTAGAAAAAGTTTAGTTTCTTGTCTCTTCATGGAATTTAACTTCACGCTCTTTTTAATTTTAATATAATATTTTATATGATAATTTTCATATCAAATTAAAAAATAAACTAAATGTAATACTTTTTTTATGTAACCAAAATAATTTATATTATATAATAGTATTATTTTATGAAACGAAATTAAGTTATCTTGTAATAGTATTATTTTATGAAACGGAAAAAAATTGAAAAAAAAAAAAATAGGACAAGAAAAAAAATAAATGAAAGTAAAAAGAAAAATAATGTTTTTATTGATAACTTATTTGCCTAAAATGAAAAATGAAAAAACAAAAAACCTGGTATGTATCCCTTGTCATCTGAAATCATCATCATCTTGAATCATACGAAATCATTCATTCCAGGGATCTTTTTCCTAAATTGACAGTTGAAAATTGGCTTTGGACTTGTACAGAATAAGTGTTTCCGGATATATGTGCGAATCCGCAGGAATTGGCCTTTTAGCTGGCCTCGTTTTTCTATTTTTTTTTTTTTTTTTTGGAGCATACTCCTCAACTATGGCTTTTCTTGAAGTTAAGACTATCTTTAATTAATATTGAAGGAGGAACAATTAAAATTCAAAGGGAGGCATAGTTAAAACTGCATTAAAGTTAAAAAAAAAACATGAAAAGTTACATATAGAGTTAAATAAAAAAAATATCTATCTGAATTTTAATTGAACAACCTTGAATATTAATTCAAGACAGTCTTAGCTTCAAGAAAATCTATGGTTGAGGAGTGTGGCTCAAAAAAAAATTAAAAACGAGGCCAGCTAAAAGGCCAATTCCTGCGGACAAAAGAAAAAATATGACAAAAGAACAAAGAACGCAGATCCCAATTCTCATAAGGTTTCAGAGGCTAAAGGATCTGAATTTAATTTTTGGAAATTTTCTAATTTAATTAATTAAAGAGAATTCGCTTTTTCAGTTTTTAACTCAAAACGGTTGACTGTTTGGTATATATGCATATCGTTACCTTAATATAGAAAATGCCCTATCTTGCATTTTTATTATTTTACAGGAGAATGAAAAAACTTAATGAAAATTAAAGTTTTTGTGAGTTAAAGTGAGTAATGGCTTTTTTTATTTGCTTGTAATTGATTTATTTTCAATCGTAGCACACACATTTTTTTGTCAATGGTGTATTATTGGGTGACCTACCGAAATCTATAAAAATCTCAATTTTCAAAAAAAATGTTAGTTTGGACCTTTCTATATTAATTAACGATATTCAGGCATTATCATAACTTCTACTTTTTCCACCTTAACACTATTTTGCATTGAAGTTATCAGTTGACGAATACCAAAAACCCACATTTAGTGGCATTAAATTCGAACATCGCAGCAAACGAAAAACAACTTCCAACATTTTTCCGTAGGCAGGTAGAAGTCGCCTTTGGTTTGTGCTGGTATTTTGTTTGTTTTGACTTTTTCCTCAATTCAAATTTATTTCCATTCATCTTGCGCCACACAGTGGATTTTGCATTACTGCAGACGACATCCACTTCATTTTCAATATTCGCTACAATGCGGGTTTGTAATGATGATGGATTAGAAGTAAGGAAATACTGAGGAGGATATGAACAAAATATCAACTCAACTTTTTCACTTTTAACGCTGGCGCATCATAGACAAATAAAAACCCAAACTGGTTCGGTTCGACAGCGCGAAAAAATCGAATGCTGTCTTAAAAAACGAAACTAAATAGTCAAAGTTGCAGACATGATGATGATCTCGCATAGATACAAACAAAGGCAGACAGACTTTCGGACGGACAGAATCATAGTGTGTTAGAAAGACTGACGAGTTTTTTTTTTTTTGAGGAAAATACTTTTGGTTTTTTTGTGGTCTCGCCGGGTTTTCTTGCCGACATGTCTCCGTTGCTTCCTTTTGGCCTTCTACTTCAACGTAAAGTGGGCGAGTGAGCCACTTTGTTGGTGTCACAGTCATGACTGCAACAATTTAGGACACCACGATACTATGTATGTACGCCTAACGACTGGTATCTCTTGTACGTTGGCAATATCAGTTTGTTGCTTTAATTCAAAATTCCATGCGATATGGAAATTTGAAAGCATGCGGAAAAGTTTAGAAAGTGATATTCGTGGTGGGCTCGTTTCTCACTTGGAGAATTTTCGCTAAACTTTTGTGATGGAAATTTTTTATGGAAGCACTTCATTTTATTTTGTATATGTTATCAAACTAAAGTTTAAAATAAGATTACGAGAGATGTATCTGAAGATACACAGAAAAAAATTATTTACATAATTGTTTACCACAAGATTTGGTATATTTGATGTAGTCGAACTATATATTTGGTATTAGTTAACATGTCGCATGCTTGAATGTAATTGCATTATTGAAATCTTTTTCCGTTGCTAACATATGAGTTTATTTCTATTTACTTAAAAAAAAAAATCATAAGAAAATTGAGTCTTGAAAATAGCAATACATTGATAAATTGTCATCATTATCATTATCGACGAAATAATTGAGATCGGCATGACTACTGGGGCTCAGAGAAAGCATAAAAGTTTGCCTAATTTACTACTTCTTTCTCCTTCTGGGTATGTTTAATGTTGTTGGCATTTATATTTGCAGCATACTACTGCCTTCACAAAAAACCGTGTGCTATAGAAAAGTTTTGAATTAAAAAATGTTTATTTTATCTCAGTATAGCGTGTCATTTTTATTTTATTTATATTTTGCTCGAAAATTTCCAGGCTTACAGAAAAGTTGGCTGAGAGATTTTTGAAGTGAAACTTCTTTGATTTGAAATTAGCAGCCCTATTCTGGCAGCTTAACAAAGCTCACCACATTAACAAAATATTAAATATTAACACGTTGTTAATGTTCCGTATTGTGGCAAAAATTTAAACGCTTTGTTGTTGTTTGCTTGTGCGATCACTTTTTTTTTTGTTTTCTTAAGAAAAACGACGTTTATGTTGCAAATGTTTTGTTGAGTTGAACAACGTTCACAGCGAATTAAATACAACTCATAAGCAAACGAAGCTTAGTCATTTCTTTGTATCGTTCTGTTTGGTGCTACTGCTACTGATGAGTTGCAAGATGTCAAGCTTGACCTATACTTGTCATTTAGTCTTATAGTCTGACGTCACAGCAAGTGCACTTGCGCAGACCTCTAGTGTGAACTGCACACATGATTTTTGTTTGATATTATTTAATCACACGAAAAATTTGGGCGTGGTTTTACAACAGTGGGTGGCGACCCCCATTCAACTAAAAAACCCAAAACGCTATATATTGGCACCTAAAGCAGATTTTTTCTATGTTTTAGCAAGTCGATTTTTCGTTAAATTTCAACGGAATTGGACATAAACTCTGTCCGCGCAGTTTTCAGGTTTGAGCTAGGAAGCTCAAATGTTGGGACAATTATTTGCATTCCTCAAGCTATAATGTAAGAAAAAATAAACAAAATCCCTGTCCTAAAGTTTGAAAAAAAAAAACATCCTAATATACTTAGCCTCATCAGACCAGTTTTTGGTTAATTTGTAATGAGATTCGAACCCCGACCATTCCATGAATTATATGTGGACAACCGCTGTTAACACTTGAGCCATGGAGGTTCTGCTAATGACATGTGCAAAGTGCACTTATATATGCAATTTTCGCGCCATCTTTTACTTTAAAAAATTTCTTTAAAAATTGTTTCCATACAACACTAATTCAAAAGATGAATAATTTATTTAATTAAAAACTCAAATGAAACCACTGAATGTTGTTGGACAATGAAATAAAACCAAATTACAAACATTTTTGTTCAACACTCCAAGTCTTAATTATCAGGCACAATGAAAAACCATTGCTGCACTGGCACAAGTGATGCGTTGCAATTGCGCCGCTTCACGCTGCAAGGTTTTTATTTTTGTTTAGCGCGTGAGCAACCACACAAAGCGCGAACTTCTTTAAATTTTATGCGAGTATTTAGAAATCGACAAAAAAATAAAAATAAAAACTAACCATTAAAAATGCGGAAAGAAAGCTTGTTCATTTTTACAATAATTTGCACATTCATATTTTATTCGAATGTTGGGTGACTGCACACATGTTAAGACTAAAAAAATTAAAACAATAATATTGTTGCCTCATCACTGTTTGGGTGGCATATGAGCTATGCAGATTCATTAAGGGCAATACTTTTGATTTTATGCGATATTTCAGCCAAAGGCAAATTTCCCAAAACTTAAAAATGCCATTAACAATTAGATACTTTTGACCAAAAACAGCACTATAATTTACCAATTGAAGTTCAGTACCTGTGAGATTAAAACATTTTTTTCTGGCTGACTGGTGATCAGTGGCCTAGCCTAACCATTCGTCTTATAAACACAAAATTTTTCCACGAAAGTTTACTACTTTTAAAAACTAGAAAACTATTGACAACCCTTGCAGTTATCCCAATTGACTGTGATCTCAATACGTACATGAGTTTTCCGCTCTCATTCCCATCGTCATTGCAATCGTTTCCGACCGAAAAGTATGGTGATCTTTATCACATCAAGAAGCATTGGCCCTCCACAAAACTCTTCCATTGAGTACTGTAATTTTTCATTGTGCACTTAAAATTTCGCGTTCTAGCCATATATTGTCCAAGGCCTTCCATTTGCTCGCTGAAGGTCCATTTGTAACAACGATTTGTAATTGATGTTGACTTACAACCCATTTTAAGATTATCCTAGTAGATTAAGTTTCGATGGCGGCCGCGAAGCCTCACATAGATCACAGGAGTGTTATCACAAACTCTCTGCTACAGTCTTATTAGTAAATTCTGGTCCTTTCATTGTGATGCTCGTCCAGGAGGAATTGATTTTAGTTCCTTCAAGGAGAGTGATGGTATTTGAGTACATTGGAAATGCACTGAATCGAAACTTGAAATGTACTTTTTAGATGGCGAATGTAGTTTGTCGTCATTGACATAAAAAAAAGGGTAGACAAGTTTGCTCCAGGTTTTTACGCATATTTCAACTATTCGAATGTACTGGCGAAGATTTTTCACGACGGAAATGTATTAAAAAAGTACAAAAAGTATCGAAAATGCCATCACTGTTCAACGATAAGAAAAATGACTGTCCGAAGTATTTTCATCTATTTCTGCCAAAGTGGGGCTAGAGCAAAGAAGGTGTTCCTTGGTTTCATCTTCATCGAGTTCATAACAATTTCTACACCAGTTATTGGATACTATACCCATTGCCGGGTTAAGGCTATATGCCGCCCGTACGCCAATAAAATTTTGCCGCCCCAATCCAAAAAAGAAATTATAAGTAAATTTTTAGTAGTACAAACGCCTCACAACAAAAGCAACCTTCGGAACTTATAAGTTATATGCCATTCAAGTGAACCCCAAGTAACCTCATGTAATCTCAGTAACCTCAGTAACCTTATTTATTTTTTTGAACTTTGAAAATGCAAACAAAAGTAAACGAATCGACCCAACTGGTACAATTTTTCGGAGCGAACCGTCTCTTTTAACTTTGAATAAGCAATATTGGATGTTGAAAAATCAATAAAAACTCATATAGACTTTCATTTCTTTCTATCACTTCATACTTGGTGTTAATTTTTGGATTTGAAAAAAAAAAACTTTTTTCAAAATTTTGCCGCCCCCGTGGCCTTGCCGCCCATACGCCATGGCGTGGGTGGCGTATGCGGTAATACGGCCCTGACTATACCCAACCTAAAAGCAAAAAAAGGTTTAAAGCTTCTTTAAAAGACCTTTTAAAGACAAGTAGAAAGACAACATATCATATTTCTAAATTCTTTTTTATATACAATATGAAGCCATTATACTGTACAGTACAGTAAGACATACGCGGCATGTCTTTATAATCAGCTTATTATGAGCTATTAAAATGCATACTAAAGAAATTTTTGGGTCTCTCTTTATTACGATTATAAAACAAAAATTTTGCTACAAAGGGAAAGTATATTTTAAATAACAGTTCGAAGTTATTTTAAAGATATCATTGCTTTGTAAGCTAGATTTTTGTCTTGATAACTTGCCTTTATGCTATTGGGATATTAAGTGAAAAATTAAAAAGAGTAGGTTTAGTTAAAGTGGCGGCTTAGCAGCCATACATAAACCAAGATTCATAGATCCGTAGTGATACCACATCATCTCGGACGTTGAGTCACGTACTTATGTAGATGAAAGTTTATTATTGAGAGCTAGCTTACATCTAAATTGAGCGTGAAAGCTAAGGATGTTGTTGCAAAGTCTTTTAGCGATTTGATGTCAGTTCCAGATATTTCCTCAAGGTCGTTGCAGAACAGAAGTATTTTGCGTCTAAGGCCTGTTAATTTATCTATTTCCTTAATACCACTTTAATTGGAGATTTTATAAACTGAGATTATATCTCGAATTAAGTTTGGTAATTCATCTCTGAATTTATTGAGTATTAAGAAATCTCAGTTTAACGAAAAATGCAACACTTAAAGTCAATTGTGAATTGTTCATATAGACATTTGAGGTTAATTGAGCATAGCAGATTTGGCAGATAACAAAAATATTTCAAAACAGAGAAATGCAGACATGGAAGAAAAGCCAACAAACGTCAAGTAAAGTCGAGTTAACTTCGTTAATCTGAAAAAATTCTCGTATTATCTTTAATCGACGATTTACTCGTTAATAGCCGATTACACGACATACGTTATCGATGTTTGTGACTAATCGACGATTAAGACCAAATCGCAGTTTGAACTACGATTAAGTTGAGATAGTTAACAGGCCTAAGTCTGTCAAGGGCAGGGCAGTGACATTATAGATGTTCTACAGTTTCCTCTTCATCCTCATTGCAGCAGCGACATCTGTTATGGGCCAACATACCCATTCTATTACCATGATACCCGTAAGCTATAAGACAGTGTCCGGTGGTTACTGCTTCCACAGTTCCAGATGCAATGCGTGACAAAAAACAGGAGGTACTCCATTTTTGCCTTACAGAAGATAGGCCACAAGTTTTTGGTAATTCTAACCTATCTCTGAGCAGCCGTAAAGTAAAGAGACGTTTGAAAAATTAAGTTAAAGTGTTCAATAGGAAGTAATCCTTAGGAGATTAATGCATAAGATCCTCTTAAAGCATGCATTTTCTTTTAAATTTCTAATAATGAACTTACCCAGAGAAAAGTATAAAGAAAAAACTTCTTGTACTGCCTCCTGCCATCCAAGCAGCTGACACTAATACTTATGCGTTGGAATGCTTAAATGTGGGATGTACATATGTATATGTACTAGTATATTTGCACTGGGCTTATTAATCTATAGTCAAGTTAAAACATCAAGCTTAACTCAAAGAAATTATGTGAACTTAAATAAATTTAAAGAAAAAGCAAAATACCTAATTCAAAGTTCTCGAATAATTCCGTTGGGATCTGAGCATCAGATTTTTATGTCTTACCATTTACTAAATGAAATGCGATGATAAAATTGTCACATATCAAAGGTTCAGGAAGTGGACCTTTAAATTGCAAGGACTAACAATAAGTTACAACCTCTTATTTCTAATTAAAACTATTACAAATAAGAAATTTTATACAGAACAAATGTCAAAGTTTTTGAAGACCAAAGAAAAAAATAACGTTTTGTCTGTTCAAAGCAGCACACCTGTGTAGCGTGCACAGCAAGAACTTCTTTGCTCAACGAGTACCGGTATCAATAGCATCACGCTACCTTCGGCAGCAGAGATGTGAAGAGCATCATATAATTTTCCAGGTATTTATTCATTTCAATTTTAACTTTTATTTGCGACACTTTTTCAATATACCAAACAACTACTTAATTTGAATCCCTAAGTGGTGTAGTATCCAGGGCTCTGACGGAAAATTGGTTATTCTGCAAATCTGAACTTTTTTTTTTGAGATTTTTAGTTTAGAAATAGACAACTGGCTTAAACAAAGTCGGCGAATTAAGACTAAAACGGTAGTCGACCAGCCTAAAATCCATTGGATCTTTACAACCATGTGCCGTTTCTTGAGGAAAAACCACAGCGACTGGCTTCGTGCCAGCCTACGATTAGAGAGATCGCGAAGGCGTTACCATTAAAACGACAAAGCAGCGGACAGTAACAATCTTCCAAGCAATTCAACGCTGAACTAATGTCAATTTACATATATTTATATATTCTACAAGCTGTCCCGGCAGACGTTTGTTCTGCCCTTTCCGGAAGGTGACACGAAGCTGTATGCTATGGAATGTAAAAGCGAATCAGCCCATCGTTAAAGTGAAATCAACTTCTGTCCCTACTTTTTTACATATAGTATAGTATAGTAGACTTGGCAGACATTTTTCTGGCCTTACTGCTAGGTGGAGCGATGAGTTTAATTTACTATAGTTTTTGTGTTTTATATATTACCAAGTCTCAATCATCTGCATCAAATAATTGCTGATATATATAAAATGTTTTATTCGCATACGGAAGGTGTGGCACCACCCATTTTCTCATTGAAACTTCTTTTGCCCCGTGCATTTTATATATGTATCTAGCTTCATTCATCTGCATCACAAATTATGGTATCTTTTTATATGGAAGGCTTGGTACTGCACGGTCTTAGCTTTACCTCTTAATATGAAAGATACATGGTGTAAGTTCCATGTGAATCCATGCAGTGATCTTGGTGAAAATCCTATTTTAAAAATATTGCTGTTGAGGGCCACCATAAATAAAAGCTTTGTAGGCTTAACTATGCCTCTTAATATAAAAGCTACGTGGTGTGAATTCGCTGTGTATCGATTAACCGGTCTTCGCGAAAATGATTTTTTTAAAAAAAGTTATGTTTGGAGCCACCCTAAATAAAAAATTTATAAATCAAATCATGTCTCTTAATATAAGAGACACGTGGTGTAAATTTCATGTGAATCGATGAAGTAGCCTTTGGGAAAATGCTATTTTAAAAATATTTTTAAATGAGGGCCACCCTAAATAAAAAATTTTTAAGCTTAAATATGCCTCTTTGTATAAAAGCTACTTGGTGTAAATTCGGTGTGAATCGATTAACCGGTCTTCGTGAAAATGCTTTTTTTAAAAATATTTTTCCATGAGGGCCACCCTAAGCATACACCCTAAATAAAAGTTTTATGAACCAAACAGTGTCTCTTAATATAAAAGCTACGTGGCGTAAATTCCATGTGAATCGATGAAGTGGTATTTGTGAAAATGCTATTATAAAAAAAATGTGTATGAGAGCCACCCTAAATATGCACCTTAAACTATCCTATCTCCAGTGTTGCCACTGAGAAATTTATTTTCCTACCAAAATTTTCTCGAAAACCTACCAAAATCGTTTGTAACCTACCAAAACTTTACAAATTAAAAAAAAACCTTTTTGCAGCATTGAATGCGTTTATTAACATTTAATGCTGCTTAAAATAATATGCTTGTGTGTCGTCGTTTGAAATGCTTAACAC
Source organism: Tricholauxania praeusta (assembly GCA_949775025.1). Classification (NCBI taxonomy): domain Eukaryota; kingdom Metazoa; phylum Arthropoda; class Insecta; order Diptera; family Lauxaniidae; genus Tricholauxania; species Tricholauxania praeusta. The sequence goes on along the minus strand of OX459030.1, from coordinate 99,149,484 downwards.
ATCAAATGTCGGACAAGTGTGCGCAAAAAGTTACCACATGATACATGCAGAGTACAATTAAGCGATAAACGTCAGAAGAAAGAAAAATAGTAATTAATAATCATTTTGAAGGCAAAACCGATCGCAAAGTTACAAATTTTTTAAGAAAATGAAAGCTAGCGGTTCATGGTATTATTAAATGATATAAAGAGGACAAAAGGATTTCAAATAAACAACGTACAGTGGCAAAAAAAAAAAAAAAACGTTTAGCTCGATAGACGAAAAATGGACCATCCGAGCTGTGATCAAAAAAATTATGTTATTTACGGCCGGTTTCACAGTGTTTAGTTAACTAAAGATTTGAGTTTCATAGCAATTAGTTAACCAAACAAATTTGACAGGTTAACTAATAGTTAACTAACAGCTGATTGCTGTCATAACGAAAAAGAACATAAGAAATAAAAGCACAAAGTTTCAGAAAAGCAAATAGTACCTACATAAATATGAATTCAGATTGGGACTGCAAAGTTCATAGTGATTCAGATATTGAAGTAGTATGGAATATTGCAATTGCTCGTCGAAAAAAAATATTAAGATCCCGTCCATATTACTTTCGGTAGGTTCCTTGCAAGCCGTTAAAATCGTCCACAATGGTCCCCCATATTTTTTCCTTCTCGTCTAGACTAACTTTATCCTTTTTTTTGCATTCGATGATGTTTTCAAAGTTGCCGACCAGCTCCAACTAGCAATTTATTTCGTCTGCCAAAAATTTAGAAGATCTTGTTGTTGATTCCATTTCACAAACTATGAAATGTCAAATAAAAAACAAATGTTTTGTGCAGTGATGCCAAATTTTGTACAAAAAATTATCATTAGTTAACCGATGGACTGTGAAACTGAACAACTTAAATTTGGTAGTTAACTAACAGACATTAGTTAAGTTAATTAATTGGTTATCTAAACACTGTGAAACCGGCCCTAATAGTCCTTGTAACTTTCGTTTCTAATACTGAGGGTCTGAGCACACATGCAACAATTTAGATGTGCGATCAGTCGCAACACTATTTCGTCACATTGTACATACCTATGCATATTCCCAAACGTAATTTGTATGCAAGAAAACAGAGACCATACCCACTTGTTGAAGATAGGGTTGGCAAAAGCTTATTTCCGGATATAAATATTTGCTTCCGGATTCGAAAAACTTTACGAAAAAATTTCAATTTTCGATTTTCATAAAAATTTGTCCTAAATCCTACCAAAATCAGGTTTAACCTACCAACCTACCAAGAGGAAAAAAACCTACCCGATTTGGTAGGAAACTACCAAAAACGGCAACGCTGCCTATCTCTCAAGTTGGATCGAACTGCACATGGTGTGCGAATTTTATTATAATCGGTTAAGTGGTTTAGGAGTCCATTGAGGACAAACATTGTGACACGAGATTTATATATATTAAGATTAAGCGGCTTAGAAACGTGGTTAATCAATATCACTTTAGTGCAGAATTTATAATTGCGGCTATTTTCGCAGAGCTCTTAGAGGTTGGTAAACCAGCGTTATCTTCAATTGCTCATCAGATGTCGGGAAGATCTGATTTCCGATCAAATCAAATGAGGAAATTTTTTGTCGAAATTGTCTTACAAAAATGCTTCAGATTTGATGGTGTACGGTGAACTTTTTTTTTTTTTGCCTGTAAGATGGTACGGTCTAATGTACATATTGTGCAAATCAACAACTGAAAGCTATCGAAATCGAATATTCATTTTCAAAGACAATCAGTAAGATAACAATTAATCGAATCAGGTGGCAACGCTGATCAGGAATGCTCTACTTTTTTAAAACCGTCATGGTATTTTTTATGCCTCTAAAGAATACAGACAAATTGAAGGAATGGCAGGCATTCAAAATGAACGCGGGTGTTAAAGTAAAAGCAGAAAAAACGCATCATCATCAGCAACGTCGTTATTGCCATTGCTATCATACTCAGTATTTATTATGGGAAAACATGTTGCAATTTTCCGCTTGATATAAAAATGATAGTGAAGTTGAAATTGAAGCTAAAATTAGCGCTGCTGCCTCTAGAAAAAGCCTAATGAATTTAAATTTCTCTTTCAATGGTGCGCTTGAAAATAGCGATATTTAGCACACATCTAGCCAAGAGTCAACAACAACAACAGTACCTAATGCAGACCAAGACCATGACTATGAAAAAAAGCCAACTAATGCGAACAGCAGCAGCTTGTTTGCTGCCTTGCTGCTGCTGACTTGATGACTGAATTCATGATTACAGGCCAAAAACCAAATGAAGTTGCGCATGTGCAACCGCAATATGAGAATTTCTTTAAATTAGCAAAGAGTGCTGAGGTTTCGGTGGGGGTACAGAGAGAACTGCTGAGTGCAACGCGACTACTTTCTAAATTTAAGTAAACGCGTCATCAACTACAACAAAAACAAAAGTGATTCCGTGTATCTTCTGCCAAGTAAAGCAGCATTGTGCACAATTTTCTGTGCAAGTTTTTCATTTTTCGCTTGCCTTTTTTTTGGTCTTTTCATTTTGGGTGAGAAGTTGCACTGAGGAAGCGCAGCATCAATATCACAAAAACAACATTTCCACTTTCCATTTATTGGTCATTTGATGCGGTATTATTTGGACGGTTTTTTTTTTTGTTTCTATCACGGAAACAATGTAGCAGCAACAAAAACTTGAAGTATTAAATAAAGAAATTTCCATTGAGTTTATTATGTTGCAGAATTTTCAAACTATGCATGCAAGATTATTTTCCATGAAAAGTTTTTCCTTTTCTTTAGTTTGTTGGGTCATGAAAAATTCTTTAGAAAATGTATTTGCTCACAGGGTCTCTAATGATTTCTTTAGTGTCTTAGTTGTGTGTTAAAAAAGGAAAAAAAAAAAATCACCCTTAAAATATTATATATTGGAAAGTTGGTACGATAGAAAAAGGTTAAACTCAACCCAAAATGTATTGAAAACATAATCGAAAAAAAATAAATAAAATAAATAGTTTATATGCAAAAAGATTGAATGTCAAATATGGGGCATTTCAGGCGAAGCGGACAATGCAAAAAAAATGAGATTTAGAAATTTGTTCATATTCGGCTTAATTGTACTTCTAGTAGGTGTAAACACTTAATTTTTTTTTTTATATAAGGCTTAGTTTTCAAGTTGTGGACTTCCAAAAATTGACGTAATAAGAAGAATGGATTTTTCGGAAGCAGTTTTTCGAACTTAACAAAATTTCAATAAAATAAGAAACATTATGGTTTCAATAGGAAACTTACTGCTCTTTTCAATTATGAAATCAGATAGGCAATTTGATTTTTTTTCTTGTGGAAAACCGGAAGTAAATATTTCATCTCAGAATTTAAATAATTTCGACAAATTTTATTTTTTATACCCTACACCGAGGGAATATTCACTTTGTCTCTCCGTTTGTAACACATCGAAGGGGGAGTGGCAGGTATGGAAAAGTATATATATTCTTGATCAGCGTCACCACCTGAGTCGATTTAGCGATGTCCGTCTGTCTGTCTGTCTGTCCGTCTGTTTACGGGAAAACCAAGAAACCTAATTGAATGAAACTTTCACACACAAGTCATACCTTCTTGCAGGCAACTTGCTATTGAAAATGGGCGAAATCGGTTGACGGACACGCCTACCGCCCATGTTCTATGTAAATATACCCAGATCAATTTTGAAAAAAGTTGCAGCGATTTTGATGAAACTTGGTGATTTGGTGCAAATATGAACCAAATTAGGATTAGTCTGGGTTTCAAGTTTCCAAAAGGTCGTACAGGGGCGTGGCACAGCCCTAAATTTTATTATTTATACCACCATATCTTGTAAGCCGTTCAAGATATTGCGATGAAATTTGGTAAACGGATACATATCAAATATATCTTGAGTTGAGATAAAAGTGGGCGGAATTGAAAAAGTGGGCGTGACACTTTTCAACTGTTAAAAATTTTGATTCCATATATCTCAAAATGGGCACAAACGATTTTCATAAAAATATTGGAGATGATGCCGCTGAAAGCAGTCATCAATACAAGCTTAATTGAAAAAACTCGTTGAAGGGCTTGGCACCGCCCACAATATTTATAAACGTAATATTAAGAGAACGAACAACGTAATCGTAATGAAATTTAATGAGGTAGATATACTTGCTGTAAGGTCTTTTATTACAAAAATTTGGTACAATATACCTGTGGGCGTGGCACCTCCCATATAAGCAAAAACTGTTTATTGATATAGATAGTGTGCTAAGGGAGTAATCTTCATAAAATTTGGTGTATAGATGTCAGTTACTACAGGCTTTAAAAATAAATTAATTTTGACAGAATTGCATCAGTGGGCGTGGCACCTCCCATATTAACATAAATTTGTAAGCGCTGTTTTAAGGAAACTATTGCAGCAATTGCTATGAAATTTAATGAAAGTAGTTCAGTTGCTATAGGGTATATCTGAATCAAAAGTGGCTGAAATAGCACCAGTGGGCGTGGCACCTCCCATCCAAATAAAATACGGTAATTGGCATATTTATCGAAATATGTGAGCAATCATACTAAAATTTGGTGTAAGGGGTTTGCTTATGAAAAGCTATTTCTGAATCAAAACCGGGCTGGAGTGTACGAGTGGGTGTGTCACCGCCCTAAATTTTAAATTTGTGTGCAGCATGTATTGCAAACTATTCAAGCTATTGTGCTGAAGATTAATATGAGGATGTCGATCACAAATATAATTTGTTGAACCAAAAGTGGGCGGAATTAGAGAAGCGGGCGTGTCATATTTCAAATTTTTCATTTTTATTAGATTTTTTCAACATCTTCCATATTCTTTCGACTTTTTCAGCCCTTTAACTTTTTCCAATATATTCTATCAGCCTTTTCATGGTTGGCTACTATCTCGCGTTTTAGTCGCCGAGTAAGAATTGGCTGTATGTTCATAAAGCCAATTTTTACTCGGCGACTAAAATGGAGAGATAGTAGCCAACCATGAAAGAGGGGTATATGTATTTGTTCGACTTTTTCAATCTCTTTCAACTTTCTTCACATTTATGTCTACTAGATGTATAACTTACCGGAATATAAACAAATTTCCCGACATCACTTTATTTTCCACCGCTTCGCCTGAAATGCCCCATATGCTATGATGAAAACTCTTGAAAAATCCGATATTGTCGCTGCAACTGGAAAAAGAGTTATGTATGTGCGAAATTAAAGTTTTTTTTGAGTAGTACTATTTATCCCACTTTAAGTGTCTTTTCTAGTCACCAAGCCATTTTTGGTATCTGTATTGGCTCACAAGTCAGAAAAATCAGCTAAGTGAAATAAATAAAAAATTAAAATTTTATACGAGCATACCGTATATTTGTGTTTTGAATTTTATAGGAATTTTTGAATCCTTAGGGATTCCAAATCTGCTGTTTTTTATTTGAAAACCTTATCATATAAACCAATATTTTTATGAACATGAAAAAATATGGACGAAGAAAATCGGTCGTGCGCAGACATAGTGTAGGGGAAAAAGGTTTCCTAGATTTTTATTCTTCTGGCTAAACTTTTTCCTACTAAAAAAAAAAAATTGGTTTTGACTTATTTTAATTCTGCTAGTCAAGCAGTTTTAATGGCAGTTATGCCGCACTTAGTGAGAGTCAAGAGAAAACAAGGCTAGTAAGCCACTTTTAAGTTTTGACTTAAATCTGAATTTTATTTACAATTTCCTTAGCTTAAATACTTAAAATACCAGTATTTCTTAACTAAAATTTTACCAATATTTTTCATAACTCCACCCAATTTTGCTGCAATAACCAATCACAAGAATTGGTCACCAAATTAGTAAATTTGTTTACACTAATTCTCAGCCTTGAAAAATCAAAGTCATTGGCATGAGGGTGAAACATAATTCTTTCATTTGGTTGTGCATTTAGTTGTTGCTATTTAAAAACTACGTAGCAAGCGAGCGCTTGTTGTTGTTGTAGTCACAAGCATGCGATCGTTGTTGTTTGTGTTATTGACTAGCGGTCAACGTTTGACTTGCGCTTGAAATTAGATGCTCTAAATGCACAAGCAAATGCAATTTGAAAAATTATTTATTGGGCTATGGATTTTATTTTACATGGAAAATATTTTCACATAAAAAATGTACTTGAAAATATTTTCCATAAATTTTGACTTGTTTACGTTAAATGAATTTATGGTCTAAATAGTAATATGACCAAAATGAAAATTGTTTATTTTTATTTAACTGGTGGGAGCTAATGTCGGTCATAGTGAATATGTGGGATCACTACACCCCTACCCTTAAGAGAAAAATTATTTAGAAAAAATCATTTTTAGGTGTGGAGTAATGCAAATATTATATACTTGTATTTTATTTTAAATAAGGTTTTTAATAATAATAAAAAAATATTAATTTATGTTTTAGTTTGAAAATTTCTTTAACATATTGTTGTGCAAAGTTTTTTGCTTATTATTTATTTCTATAGTGGAGTTTACTCCATCTCTGCTTATTATTTTATATGGTCCATGATAAGGACTCTGGGATTTCTTCCTAGTTTCTAGTTTAACAAATACTAAATCTCCTATTTCTAATTCTGATTCATTCACACTCTTATCATAATTTATTTTTCTTTTAGCTTTTGCTAAATTAATTAAGGTTTTTGCTTTGTTCATGGACATTTTCAGTCTAATTTTTAATTCATTCGAATAGTCTTCTAAATTGTAAGCCTTCGCATTGTCATGTTCTCTGTCACTTGGAAAGGTTGGTAATTTACCAAAAACTAACTCATATGGTGAATATTGTGTATCTATGTGTGGAGTAGTATTGTATGCAAAAGTGTAATAAGGAATCCATTTATCCCATTCATAATCATCTGCGAAGGAAAGTAGGTACTCGTTAAGTACTCTGTGGTTTCTTTCGAGTGATCCTATTGTTTCATGGTGATATGGCGTTGAAAAAATTTGTTCTATTTTAAGTTGTTTACATACTGCTTTAAGTAGATCGTTAGTGTATTCAGTCCCTCGGTCGGATTTTAGTGTTTTGAAACAACCGTATTTCAAAATTAATTGTTCGACAAGTGTTCTTGCTATTGAGTTTGCGTCTTTACTTTCAATGGGATGTGCAATGACAAATTTAGTTAGTTCACATTGCATTGTAAGTATATATCTGTACCCGTTTGAAATCTTTAGTGGACCTACTGTGTCAATTTGTACTATTTCGAAACTTGTTGACGGAGTGTTTGTTATCGTCATTTTTTCTTTGATGTGTTTATTGTACTTGTTACGAGCGCATTTTTCACATTTGTTTATATGTGTTTTTACCATCTGTCGCATGTGTTTCCAAACATAGCGTTGTTTTAGTTTTAGGATTGTTTTTCTGATACCTAAATGACCTCCTTGCGGTGTGTCGTGAAATTCTTTTATCAAATTCTTTTGCAAGGTTTTATTTGTTATTCTCTTAGGGGGTTTAAATAATAATATGTTTAGCGATTTTCTATATTTCAATGTTCTTTTTTGCTGCAGCTTATTAAATTTCGTTTTGAAATCATCCTTATTTATGATTTCAAATATAATATCATTCTCATCTAATGCTAGCTCTTTGATATTTTCTTTATTCATTAATGATGATAGTTTCTCCAATGTCGAATCTAGATTCGTTAGATTATCACTACATCTTACGTGCACGAATTCATCTATAATTTTGATATTACTGGTAGTATCATTCCTTTTATCGCTCTTATTGCTTAGTTCGAACTTTAATCTTCTTAAATTTCTGACGTCAGTAATCGATGTGCAATCCCACATAAAAAGTTGATCAGGCTCCTGTAGAGATTCACATTTTTCTTCCATATTTTTGTTTTCTTCCTTCTTTTTATTACCCCTAGTTATAACCATTGTCTTATTATCGCTCGGTTTTTGTGTTGGTATCATATTTTTCAGTATTGTTGAATCTATGTTAATTCTTGACAGTGCATCGGCATTTGTATTTATTTTACCTTGTTTGAATTTGATTTCAAAATCGTAATCAGATAAATCTAATCTGATTCTAGTCATTTTAGATGATGGGTTTTTGTGCGTAAAAAGTGAAACTAATGGTCTATGGTCTGTTACTACTATGAATTTCTGTCCGTATAGGTAAGGTTTAAAAAAATTTATCCCCCAGTGGATGGCTAGTAGTTCCTTTTCAATAATTGGTTTATTAATGTCATGTTTTTGTAATGTCTTACTTGCGTAGGAAATTGGAAGGTCTTTTCCAATTTCACCTTGAGAAAGTATTGCCCCTAAAGCAAAATTTGATGTTATCTAATAAATCTTGTACCTGTTTATGTATTTCTTCGTTCTGTGTGTGTGGTAACCTATAGTTTTTTATGTACGTTGGTGAACTGTCTGTTGTTGCAAGGTTTTGAGTGTAAAAGTTATTTATTGAGAGTTGTTCATTTTCTAGATGGAATATATGTTGGTATTGTTTGAAAATGTTAATTAAAGGATGGTTGGTTGTTATATTTAATTCCTTTTGTATATTTTTGAATCGTTCGTCATTCCGCGATCTTTGTCTGTAATCTATGTATGTATAGTTTGTCAGTGGTTCTGTTTTTGGTTTAAGATGTCTAATTTTTACTTCTGTGTCATTAGTGTTCAATATTTTAACGTGGCATTTTCCGTTTGCAGGTATTATTGTATTTGCCAAAAATACGCCTGACTGAATTTCTTCATTTAACACCACGTGGTCTTCCTCTACTGTTAAATTAATTGGATGAATTATTTCTGTTCTTGGTGGTATTCGTATTAAGTCGTAAACTTTTTCGTTCAAATATATTGGTGTTACAATGTCTGTGTTGTCTACTATGGTAGTAAGTGTTTGTGTTTCATAATCTATTTTGCACATGTATTTATTTAAAAAGTCTCTTCCTATAATGCCGTCAGTATTAATTGGAAAATTATTGTCGACTGCATGAAAAATATGTTTTATTATTGATATTTGGAAATCTAAAAGTAATGTAATCGTTCCTAAAGTAAAAGTTTCTTGGTCAGTTATTCCTGTCAGTTTACACTTTTTATCCTTCATCAAATTATTATCATTAATAAGATTTTCTAATTTGCAGATTGAAATGTCTGCGCCTGTATCTATCAAGAATTTGAAATGTGTCTTTGAATTTTTACATTTTATTATAATGTAATTTGTCGTATTATCCGATATATTGTAAATCTTCAGTTTTGCTGTCCCGGATGATCCTCTGTTGCGGTCTCCGAGCGCTGATCGTTTCCCTGATCAGTGCTATCTACAGAATATACTCTATTTGAGTTGCGTTGGCTTCCAGTATTTGAATTCCTTCCTTTTGAATTGTTGCTATAATTGTTGTTTCCTGAGTATGAACTATTTCTGTTGTTATTGGATTGGTTTCTTGAGGTATTATTTCCTCTATTGTAGTTATTATTCTTTGAATAATTTTCAGAGTTATTGTTTCTGTTTCTATTTTGCCAGTTCGTATTGTTATTTGTGAATCTACTGTTGTGGGAAGAATTTCTACTACAGTTGCAATTATTTCTTGATTGATTCCTATAGTTGGATCTGTAATTGTTTCCATTGTTTTGAAAGTTATTATCTGTATTACTTTTGTAATGTAGAAGTTGGTTACTTGTTTTAAGATTTTTCTCCAGTTCTAAAGATAAGTTTATAGCTTCGATTAAAGATTTGGGTTGTGCTGCAAAAATTGTCATTTTCAAATCATCATTTAAACCGTTTTTGAAAATATTTAATGCATAATCATCGTTTACTTTAATAATTACATTTCTCTGGTTCATGTCTGTTAAGTCCTTAATTTGTAAGTTATTTAGTTCGGCTATTAAATTTAAGAGTTTGTCTTTAAACTGTGAAACGTTATTGTTTCTTTGTGTAAGGGAAGTTAATTGTGTATATATCTGTGCTGTAGTTAAAGTATTTTTGTAAGCGGTTTGCAAGTTTGTTTTTAGTTTCTGAAAGGTGTCAATGTCAGTAGTGTACCCTAATGTTGTTTTCACACTTGTACTTAGCTTTATACTCAAGATGAGTTTTATTAACTTTTTCTTATCTTCATTTGAATAAGTGTCATGTAGTAGTTCTACTAATGTTAAAAAACTATCTAATTCTTTTTGGTTTCCCGAAAAAATGGGGATTATTTTTATAATGGATTCTAATTTGAATTCTGCCATTGTCTGTTCTGTTGTAGTTGTTTGCATACACACTAAACTTGTTCTAGCGTCTTTTACTATTATGTAAAACTGTTCTGTCAATTTCAGTATCTCTAAGTTTTGTTTTAGATTTTTGTTGTGTTCTTCGTACTCTGCTACGTATTTATCGATTTGGGCAAGTTTTTCCTTAATCGTCAAACTAGTGTATTTCTTGTTTCCTAACTTTCTTATGTTTATTTTTATTTCTCTAATTTTTTTATAAATTTCTGATAGGGTGTACATTTAAATATTTGTTTTTTTTTTTTTTTTTTTTTTTATTTAGTTAAACATTTTGTACTCTATTGATATGTTTCAGTACATATTGCTTGTAATGTTTGTTTATTTTATAAAATATGAATATAATTATTATAATAATTACTATTGTTGCAATTGAAGTTAATGCTGTTGACTTCACGTCGTTCTTTGTTATTGCAGAACCCAAGTTGTTTTCGATGGTTATCTGCTCGTCCTTCTTAGTGTCAAACATTGCTATGTGGTAGAATGTTTCTTGTAAATTTGGGAACATATGTGTTAATTTTGTTTATCGGTTGTGGTACGTATTCATCATTATAATTGGGCCAATTTTCAAAAATGGCATTTACAGATGCCTCAGTCATCAGAATTCAGAATTGGTTTTATTTGTTTTAGCAGATTGGCAGGATCTAATTTATCAAAGTTTCTGTGCTATTTCGAATTGGGCAGGATCGCCATGTAGGGGAAAAAGGTTTCCTAGATTTTTATTCTTCTGGCTAAACTTTTTCCTACTAAAAAAAAAAAATTGGTTTTGACTTATTTTAATTCTGCTAGTCAAGCAGTTTTAATGGCAGTTATGCCGCACTTAGTGAGAGTCAAGAGAAAACAAGGCTAGTAAGCCACTTTTAAGTTTTGACTTAAATCTGAATTTTATTTACAATTTCCTTAGCTTAAATACTTAAAATACCAGTATTTCTTAACTAAAATTTTACCAATATTTTTCATAACTCCACCCAATTTTGCTGCAATAACCAATCACAAGAATTGGTCACCAAATTAGTAAATTTGTTTACACTAATTCTCAGCCTTGAAAAATCAAAGTCATTGGCATGAGGGTGAAACATAATTCTTTCATTTGGTTGTGCATTTAGTTGTTGCTATTTAAAAACTACGTAGCAAGCGAGCGCTTGTTGTTGTTGTAGTCACAAGCATGCGATCGTTGTTGTTTGTGTTATTGACTAGCGGTCAACGTTTGACTTGCGCTTGAAATTAGATGCTCTAAATGCACAAGCAAATGCAATTTGAAAAATTATTTATTGGGCTATGGATTTTATTTTACATGGAAAATATTTTCACATAAAAAATGTACTTGAAAATATTTTCCATAAATTTTGACTTGTTTACGTTAAATGAATTTATGGTCTAAAATAGTAATATGACCAAAATGAAAATTGTTTATTTTTATTTAACTGGTGGGAGCTAATGTCGGTCATAGTGAATATGTGGGATCACTACAATAGAACAAAAAATACATTACCAATTAAAAACTATAAAGGTTTTGAAAAGTTGCTTTTCATAATATATAATATATTCATCAATAAATACAAAATGAAACAATATAAAAATGTTGCGAAATGGAAAAAAAGGTGAATGCAATTTCTAGCGGAAAAACCTGAAGTTTATTTGCAGTTGCTACCAGAAGTATCAGTTAAAGTAAGGACCATTTTGGAAAAATAAACCGGCGGGTTGCACTCCGCGAGTGCCGACAGAAGTGAAAACTTGAAACAAAAAATTCATTTCACACGTAGAAAGAAGTATGCAAGCATAACAAATCGTTTAATGGCAAGTTAGTGTGTTAGTTGGTATGTGTGCGTTTTCTTTTTATATGGCAATGCAATGGAAGACAAAAACGGAATATGTATTCAAATTTTACTCTCGCTCTCATTCTCAATTTGTCAACGCAGCAAAGCGGAATTTGAAAGAAACAAACATGTAAGCAAAGATCGTTGAATGAGAATGGAATATGTCAGTTAGTGTGTCTGCTTTGCTTTTTGTCTTCCACTTGGAATATTTATTTAAAAGAAACAATAGAACATTCAAATTTTACTATCGCTCTCATTCATGACGGGGAATCCCGATGACGGTCGGTGTCGCGAGTTTATACTTTTTTCCTCAGCCGCGAATGCTTTCTTACGGAGGTGCACATTCCTTTCCTTTCTTCTAAAAATATTTCAGTAGCGTAAGCGATAACTTTAAAATCTTTAAATATTTAAAAATAAGCTTTGTCTCCTACATTCTTAATTAAAAAATATGCTATGGATTTTTAATATTTTGATTGATTTTGATAACTTTATTTCGGCTAACAGGTCAGTCAGTTTCAATTTTATTTATTAATTCTTAAAATTTGATACCCAATGTTTCGAAGAAGTTCCTTCTTCATCTTCAGGGGTCACTAAAATTATAATAAGTGATATTCAACAATATGTAAAAAGTCACAATAAATTTAAATCATTAAAAAGTAACATAAAAATCAAACGCTTTCACTAACATAAACAAAAATAACGAGGCAATGGCACTGAAACTTACATTTAAGTTTGATGAGGTCAAAATTTGAACTAATTCAATTTCTAACTAAATGCCTATATATGTGATCACAATTTTCGGTGTCATTCTCAGGTCAATAGGGCGAAACACATAAAAAGCATGCATGCATCGATGCCTGCGTCGTATGCTTTTCAACACACATAGAAAGCATTGAAGTTTAAAAAAAAATTGATATCTGTCAAAATACTCACCTGAAGCATTAGTAGCTGCAGCAACTGCAGCCCATGATTTTTCCCTTTTTATTTAATTTTTATAACCCCAGTCTTTTTTATTGTATATTTCAGTTATTAAAGTTTCTTCAAACATGGACATTTTTAAAAATTGAAACAAATAATTAAAATCAAAACAAAATCAAATGTCAAAAAAATCTGTCAATGCCTCGATGCTAACAAAAAGTTGAAAATTTGTCAACTTCAGGCATGCTTATTGAAGCATGCATGCATGCTCAATTTTTATGTGCGTTACTTCATAAGCACACATGTATTTAAATGATATGTCAAATGCTTTGATGCATGCATGCTTTCTATGTGTTTCGCCCTTATGGGAGTATTAATAACGTGAAGCATCTCTAACATTAGTCGTTTGTCAATTGTATGAGTAATTTTGGCATTATGCTTAGAGTACTGAGAAAATATGTAGATGACATTTTTGTAATTGATACAATTCATGATTTTTAGACGAGCTAAATAAATTTGACCGAAACATAAATTTTACTATAGAGAAAGAAGAAAACAACTAATTTACTTATCTTGACACAGATATCGTTATCTTTTTATTAATCTTTGTTTTTATGTCATCGTTTTTCTTTCTATACTCTATAAAAAAGGGACAAAATGGCTATGCGCTGTTGGTAGGATATAAAAGGATGGAGAGTCAAAAACAAAGAGCAAACTTTGCTTAAAATTCAAGAAAAGAAAAAAGATTTTTCCATAAAAATTTCGTATAGTTTCTTGGAAATTTTTCTCACTAATAACACAAACCTACAAAAAAAGTTTTGATCTTGGAAAATGAAGTACTTAACCTAAAATTGCAAAGAAAAAGTGAGAAATGTGTCTGCTTGCATATTTAGGCTACTAGGTGTACAAATATGAAACCGGTAATTTTTTATTCAAAAAAACACGTTCATTTTGCGAAAATAGTTCCAAATTTAATCTTCAAAGTAATTCCCCTCGCTAGCTACACATCTTTTCCATCTTTCAGGCAATTTATGGATTCCTCGCCAAAAAAAATTCTTCGTTTTTTGAGGCTATCCATTCATCGAGCCATTTTTGCACTTCCTCGTAAGAATTGAAGTGCGAATCGTTGAGTGCGTGTCCCATCGATGAAAACAAATAGTAATCGGATGGCGCCAGGTCCGGTGAGTACGGCGGGTGGGGCAGGGGCTCCCAGTTGTACGATTTTACCAAGTTTTTATTGACCGCTGCTCGATGTGGCGATGCGTTGTCATCTTGGAATACAATTTTGTCATGGCGAAGTTGAAATTCGGGCCTCTTCTGACGTATTGCACGGTTCAAAGCGATCAATTGTTGATGGTAACGTGCACCAGTAACTGTTTCACCTGGTTTTAGTAGCTCATACCAAATAACACCACGCTGATCCCAGAAAATACACAGCATCGTCTTTCGGCCGAAGCGATTTGGTCTTGGCGTTGATTTGGGTCGTTGGCCGGGGCTCAAATATGATTTTTTTCGTTTGGGATTGTTGAAATAAATCCACTTTTCATCGCCAGTGATGATTCGATGGAGAAAACCTTTTCTGTTTTGCCTGGCGAGCAGCAATTCACCAGTGGTTTATCGGTTTTCTTGCTGCCTGTCGGTCAGTTCATGTGGCACCCATCTACCGACCTTTAAAATCTTTCCCATGGCCTTCAAACGCAAGGAAACGGTTTGTTATGTCACATTAAGTTGTTCAGCGAGCTGTTGTTGCGTTTGACCATCATCTTCGTCCAATAATGTTTGCAATTCGGTGTCTTCAAACTTTTTCGGTGGCCGGCCGCGCTCCTCATTTATCACATCAAAATCACCACTTTTAAATTTATTGAACCACTCATTGCACTGTGTACGACCAAGAGCATGCTCGCCGTAAGCTTCAACAAGCATTCGATGCGATTCAGAAGCGTTTTTCTTCAAATGGAAACAGAAAATCAATGCTTCCCGCAAATGAGAGTTTTCAGGCACAAAATTCGACATCTTTACGAGCGGAAAAAATGCGTTGTTGTATGAAACTTGACAAATTGTGAACTGAATATTGTTGACAGATGACAGAATGAACAATTAAGACATTTGGTGCGGCTCGGAAGCTCATACATATACGGCTATCGACCACTAGATGTCATTACCGGTTTCATATTTCATTACCTGGTATCTTGAAAACCTGACGTGATGGAGCAAACACTGACCCTGGATTCGTTTTCATCACCCCGGAAATCATATGGAATTGTACCCCATTTTCCATCTTCAAAACTTTTTTTTTGATTGTCCAAACTTATATCTGCATATATATTTTCAGGCTATATTTTCTAATTTTTTTTTTTTTGTGATATATCTTATTGCAAATAAACATAAAAAAATTAAAAATCAACCAACCAATCAACCAAATTTAGACTTATGGAGAACGAAAAATCACTCAAAAACGAAATGGCATCAGATTTTGATACATATTTTCTCAGGATTTAACACACAAAATCTGATATTCTTTTAAAAGAAGAAATTTTTTACTTTTAATCTTTCGGGGCATTTTTCTTTAAAAAAAAAATCGCTCAAAAATCAAACTGAGCGAATAATAATGTTTTGGTCATTTGTTACAAAGAGTTAAACCCAGATTTGTATTCAAATATAAAATAATAAGTATTGCTATTTCTTAAGCTCATCTAAAAGTGCCAAACTAATTGCTACAATTGTATTCCAAGAATAATAATTTAGACCACCAAAGTATCCCAAAAAGGCGCATCGTCCGTTTTATTAAAGTTGCAACATGAAACTTTTACCAATACCAGCAGGTACACATATTTGGTATATAATTAAGTAGGTACACTAATGTTAATTTAAATCATAAAATCAATTATGTAATTATGTGAAAGTGATATTTGCAGGTACGAGTTGACAACTTTTGAAATATTCACAGTATTGTTATCATTGTATTCTTCTTGAAATGTAGAAACTGCTTTGATAATTGTGTTGTGCTTAAGACCAAGTTTGAGCAAATGATTAATCTTAACGCTTGTAACAAATGCTAATTATGAGTTTCCATAACAATACAAATAGAAGTCATCCACTTAAAAGTGGTTTAGTTTTGTGTAATTTATGCATTATTTTCTCAACTTAAAATGTAATTTTTTTAAAGATTAATGTCGCAAATAAAAACAAAAAAGAAAATGAGTGATAATTTTGTTAATGGTTTGAATAAAAATATTGAGCAGATAGTGATTAAATAAACTTGTATAATGAAATGATATTGTAAGCTATTTTTAGTTTGATGTTACAATCAATAAAACAAAGTAGTTTTTTTGATGTCCTTTGCTCCGGCAGGCGATAAAGGACACATTACTTTTTATTTTCCATATAAAATTTTTGAGATCTCCTTACGTATTCTGTTAGTCTTTATTTAATTTTGAAATCATAATGAAAACAATGTGCTCCAGTTGTATATGAGTGCACGAAAAACGAAAGACTTAAGCAACGAACTTATTGAATGGCATGCAAATTTACTTACAAATTAAATAAAAAATGTTAACAATTAAGAACTTAAAGATTGAGCTTGCATTTTTAAATGTAATTATTAGAGGTGACTTACACATTTTTATGTATAACGTAATGATCAGCTATGCGAGCAAAATAAGATGATTTCTCTTTTTTTAGTCCGTTACATTTGAAATAATCAAAGCTGCAGTATAAACATGATGAGTAGCTTAATTTATTACAGAAATACAAATTTTCAAATTCATAAATAGAATAATTTAACTTTCAACTAGTGTTCAAGAACTTATAAACTTAGCATTCGTTGAGTAAAATGAAAGAAAAATTCTTAACAACCAACAATATTGTTGTTTTCAATGATCTTACACTAAAAAAATATCCGAATACTATCGACAACTTTATACTTATACTAGCTGTCCCGGCAGACGTTGTTCTGCCCTTTTCGATATGTGGCGCGATGTTGTATGAACGCATTCGATGGAATGTAAAAGCGAAACAGCCCATTTTCCCAGTGAAACTAACTTTTGTCCCTACTCTTTTACAAATATATAGCAGGCCTGGCAGACGTTGTTATGTGGGGCGATAATTTTTTCCTTTGAAACTTACTTTTGCCCGTACCTTTTATATGCATGTTTATGTACCATGTACCATGTCCCATTCATCTGCGTCCAGTAGTTGTTGATATATGATGAATTTGATTTTGAAGGGCGTGTCATAGCCCATTTATCAAACCAAACTTTGTCAAAACCTTCCATAGGCCACAATTATGAAATCTTCATGTAAATTCTATTTAAAAAGTTATTTTGTATAAGGGCCACCTAAAGTATGCACCCTAAATTAAATGTGTACGGCCTAAGTTGTGCCTCTTAATATAAAAGCCATGTGGTGTAAGTTCAATGAGAATCGAATAAGCGGTCTTCGAGAAAATAATATTTTAAAAATGTTTTTGCATTAGGGCTAACCTAAATATGCACCCTTAATTAAAGTCTTATGGCCCACTTATGCCTCTTAATATAAAAGACGCGTGCTTTAAATTCCATGTGGTGTAAATCCGGTGTGAGTCGATTTACCGGACTTAGTGAAAATTCTATTTTAAAAATATTTTTGTCTGTGGGCCACCCTAAATATGCACCCTTAATAAAAGTCTTATATTCTATGACACTCGGCCGGATAGTTTCCGCGTCCATAAAAAACAAACAGATAGACGGACAGGCAAAAACTAAATTTTATAAAAACAATAAATTGCAGTTTAACTGTAAAAAGCAACGTACACTTTTTTCAAAAATTTATTAACATCGTACTCTCTCATCAAAAGTAAAAAAAAAACTCAAGGAGAGTTGTTCTTTGAACCTAGAAGCCAAATACAAACGGTACAAATGAAAACAAAAATAACAGCACAGCATTCAAGAAGCAGCATAAGCAACGACAAATCGAACGAAAATTATTGTGTGAGGTTTTGCAAAAAACTTAATCCTAAAAAATAGCATTTTTATCTTAAAAAAATCATTGAAATAAGTATACAATAACCATCTTTAGTGCAAATATGTTGTTTTAAAACATAAATTATTAAAATCGGTTCAGTATATTTTGCGGTTTGGCGTTACAAACCATTTCCATATAAGTAATTTTATATAAATAGTATAGATGTACTTTTATTTATTAAAACGAAAAAATTATTTGAAATCTTAGTACAGGACGAGAAAAATGCAAAAAGAAACAAAATTTTATGTGTATAATGTATTCAAATTCTAACGTAACCAAAAACACGAACGTAAATATGGTACGTGATAAAGCAGCTGTCCTGGTTTTAAGTGATACCAACTAACCGAAATATTCTGATGAAGCAATGCATATATACTGGGTGTTTTTTTTAGAGGTTTGTTTTTCGAATAGAGATAAAACTGGCATTTTATGGTCAAATCTGGCAACTCTAATGTCATTTATGTTCAGTTTGGTTTGCCATTTCATCATCAACAGGTTGACAAAAGAACAACGCTTGCAAATCGTGCAAATTTATTTCGAAAATAATGATTCAGTTCGCGAAGTTTACCGCAAGCTCCGTCCATTTTATGGTCGACATAATCGTCTATCAGAGCAATTAATTCGGTTAACCATGGGTCGTTTTCGCACTACGTTTACTCTATGTGATAATACGCATCCGCAGAGACGTCGAACAGTGCGCACCGAAGAAACAATTGCCGCTGTAGAGCAAAATGTTGAAGAGGACCCGAATGAATCGATTCGCCACCGTGCACAGCAACTGGAGCTTTGTCCATCAACTTTATGGAAGATTTTGCGCAAAGATCTTGGCTTGCGACCTTACAAGATCCAGCTTGTGCAAGAAGTAAAGCCGCGAGACCATGCAATGCGTCGTGATTTTGGTGTATGGGCCGAAAATGAGATTGATCTCGATGCTGATTTTCATCGCAAAATTTTGTTCAGTGATGAGGCTCATTTTTGATTGAATGGCTACGTCAACAAGCAAAATTGCCGCATTTGGAGTGAAGAGAATCCACATGAGACCCTTGAGACGCCATTACATCCACAAAAACTGACTGTTTGGTGTGCTCTATGGGCTGGTGGAGTCATTGGGCCATACTTCTTCCGAAATAATGCTGGAGAGTCAGTTACCGTTAATGGAGACCGATATAGAGCCATGATAACCGACTATTTTGTTCCCGAATTGGATGGCATGAATGTGGATGAGTTGTGGTTCCAACAAGACGGCGCTACATGCCACACAGCGCACGTCACAATCAATTTATTGAAGGAAACATTCGATGAGCGCATAATTTTGCGGAATGGACCTGTCAATTGGCCACCAAGATCATGTGATTTGACACCATTGGATTATTTTCTTTGGGGATATGTGAAGTCGCTCGTCTACGCCAACAAACCAGAAACGTTAGGGGACTTGGAAGCCAACATTCGTGGCGTTATTGCCGACATACGGCCCCATATGCTCGAAAAAGTGGTTCAAAATTGGACCTGTAGAATTGGCCTTATTCGAGCCAGCCGCGGCGGCCACATGCCCGAAATCATATTTAAACATTAATGGCATAAAATTATCCTTCCAATAAAGCCAAATTGATGGACATTAAAACGATTTTCTAGTGTTTTATTTCAATTCGAAGCTCTATACCTCTAAAAAAAACATCATGCAACGAAAACATCTATTCAAAAACGAAAATAATTGAAAACTGTATAAATTTGAATTTAAAATAAAAATTGTAACAAGTATTTTAATGAGGAATGTAATTCGGTTTTGTGAAAATGTACTAAGTAAATGGAGACTTGAAATGTACTGCTTCGACATGAGCATGAAAAAGTTACTTCAGATTACTAAGATTCAGCTAAATTTGCTCTTTAAATCTGCATTGCCTTGACTAACGCTTTAGCCCAAGAGCCGGTTGTTGAAAGTTAAGTGTATAAGATTACAGGATGGAATATACAGGAAAGGTAGTAATGTCCTTTAGTAAAACTAACTTACCAGGGTTGCCTAGTGTATAAGATAAAAAAAGCCAACCATTTACACTTACTCTAATCCCAAAAAATATATCATTTTGTGTAAATTATAAGATTTAGTTTAATTTAACAACTAAAGCTTTCGTAACAATTTTTGTTTTTAACATGTCCACGGCTAAAACTCCCCACATTTAAGTATTAAAAGTAATATACTTGTAAGAGGCTTTAATTTACAAGTTTTTTTATGATATAAAATAATATCTTTTTATATGTGGCATCCCTTGGTTTCCACAAAAAGATATAAGGCAATTCTTTGCATATAGTTAAAGCTCTTTAAAACGTTATGTTTTAAGGAAGTTAGATCTTATATGTAGTAGTACTAAACTATATATAATTTGTTCTAAGAAATGACCAAACATCGAGCATGGTTGGGACGAAATTCAACAAGATAACCCCATAAATGCTATTTTGGCTCATCCAGCTCTGTCATTTGACATACATTTCAAGTTGGAATCTCAAACCGTCCCAAAGTCGGGTTTTTTAGGCCATCGAGACAGGCTTTGGCAAGGCAACCCTGGTAAGTTAATTTCACCAATGTACATTACTGCCTTTCCTGTACATCTCATCCTGTAATCTGCTCGACTTTTCTACAGCCGCCTCTCCCACTTCTATTTACGTTCAGTGTAGCAACTTGTCCTAGTTATGAAACACCTTAGATACCACTAACTTTTTAAAAAAATAAAAAATAAACCAAAAAGGCAATCATGTGCAACTGTGCGTAAAGCAACAACAACAGCTACAAGAACGTTGAACTACTTTGCAGAAATTAAAATTTTAATCAAAATGAATGGTGAATTATGAAACAAGACTTCAAACCTGAATGCTGGTAGCTGCATGTTGTTGCGGCTGTTGCTTCTTTGATTGCTGTTGTTGCCTTTATTTATTGCTATTGTTTTAATTTTATTGTTGCACGCGCAGCTTTTAATTAATTACTTTAAATATATACATAAGTATATATATTTTCAACAAATTTGCAAAAATAACCCTAACAAAAGAGAAAAAAATTTATATTTCTTAATGGCCTCTGCCTTATTGTTGTTAATGTTGCTGATGTTGTGAAAATTGCACTAAAAAACAAACACAATAAGATTTCTTGAGACAACAACTAAAGCAACTTTGTGATTTTAGGAAAAATATTAAAAAAAACAACTTTGGGTACCCACAAAATTTTAAACAATAGAAAAATTGCATAGACAAAATTCACAAAAAGAGTTAAGCAATACAAAGTGTTGCTCCACACAGACGGCACAGCAACAAATTGCAATAACAATAAAAATGTCTTATTTATTGTTTTAACAATATCTTAATGGCTGTAACTCAGACGCCGCACAACATAAAGCGGTGACATCTGCAGTTGTCATTGCAATAGCAATTGTAGCTCAACATGAGCTTCTTGGTTTTGCGTGCGGCATGCTAAGGCTTTTGAAATTGAATTTTTGTTTCGAAACGTTCGAAATGGAACAAAATAATATTGCTTAATTTTTTTTGTTGCATGTAACATTTTCTTGAGTTAAATATTTTGGTAACTCTCCACATAGAAGAATTACTGAAATTGAAATATTCTGGAATCATATTTGATAGTATTCTAGATAGTAGCCACTACCTTGAATATCATATCATTGTTTGCAGATCGTTATCTATAACCAGGGCTGCAAAGTGGCTGCGACTTGCCCGGTCAATATCATGTCATAGCCGGGGGTCTGATACGAATTGCAAAATTTCTGAAATAGCTGATAATTCGATGAATTTTGTGACATTTAGTTTAAATTTTGGTTCAACGACCAAAAAAAAAGTCATCAACTTTTTCCCAAAATAAATTTTACTTTGCCATCCGAGGCTAAAATCATATTTTTCTTGAGAAGGCCAGAAATTTCATCATCTCAAAAAGTCGTATGACTTGATAAATTCATGACATAGAGCTTGCATTTTGTCAAGAAAGAGCTAAATGCCCATGTCTCTAGATAGCCGCGATCCCCTTAAAGCAATGCTCCGTAATATCAGTGTTGGTAACATGGTTGCAGTGAAATGTAAAGATCAATGGAGGGTTGTAAGAGATTGTAATTAACTCAATTGTTCGTGTTGCTCTGGAGTTCAGTTACTGTATTGCTGTAGTCATCTTTAAGAAGAGTACAGAGTAAATGTTTCTTGGTGAGGAACAGACAATAGATCATTGACCTAACTCTTTCTCTAAGAATTATACTTGATGTGGAAGAAGAGTGTATTTGGTTTAATTAGCCAAAAATATTGAATGACATTTTTAACCTGTCTAATATTTTTAAACCAACAACCTTCACCAAAATTAGTCAGTGGAAAATAAACTGGGAAGTTTTCCGGGGATTTCTAAAAAGCTTGCTGTTGACTGTATAATCAAAGTTGTAGAGCATATCGAAAGGTGGTCTCAGTAGAATTTTAAATTTTAAAAGAGATAATAACAGACTTTACTATAATGAAAGCGAGTATACTGTTACTAGATAGGAACACAATGGATATCATATCACACAGAAGTCATGGGAAAAGGCACCAAGGAAGAAGATGATAGACGCATTGCAAACCTTTTGTGAAAAGACAAAAAAGAAATAGTGATGAGGGACAACTAAACCAAATTATACTTAATGAAAAACAGCTTGAGAAAATGTATTAGGTCCAGCAAGAAAATCACTGCATACTTCCCAAAATACAACATCTGAAAACACAGTTTCAGTAATAAATCAGGAGACAGTAGCGCCATAGGTGGGGAGAAAATATAATAGGTGGAATATGATATTTTCATAAAGAATCTGTGCACGCAATGAAGGTCAACGATTTTTACTACTGATATACCAGCTTGATCAAAAAGTTTTAGGACTCGTCACCGTGTGGCGCTCTCGTTCGTCCGATTTCAATTCTCTTTTTTTTGTTGTGTTGGTAGAAGTGTCATGGACGTTATGTCAAATTTTCAGCTTGACAGCTTGACATTTCTTGAAGTGACGCCGTATTGTGTGCATCTACTTTTGTGTGTGGTTTCGATTTTTTACAATTTCATGCAAAAAAGGGACCGCGTTGATGACGCAAAAGACATGCTTTCCAAGGCTGAATCCGACCCAACATTCATCAAACGAATCATTACTGGTGACGAGACGTGGATTTACGAGTACGACACGCAATCCAGACATCAAGCGAGTGAATGGCGTTCACCCAATGAGCCGCGACCGAAAAAACCACGTCGTTTTCAATCGAAAAAGAAGGCGATGCTCACGGTTTTCATGGACTACAGAGGTGTTGTGCATCATGAATTCCTCCCAGAAGGTCAGACCGTCAACAAAGAATATTATTTGGGCGTTTTGAGACGTTTGCGTGAAGCAGTTCGCCAAAAAAGACCGGATTTGTGGGCAAACAACTCGTGGATTTTGCATCACGACAACGCGCCGTCGCACAATGCGATCATTATTCGTGAGTTTTTGGCCAAAAACTCCATGAATACCGTCCAACATCCACCGAATTCGCCTGATTTGGCTCCCTGCGACTTTTTCCTGTTCGGCCACCTGAAGAAACCGCTCCGCGGATCGCGTTACAGCAGCCGAGAAGAGGTCATCGAAAAATCGAAGATGGCCCTGATGGCCATACCGACGGTCGAGTATAAAAAGGCTTTTGAGGACTGGGTCAAGCGTTGGCATAAGTGCATTGCAGTCGATGGGGAGTACTTTGAAGGAGACAATATCGATTTTGATGAATAAACTTGTATTTTTCATTTTAAAAATAAAGTCCTAAAACTTTTTGATCAAGGTAGTATGTATGTGTATATTGGTAGAAAGATAGTTTTTCATAAATGAATTGTTGCAAAAAGTCCGATGATGTTAGTCACGCCGGAACGTCTTGATAGACTGAAACTTATCAAAAACAAAACCAGAATTTTTAGTGCATTATCCTGAGCTATACCTAGGGTAAAATGTGTATCCTTAAGTAATGAAGCGTACTTCTTCTAGAAGATGTTAATTAGTATTATAAACTATTTCACAAGTTCTATTGAAGTGTGCCGTGTGCGATTTTGAAACATTTGTTCCATAAATTTCTAGTTCTATAGTACCTTAATTGAGATACACTTAATTGGAAACAGAAATATAGTTTGTAAAGCTCAGAATATAATCGTTAAAATATTGGGTATTTCTTGACAAACTTGAACCCTTTTTCATACAAATATTAATGCACATACTTTAAACCTGATCCATAATTCTGAATGTTTACAGTTATTATGAGTTCATAAAAGAGTTTAAAATTTGTTTATTTTCGTTCTTGGAAGAGCAGAAGAGTCAAAAATTAGATCCATATTAGGGACTGAAATATGAAAGTATTCAGAGCCATAAATATAAATACTTATTTTGACTTTTCGGAGACATACTGTGAGCGTCAAAAGAAAGTAAACACCTTAATTACTCATATTAAAAGTTTTATTAAAATGAAGTTAGTAGCACAAAATCAAAAATAAATATAAGAAATTCAAGAATTATTTAATAATAGCTGATTTCGATATAAACATTTAACAAAAATAATATAAAAAAAAAAAATAAATTCACTTTAATTAGAAAAAGACCGAATTTTACGCGTCAAAAAAAAAGTAAAGATCAAACAAAAGGATCAGAACTTCACTATAAAAAGTATACTTTTTACATCTGTACAGATTTCGCCCCATTCTTCCCTTAGAGCCTTCCTTAAGCCTGCCTTGCTTGAAAAGCCCTTTGTCTGATTTTTCTGTCAATGGTGTTACCACAGATGCTCGATCGGGTTAACATCCGGGGACTGCGGCGGATGATCAAGTGTACAAGACTTCTGTACAGTAGCCACACCTTTACAATTTTCGACGCATGCTTTGGATCGTTGTCCTGCTGGAAGATCCAGTTTCCAGCCAAGCCTAATTTCTCGACGCTAGGGTCAACATTGTCCTTCAAAATGGCTAAGTAATTCATTTAGTTCATAGTGCAGTCAGTAACAATAAGATTACCAACACCTGTTGCCGCCATACAGCCCCAAACCATAACTGAGCCTCCACCGTGTTTGACAGTGTTGGTAACACACTTTTCTATGAAGGCTTCATTCTAAGCACGTCATATTTTTGGGGGCGTTTTCGCTCTAAAAATTTTGAATTTTTTCTCATCTGTATAAAGTATGTTTTCCCAAAAAGATAGAGCCTTATTTTTGTACTTTTTAGCAACATCCATACGCTTACTCTGCTTTACCTTGGATATGTATGGTATCCTTCCATGTAAGCCATTTTTGTGAATCAGTCTCCTGACTGTACTCGCACTTACTGGATTGCCTGATGTGTGCGTTATGTTCTCCGATAATTTAACTGCACTTGAATCTGGATATGCCTTTACTTCTCTTACTAAAGCTCTAACTTCAGTGCCACTAAGCCGCTTTGGGCGTCCAGATCTCGGTAAATCTTCAACCTGATGCTGTTTGGCGTAGTTATCAACTATTTTTTTTTATTGTTCAGTGGTTCATGCTCAGGATTTCACCAATTTCACGCAAGGATTTGACTTTTTCTTTTAAATCTAACATAATTTCCCATAGTGAGATTATCTTCCTTTATACCTTTTTAGTTATTATTAATAAGCACAAATCAACTTTAAATTATTGTTAGTGAAGTAAAACATTAGATCAGTACAAATTTTTCACAAAAAACTTTAGTTTCTTCCCCGAAACATAAAAAATCTAAGTAACTCTAAGTAATCAACTGTTTACTTTTTTTTTGACGCGTAAGATCTGATGCATTTCCAAATTCGAGAGATTTGAGCAATGTTGTTGTCACTTGTTTTCATTTCTTGTTTCATAATTGTAAATCTCTAAATGGTATAGTAGTAAACTCTGTAATATTACTTTTTATCGTAAGTCAATAATAACTTTGTAAAAAGATAATTTACGGATGAAGAGTTGGTGTTTACTTTCTTTTGACGCTCACTGTATGTGTCTTAGAGTTCAGAGTTTTTACGATCTTAAAACGGTCGAAAATTAGTGCAAGTCATTTATAAATTTGAATTTGCAACTTACTTCTAGTTATCGCACTCGAGAAATAAAACAATAGCAACAATTTCAGTTCATCTTTCATATTTCGTTTTTTTCCGAGTTCATGAAGCATTACAGAGTCATAATGTCTGCGGTCAGATAAGTGACAAAATATATGCGTGGCTAGCCAACTAGTTTTATTTAAGTGTTTTTATCAGCAATATGAATTATTTCATACTCACAAACTCTGAATGCTCAGAAAATTATTTGAAGGGAAATGACTATCTACGTATAAAAGTATCGTTTATACGATTGTTTTTCGAATTTTTGGAAAACACTTAAAATTTATAACTCCATAAAATGTATAAAAATTACTAATGAATACAAAATACAGTACAAAATAACATTCTACATAAATCTCGAAATTTGAAAATAATTGACGGCAAGAAGCAGCTCCTTTACTTTTCACAAAAAATGCCCCATATATACAGGATGGTGTTTATATTGAAAATTTTATAGATATTTTAGCATTGGGTTCAAAAATAACTCTCACAAAATTTCAGCTTCCCAGCTAGAACTTTTAAGCGGCACGAACAGATTTTGTGTCCGATTTCATTGAAGTTTGACAAAAAAAACAGACTAACTAAAAGGTACAAAAAATATGATTTAGGTGCCAAGGTATAAAGTATCTTAGTTGTATGAAAGATGCCACACCCTATTGTCAAACCCTGCCCATATTTATCGTGTGGCAGAAAATGCGAACAATATATATACAAAGAATGGTTTTGTTTTTCTTTTTTTCCTTGCACATAGGCCTATGTGTTAGCATAAGACTTAAATAAAATTCTCTTCTGCTTTTTTTGTCAAATTTTAATGAAATCTGACCCAAACACGGTTCGCACCAATTACTGGTTTGAGTTAGGAAACCGAAATTTTTTGATATTATTTTTCAACCCAATAATAAAACATAGGCACAAAAATAGCTCAGACAAATTTACAAAATTTTCAAAATATACACCCTAATGCACAGTTGTGGAGAAAACATTAGAAAAAGACCCGCGACTTTGTACGTGTAGCCTGTTTTCTTCTGTTCTCTCATTGGCAATTCTATTTATTTTATTGAGTTTCGTTTTGTAAATCAATTTACTCCAACGCTCTCAAAATGGCTTCAATTTCAGCACGCATGGCTCTCCCTAATGAATTCATCATGTATCAATAAGCCAGGGGTCGACAGAATTAAAAGTGTGAGAGTGTTGTCAAGAGAAGAGAGGCTGCACCAAAAGAAATTTTTCGCTGGAATCGTTTGCGAAATGAATGTTGCGGCCGAAAGTGGAAATTAGTAAAAAGATTAGAAAAAGGTTTTTAGAGTCTAAAAATTAGAGGGCAATGCATATTTTGTTATATGGCTTAAAAACTTTCAACGAAAACGCATTGTGACATATCATAGGATCATAGGAATGCGTGTGATATTTGAGCGCACAATTGTGCTATGGGGTGTCGACCACTGCGTTAGGCCATGGAAAATGCAAAAACAAAACGCACACACACAAAGACATTAACTTGCCATTTAACGGTTTGTTATGTTTGTTTCTATTCGCGCAATTAAATAATTTGTTTAAGCATTTTTAAAACTTAAATAACTTAGCATTAAATAGAGAATACCCTGATGACTCTTATTAGAGATTGAGAACAAGCGTCTAAGAATTTAAACTAAGCAAATTTGATTAAAGTCGATCCAGTTGATTTTGCGTGATGCGCGGACATCGATGGACATAGCTATCACTTTATTTATATGTGAAAGGGAAAGTTAAAAGGGACCTACGGGTCGAAAAAATTTCACTTTTTTAGCGATTTTTATAGAAGAATCTACGCTCTTTTCAATGCAACAAACTACAGCTTTCTCGCTGCATTAGTTTTTCACAAATTCACTTCAAACATGGACACATTGACAAAAAAAAAAACGTACAAAAAAATCCAATGTGACAAAATTCTGGATCCAATATGGCAATCCAAAATCCTATCAATTGTTAAATTACTCGGCCGCCATATTGGATCTGCCATTTTGAATTTTGAGAAATTGATACTAGATTCGTAATCAGCGACCCTAAAAACCCCCGAGTAACAAGTTTCAAGCTAGTCCGATCAGTTTTTAAAAAATTCGTCCGCCATATTGGATCCGCCATTTTAAATTTTTAAAATCTGATACCAGTTTCGTAATCAACGACCCCAAAAACCTCAGCATAACAGGTTTCAAGCTAAGAAAACGTTCAAACGCATCAAAATCCTCTTCTTAACTTCAAAGTCGTTTTTCTCGAAAACTTATTTTCGAACCGAGGTCCCTTTTAACTTTCCCTGTCATATATAGACAACCTTGTTCAAAGGAATATTCAAACTGAACATATTTTTAAGAACGTAAAATTTTTTTTTTGTACTGCCCTACTAAGCGTATCTCAAAAAAATTCAAATTCATGATTCGCACTACTCCAAGTGCCGGTATCTTAGTTCAAACATATAAAAAATCTCCTAAGAGAGTTTTCTCCATTTCAATTTTACAGGTATTTCAACAAATTGACATAAACAAAACATCAGTTATTTCGAAACGTATATTTTTGAGATACGCTCTTTTCGCTTAGTAGGACACAATATTCCTCACTTCTATGGTCCTTTTTTTCCTCATAATTTTATGAAAGAAAAAAAAATATAAGTATGTAATAGAAGTCAGAGCAAGTGCACTTGCTGTGACGTCAGACTATAGGATTTACCATCAAGTATAGGTCAAATTTGACATTCTGCAGCTCATCAGTAGCAGTAGCACAAAACAGAACGATACATCGAAATTACTTTTCTTCGTCTGCTTGTGATTTGTAGTCCGCTGTGAACGTTGTTCAACTCAACAAAACATTTACAACAAAATCATCGTTTTTCTTAAGAAAGAAAAAGAAGCGATCGCATAAACAAACGCCACATTTGACGCCAGTTTCTTTTATTTCTACATTCTTGGAATTGACATTTTGAACGAATTCTTGGGTTTCCCGTTAAAAAAAGGTTATTAATATTTGCAAATGTTTCTGAAAAATCATTGCATCTCCAAAACTACTATATCATATTTGAAAGATCTGTTCACCAATATTGTTGCTCATTAAATTATATCGCATATGCCACGCAGAATTTGGATATAAGTCTAGGGGTTTCCAACTTATCTTGATTTTTACAAAATCTATATCCGCACAAAGCATGAAAACGTACGACTTGCCATTTCATTTGCAGCTGCAGTGTTCACCTCTCTTACTTTGCATTTTATTTTGTTTTGATTTGATTTTTGATTTGCGTACATAAAAACTTGGAAGACTTGCAATGTGACTTGATGGCCGTTTCAAGTGCACTTACGCAGACCTCTAGTATGTAACACTGATGCCAATAGTAAGTAGATCAGCCTTTTCACCTAATAACTTCCAAGCATCTACGAATTATTGAATTGACAAGACTCTGGTACTCTTCTTTTATTTTTTTTTCCAACTCACTGCTTATTCCGTGATATAGAACCACCAATTTTTCTCTGCCTTAGATGATTTATCTTTATCCTGCATAAGCTCACATTTCAAAAACATTTCCTCTTCTCCAAATGATAACATAATTCTGGTATCTGGTACACACATCATACCCTAAACTGAAACAGTGGGCCAACAACTTTTGCGGAAAATATTCCCATAACAGCCCACCTCCATATTGGACAGTGTTTTTCCTATAATTTGGGTCATACGCTGGCTTACTGTACGCCGTACGTAAGATTTCAATCAGATCTGTTTATTTTAGTTTCGTCTGACCACACGGCTCTTTTCTAATTACGGTGAACGATATGTCGGCCTGCAAACGCCACCCTACGTTTAATGTTTTGTGCAGATAATACTGGGAACTTTCGTGGACTCCTCGCTTTTGAGTCTATTTCTAATATTTCAGCTGGTGACTTCGTTATTTTGATTCTTTTTAGTTCCTTGCAAGTAGTGAATGGATTAAATTTGGAATAGCGTACCAACATTTGTTCTGACATGTAGTTGTTTTTCTTTTCCGTCCTCTTGCTTCAGCCTTTTATTCCGAATGAATTACACTAATAACCTTTATTGTGGAACACTTCATTAATTTGGATACCTGTTTTCCGGTTCCGCTCTAGGGCGTGCTATAATTTTCTGCTCCCTTTCTGTTGAATGCTTTCCTCGCCCTTTTTTCGTTAATATTTTAAAATAATAGTAAAGTAGAGTAATTTTTTATTTATGAGCTTACTCGTATATATACACAAAGCTGTTGATATCTAGTCTAAGAGGTCAATTTGTTTTCAGACTTGTCATAAAATTGGTTACATGAGAAAAATCAAATAAGTCTTTCTCACATTTCAGCGTTCAAGTGTTTGCATTTAAAAGTAAAAGTAGTTACTTCTAAATATCAAATCGCAACGAATTGATACCACAAAAATTCATTACTCAAACGGGAAAGAAAATAGAATTTTTTGACATGTGAAAGCTTAAACTGACAACTATGCGCGCCACTCATTTTGGCTTCCTTGCTGCTGGGCAAACTTTATGTTTTTACAGCACACAGCAAAATTACGGATTAAGCTGATTGAAGTGCCCCACAGGGCAAATTACCTTAACGGAAGATAATATTTTGTAGAATTTCTTCAATTTTAGAAAACAAACAATAACTGGCGGCTAAAGTTTCGCTTAATTAAGTTAAAATTGGATTTATTATGAAACGGAAATTAAATGAAGATTAATGAAAATTGACAAAGAGTTGAAAAGTTGCGTTTTAATTGCAGCACCGCTACCGATTAAGGGTCACTTAAGTTACTAATTTGAAAGGTTTTTTTTTTTGTAATTTTCATAACTGTTTCAGAATTTCTTGTAATTTTTGTAACAGAAATATAAGATTTAAAAAATTATAAAGACTCAACGAAATAAAATGCAAGAACTGTAAACAAAACAACTTTTACCAAAACTTTTACTAACAAAGAAAGTCATTCATCACTTGGTGACATCACTTGGTGGCTTTTGATGTCAGCAGCCATTGCATGACAGACTTTGTCTGTGTTACGCCCCAAAAATATTTTCCACCATCGACTAGAATTCGCGCCGACTGACAACTTTCGCGGATTTTAGATTCTTGTCTGTGCCAACAACACGTCTTCAGCAACATTTCATTTTCATTTAATTTTTTTCGTTTTTGTTGTCTCTGCTGGGCGTTTTGGGGCGTTTTTTTTGTTGTTGTTGTTGGTTGATTTTTTAGTTTTTCTTAATTTTTTGCTTCTTTTGTTTATTATTTCTATTCATTGGTTTCTGCACATTTGGGCCAAACAGCGTAATTTGTCTTAACGGCATCTTTTTGTTTTTATGTCTGTCTTCTTCGCATGCGTCTGGTCGGTTGCGCATGCTCGGTTGTTTGGCTTGCAATTAAATTTGCTTATGGCCATATCAATTGGTTGGCTGGTTTTCTAAGTCGGTTTCATGGTTTGGTTTAGCATTTCCGTTTTCAATGGCTTTAATTCGCAACGTACGAGTAATTTGTTAAGGTAATGAAATTAGAATTTATTTTGGTGAGTACATTATTTTTGGTTGCTTGTTTTTAGAAAGTAAATTTTTTGGGTCAACAATTATAATTTCGTGTTTCACTTTTTAATGCTGAAGCTTGAAAAGTAAAAAAATGAGCTGTTTAATATGTCAGAAAGCTTGAAGACTCGTTAGCTTTTAACCTTGAAGATTTAAAAAACAATGAGGTGAGTACAAGTATGTACTCTAGGGTGATTCAAATTTTTTTTTTTTAGTTTTTTTTAAGGTGCTGTTGCTTAAAAAGTAAGTTTATGATATGAAGAAAAAGTTCACGAAATTTCAGCTCTGTAACTTAATTTTATAAGGTGGCGCCGGAGCCTGTTAGTTTTACATGTAAATTGTATGGAAAAATTATTTTTTACAAAAAAGGTATCTAAATGAATAGGTGATTAGTGTTTTTGAGCTGAAAAGGGTCGTTTTTCGACGTAATTTTTTACGCTGAATCCGAATCTGGCCTCAGAACTGACCCATCATTTCGGAATCCTGAAATATTTGAGGTTAATTACCTGAAACATGATGTTTTTTGTCTACTTTCGAGGCCATGTATAGGATTGAAAGAAAGTTGATCAGCTTATTTTTAACAAAAGCATCATTTAGTACCATCCTTGCCGTTTAAAATGAGCTATCAAGTGGTGATCTGTGATGCTTCCTTGCAAAGTTGCAGCCATTTCAAGGTGACATGAATTTGAAACCCGTTGGTTAATATTGTTAGGTTGCAACCCTTTGTAGGGGATCCAATTCATGTCACTTTAAAATGGCTATAACTTTGCAAGGAAACATCACAGATCACCACTTGATAGCTCATTTTAAAGGGCAAGGATGGTACTAAATGATGCTTTTGTTAAAAATAAGCTGATCAACTTTCTTTCAATCCTATACATGGCCTCGAAAGTAGACAAAAAACATCATGTTTCAGGTAATTAACCTCAAATATTTCAGGATTCCGAAATGATGGGTCAGTTCTGAGGCCAGATTCGGATTCAGCGTAAAAAATTACGTCGAAAAACGACCCTTTTCAGCTCAACAACACTAATCACCTATTCATTTAGATACCTTTTTTGTAAAAAATAATTTTTCCATACAATTTACATGTAAAACTAACAGGCTCCGGCGCCACCTTATCAAATTGAGTTACAGAGCTGAAATTTCGTGAACTTATTCTTCATATCATAAACTTACTTTTTAAGCAACAGCACCTTAAAAAAAACCAAAAAAAAAAAATTTGAATCACCCTAATGTACTCGTAAGGCGATGTGTGAACTTTGTGATGTTTCATTATGTTTGTAAAGAATGTCGTATGGGGCAATAAATGTTGTATGCTGTTGAAACATTTTTTAAAGTTGCTAAATGTTACAAGGGTCGTAAAATGTTGAATTTGAAAAAGTAAAAAATTCGAAAATCATTGAAAATATCGAAAAATGTTGAGAAAGTCAAAAAGTAGTGCCCAAAGCTTGTACAAAAAGGCTATCAGGGATGCTAAAAAGCAGTGCTGGTGAAATTTGTGTTAGTCAAACACAACATTAAGAATTTGTTCTAGCTTGTCAGCATCGTTTCTAAATAATACTCAAGTCATCATCTTTCGTCAAGAAATTGTATACTAGAGGAATTAAAATTCAAACTCATTTCCCGGGTAGTGGAAATTTCCAAGAAATATAAATTAGGAAAGATATAAATATAAATTAAGAAAGAAATAACTTGTTATTTTTATAAATATGTAACTTGACATTTTTATAAATATCTTGATATTTTTATGAATATCTTGTTATTTTTATGAATGTCAACTGATTCGACTCAGGTTTCGGCATTGCAATGCATATAGCTCCAAAACGGTTGGGCGGATCACCATCAAACTTGGCACGAAGTATAATTATAATATAAGCTTTTTTTTTAATGCATTTAAAAACAATTTTTTGAAAAATCGATAAAGAAAAATATTTCTCATTTTTTTTAGGGTATTTTGTTTTTTATTTTTAAATTCCAATTATGAGGTTAAAGAGGCCAACAAATGAAGTATAAAATCCAGTGGTTAATTCATTTTACCAGACTTTTTTTAAGCTGAATAATGGCATTTGAAGTAGTACATACCTTACGATTTCTCAAATTCTCAAAAACCCACTGTCGTTCAGATCTTCTTCGGAAGAAGTAGGTTTGAAAATCAACTTGAATAAAACAAAAAGTATGTCTATTCGCCACACCGGTGCTAGCACTAGCTTAGTGATTGGCGAATCCAGCATAGAAGAAGTGGATCATCAAATTGAACACACGTTGCGAAAGCCACCAACTGAAGTCGTTCGGCAAGCATTAGAGTGGAATCTTCAGGGTAGTAGAAAACGCGGCCGTGCTAAAACATCGTGGAAATTATGCCTAGGACAAAAATACATGAATCAGGAAAATGTTGGAGATAATTGAAGGCATTCGCTAAAAATTTTGCACGTTGGACTAGTTTTCTGGAGGCCCTATGCTCCGTGAGGATATAGAAGACACAAAAGAAGAGGAGTTTAAATTGAATTTATCTATGTGTACAGTTTCCTATTATTAATATCTCCAAAAACTTAGTAGACTAAATTGTATTATTACGTTTTTAAACTAAGACAAATTATTCACTTACGAACTTTTACTCTTCACTTAAAGAACTCTTTTTAGTGTCATTTAACCATCTCCAGACCTCATTGATTTCGCCATCACAAGAGGTATCGATAGAGCCTTATTAACAGCCGAGATAAATTTTGAACTCTCTTCAGATCATTCTCCAATCATTTTTTGCCTTCTAGAGAAATCAGTTGACCTTAAGCCCCCTATGAGACTAACATCTCATAAGACTGACTGGCTAAAGTACAAAAAATACATAAGCTCACACATCCACTCAACCTATTTGATAGAACACAACGAGCATATTGACGATGCTGTTGCCGTTTTTAATACAATACTGTATTCAGCTGCTGAGCACTCAACATCTGATCAGGCTGAGAAAAATACAAAAACCCGTTTCCTTACTAACAGTGAAATTGAAATTCTTGTAACAGATAAGCGTAGGTTAAGGCGAGAGTGGCAGGTCCATAGATCCCCAACTTCTAAAGGAAACCTAAAAATTGCTACATACAAACTTAGGTCTGTGTTAAAAAAACAAAGAAGACGTGGAACTGCAAAAATATGTCTCAAAACTTGCTCCAAATGCTCATGGACTAAAATCCTTGTGGAAACCAAGCAAAAAAATTAGAGCACCGACTGAAAGTGAATTGCCGATAAGAGACTTACATGGAAATTGTTCTAGAAGTGATGAAGAAAAAGCTTAGGCTTTTGCCAATCACTTAAATACAGTTTTTCGACCAAATCCGTACATTCAAGGTTTCAAGCCTTCCCAACTGCCAATAAACATCGATACTATCCAAATGAGTTTCCACAAGAAAGAAATGTGTCCTAAAGAAGCCCCTGGGTGTGATAACATCACTCCCAAATGATTAAGAAATTGCCTCACTCAGGTGTCATCTTTCTGACCAGGCTTTTTAATGCTATAATTCAGTACGGATATTACCCAAGAGAATGGAAAAACTCGTTGATAACCATGATACCAAAACATGGGAAAGATCGTACACTACCGTCATCGTATAGACCCATAAGCCTTTTACCTTGCTTGTCAAAATTATTTGAAAAATTAATTCTAGCAAAATTAATGCCATATATTACTGATAAAAACTTATTACCGCCTCACCAATTCGGCTTCCGAAAACAACACGGCGCAATCGAACAGGTTAATAGGATCACAAATGAAATAAGAAAGGCTTATGAGCGCAATATTTCTTGATGTCGCACAGGCGTTTGATAAAGTATGGCATGAAGGCCTTACCAAAAGAATTGAACACCTATTGCCTCTTAATGTTCATAAAATATTTACTTCTTACCTCGAAAGCAGGTTTTTTGACATAAAATACAAGAATTTTATTTCAGCTCACTTTAATATAAGAGCAGGTGTCCCTCAAGGTAGCGTACTAGGACCGTTTCTATATGTATTGTATACCTCAGATTTACCAATCAGTGCCAACACTACCATCTCAACGTTCGCAGATGATATCGCAGTCTTAAGTTGTAACCGTTGCCCTTTGGAAGCTTCTCGAAACCTCCAGCTTCATTTAAAATCAATAGAAAAATGGTTATAGCTATGGCGCATAAAAATAAATGAGCAAACATGTAAGCAATTTACTTTTACTATTAGGCGTGGTGAATGCCCTGCAATTGTACTAAATAATATTTCAGTCCCACAGGACGAAATTGTTACATATCTAGGTATTCAATTAGATCGACGATTAACATGGCGTAAGCATTTTGAAGCCAAAAAACCCAATTAAAGTTAAAAACCGCCAGTCTTCACTGGTTAATTAATCATCGTTCCCATTTGAAGCTTGAATATAAAATCCTTTTGTACAAAACAATCATTAAGCCAATTTGGTTATATGGTATCCAATTATGGGGTAACGCCAGCTCCTCAAACATTGAACTAATACAACGGGCTCAGTCCAAAATCTTAAGAATATTTACAGCTACCCCATGGTATATACGGAATGAAAACATTCACCGAGATCTATGCATCCCCATGGTAAAAGATGAAATTAACAGAATCAAACAAGCCTACGCCATAAGGTTGCTGCATCATCCGAACACATTGGCTCGTAATTTAACAAACATAGAGAGTCGCTCGAGATTAAAAAGAAAGAATCGTCCTTCTATGCAAGTCACTTACACCGAACCAAACTAAACAGCTCAAACGTTTTACCCTCTCTCCGAGGCACTACACGTAATCATAAAGAATCATATGAGGACTTTGTACCGGGACCTAGCTCGTCATGGGCACAGTACTCCAATACAAATCAACCTTGACAACTTACCGCCGCCATCTCCCCTTCCGATGAGGGTGTAAGACTGGGACCTAGCTCGTCTCGGCCGCTTTCCGATGAATTGAAGAGAGTAGCAGGAAGAGAGTTGAAACAGTGTCTTCTCGGTCTTCTTTGGGTGCTAGACCGGGACCTAGTTCGTCTCGGCTACCACCTCAAGAACGTCCTGGAGGCACTAATCACTCCCAACGTGGTCGACCGGGACCAAGTTAGTCTCGGCGACCATGAAGACAATCGTTTTTGTGGTACTCGAAACCCCCATTCGGGTAGACTGAGACCTAACTCATCTCAGCTACCAAGCTAAGACCGGGACCTCGGTCGTTTAGGCTGGCAAAGAATATGGGGAGACGCGATCGTCAGCTGCGTCCATACCTATGCTCCAACGAGCTATTCGCTCGTGTGCATTCACTGTGCTGAGCCATACACAAGCTGCACCTACTCGTACTACAAAAGAAGTATAAGTCCCAGCTAACTTTTGTTTCTGGAGACAAGTTCATTATTAAATTATGCATTCATTATTCACAATAATAATGTATAATAATGTTACTTAGTTTAAGATTTTAAAACTTATTGTTAGTCTCTTAAGAGAAGATTCAATAAAAGAAAATGAAGTTTAAAAAAAAAAAAATTTTACCATCATTTAAAAAAAAAATCAATTTGGCGGAATATCTTGTGTCTTCTGGTGAGGTGAAAAATTCTAGTGGTTTGCTAAGTACTGCATTTTTCGCTGTGATTGATGAAACTATACAGATACACATACACATATAGTATGTTCTTACTTGTGGTTATCTGTAAAAATCATTCCATATAAAAGTAAATTAAATGTATTACTCAACTCACAACACTTGAAAAATCATTGTTTTTCCTTTTAGCTCCAATTGCGGAAACTAAAGAGCTGTTTATTTTCCATTCAATCATAGTCATTTCGTAATAATGAATGCAAAAATTTTATGTACCGTGAATTTATTTCTGTAGGTAACATACATACGTTACAATACCTTAAATACATTTATGCCAAAAAATTACGTTTATTTTCGAAAAATTAATGTGGTGTAAAATATGAAGTAAGTAATTTCCTAAGTGGGAGTATATTTCCTTTTGTAGTATTCTTCAATCAAATTGCATATTTGTTTTCATAATAAAAGTGCATAAGATTTATGTTAAGTAAAAACGTATGGCATTACATGAAATTGTAGTAGGTGCTAGGTTTAGGTGGAGGCAAGTCAAGTATTTTTCTTTGCTCAGTACTTTTGGGTAATTACAAAAAGTAGAATAACCGATTCTTCTAAAACAAATTTATGTTGTATAGGATAATCTTTTGAATAAGTAATTTATAAAATGATATACATATAAATAAAATTGCAAATAAGTATATCTTTTTCTGAAAAATTAAATTTTTTGCACCGATATGAGCAAAATTCGTGCCTAGTGTTATATTTTAGACCAAAACTTCTGAACTACTGAGATAATTTTTAGAGCTATAAGGAATGTGAAATGTAACTTAAAAAAATATACTTTTCGACTTAATAGGAATTTTTGAAATTAAGATTAAAACACATATTTTCGTAAAACCGTTTTTCTATAAAAAAAATTGATCATTAATCTACATATCGTCACCTCAGCAAAATCATGAAACTGAGAAAACAGCGTTTTAAAGTTATTTACTCTGCGATTTATTATTTAAGGATTATTAATGTTTTTTTTTTATTATTTTGCCTCTCTGTAATTACCTATACGGTATTTGAAAAAGATTATTGAAACTTACATTTGATTTTTCTGTAATTAAAATTATCCGGATTTTTATGAGTTAGGACATTTGCATTCTGAAACTCCACGTAAAAGGTAGGTATATTACGTTTGATCCAAAACACACAAAAAGTCTTCTTTTTTTATTCGTGAACATGTTTGATGGGGGGCATAGGAAAATGGGTATGTAGAAAAATCTATTCTTAAGTGTTTTATTTGAAACTTTCGTTACGTCACGCGTAGTGCTAACGTTCACGGCACGCTCATGCTAGTGTTATATTTTAAACCAAAACTTCTAAACTACTGAGTCGATTTTGACAAACGAAATATCGTTGTTTTCATATTACCAAGAAGAGTATAATATAGCTATTAGTACTTCAAAAATCTGTTCACAGAGAGCGCTGTATGCAAAAAATAAAATATAATAATTTTATAAGTCACATATTTGAATAAGTCACAAGTCATCAATTGGTAGAATAATATTTTTTTTTCATCAAAAGAATCAGATATAAGAAAGTACCATTCGTACTTCAAAATCCATTTTCGGACTTTTTGCAACGATTGGTGCTAGAAATTTTTTGTCTTGAAACGACGCCAAATTACCGCCGGGGATACCTTTTCCCCTCTCTTACAAAAGTCCATTCTCACTTTTGACCTGAGAGCGATTGTTTACTATTTAATGTGACTTCAAAGGCAAGAAAAGCAGTATTTTGAAAGCTGCAGCTAGGACATAAAGCATACTGAGATCTTTGGAACGGAGAGAGTTAGCTAAATTTCGATAACACCAACCGAAAGAGTGTATTTTCTTAAGTAAGTTGGCGTGTTAAAAAAAACTTTGTCAAAAAGTGCGATAGGACACCTATGTACACTCTAAGGTGACGATATATTGCTTATTATCAAAAGTTAAGGCAAATCTTACTCATATTTTTTAATCACTTTAATTCACTTTAAAGGAAATGTCTTTTTAATTCTTATGAAAAAAATAGAGTATTACGCAAGATAGCACCTCAAAAAATGTCTGTAAATTGGTGAATAGATTATAATTCTATGTGTTATTTTTTAAAAGGAATTGCGCAGGATCTTAGTCAATAGAGAGTTTGTTTTAAGTTCAATATGTGTACTATGTTTGAGGCTGAGTACTGATAGGTAGATAGTTCTTAAATTCTAAGTAATGATAAGAACATGTTTATCCTTTGCTCTTCAAATTTCTTTAATTAGTTAATGCTGTTAGTCGGCGTATAAAAATGTGCATTACACGTAGTATACTGCCACAGGCCAACCTATAATGAGCTCGAAAGTTGATTTGACAAATTTGTATAAAATCGAACTGCAAACGATGCATAATGTGCTCCAGCAGTAACACTACAGCTGAAAAAAAAAAACAAAATATTAAAAAATTTATTTAAAAGATGTGTCGATATTAGTATTATTGAGGAAACATAGTATTATCCGGAATATCATATTCGATGATTGAAGCAAAGATAAAGGATATTGCCGACTGCTTATAATAAAATCCAAAAAAAATATAAATTCACATTTTTTTCGAGAAAAAATTGAAAAAAGTTACTCATTGCATCAATTGATGAAGAAAGTTCGAATATAAATCTTATGCGTCTCTTGGGGTAACCTGGAACTCCGAAGGCACCGTTTTAGGCCCATGTTTGTAAACAAATTTTTGCACTAATCGATGGAGAAAATAAATCTCAGTCATCACTAGAGGCTGCCCGGGGCCCGAAAGAGCCAGTTTTGCGCACATTTAAAGAAAATTGCTTGTAACAAAAATCGATAAAAAAGGTTGAAAATGATTCCTGGATGTGTCCCTGCTTGGGTGCACTTTCATTTCATCAATTAAAAACAATAACTTTTACTGTCAACTTTTAACAACAAAGTTAAAAAACTTTTATTTAAAACATTTAACAATAAAAGTCCAAGAAAAGACATAGAAGCCACTAACTTTAAGCTTCTGATGAAATATTTTTAAATCAACTTCAATATTTCATTTTTTCAAGTTTCAAGTCAGACAATACATAAAGAAATTCTATTGTCAGTTACATTCGGCTCTGGCTAAAAGGCTACCGAAAATATGCAATATTAGTTTCAATTAATGCGTAGTCTTCTTATTAAATGCATAACATATATCTGTTTTATTTTATGTCATTATAATGGCTGTCCAAAACTTCTTCACATTATTCATTTACCTGCCATGCTATGTCCAAACACGAGCACTATAAAAGCACCCTGTAACATGCGCAAATTAAGCGGTTGTATAACGTCGACACTTTTCGGTGCTGCCTCTGATGATGATGTAGAACTTTTGCCATTTGAAGCATCCTGACCGCCACTTGAATCATCGCTACCGCTACTTGTGCCATCTGTCCCAGTTGCTGCTCCTGATACTGGTGTTTGACTTGAATGTTGACCCTGTTGCTCATTGTAATCAACTGCGATAATACGTGATTGAGTTTCATATTCGGCGCTGGTCATTTTATCTAATATGCCACCCTCAAAGAGATGAATAAGTCTAAAATATCAAAGAACTTAGTTGGATGGCTACTAAATGATACGTTTATGTTCGAAACATACACATCATTTACACTGTCAAGAAATGGACAACCAATTTGTACCGCAACTGCTGAGTAGCGTGTGTATAGTTTTTGACTGAGTTGAAAGGACTTAGAACCTGAAATAAATGAAATAAAAA
The DNA here is from genome assembly GCA_949775025.1 of Tricholauxania praeusta. Taxonomy (NCBI): domain Eukaryota; kingdom Metazoa; phylum Arthropoda; class Insecta; order Diptera; family Lauxaniidae; genus Tricholauxania; species Tricholauxania praeusta. The sequence continues at coordinate 99,108,572 of OX459030.1, read as the reverse complement.
TAGATGAATTATAAGAATGATTATTCTTCAAAAAACTTAAACAGGAATGAGTATTATTTTCCATTACATAAAAGAATGAACATTTTTTAGCAAACTAAAAAGTCGGATTCCAACTGGGAAATAAATTATCAATACTATTGATTTGATTCTGGGGCAATGACCATTTCTATTAAATTATTTTTGGGGAATGCTCAGTATATTCTCATTGGCAGTGGAAATTTTAGAGAGCTCATTCTCTTTTGAAATCAAAATGGAATTGACATTCCTTATCAATTCCATTAAATGAGGTATTCAATCCATTTATAGCTTATTTTGGGTTAAATATGAGAGTGCCTGCTGAGTGAGTATTTTAATCAACTCAGCTTTTATTTATTCCTTATTTGTCTAAGTAAAGTGTATTAAACTATATGGTGCTAAAGGTGATAAAGGTAACGCTCACTTATCAAAGTCCATCCCCCAAGCGTTCCTAGTTCACTTACCAAATTGTTGTATATTAAAGTATAATGTCTCTCTGCCGCCAAGTACAGCTTTATTTTCATAGCCATCTGCAATCAACTTCAGACCAGCTTCCACCGAGTCAATTAAATAACCATCATCATCATCCATGTTTTGTTGTTTCATCAGAGCAAACAAATTGCGAAAAATCTCTGTACCATTCTGTAAGAGAGTCAAGAAAACGTTCAGATTTACTACATTTTTGAAATTTTCGCGATTCGAACTATTAGTTTATTATTAAATCAACACTTCTGAAAGTCTTGTTCCTTGTTTCAAGATGTTGTTTTGTGAAATAAGTTGTTCTTTATTCCAAGTTGATTATCTCTAGCCAGAGCAAGCCCAAACATTAGGCTACACAATTCCTCAAACTTTTTACGCTATATTATACTTTACCTATAAACCATTGACTGCACCAGTTTCAAAGTCAGTTTTATGTATTCTTCGCAAACTAAGCGTTAACGTTTTTATGCTGGTTGCATTGAGTTTTGCTCCATATTTGATCACATGTATTTCAGGGATTGATGATTGATCCTAGACCAGACGCGCATAGAGATGCAGTACAAGCAATTTGACAAGCCTAGCCGTAGACTGCTGGCAACTCGCTGTGACAGCTTTGAATTGCAAGCCAAAAACAACTGGAACTTCTTTATTTAAGTATTTGATCCGAGTGTATCAATTACTTCACAGAGAAGCTCTTCAATATCGGCAGATTTCATGGACGATTCCTCAAAAAGTTTCCAAGCAGAACAGTGGGAGGAGAAAGGATCGGCAACTCGATCACGGAGGCCTCGGTGAAAGCGTGTGGCTCTGAATCAATTCTAGAGTTTTAACAGACAGTAACATACTTTGACTCTAAAGCTCAATAACTGAGCATTCACATTGGCAGTAATACATAAAAGTACTTCCCTAATTATGTCTTTTTAGTTGGATGGATGAGTACAGCTCGGGAAGAATACGTAGAGCAACCAACTCAGCGTGGTGGGCAATGAGCTATATAATAAGTAAACGATTTGGTTAAAAATGCCAAAGCAGAACATTTTTCTTGACCGCACTAAAATACTCCCTGTCCTAATAAAATTGTATTAAGTTCACTGTAGACAGTAGTTCTTAGCAAATCCAATTGAAGTATTAGGAAATAGTGTACTGCAAAGAATTTCTTTCAGTTGCCGTCCAACTTTTGGATGAATCTTGTACTAGGTGCCTGTCATACGTCCTACCAAGATTTCCCAACTAAAACAAATTGGTTTTGCTTGTTGATTATGTTTACTTAAAAAATTTTTTTTAGATGTTTTCTTTCCATGAAGTTGCAGAAATAATATCAGCCAATTGGCCACCGCCAAAGCTAATATACAATAGGTGGCCAAATTATTGGGGACAGTACTCAAATTTTTGTATTTTCTAAGTAGTTAAACCGAAGTTTTCATAAAGTTTATTAATTTTCTTTTGCTGCTGGTATCATTATTGTTGTTTTTGATAAGCGGCAATATTAGTAGTCTGCTTCATCTACTAAATAAGAGAGGTTAAGTGAGATTACTTCTCATTTGGTAAAACGTGCTGTTGTAGTTTAGTCTTTTATAGTTTGAATAAATAATGTTTTGTACGCCTTTCGTGTCCGTAATGTTCAAAATGTAAATAATGGTTCTTATTTAATTAGTTTTACTAAGTTTCATGAATTAATTTATATTTGGACAACGGTATTGAGGTGCAACTTCAAAAGTGTTTCTTTTTTGAATGGACAAATCTTCAGGCACGTTTATAAGAAAATATAGAGAAATACAGACATAATTATGTCACTCATCATAAGAGACATTACTACACTTGCAGGTGTTTAAAAGTCGGTTTTTAACCGCATTAAAAAAAATAGATCAAAACAAGACTCTGAACGCAAACCGCAATGTGCCAGAAAAAGAATCACCACAACTCGTACCGACCGTAAAACTATGGACATCTGCCTCGAAAATTGTAAGAAAAGTATGGCTCACTTAACTACGATGATAAACGACGGGGAAATTATCGTCTCCAAAGGGACAAGTCGGCTGCATTTGACAAAATGGAACCTGATCGCTCGTCGTCCTATCAAAAAAAGGTACCTGACCGATGCCATGAAGAAGAAGTGACTGCAATCGGCCAAATAACACTTAAATATGACTGTTGCGTAATGGAATCGAGTACGTGCTACTTCTTAAAATAGAGTAGTTCGTGAACTACTGATTTTTATTTTAATAATCGTGTTTTACCGGTATACTTCTCTGACGTGTCAAAATTCCAACTTTTGGTTGACAAAAGTACATTTTTCCGACGATGCTCTGGGGAGCAGTTCCACCCCGACAGACTTGTAGAGAGGGCTAAGCACCTGGCTAGCATCATGGTGTGACCTATGATCTCAGCCAAAGGCATTGGACCCCTATACATCGTGGTAGGGAGCATAAGGCAGGACCAACACAAGCGAGTACTAGGAACTCGCCTGCTATCACAGCTCGAAGAATGGTTTCTTGGTGACGAGAGTATATTTTTATGCACTATTCGGCACCTTGTCAAAAATGTTAGCTATTTGCCTTGGCTGGGAACTCACCTGACTTGAAGCCCATTGAGAACATGTGGGAGTTAACCAAACGAGCGATGGTCAAAGAATTGAATACCACCAAGCGGAAGTTGATTGAAGCAATCGTCAGAGAATGGCATCACAACACCGAACTCCAACAACATCCAAAAAAATTGTATACAAAGCATGCCCGACGCATACAAGCCATAATTGCAGCTATGGGTGGAATCACCAAATATTATAATTATTTGCATAAAATTTTCGGAGAACGTAAATATTACTTTTACGAAAAGACAATTGAATGTACACTACGTAATATGTTGATTTTAATATCGTAATAGAATATTATAATAAATAAAAAATACTTACTAGACCTAGATTCAATTATTTGCTCAAAAAAATGATTTAAACTAGAAAATGCAAAAATATGACTATTGTCCCCAATAATTTGGCTACCCACTGCACATTTAGGCTCGTTTCACAGAAATTTCTATAACTTTCTCAATGCTTTTGGTAATAAATTCTCCACTTTTAGTTGGATATTCTCTTTTAATGCCGCCAAACCGGTTCATATAGAACTATGACTTTAAAAGCTCCAAGGAAAGTATTCTGAAAAGGTTATATTAAATGATGTACTTTATCTCGTGCTGTGTGTGCAGTTGCACCATTCTGCCGATACCATATACTGTAATAGTGTTTCTGACGTCGTCTTATATCTGTAAAATAATATCTTTTCTTCTGCAAAATCCGCACCATACATTGACTTCTAAAATATGTAATGACTATCCGTGCATAACAAGCTGACTTTCAGTACCCCAAAAGTGATTATTTGCTTATTCTACATCTCCGGCAGAGTAAATACTTTCGCGCCACCTTGTACTTACTTAATTGATAATGTAGACACTTTATTGTCCAGTGAGAAAGGATAAAGCTTTAGTTGTGCAGACAGTAAAGATTATTATAGCAGATTTTTCGAACATTTAATTTACAGAGCCAACAAATAAGGACTGCACTGTTAAACTCACCTCTAACATCTCTAAAGATGAACTCTCCTTTTCCACATACAATTGATAACCATCGCGCAGCATAGCATTCTGTAGACGTTGTAGCGTATTGATCGGTGGCTCATGTGCGGGACGTGCAAACTGCGATGTTAGCTGTGCCGAATAGACATCAGCCAAAACATAAGTAGCAGCGATCCAATAGACAATCATCAAGAACTTAGCACGATAGCCATGGTAGAGCTCTTTACAGGCTGAAAAATTAAATACTTTTTGAAAACTCACACTAAAAACTGCCGTTTACAACTTACATTGCTTTAGAAACAACTGAACCGTAAACCAAATACAGCGATCCAACAAATCTTTAGGCATTTCTTGTAAGTCTTTGTTTTCAGCAACATGTTGTGCCCATTGTAAACGAGCCAAACGACGGGCTGCTTCATTGTTTATGGTAATCTCACGTATATAGACCATGTGAAAACGTGTCCCATCTTCATAGTGTTTTTGATCATCTTTTAAATTCCATTTGTAAGGTATAGCAATGATTGCATAAAATATGGGTCCAGATAGTACAATAGTCAGTAGCAAATAAGGCCAAACGTCCCTTTTGAAAGGTCTTATAATCGCTAATGCTTCATTTAAACGTCTTGGTGCATGCGTGGCGAAGGCACCTGAATCGGCGAGTGTAAAAAATGAGAATTCAACAGCTTTGCGACGTTCCCAACTTAAACTTACATCGCCGAGTAGAAAATCTGCCAACTTTATATGGAATTTTATTAGTTGAATGGAGTTTGATAAATCTGAACTTGATGATAAATAAAAATGTACAGCGTATGCTGGCTCAAAGTATAACTTCTTTTAAAGTATTCAATTTGTATATAAAACACTATGACAGAAGGATATTGAATTTCCTAAGGGAAATGATATAGATTTTTCTTCATTGATTGCTAGTTTTGCAGAAAGGACAACAGCACACATTATTCGGTCTCAAAAATTTTGAAACATTTACCGATGAAAAGAAGTTACACTTTAAAAGCCAATTGGTACTTACTCCATTTTGCAGTAGTCCTATGCCACCGGTAAAACTCTCATTGGCCTCTTTTTCAAGACGCATTGAACCTTGCGTTCTACTTGGTGCCTCTATGTAAACATATTGAAAATTCATATGTTGTGCCAAAAGATTCAATAGCCGATGGTCACGTCCACCGCTCACATTGACCTCTGCATAATCATCAATGACGCTTGGTATATCAATTTCGGGATCAAAATCACCGTCCATGATCTCAAAAAAGGAAGTATTGCTGGACTCATTATTGTAGTTGACCCAGAACCAGGGTGGGGACTTGTGTGTGATATTTTTTAGGTTGAAGAAAAAAAGTTTTTAGCCGATGCGTTATTTACTTACATGAAAAACCGGCACTCGAAATACTCTACCATTGAAATTGGAATAAACCGATGCGGCACTGGGTAGCAATGGTACTTTTTGTAGTCCCAAATTATCAGCATCATACCAGTTGACCAAGCGCAAATTGCTATCGCCGTCTGGCACAGCTTGATTGTAGTATATGCGAAAACTAAGTGGAGCTTAAATGTAAGAGTTATATATTAATGCCGCATACTTACGCCTTTTTCCGCGGACGTGTTATCACTGCTGCTCTAATGGGCTCCTCAAAGCGCACTTCATTTGACTTTGGTGGATATTTGGCACCCCAGTAGAAAATGAATAAACTCAGCCGATGCGATAGTTTCCGTTCATGTATGCGTGCCGATAGCTCATAGGGCTTACAAAATATCAAATTAAAAGTTTCAATTGAACCTTGCAAATTTGACTCGATGTATTGAAAGAATAATTCGACATCATAGAATATGACCGATTTAAAGTAAAGTTTATGCAGTTGATAGATAAAATCATCGACGTTTTTGTGACAATTTTCCATATGTTCAATGTTGGAATCGTAACATTCGCTTGGTTGATGTGAATGCGGGGGGGATAGTATAGTCAATGAAGAAGGTTTCAATCCGTTTATTATTTCGGAGAGTGCTGAAATGAGCAAATAAATGTTTTTATTGATATTTCATTCAAAGCAGTGTCGGCCAAAGAGAGTAAGTCAAATTTATGCCTTTCTTAAAGAGAGAATGAAAGCTTCAAAGTTTTTAGTATAGAGAATTGAAAATAAGAAACTAAGAGCAATAAGTAATACAGCCATGTAATGCTAAAGGAGTAAAAGTTTCCTCCTCAATCGATCGCACATCCAAAGTCAGGCACGCTGCGAAAGAGCAGACTTTGCTTAAGCAAAGTCTGAAGGTCGTCATAAGTTTCTGACGGTACCAAAATGATGACAAACTAGTGAGCAGCAAGTGGATTGGGCAAAAACATACAATCACCATTTGATTTTTGCCGCAAAGAGCAGGAGTTTTATTCATTCTGTTAGATGGGTCGGGGACTTTAAGACAGTTCTCTGTCTTGAATCCTTTTCAAGTACTGCAAATTTCCTGCTTCACTTACAATCCAATCATATTCTTCAACTGGTTAGTATCGTTCATGTTTCGAATCATATATGGATATTCAGACAGTCAGTTTAATCAATGACTTGATTCACTTCTTTCCTTAATCCATTTCCAACAATGACGATTCATCTTCTTGTCTTGAGTTTCCGATGCATATATTATTAATCCTTTTCCGATTCGAAGACAAGGGGTTTTAGTTTGATTTGCATATCTGAATATATCTTCCAGCATTATCCAGAGCCTTAAGTAACATGTCTGTAAAAACAATAAGGAAGGGAATAAGCGAAAGTAAGCAGCGCTGTGGCATACCTAGTTTTGGGATAAATGCCAAGTGTCAATGATAAAATTCCCGTAATGCGCACTTATTTGGTTGATGTCATTAGTTGAGATAACTTTCCTACATATATATTTTCTTGGGATATACTGTTGATGGCTGTGCTGTAGTCAGCAAAAAGCTTTTGAAACGCCACGCCCCAATTAGATGTTAATTTCATCCACAAACGATTGATTTTACCGAAATCCAGTTTTTGCTTTTGAACAGCCTAATCGATTTTTTCAATTTTTCTTTTTATGAGTTCTTTTGTCAGCACTTATAGTAGTGTTATATCTCACTAATTTTAGCATTCGCTAAGAACACCCTTCTTTGGCGACTTAACTTTTACCAAGTATTATTTGTAACAGATTTGAAAGAACGGGAAATGAAGAACTTTTACTGGTGTCAATTAACATATATTTAGGAGTTCAACTGCAATTTATTTGATATCAAAAGCATATTTGTTCCTTAAGGATTTAAGAGGGCTGTAATTAAAGTCAACCACTGAGGCTCCTTACTACATAGGTTATTAGCGATTCTGGTTGAGAAGAGGTGGTAGAAGATGATTCAGAAATTTCACGAAAATGCTCATCCCGTCATTAAAGTTGATCTTCAGAGAATTGAAGGTTCACAATAAGTGAGGGATTAAAGCCTTATTCGGCGTTATTCTTCTGACCGCACGTTTAATCCTCATCTTTCTATCAGCTCGTTATTTTTTAAGCAAGACACTAAGTTTACTCGCTCACCCTGTGCTTTCTGTTCACAGAGCGGTGGTGAAACAATAAGGCTTCAATTAAGCTTGGGTGCATCTGTTGTACTCAATTAGGACCATTTTGAGCTCCTTTATGGAAGACCTGCCAAGCGAGTAGTTCTTCAGTATTGTCACGTTAAATTTCCTTGCATTTGGTGTCACGCTTGAACATTTTATAGCGAACATTTTTAGTTAAAAACCGCAATGAGAAGATATTAGAAGCTCCACTCCTTTTCCTGATTATGCAGAAGTGTATGATTTGATTTTGCATGATAAGGGATACGGTGATATCCCAGTAATTTTACGACAAGGTTTGTGCGGAAATGGCGTTCTTCTAACGAGAATGGCGATTGTGTTTCAGGAATCAAAGATTCGTCATCTTCCTTCTCGTACCCAAACTATGTTTTGCAATTACGTTTTTCAGGCTTAGGATGAGCCGAATTTGGCATTTGGTTAGATCTCATTGATCTCGTTTGTCACTGTGGCTAACTTTTGCAAGAACTTCTATTTGATAGTTCTTTCTCCCAACATTGTCGCAGTTAAACTGCATGATGTAATCATCTACTTATTACTGTGTTCATAAAAATTTTTCGATGAATTTTTTAAAGTTATCACTAAAAGCTTATGCGCTTTATCCATTGCTTCAACATAAATTTGAATTTCTCTCTCTGACCGATAGGCTTAGAAGCGAAAATTGATTATCAAGCTACCAATGGCCACATCAGAAATCTCCTTATTAGAATTTGTAGTGACCATACAGTGTATGGCTGTCGCTAAACAGCTCACGAGCACAACATTCAACGTTTTCATTGTAATGTTCGAATACTTATTTTACAAACGAACCATTTGAGAACCCTTTTATACTAATAGGTATGTGCTATGCCATAAAAGAGTTATGTGTAGCCACCATAATTTATTGCACAATTAAAATATCAACACAAATATCACGTGTCAATCAATGGCTTTCATATTTTTGACATTTGAAATTGTCTGCAGGATATGCAGTAGTCGTTCGTCCTTAGCCTGTAAGAGGAATTGCACAGATAATTGCCGCATGAAGTTAGGCTTTAAAAATAGCCATCCCAGTCTATCAATATGTTCAATAATTTTAATTGCAACAAAATGATGCATGACTTGCAGTTTTAACAACAACAACAATAGCAACAGCAACAACAATAAAATGCACTTTGAAATTTAATGCAGGTCGTCAATAGATTTGATAAATTTTACTTTGGTATTTTTAACTTTTTAACTGAATTTGTCTTCCACACTTGTAGCTTTAGTAAGGATGTTGCATTTATTGTTGTGTTCTTAGGTGATACCAACATTGTTGTTGTTGTTGTTGCTGCTGCTGCAACTTGTTAAACTTCAAATTGTCTACGGAAAAGACATTGTCTGATAAACAACTCTAAAATGCAGCAACTGAACGTAACAACATACATTCATACAATTGAACTGTCTGCTTATACCATGTGCATTCGTCTAGTGGATGGAGGGACGCACACCGGAGTGCACCATATGTCGAAGTGGAGTGTGCCAAAACCATTGGCCATATGTACGTGATATTTGCCAACGAGCGGTCAGCGTGCCAAGAGATATCATCAGGCTGGCATGCATATAGCGTAGCCAGCAAAACCAAGTGAGTCAAGCGTATGATGATAGCATCTGGTCCACAAATGTTGCCAGAGAATCGTTAATCATTTTTTTTTAACAAAAATTGGCCCCTAAAATCATTAGAAACTAATTTTTATATGCAAAACGCACAATTTTTGTTAAAAAAAAATGATTAACGATTCTCTGGCAACATTTGTGGACCAGATGCTATCATCATACGCTTGACTCACTTGGTTTTGCTACGGTGGAATATCTAGCTTGTATAAGGTTTCGAAAAGTAGTTCAAATAAGAAAAGTATCATATGCCATCACAATAGTTGAAAAGTATTGGAGAGTATCGAATATTATTGACTTACTTGATGAAAATCGAAATGTGCCGGAAACTATTGAAAAATTTAAAATCAAAAAAATATAAAGTACCGCACAAGTTAAAGAAATCCAAAATTATCACATCTATATAAATAAAATGATAGCCGTTTTCGATGAACGGGATTCACGCAAAATCTACTGAATCAATTTCGATCAAATTTTTTTAGTTATCTTTCTTAGGCGCTTGGTCTTAACATAAAATTAAAGTTATCACGATATTCCTCTTAAATATCAAAATATTAAAGTCTTAAAATTGCTAAAAAAAATGAATTTCACACATAGAAAGAAGCATGTAAGCATAACAAATCGTTTAATGGCAATTTTGTGGGTTAGTAAGGGTGTGTGCGTTTTATTTTTATATGGCAATGCAATGGAAGACAAAAAACGGAATTTTACTCTCGCTCTCGCTCTCACTCTCAATTTGTCAACACAACAACGCGAAATTTTTGAACAATGAAGAATGAAAAAAAAATTACAGTAGGTTCACACATAGAAAACACACATGCTGTCCTACATGGCTTGACAACATGTGTGACTGTCAATATTGCTTTTAGTTCACATTATCGAGCATGCCATCAAACATCAATTGCAGAATTTATGAGCGTTCACATCGAAGAAAACTGCATGAAATCCCATTTAAAATGAAAAATGTTCACTGGGCTTGACAGTCAGTTCAAACAGGTTGTATGGTTGGACAATCCAGCAAGAAAATCAACAATTTTTGAAATCCATCCAACATGTGTGTCAAGCGGTCGTTCCTAGAGTTCACATTATCGAACATTGATGATGTCAAGCCATGTTGGATAGCATGTGTGATAATGTGAACTGGGCTAATTGAATGTGTTAGTTAGGCTTTGTTGTTTGTCTTTCACATGGCAATGCAATGGTATATTTATGGAAGAGAAAACAACAAGAACTCTAGATCTGTGAAGAAGAATCAAAATTGACTGTTACAGTAGTTCTAAGTATTTTAAAAAAAATTAAATTGTTTGCCTTCGCAGGAAAACAGGCTACGCGTACAAAGTCGCGGACATCTGATAGTATTCAATAAAAACGTGGAGAGTATCGAAACATTTGGTTCAAGCAGAAAACTATCGAAAAATTAGAATGTATGGTAATGAAAATAATTGATAGTATCGAATTATCGGATGTATTGATTATAAAATTTTTGAAAAGCTTATAGAAATGCAGATGCATGGGAATAACGGATAAAGTTTAAAAATTATCTATAAATATCTATAAATTATCTATTATCTAATTATCTAATAAGTAGCTTAAAAAGTCGATAATAATCAAAAAGTTGACAAGCATTAAAAAGTATAGATAAGGGGTCGGCCAGCAGGGGGAGCAAAATGGGAAACGGACAAAAGCAGGTTATCAAAGAGGATCGAAATCTTTGTTTTATAAATATGTTACTCTTTAACTTTTTATTTTTTTATTTTTTTTCATGAAAAACGAAACGAAAAACAAAATTTATAAAGCAAAAAATTGTAGAATAACTTTTGCGGCAGTCTTTTGTGAACGTTCTCTAAGGCCAAAATATACTGTATACCAAAAGTGCTTTCAAAAATAACCAGATTGACAGATACCTGCTGAACAAAGTTGTTGATGACACCACATTTTTCATTGAATATCGCACATCCTTAGATGTAAAATATGTTAACTCAAATCTCTGAGTAGAAAAAGTTAAAAAAAGCTATATTATCATTTTCACAAACGAGAAGAACAGACATACCTTACAAAAATATTACTCCATGTCATTTGTAGATATACTTACTCTGACAAAAATACCAATTACCTGGGAGTTATTCTTGGTGATAAGCTTTTTTGGAATATGCAACTTAAAAATGCGGCTTAAGCGTAGGAGTTAAAACTTCCGAGCTTTTGCACAAACAGGAGCTTTGGCCATATACTGCTGTGGACAGACCCGTTGTTTTCCATGAAGAGACTGAATGGTTACCGGTATTATGTGATCGTCGACGACAATCTATGCTCAAGTGTTGGGTTGGCAAGAAAACACCTGTAATTTTGAAAGGTAATTAAGGCCAACAATGAATCAAGACATCAAATAGCACTTCCATATGAATAGCAGCAGATTTGAATGACTGATATGTTGCGAGTCCTGTCTCGAATAAAGATGCCAAATTGCCAAATCTTGATAGAGTCGATGTTCATTGCTTGAAAAGGAACTCAACCCGGCACACATTATTTGTAGAGCTTTGGATAAAAGAACAAAGAAATAAAGATTGGAAAGAAAATAATAGTTACATGCTATTTAATTTCTTTTCCTTTATCTTTTTGTATGAAATAAATCCTTACCCACAACTCACACTGAATCCAAATCGTCTAATGTGTTTCAAAAGTCTCCAGAGACTCTTGTTACGAAACGATTTAAGGCCTATTTATGCATCTCAATTCGTCTCGTTTCGACTCTAACTTGACAGCCTAAAATATACTAGTACAATGCTAATTTTTGTAATTAATTATTCATTAAACACTGGCAAGATCTTTTTTTTATCAATTAAAATATTCAGGCTTGAAAATTAAAGACGAGATGAAACGAGATACATAAAGCCCAATTTCCATGTGATCTTATCTTATCTTATCTTATCTTATCTTATCTTATCTTATCTTATCTTATCTTATCTTATCTTATCTTATCTTATCTTATCTTATCTTATCTTATCTTATCTTATCTTATCTTATCTTATCTTATCTTATCTTATCTTATCTTATCTTATCTTATCTTATCTTATCTTATCTTATCTTATCTTATCTTATCTTATCTTATCTTATCTTATCTTATCTTATCTTATCTTATCTTATCTTATCTTATCTTATCTTATCTTATCTTATCTTATCTTATCTTATCTTATCTTATCTTATCTTATCTTATCTTATCTTATCTTATCTTATCTTATCTTATCTTATCTTATCTTATCTTATCTTATCTTATCTTATCCCATATCAAGGATATCAAATCAAATTTTTGTAAGAAAGAAAAAGCATGCGAACAGAACCTAATGCGCTTGACGAATGCGAGAGTGAATAGCATACATTTGCTATCTTAATGGCATGTGATGTCCTCCCTGATATTTGATAAGATAAGATAATATCACATGGAAATTGGGCTTAAGATGCACTAAAACTTTTATAAATTTGGGCGATTGTTAAATTTTTGTGCAATATTTTTTTTTTCTCAAACAAAAGATTTCCAGATCTTAACGAAAAGAAAATAAAAAAGAACAATTAAGTAATTGAAAAATTTTACCAAAATTTAAAATTTTCCTTCAAATTTTCAAGTAAGTTTTTCATATTTCCGAAACTTTAATTTCGTTTTCGCTCGGTTATTTACTTTTTTCTTGATAATTTATCGTTCGTTAATTAAAAAAATTAATTCAAATTTTGAATCACACGTCTTGTTTTTGTAATAATTCCTTGGACGATTACGTCTACTGAAAATTTGTCTTAAAAAAATCGTATAAATCCTTTAATTTTGCTAAAAATGGCAACTCTCATGATGTTTGTAACTAGGATGCCGCAATAGTGACAGCAACAACATAAACAAAAACTTAAAAAGGAGCAACAACGACAACGCCAACACTTTTTGTTTTAGCGCAAAATTGACGTAGTACACAAATATAAAAAATAATTAAATAAAAAAATAAATGAAAACACAAGTAAACAAATAAGAAACTGAAGTAAAGCAAATGTTGCAGCAACAACAACAACAGCGAAGACACTGCAGTCGCCAAATGACCGCAAGATTAAAGGCAACTTAAATGGAAATACGACCAATGGAACAATATCTGTCTGTTTGACTTTGGTCATGTTTTGGCGTGAAACGTTTATTTGCGATTCGGTTTTTGGTTTTTGTTGTTGTTGCTTTGTTTTTATTATCATTGACGTTACTGCAGCTAGTCAGTCAATTTTTATTGTTGTAGCTGTCGTTTCGATCTAAAAATAATTATGTGTATAGGTTAAGCTGCAAATAGCGTAGCATTTACGGATGTGCAACGAGATTTTTCGGGTCTTTAGAAAATGTAAAAATTAAGTAAAATTACATTTATATATATGATGTAATAAACTTCCTTATTATTTGGTTAAATTTGTAGTATATTATGCTTATGAAAATTGATCGGTAAAACGAAAGTCATTAGCAGCAAACCTTAAAATGTTGCTACTTCGTATAAGAAGTTTGTTTCTTAAGTCTTTTGTTTTAATTGTACTCTACTTCAGTGTAAATGCAAAGCAATTTAATACATTTTTTTTGCCAAGTTAAACACAAGTGCAATAAATTGTTCCACATTAAATTGTTTTCAATGATAAAATTCAATTTCTCAATGTGACTCAAACAAAAGACTTAAGCAACAAACTTGTTGATAGCAAACTACATCTTCATACAATTTTTCATTCATAAACTTTTTTTTCTCTGCACTTAAATTTATTTCATTAACGCACAATTACCAACAGCTCTTGACAAGGATCTGAAGCCAACCTTATTTCTGATACCCGCATCAAAGTCTTTTTAGCCCGCCTAATCTCTATATAAATAAATCTGTGTTAATTCCTCATGTCACGCTGCTATCAAGCAAAACAATCTCACTCACCTTTTTCAAAAAAGAAAAAAAAGGACAAATGCACACAAATATGTTGTCTCTCACAATAGCAACAACAACAATAAGTGTCCCTTATTTCAAGCAAAACTATTTAATATATACACAAAATAATTATTTGAAAAGGCGTTGCATAAAGGATTTGCTCCTAAGCAAATGAAATGCGACTTCATGCAAACAATAATAACAAGATCCATGGAAAAAAGTGAATTTTTAATTCAACAAATTTTAAGCAATTTCATGCATCTTTTCAAGTGGTATTTTGTTTCTTTATTTGAACTTTGATTGGTTTTTAAAATGATAGCGTTTAACTTTGATATGCGTTTAAGTTATTAAGGAAAATAAGATAAAAAAGTGAAAATGCAGATTTTGAAGCCAAATTTTATAGGTGGATGCAGTAAATATTTGACGGACACTTTCTGAATTTAAATTTTGTTTATTAGGGAATTTAATTTGTTTCTGTACAATTTAGTTTAAAGTTGCTAATTAAAAATAATAAGAAAATCATATTACAAAATGAGGCATATCCTAGCTTTTAAGTTCATACACTCCCTCATAACTGTACCAATAGCAAATTTTCAAATATTAGTAGCTGTTCATGGGGCTTACCTGGAGCTCAAAAATACACGAATATACATATGTAGCTCTCGAAAATGTACCTTCGGACCTTCGTTCTATCCATTGATATCATACAAAAATCGTAAGTACTTTGAAGATGTGAGGTGACCTTGTGAGTTTTTATTCTGAAACTTTCCCTTACGATTTGTGATCGAGACTACTGTTCTATTTATTATATTTTTTTTTAAAATTGGAGCCAAAAACAATTACAAAACATAATCACTAAAATAATTTATTGATTTTATCCTAAGTGCACATAAAACATATTTTCAACCATATTTTCAATGAAAAATTTTTGTCGAATTCTTGCTTAAATGGGTGATTAGAAAATAATTAAGAATTCGCATAGGCTTACTTCGAAGATGAATAAAAACTGTCAACATACTTAACGAAAGAATTCATGAAAGAGTTCTGACTGAAAAATTAAGAAATTTTCAATGACCATCAAAAAATATAAATAAAATAAATAAATAATAAAATCGATGTGTCCATGAATTAAAATATTACGGTCAACTAAAGCAAGATTAATTAATTTAATTAATTTTTTATTTTTACAATACTTATTGAATTATTATTAAGTGTAGTGTTTGCGGGTTTGTTATGTTATTCTAATATTAATTTTATTCAACCTAATTTCATATCATTTCATTTTATTTAATTTAAAATGCTTTATTTTTTTTCTTTTGTTTTATTTCATATAATTTATTTCTATTTTAACTTATTTTATATTTTAAGAACGTCGAGACTATGTTGAACTTGACCGATCTCATATACATTTTATAAAAACATACATATATACACGTATGATTAATTATTCTGTGGAAATTATGTATTATGCTAAGTTTGATCCTGACAGTCCTCATACAGCCTCACGTAGTCACGAATTTTATGCTGCAAAGTTTACGGATTTTGCACACCAGTATGCCAGAATTTTGGTCGAAAAGTAGCCAGAGTACAATACACATATAACTCCAATTGTGCATATTGTACAAAAAGAACACTAGTTATAGCTCATACTCCGCTACCAATCGCCCGAATATCTTTCTAACCCACAGTGCATCTTAAGGCTTATTACAGCTGTTAGGCAACTTGCCATTATGCGCTTTTTAGAACTGCATAGCTTTTAGAAATATTTTTATCATTGGGTAGATGAATTCTCTGCATTATATAAAATGTTGATACTTTCTTGGAATGTATTTGTACGTTTTTTTAAATACTTTGGCCACCAGCCTTGGAAGTATATCACATTTTTGTTCTGAACATCGAATAGCACTACTGTGTGTGGCTTATAGCGATTCACCAGCAACCGAAAAATTTCTACTCATGACCATTAATATGGCAGTGAATTTTTATGAGGTGGTACTAAAACAGACGATTCAGTATAAGTTTTTGTTAAATTTTGTTGGAGGTTAGAGCTTTTATTGCTGCCTAAAAAGATTTTGTTTGTACGGAGTTTTGCAGTCCAAAAGCTGGGGAACTTCTTTAGGGAGGTTTTTCATTTGAGCTTAAAGTTTGTTAGATGGTCAAAAATTAATTTTGGACATCATGTTCCAGAAACGCTTTTTTAGAACTTACTAAGGAGAATACAACCTTACATTGGTCAAAGAAGAAAACAAATTCAAGGAAATTACTCATACTCTAAAATGAAAAAATCGCATCCATGAGGAATCGTCGATAACTTTTGAACATTACCAGGAGAGTGACCCCAGAAATGACTCATTTGGGTTTGTTTTGTTAAATATTTTTGGACCAATCAAATGAAAAAGCTTAAAAATGAATTTTGAATATCCTGTGGCTCCTAACCTCAGAAAAGCTCTTTCGGGCCAAAGATTTTCGATGAAAGTTCGGAAGTAGTTTTCTCCATTTTTAGATCCATTTTTGTAAGACAAAAACATTTTTTTTCTTACCAATCGATAAAAACAGATTCGCAATGGTTTTTTGACCAGGAGCGGCGCACAGTGGCAAGATTTGACTTTTTTGATTGCAAAAATCATAACATCTGAACGAATAAAGATTTTTTGCTAACTTTTTTTTTATATGATAGGAAATTTTTATAGCTACTACAGTGTCAAATTTTGTTGTAAAAGGTTTGCTGAGTCCAACGCAATTGATTGTTGAAGTTGAGTTTTTTGTAGGGTGGAAAAATTACATATCTTCTGCATATAAAAACCAACTTCTGTTTTGTTTCTAGCAAGTAGACTTTGAAAACTGCAGAAAAGTGTGATGGAAATGTGAATGGGCTTGGTATATATAACTTAAATTGTAACTGAAATTCATTTTTGAACGATTTATGCTCATCCATTTTCTGTTCATATTCCAATATAAGTTGGATACAATTTTTTCAAATTCAGACATCTTATGCGTTGAAAAACTATTTTCGGTAATCTGAAGATAATCTCTTACAGCCAATATGAACTCTGCTTGACTTGATGTGCTTTGAAAAGAAAGAGCTTCGAATTGAAATAAAACACAAGAAAATCGTTTTAATGTCCATCAATTTGGCTTTATTGGAAGGATAATTTTATGCCATTAATGTTTAAATATGATTTCGGGCATGTGGCCGCCGCGGCTGGCTCGAATAAAGCCAATTCTACAGGTCCAATTTTGAACCACTTTTTCGAGCATATGGAGCCGTATGTCGGCAATAACGCCACGAATGTTGGCTTCCAAGTCCCCTAACGTTTCTGGTTTGTTGGCGTAGACGAGCGACTTCACATATCCCCAAAGAAAATAATCCAATGGTGTCAAATCACACGATCTTGGTGGCCAATTGACAGGTCCATTCCGCGAAATTATGCGCTCATCGAATGTTTCCTTCAATAAATTGATTGTGACGTGCGCTGTGTGGCATGTAGCGCCGTCTTGTTGGAACCACAACTCATCCACATTCATGCCATCCAATTCGGGAACAAAATAGTCGGTTATCATGGCTCTATACCGGTCTCCATTAACGGTAACTGACTCTCCAGCATTATTTCGGAAGAAGTTTGGCCCAATGACTCCACCAGCCCATAGAGCACACCAAACAGTCAGTTTTTGTGGATGTAATGGCGTCTCAAGGGACTCATGTGGATTCTCTTCACTCCAAATGCGGCAATTTTGCTTGTTGACGTAGCCATTCAACCAAAAATGAGCCTCATCACTGAACAAAATTTTGCGATGAAAATCAGCATCGAGATCAATCTCATTTTCGGCCCATACACCAAAATCACGACGCATTGCATGGTCTCGCGGCTTTAATTCTTGCACAAGCTGGATCTTGTAAGGTCGCAAGCCAAGATTTTTGCGCAAAATCTTCCATAAAGTTGATGGACAAAGCTCCAATTGCTGTGCACGGTGGCGAATCGATTCATTCGGGTCCTCTTCAACATTTTGCTCTACAGCGGCAATTGTTTCTTCGGTGCGCACTGTTCGACGTCTCTGCGGATGCGTATTATCACATAGAGTAAACGTAGTGCGAAAATGACCCATGGTTAACCGAATTAATTGCTCTGATGGACGATTATGTCGACCATAAAATGGACGGAGCTTGCGGTAAACTTCGCGAACTGAACCATTATTTTCGAAATAAATTTGCACGATTTGCAAGCGTTGTTCTTTTGTCAACCTGTTCACGATGAAATGGCAAACCAAACTGAACATAAATGATATTAGAGTTGCCAGATTTGATCATAAAATGGCAGTTTTATCTCTATTCGAAAAACAAACCTCTAAAAAAACACCCAGTATATGTTAAATTTTTCAATTTTTTCGTAGTATAAGTAAAGAAGAGTTCTCTTGTGGGAACAAATTTATTACGTGTCGAAACGATATATGTTACCGGCATAACTAGTTTTTAGGATAAACTACTTTTTCCTTGGCTAAACTAGTTCATCCGAAGCATGCTAGGATGAACCAGTTTAGTCTAGGATGTACGAAGGTTATTATTTACTTTAACGCCCTTACTCCCTATATTCTTAAAATTTTAGTATGTTAGGGTTCGGCCGCGGTTCATTCAGTATGTCGAACACGGGCTACGCTATCACACATCAGCGTTGGATATATTATAGTGAACCGCGAAGCCGTTTTTGAACATATTGGAAGATGTAAACCCTGCGTCGCGATCAAAGGCCGCCCACTTACCCTAACATATTAAAATTTCCCTAGGCTAAGCTGGTTCATCAAACATGCTTCGGATGAACTAGTTTGGTCTAGGCAAAACTAGTTTTGCTGCAATTTTTCTTTTGTTCTACCCTACCCTTGAGATCCTTACATCAACTGTTGCACTATCTGTAACTCCAATACATAAAATACCTGTAATGTGAAATTCAACGAAAGAGTTAATAAAAATTACTTATACCGTAATTACTAAGCAGGCAGTTTTACATATTCTAATATTTCAGTTTGTTTTTTTCTCTATACAAATCGTTTGACATCTTTTTACCTGTTCTTGTAATCCTTATGTAACTTTCAAGACTTCAGGAATTTTACCTTCAAAAGGATTAGTGCAATCAGAAAAATTTTTAGTTAAAAACTTATTGCATATGATAGATTCAAAAACTATAAGAGGTAGTTTTTGATCTAAACAAAAAGGTGCGCACACTACTAAAAAAAGTGGGCGGGGCCGTAGTTTAAATTTAACGTTTTTAATTATGAACTATGACTAATCAAATAGGCACTGCACACCAAATAAAATGTTTTTTAGTTAAAGGCTTAAGACTTAATATTTCTTATATGCATATGGACTTAGGGTGCTATATCCACAGGTTTGTCGATAAAAATCGCTCTATCACTTTTACCGGCAAACTCTGGTGCCTAGTTTGTTCTGAGAATATGTTTAGAAAGAGTCAGTGATTATTTGTGTGGAAGTTCAGCTTGAAGTTTTGTGAAGTTTACTTTTAAGCTCAACTGAAAGCTCAAAAACTTCGAAAAAACAGTGTTTCAAAAATAAAGAAAAAAACAAACAAAAAAAAAATAACGCACTATTTTTTTTGCTTAAATAAATGCTTTTACAAAAAAAAGTATACATCTTTCTCTCAGCATTTGTTGAATTTTTCAGCTCAAACATGAAATTTTTATCCCAAAAATTAAATTTTTTTGCAAACTTCAAAAATGTCTCAACTTTGACTAACTGTAAAAACTAAACTACTTATCCGAATGAGTTGAAATTTTAAATTTATCTGCTTTCGACATTTTTCTATCAGGGTAAAATTTTAATTTGAATTAGTAAATTTTTAATTCGCATCAACGCTGCCGTCTGTCTACGCTATAAGACTTCGAAGTAGCAATATCTTCACACATCCATCATTTTTTCTCAGTGTACTATGCAAAACCATTAAAAAAATTTTTCATTTCGTAAAAAATCGAAGAACTACTTAAGCTTGTGCCCATTAATTTCAGTTACATTTACTTATCTGAAATTAAGTAACAAAATTAGTTCAACATCAATTAGTAATCCGCCTTCTATTGATTTCTTCTTTCAGATACTATATAACTGCAAATTTTTGAAGAAATCCAATAAAAAATAATGTCAACCTCCAGCTTAAATTTTGCCTGTTGTCAAACGGTACAAAATCCATCGATCAATTGCCACAATTGGCGTATCGGCAGATATCACCATTACGTTGAACGCGCAGTGGCTGTAACAATTGAAATTTATACCAACGCACGAATCATTAAGAACATAAATAATATACAATAAATCGTAGCAAACGGATTGCTAAAATCATGAAAGTACTGATACAATTTCACTGCTTTATTTGCAATAAATAAGAATTGATAATAAATATTGAAAAAATGACAAGCTACAAAAATACAATACAATCATAAACTGGAGCGTTGACATTAAAGTCATATGCGATATTTTTTTTTGATTTCAAAGAGACGAACAGCAATTTAGAAAATTAAAAGAAAATAAATAAATGCGGCCAGTTTGAGAATTGATGTCGTTGACAAAACGTACAAAAGCAGCAACATTAGCGATGACAACAAAAAACAACAACAACAAGTTGACAGCTAATGACAAGTCAGCGACACATAATTCCACCGAACAGATCAACACAGATCACGGATCAGTTTCAAATCTGCTGCCTGTCGCCATGCCGTGCAATGCCATGACACGCATCTTCTACGACTCATACGATAGCACACATGTGATGTGTTGTATCGCTCTAGCAAATGTTGCAAGTTCATTGTAAAAAATCACATCAATTTGTGAGAGAATGAAAATGACAAAAATAAAAACAGAAAATTTTTAATTGTTTATCTAAGCGTTTCGTAGAATTTTAAAATGAAACGTATACACCGCTAAATAAAAGCATTCATTTCAGCAGAGATCAGGAACGCAAGTTCACTAAAGGAAATTCTTAGGTTGGATTTTTCGCTCTAAAATATTTATAGAAGTTGCAATGGATCATTTGTGCATGCGGATAAATGCAGACGAAAACTTGTATAGATTTTGATATCCTTAATATGTCCATGCTTTTAGCAGCTCAGACACAAATTGGTTTAATGTTGCCAACCATATTTTAACCTAGAGTGGAAAATTCTTTGCTGAGCTCGAAAAAAAATATTGTCAAGCCAATACCCCCACTCCCCCTTTTCCTCACTCTTTCCACCAAAGTATTTAAGAATTTAATTTTTTATTTGATTACTACATACAAGGAAGAATTCAAATTCAGCGAAGGATTTTGAAAAGTCTAAGCATTTTGTTGGGAAGAGTGGGGAAATTCGGGGAGTGGGGGAATTGACTCGACAATTTTTTTTTCAATCACAACGAAGAAATTTACACAAGAATAAGTGGGTTTGGTTTTCTGACCAAAACGTTTTTTGTTTTGTTGGCATGTCTCATTATATTTTGCCGACTTTTCAGTTGACACGGAGCAAAAGTAGTTCGATTTAAAAGACCGTCCAAAAGTGGAATGTAAATAGTTAAACACTAAAACGAAACAAATATAGCTAAGAGTGAAAAAGAAATCAAAAATACATACACAGAAAAAAAAAAAGATTCTATGATATCAAACAATTTCGTGTCCGCGAATTTTTTCTATGATTTTCAGTCATAGAAACAGTTTGTCTGATATATCAAATCATGATTTGTTGTTTTTCATCCTACAATTTTTGTTGAAACTTAAAATAAATTCGTTGATTTCAAAAAAACGTTTGTAAATATTGCAAATATTTAATTCGTATTTTCAAGGAATTTTTTCTGTCAATCTATGATTCAACTAAAACATTTTTTGCTTCAATTAATTCATTGGTTTTATTAACGAACTGTAATTAGAAAAATTATTTATGGAAAATTCAACGAATTATAAAAATTAAAATTTTTTAAATTAAATAAATATTTCTGGCTTTTTTTTTTGCAGTATTGAACAATTGATAAATTGTTCACTTAATTCATTAAATTTACAAAAAAAACTTTGGTTCAAACATAGAATGAATTAGATAAATCAAAGAATTATTTTTACCATTTAGCAAATTAGGTTTTGGGAACATTAGAGGAAAAATTGGTTCAATGGAAGAATTAGTTACAAAAAAACATTGGTGCAAACATATAATACTTTAGGTATATCTAAGAATTATTTCTATATAATTCACCTAAAATGAAAAGAATATATCATTGAAAAGACAGAAACTATTTAAGAACTATTTAGCTCATTAGAGTGAAAAGTATGATTTGAAAAATCTTATAATCTTTTATATACAATTCATTTTTTGTCTGTATGTCTTTTATGGACGCGGAAACTATCCAACCGATTTTGGTGAAATTTGTAGAGTATGTTAATATCAATCAGGCAGGTGTCATAGGCTATAAGACTTTTGTTTAGTGTGCATGTGGGTATTTCCATGTAAATGTGGACACGGTATAGGATTATTTTTTTATTGTTTTTTAATCTTCAACTATATCCAAATTAGTGTTCAATAATAGTAGTTTTGCCACCAAGTGTCAAATTTAAGATTTTACCATAAAATTCGTCATTATTTTCTGTTCTAGCTACTGTATGTACGCGTGCTTTCAGTTTTGAAAAAAAAAAAATCATTTTTTAAATCTCTGTGTTTTGAGTTTCTTGTTTTAGTTGGTAAGTAAGATTCATGTACCTAATATTACATATATTCATGTTATCAACAATGCGTCGCAACACTCGTTTTGAGAAAGCTGAGTGCTTAAAAATGAAGAAAAAAGATACCCTTGTTTTTTGTAACGCGAGTTACCAATAAGTACATTTTTTTCTAGTATTGTAGGTGTTTGTTGTCTAATTCAAACAAATACTTAGATTCTCTTTTTGTTCAATTTGTACCGAATAACTGTAGAAACATCTTCCGTTTGATCTTACTAGTCTAAATTAAATGTAAGTACTTTTTGTAACGCGAGTTACCGGTAACTCGCATCTTCATCATTTAACAAGAGTTTCTGATAATTTTTATCTATCTTCTTTAGAATGAAATTTGGTTTTTGGTTTAGGACCAAATGCCGCCCTCGGCTACCTAAAAAATGAAAAGTCGAGGGAAAATACGATGATTTCAAAAAGACATATAGGGAAGTTTGCCGATAGAGTAGAGCAAAGAACAGAGCAAAAATTGATAGTTTGTCAGAAGCAGAAAAGAAAGAAATAATACGTAATGAACGTGGGAATATACAAAACCCATTTGATTTACTGGCAAAATGAGAAACTGCAAATGGCCCAAACATCAAAAGAAGTAAACATGGATATCTTACCAAAACATTTATATTATGAAGATGTGTATGGATGTAGTAGTGGTACTTATAGTTCTGAGGATAATATACCATTATCAGTACTTAAATCATAATTCACTGCATTCCCGAGTTATGCATTCTAGAGTAATTTGATTTATTATTCAATTTTTGCTTAATTTAAATTTTTGTTTAATTTTTGCACATTAAAGACTGAAAAAGTTCCTTATTATTATTAAACTTTGATTTTATTTTTATTCTTGTGTATTACAGCTTGAAAAAGCTCCTTATATTGGTATAAAAGTATTTGGTAACACGAGTTACCAATCTTTTGTAACGCGAGTTACCACATAATTCTTGAATTAATTTAAAAATTTCGATCCATTATCGCTGTTTCTAATAATGGTAAGCTTATTGATATATTGCTCATTAATTTATGTCAAATATAAGGCAGTCTACTCACAAATTTCGGAGAAACTTTCAAATGAAATTTACTCTCTGAACATGTTGTCCAAAACTGGTAACACGAGTTACCAACACAATTTATTATTTTACTGGATAAATACTATTTTAACACTGAATTTTTAGACTAATGTAGGACATGAGAAATGTTATATGTTCACAAAGAATCCAATTTTATTAGTTAACCTAAATAATTAAAATTTATGGCATCATTAAACTCAAAAATACTTTCTGGATGTAACGCGAGTTACCATGGAATTACCCATGTTTAGGGTGTCCCTCATACAAAAATATTTTAAATATAGCATTTTACCAAAGACTGCTTAATCGATTCTCATGGAATTTACACAAAATGGCTTTTATATTAAGAGGCACAGAAAAGATCAAAAAATTTTATTTAAGGTGCATATTTAGGGTGGCTCTCATACAAAAATATTTTTAAATACCATTTTCACGAAGACAAGTGAATCGATTCGCACCGAATTTACACCACGTAGGTCTTATGTTAAGGTGCATAGCTTAGACTACAAAATTTTTGTTTAGGGTGGCCCTCACACTAAAATATTTTGTAAGCATAATTTTCTCGAAGACCGCTTAATCGATTCTCATAGAATTTACACCACGTGGTGGCCCTTATACAAAAATATTTTTGATCACATAGCATGGCTTTTGCAAGGTTTTTCTTTACGTAAAAGTAAGAAAATATTGAATTCCCTCACTGGAATTGATATATTTCAATAATTGTTCTAACCAATCCAAAAGCAAGTGTGTTTCTAGTGTTTATGTTAAATTTACATAAAAATTAAAGTGACTTTTTCATCATAAAAAATAATTGATTTTATTTTATTGAAATAAAAAAAAAAATTAGGACGAAATTTTCTATTTAAGGTGCACAGGATAATGCTATTGATAAAACTTAAACAAATATGAGCTGGTAAAAAATTCCAAAGTTTAAATTGATTTTTCTAATTCAGTAACGAAGTTTTCTATTTGCACTAACTGTGAAACATTTAGCTGATTAAGATAAAATATTTTGTTGTAAAATCAGATAATTTTTTTTTTTTTTTTTTTTTTTTTCAAACTTCATATTTATTTATTGAACCAACTCGCTTGGAGACTAACAATAATTATAAAAATCTTAAGAAACTAATTGAACTTCGGATTTTTCCAAGCCAGATAATTTGAATTTGAAAATCTAACAAATAACGTGTTTTGATTTTGCAAATTTTTTTTTTAATTTAAAGAAATGAGTAATTGAATTCTAGAAATTTTATTCATAGAATTGCAATTATTTGATTTTACTAATTCTGTTTTTTCTGTGTAACAAAGCATTCACATTGACATAAGATACGGTCTGTTTCTGATCCCATTTCGTTTATGTAGCGCGTTTTCAAAAATAGCTTTCACACCGGCACTTGAAGCGTGTACACCAACTCGTTTTTGTTTGACATCAGCTTGTTCCATGCCTCCACAAGAAGCTCTTTTACAGGCTGCGCTTATGTTTGTTATCTTAGTTTTATATTTTCTTTGAAATTTGAAAAGCCATTTGATATTCAATTTTTTGACAAAAAAAAAGCAAAAATTCTACACTGACATGTAGTTGCTCATAATGGCACCGGCTTTTTTTTATGTAAAAGTGATTGGAATTGGTTTTGTTTGGCTTTCGATTTTTATGAAAAGGAACAGTTTTTGGTTAGTCTTGGACTCACAACGGCAAGAAGTGAAAAACGACCCGTTTGTAAAATCAATTCGTTTTTGTATTTAACAAAAATTCATCATTGATCTTTCCCCCCGATTGTATTGTTGGTGCAATACAACTTTTCACAAATTGACACAAAAGAAAATTTAGATTAAAATAATAAAAGATTTTTTTCATATGCTCATATATTTTTCCTATTCCTCTTACTCTCGGAGCTATATATAACTATTACTTTTTTGCTATGTCGCAGTTGTAGATACTTTGCTTTGATCTGAATGAATATTACGACCCACTTTTGCACAAGCTTTTTATTTGAAACACTCTTGTTCGGAGTGTGTCTGTTATTAGGTTGCATAAAATATGTAGGAACCACAACATTTTTCAGATTCGATATTACAGAAGTCTACCAGAGAAACTCAGTATAACACATTAAAGCAGCGTTCCATTTTTGGACAAAACAATTTTTAATATTTTGCTACGTCAATCTTTTCGAATGTATGAGAGCAGTCTTTTCCCTTAATTTCTCCAACCCTACTTTTTCTTCAAAAGAAGAATTATTATCAAGTAATATAATCGAGGGTACAAAAGCTTGCTTGGTTTATATAGGTGAGGACTTTCAAGATGTTAATGTAAGTAATGGTCAAAATTATCAATACTTAGTTATCCATCAATTTATTTCAGCATAATTTTTTGTTTCATAACCTCCAAAAACAAATTCTATGAACGTGACATCTCCATTACAATGAACACATATTACAAAAAAGTTCGTTTCTTAAGTCTTTTGTTTTGTGAGTAACGCAGACAAATTTAGCTCCCCAATTATTATATCCAAGATCAATTACATCCAAATTCTAGCCCAATCCCTGACCTGCATTAACCGCTTGTTTCCATTTCTTTACTTCCTGCTCTCGCCGTTTATTCCACCGCAATCAGCTTAATGACTTACATCAATATTTAACTTAAAACTTGTTGACTTAGCCGCCCTTATGGTTGCTGACTAATCTAAGCCGCCTTTAAATAAATAATGAAAATAAAAAAACCTGCGCTTATCTTAAAACACTTTACTTTAGCTGCTGCTTCATCAGTTTCTACTTTTAACTTTCCTTTGTTCGAGTTCTTGCTTCTTTCTTTTATTTTTTATTAATTTGTAACGCTGCGCTTTACTTTCAAGATTTAAGCATATGATACACTTGTTGTTGCTTTTATATTGTTGAATGCTGCATTTTAAAGTGTGTCTGTCTGTCGGTCTGTCAGTTCATCCATAAATCGGCGGTGTGTCGCTCACGTTTACGCCGCCACCGCTGTCTGCAGCATCCGGAAATGAAACCGGTTAGGGTGCCATATTTAACTTTCTTATTATCAGCACCATGAGTTGGCAGCAGCAACAGGGCCGGCGGAGGTTGACGATGCATTGAATGCGGTTATCATAAAGAAGTCATGCAGTATTTTATGATGCTTACCTTTATTTAAGGTACTGCACAATCTGTGGAATATTAAATTCCCTGCTTTTTGGTAGCTTCATAAAATGTTCTTCTTAACAGCATAATATGCTTTAATATCCCTTTAGAAACAGAGGACCTAATTGCGTAAAATTTTGCTAGAAATTTCCAAATTTTATTGAAAAGTGCTAAATAATGTAAAATGGGGACAAAAACTTTGCAAAGTGTGCCAAATGGTATCGACTACTAGTACCAAACTTTGTCAGAAGATGCAAATTTATCTTGTTCCCAATATATCTGAACCTCAGTTTTCATCCACAATTGTTATCTGATCAGTTAATTTCATTGAAAACCTTACCATAGCAAAATATCAATTTCTTTGGTCTGCTGTTTGCATCAATATGTGATGGAGAAATGTACTCCATTTTATTTTTAAAATCAAAACATTTTACTATAAAAGCGATATTCCTCAATAGAACTTTGGCTAAAAATGTTATTAACAACACCTGATATCTAACAATTTGCACAAAAACCTTCCAATAGGCAAAGTTCGTTTCTTTAGTCTTTTGTTTTACTGAAATATTATTATATGTATTGTAATGTTGCTGATCAGCCATATCTTTCAACTTCTCTATTAGTAATTTTTCTTCTTATTTAACAATTACTGCCTTTGAGATTCACCAGACTAATGTCGTATATGATCGAACGTAATTCTTCTGCTTTTTAAAATTGTTTTCCCACTTAATTAAAACATGAAACAAAAAATACACAGTAAAGATCTGCGGCGATTTTTTTCGTCTGCTTGAGGGTAATCATAGGCGGTAATGCGTTTATGATGCATCCACGTGTCGGCTTAATGAACTTCATTAAATATTTATTCAAATGCTGAAAACAATTCAAATATACTTCACTTATTTTGTGGTATTGTAACGATAAGATAGTAAGCACCAACGCACGCATTTGTGGCAGCTTTAGCAAACGGAAAACCATGTGATAAGAACTCTTTCTGTATACATTTACATACTTTCTCACGGCGATATGCAATATGCTTGTTATTCAAAAAACTTTTGACGACCTAAATAAACAACTTCAAAGTAATATATTTTGGCGTCGTACATTTAATTGTGCACCGCACTGATAAAGACCTTTTATGCAATACACTGCGACCATAAAACCTGACTAATCGACAGGTACTTGAGAATTTTTTGAATGAAATGTTCGCACGGGTACTCGTGTGGTAGTATCATTTAATATTTTCTTAGTGCCCTTTCTCTTCTTTTTCTCAATAAGAAAAGAGAGCAGAAAACTTGAACTTGATTTATTTTCAGAATGCGTTCCTTCATATTTTGAGTGCTCATTGCATTGGAGAGGCGGAAACTTATGTTATGAAAATATTTGAGAAAATTTGATTTTTATTTTACGATTTTTCATTAGACGTATAGCCTTGCGGAAGCATGTACTGACTTCTACTTTTCCCACTATATACGCCCATTGCAACATGTTGATTTAAGTATTGAACATTTATATTGAATAACCGACATCACAGGTATCGAGCAGTAAACTATACCAAAATGTATCATGATAGTGCAATGTTCTGTTAAATACCGATCCTATGCAAGAGCGATGGGCTTGATAGGACGGCCGAGTGCTGTGATAAAATAACTGTGCTGGTGAGATCAGTACAAATTTTTTATACGAGCATATTCCGCTTTAGTAGCTATGATAAAGAGTTAAGCCCCAGCGCATTAGTTTTCAAAAAAACTCAGTAGTGGAGACTATTTTCGCATGACCTATTAATCATCGCCTAAATGTTAGAATTATACTCCAATTTTTACTTGAATAAGTATAATGACATAGGTCAACAGGTGTAAAGTACTTCCAATAACTTTTTATGAAACCCAGGCTACTTATTTTTCCACTGCGAGAACATTATATGTCTATCTTAGGTCCAAGAGAAGCACCAAGAGATGTAGACCTCTTAGTATCTGCACTAGCCATTTCAAGCAGTGGAGACAATAGAAAACATCAAATTTGGCTAGCATTGAAATTGAACCGATTTGTAGATTGTTTTAGATAACTAGAAAGTCTCATTCATATACTGCATTTTCTCTCACAAACTGCGCCGGGCTTTGCAACATTTTGATTCGAATAACAAATATTGCTGTTTGCCGTAAGGGAAAAGTTCGGTTTTATAGGTCATCGATAAAAACAAGAAGTAAGGCTGACGACAGAGCACTGCAAAGCTTCAGCATTGTTAGAGTGTTCACTTAATGTGAAATCATTTTCGCAAAAATAGAAATAGCAGCCGCAGTGACTTTATCAGCAATTAGTGAATCTTTGAATTTACACTCAAAAAAAAAAAAGTGTTTGCCACAAATGATATAGATGGAACTACTTCAAGTGTTTGCGTGAAACAATAAAATTTTTGTCACAAAAACTTTCAATTTTACTTACAAAATAATGAAATTTTTCTCACATAAACTTTTGATTTTACTTACAACTTGATAGTTGAGAAATATTATACAAAACTACTCTCTAAAACTTAACATATCATAGGACTTCAGACTGGAAACATCGTCATCATTATTTGCTTCTAAACACTTATAAATATTTGATATCGTATATGTACAATGTAAGTAACAAAAAAGTTATATCGAATCATAGCACTGCAAAATACAAAATACAAAAAACATGACAAGAATATCACTTTAGTTTTATAAGTGATAAATCGTTTGTTGAAATGAATAAGTATTTGGGACAAAAGACAAGTGTTTGGGACAAAATACAAGTGTTTGTCAAAACACTTCCATAAATTGAATTGTAACATTTTGACGTTTGTCGTAAATAATTGTATCATTTAGAAGCAACATTTTATGAAATGTTTTTTTAAATTTTCCATAGAAGTAATTGAATCACTTGCCACAACTTAACTTTTACTTGAGTCAAATACATTGGTTTTTCTTATACTGTCTACAAATACTTATAGTTTAAGACAAAAGTTAAGTGTTTGCTTGAAATAATAAGTGCTTATATTAAGCATTCGATAATTTGCCACAAACGCTTTCTAAACAATCCTTTTTTTGAGTGTAGGGTTGGGAATGACTTTCAGTTTTTACAGAAACTTTCCGAGTTGAGTAGTGACATTACAATAATTTTGATTTTCTATTTAGAGATCCATTCTGAAGTGCTTACTTTGGTTAAGTGTTAAAGTTACTTAAACTATTTCCCGAACCAATAATTCTGAGTCATTAATGTTTCTAGCGGATAATTTTTTTGCTTTTTGTTTTTTCAGTGTAAATTTTTTAACAGCTCACGCATGATTCGTAACATATGTCACCTCCAAAAATTTTTGGTAAGGTTTGCCATTTCACCATGAATAAATTAACAAGCAAACAGCGCTTGCAAATCATAAAATTTTACTATCGAAATTCGTTCTCTGTGAGAAATATGTTTTTATCGAAAAATTTTCTTCAGCGACGAAGCTCATTTTTGGCTCAATGAGTACGTCAACAAACAGAATTGCCGAATTCGGTCTGAAGAGCAGCCAGAGGCAGTTCAAGAGCTACCAATGCACCCTAAAAAATGCACTGCTGGTGTGGTTTGTGGGTCGTCGGCGTCATTGGACCGTACTTTTTCAAAAATAATAAAAATTACAACGTTACAGTCAATGGAGCAATAATTACCTAGTTTTTTTTTTCCAAAATGGAAGAATTGGACTTGGTTGACATGTGGTTTCAACAAGACGGTGCCACATGCAACACGACATGTGATACCCTGGACCTATTGAGAGACGAGTTTGGTGGTCTATTGATCTCACGTTTTGAAGCAAACCATTGGCCACCAAAATCATGACTATTTTTTGTAGGGCTACGTGAAGTCTCTCGTGTATACGAAATTGCAGCCCTGGAAGACAACATTAAAGCTGCCATTGGTGAGATAACGGCCGAAATGCTTTAAAAAGTATGCCGAAATTGGAGCTTACGGATGGACCACCTCAGGCGGAGCCGCGGACAACAATTACCTGAAATAATCATCAAAAAAGGCAGGAATTGATGTATTGCTCCAAATAAATATTTCATTCAAAATTGCAAATTTTCTATTTTTTTTTTTTAATTTTTAAAAACCAATCGCTTAAAAAATCACCCTTTATTAGTCAATAACAATTTAAAACAGAAACTTCGTTAAAATTATTAAGCGGATCTCACATTGCCTGAGTATTTGGTAAGTCATAATGATCTGATCAGCATTTGATAAGACAAAGGCACTATTCGAGGACCTGGACCATGAATGATAAATGAATACAGAAATGAAATAAATAAATGAATACTAATTGGATACTGGAATGATCAAACTCTCTGTTAATGCGACCGCTTTCATTACTCTAGTTTACAAGAAAAAAGATCTGGTTTCTCATAGACTTTTTTCAATGTATTTTAGGGCGAAGATTCCAAAAATCGCAACCATTTTTTTTCTTAAGAATCGTTTTCAAGATATCCCCAAAAAACCCCTTTTTCGGCACTTTTTTCATTTATTTGGCTATGAATTTTTTTTCGTCTCAAAAACGCTTCTTAGCACTGGAAATATATTTTTATTCCATTAATAATTGAACAATTTTATATTGAACTTTTTTAGTCATTTTTATTCAACAAACATGACAAAGATAACAAGTGGATCAATTTAACCTGGTAATTGGTGACATATGTTTCGGCTATTACCAATTTTTATTCCCTTTCTAACGAAATGCCGTTTGCTTCAATCGAATAAGATTTGATGGAGTTACAAGCGCTCAAAATCCAAAAAAACTGACTTTTTTGGTCTTTTTTAAAAATCATTAAATTTTAATTGCTCCATTTGAATGAAAACTTTTATCTTTTTCATATTTTTAGAATTAAAAATGAAAGACTGTTCTTTTGCCAATATTTTAAGTATAATTTTGCGGAAATCGGACAAATAATGTAGAAGTTATTCGAGAAAACAATAAAAAACTTGCAATAAAATTGAACAAAAATTCATATGTTTTTATCTAAAAAGAAACGGAGAATAAAAGTAAAGCACCACTCGCATACACAATCATATGTATTTTTGTTCAATTTTATTGCAAGTTTTTTACTGTTTTCTCGAATAACTTCTACATTTTTTGTCCGATTTCCGCAAAATTATACTTAAGCTAGTGTTATGCCTTTCTCAATATCAGAGCTTAAAGTTGAAGATCTTAGCATTTCAAAAATTCCATGACGACCATTTGACCGATATCATATTTCACATACATATGTATAATGCCATAAAAAGGTCTTTCAAATAAACATTGGGAATTTTTATTTTAACTTGAATTTAAGTCTTAACTTAAATGTTAACAGCCATATTTAACTAAGAGCAAGATCGCAGTGCTTAAAAAAAAACTTAAAATCGAATCTGTCACAAATCTATAACATTCTTTAGAGGCAAACTTGCTGCACATTCGTTAACCAAAAATTTTAACAAACTTATTAGATTGAGAAGCTGCTTAAAAATATTTATTTTTCAAAATTTTATTTCAGTTAACTTTTTGCAATAAGAAAAAGACAGCGAAAAGAAAACAGCTTTCGCGCTAAAAAAAATGATTTTTATAAACCTATGGCAACCCTACTTTAATACACATATAAACTTAAAACAGTGTTGTCCCTTTTTATAACCTTAAAACGAAGAATATTTTTCCCATTTTGTTTACCTCAGTACTTTATTGCAAAGTGCATTTTGTTTCGCTCACGTTGGATATCGTTCTCTCTGATTAATCTGGCTATTGCACGAGCACATGCGAGTAACAACATTTTTTTTTGTTTGGTTTCTACTGTTACGCTCAGTTCTTTTTGTTTCGAATATCGTTATATTTACCTGTGGCCAGGGCTACAGCATTACAAATCAATTAAAAATATTGGTTAATGTTCTTTTGCAATATGTTGCGAATGGTTTTCCACAAAAATTTTGCTGAATTAGGTGTATTTGAAAGTAAATAAACTTATTCTGACACACCATTGAGAATGATAGTGTATTAAAGCAACCGATATGCTTTTGAACTTCAAAACATCACAATTTCTACAATATAACAATGACGATCCTTTTTTAGGAGCAAGATTTATTTTATTTATATGTTCTTCGTCTAGCTCGATTGCCAAATTTAGCTAAACTTTCATAGGCTAAGCTATTAATAGGAATTTTGACACTGATTGTCTTAGAATTTGGAAAAAATTTCTACATAGCAATTTTGATCATTGACAGAGGGAAGATAGAGAGAGAGAGTCAAGTTTACAGAATATGATAGAATAGGTAACAATTAATACCACAGTTTGATAGAAACGGCTTAGTTTATCAACTATCTGTAAGTGTTTTCTCTTGAAAAATTTGAACCATCCAATCGATTGAGATGCTGAAATCCTCACCAATCTCCAAACTTTACCATATCGTTGACTTTTTCAGTCATTTGTAGCGTGACCAAATCATTTGGACGATTTGGGTGAACTTCATCGCAACTTTTTGTACCGCCACTCTTAAATTAAAGCTTCGTTTAATAAAAATTTTATTTCATTATATGTTTTGTCTTTTAATGATAAGCATTTTATCATTGCTCAAACTTCAATCGATAGATCACTGCTCACAATTTGAAATAAAAAAGCGAAAATTAGAAATTGTAGGATTAAATTTAAATGAACTTAAAAGGAAAAATTAATGAAAATTATTTGATGTTTCAGAATAATTACAAAAACGTCACGGTCAAAATCCTTGATCGATCTAAAAACAGTTACACCTCTTTACTCATTGTACAGAAAATATGAGTAAATAAAATATGAGTAAATGATAATTTTGAAACATAAAATCCATTGTGCTGTGCTTAAGGAATGTGCGTTAAAGTAAAAGCTCGTGCTCTGCGTGGCACCAGGGTGGTCTTAATTACCCCAGATCCTAAAGAATAAGTAAGATGATGATAAATGATTCAAGCAAAGGTTATAAAGTTTCTGGGGAGGCAAATAACAGAGACCTCGCTTTAGACCTTGAAACCAATTTTCAGTGTCAATTCGAATTCAACTGTGATTTTTTAAATACAAACGTATATTTTTTATTGCAAATTTGTATTCAATGGGACAAATAGATATGTTTTGTGTGAAAATTTGTTCTCTAAAGTTATAATTTTTACTTCAGCAATATACACAATTTTAGTCAAAATTTCACCTTATAACATTTTTTCTCCTAGACTATCGAATTTCAGGAAGAATCGCAGATTAAAAGTTCTTAACATTGGTCCAAATATTCAGAGAAATCTTTTTTTTTACATTTCATTTCACAATTTTTTCTATGACGTCACAAACTTTTCTAAAAAAAATGTTATGATTAAATAAAAAAAAAATATTTTTCTGAATATCATGATTTATTTGAGAACTTTTTTTTCAAAGTGATTTTAACTGAACTTGATAGCTTAGGTGCAAAATTTATGAAAGTTTGAAATTGACCAAAACTGTTTTTATGACTAAAGCAAAATAAAAAAAAATCGCAGTTTATAGCAACACAAATATTGAAAAATGAATGGAATTTTTTGAAAATTATGTTTGTGACAAAAAATTCAATTTTTGCTGTGTACCGTGTAATTTAGGTTTGCGGTAACAGCATGCCAATCACAATCCGTTGAGATAAAATCAAATTATTTTGATTTTCATCCGACCGTCCGTACAACTTCTTTTTTTTTAATACGACTCGCCCTCAGACGCAACGACTTTTCATCACACCTGCCAAAGCGGCTATTAGACTTCATTTACAAAAAAAAAAAAATGTTCAAGTAGCAGCCTTGGTTACCAAACGCAGTTTGAACTCACACAGCTTCAACAACATCAGCAACAATAACAACAGAGTCTGCACGAGCAACATTCGTCTCTGCATTCGTTCGCTCGTAAGCTAACTGTTGACTGAGAAGCGAAATTCACCTGGCTTAGTGGCTACGAGCATTGATGTGAACTTTTTAGTTTTAAACTGCGTGCGAGCCAAGTTGGTGCGAACGATAAACTGGGCCAAAACTTTAGCGCGAGTAAAGAAATAAAAGAGAAAAAATAAGAAAGAGAAATAAAAATAATAAAATCAAAAAATAAATTAAAATTGTTTGCATTCTATTGCAATTTGGTAAAATAATTAATAAATAGTGATAAATAAATTCGTATATAATTTTGGAAATTCATTTATTATACCAAACAGGTATATTTAAACTAGTTGACAAGTGCTGTAAGAAGAAAAAAATATTAAAAAAAAAAAAAACAAAAAGGTCCATGTTGCCACAACAACAACGAGTGTAGCTTTTTCCGTTATGTGTTAGTTCTGAAAAAACGAGTGACAACCAAAACATAATTTACGTTAATAAAAGTTTCCAAAAAAAAAAATTCTATATAAATTCTAAAAATTAATAATATAAATTTAAAAAAATATGCTTTACATATTGGATTAATTTTTGCTGGTCTCTCCTGTGGAACTCGCTGTTACAGAAAAGGTAAATTGAGTTTTTACAGTGCATCTCCTATTTAAAGTAAATTTCGCCTTCTTTTTAATTAACTTGGAAACGCAATAATTTATAATTAATAATGCAAATTTTTCTGAGATTTTGAACTTGCGTGGGGTGATCTGACAAAAATAAAAAAAAATACCGCGGTATTATTCCTTCATATGCAGAAAAAACGGAAAACAATAAGACGTTAAGTTTAGTTACGATGCAGAGCAATAAACGTTAAAATACTCACAGACTCAAAAATTTGCATACAAACATGTTGAGAGAGTTCACAGTGTTGCCATTTCGAGTTGAGATCTTAGAAAGATCTTTGTTTATTTGTATGAAAAAAATTCAAATGTTATTATAAAGAAATTGCACAATATTTTGAAATTAAATAAAAAACATTTTCTGATCCACTCAATGACTGAAAAACCCAATTTTTTTTTAATAATAATAATAATAATAATGTCAAAAATATTTCTCGTGCATCTCTTTTTGAAATGAAATTAATAATATCAAAAATATTTCTCGTTACCATATGATGTTGACGAAATGTGTGAAGTGCAATTATTTTTTAATAATTTCATTTAGACTTCCACCAGTTCTTTAACATTAAGAATCAAACATTAATATTGAAACTTTAATGTTACAACAAAACTATTAACGCTTACTGCAAAAACAATACAAGTTTTATTAAGTCTGAGTTATCTCCTTTTTTTGTTGAAAACTATCAGCAAAATCACGATGAAACTACAATAAAATTAGAAGTTATTCCTATCGGGATTTTGCTACAAGGTATTGTGAAATAAAGCGCTATAATTTTGACAACTCGTTGAACAATTTTATTAGAAATAGTTCTTTTTAATAGAGAAATTTACATAAAAAAACTGAAATATACTTATATATATATGTATACATTCTAGCAATTTTAAATTTAAATTTAATTTACTATAAAAAGGTCATTATAAATAAAAAAAAAAAATTTTAAAGTTTCTTATAAGAAACAACAACGATTCTTGAAAATATTTGATTAGTAGTCAAAAACTAACAAATAGGACAATACCGCGAAGCAAAAAGTATCCAAATGTGAAATTTACCGCCTTTCTATACTTCGCCTTTGTGAAAATGTAGTTTTTTATTGACACATTTTTATAAAAAGGCGAAGTGTAGAAAGGCGGTAAATTTCACATTTTGGTTTCTTGAAAATATCAATTCTCTTTACATTTTGACAACAACATTCTGTATTCTTAAAATGTTGTAATCTGTATGGAAAACACAATTAATAAAATTTGATAATTGATATCTATAAATATTCCGGTATGGAAATGGAATAATTCTTTGCCAAAATAAAAGATATACAACTTTAAAGTCTCTGAATTCTCTGTTTCTTTGTGGGTGATATTGAAAAAAGTTGCTAGAACATATGTAAATCGTATTTCTGAAAACAAAAAAACAAATATTGCATTAATTTCAAATGAAATGTATAAAATTTTTATTAAAATGTATTTTATCTGTGTTAATATTGGCTCTGCAAAAAAAAAACAAAATTTAAGATATAAAATGTTAGGAAATACATTTAACGTCCAGTATAACGAATGATATAATGTTTGAGGTCGTTTGCTATAGAGCAAAAGTGTTCATTATATCTAAAGATTTTAAAATGTTATTTTTTTATATAGGATTGTTTGTCTAGCTCTAGGTTATCAAAAATTTGAAAAATAACAACAATAAAAAATTATTTAAATTTTGTTTTTGTGTTATATTTTTTATTTTCTTCAATATTTCGAGTTGATCATGCAACTTATCATCAGGAAGATTTAAAATAACTTATTTTCACTAACACGAAGTATATTAAATATCAGTTTAATATACTCTTTAAAATGATGCTTAAGTAATTATTTTGTCATTATTTTTACCGGAATTATAGCTATTTAAAAATGTCTTTCAACATGATTTAGGCATAATTAAATGTCACTCATACGCCACATAGCACAAAGTTTCATTAACAATATTGCAAGAAGGGCTACAGCTTTCGTAAAAATTGTGAAAAATTGGAAACTTAGGCTGGCATAGATTGTGAAAATGTTTCTGTATATTCATAGCTAAGATCTTTGTCATCGACAAATGCGCCAAAGTCAACATTAACTTAAACATGGCAGAACAATCTTCACGTTCTACAACAGCCAGGCCACCTTAAACATTCTGGACTATGCTGTGATTAAATTAAGGCAAATATTGGGAACTTTTCATGCGTTTCTAAAACTAGCTAACAAAAATCTAGTCATTGGATCGTTTGAAACTGAAAATGTTCATGTCAAAGAGGGCGCTTCCAAAAGACTTATTTAGGCCAAAATTTTAACTGCTTAACAGTGTTGGCATGTCACAAGGATTTTTAGGTTTATGTCGCCGTAGGTCGTAAGTGTCGCAAATGGCGCTCGTATTTGTGACATGCCAACACTGCTGCTTAATATACTTACATTCTGGATAAAAAAAAGAATAGTATAAAGTATTTGTTCCCTTAATATGACCAGAAGAATACTGAGTTATTGTTGAGCCTACAAGAATAGCTCTGAAGCCATTATAGAAACAATACCCGATCACTATATCTGAATAGAATGCATCGTTGTTGTTATACTACCTGCAAACTTTGCGCTGAAAATCATAAAACTTCTGTACAAACCCTCAAAAGTCTTGATAAAATTATGGCACAAAAAATATTTAAATTTCTGGATAACTCAGGAATTAGTAAGATTTGGTACGATAAGGCTTCAAATCTACATATCTATTATGACCATAAGGCTTGGTTTTTCAAAAATAAGATTCCTTTAACATTGTTGCTGCTTTTTCCAAATTCAAATATCAGCTACAGATTACGTTTATACCGGAGAATGATTTGGCAGTCTACTAGATAAAATGTGATTCATTAAATAAATAAAAAGTATTTCAAATCTTTTATTTAAAATGATAAGCAATAATCTGTTAGTGGCATCAGAGTCAATTGTCTCAAGGCTCTGTGGAAAGATTTTCTGTTGACATAGTATATAAATTAGAGAACTAGAAAGTAACTTTTGTAAACAAAATCTTTTTGAAATAAAGATAACATCTTTTGTAAAAAGAAACCTAAAATGGCAATATGCGCACTGGAAGAAAATAGCATTAAAAACCATGAGAACAAAAAAAAGTAACTTAACGTATTTTCGCCATTGCCTTAAAACCAGTTTGAATGAAATTGTTTGAAAAAATGCTATAACAACAAAAAAATAAAAAGTTGTAAACAGAATTCACTAAATGCCTGGACAGGAGCACTTTTAAAACTGAGGGCCAAACGCAAAACGAATTTTTAAGCAAACTGACGAAAGCCACAAAAAAAAAACACAACATAACAAAAAATTGTTAGTAAGGAGCAGCAGACAGACCAACTCAGTTCAGAATCCAATGATACAAAAACCCAACAACAACAAAAGCAACAACAGTGGTAACAGCAGCAGCAGCAGCAACTTAAAGATGAAGAAATGAAGATCGATTTGATACCAAGAAACTAAGAAGATGAAGCAGAAAAGAAGCTTATACAAAAAAAGCACGTTTTGTCGAACTTAAGAAATAACAAAAAAAAAAACATTGTAAACGGCGACGACCACAACGATCGATGATCATGAAAAAAAAAACTCAAAGATGATGAAAAAGCAGAAAAAGCAATAGCCACAGTAGAAGAAGAGGTCAGTTTTTTTGCTGAGTTTTACAAAATAAAACAGCAACAAAAACACTGAAACTAACGAACGATTTTAATTGGCAGCTTAATTTAGTGAAGGGTTTTGGCCAAAAAAACACAAACACAGTTCATTCATCTTGATTTTTTTCTTATTTTCCTTTTTTGCTCCTCTTCAAGTCAATATTTGACTTAAAGGAGGCAAAAACGAAACAACAAAAAATCGAAGAATTGTATGAAAAATGATTTTAGCCAACAATTAAAATCGCATCAAAACGGTACTTTTATTCGACAGATACAAAAAAAAAAACAAATAATATTGCACGCTTTTGACAGCTTCTTCAACTGTCAACTGTCATTTATGAAATTTGAGTAAATAAATTTAATGAAGCAACAAAAAGAAAAAGGTTAACTAAAAATTGTGTTATACTTTTTAATTGTTAAGCCCAATTTCCATGTGATCTTATCTTATCTTATTTTACCAAATATCAGGGAGGACATCACATGCTATTAAGATAGCAAATGTATGCTATTCACTCTCGCATTCTCCAAGCGCATTAGGTTCTGTTCGCATGCTTTTTCTTTCTTACAAAAATTTGATTTGATATCCCTGATATGCGATAAAATAAGATAAGACAAGATCACATGGAAATTGGGCTTTAGGCTGACTTAATAACATTGATTTATGCTTTTTTCTACAGGGTGGTTTACTTTTTATCCATGTTTTTTTGTTTAATAAAAAGTTGAGAAAAAAACTTAATTTCTGCTTCTAAAGTGATTTTAGGAACAAATTTTCAAACATCAAAAATAAATTGAAAGAACGTTTGCTCAAGAATATTTGTGGAATTACAAGTGTAGTTTGATGAGTCAATGTCATCTTAAATTTACCTCACAGCAACTTTAAATGCAAAACTGCTCCCGTCAACTGTCATCTACAAATATACTAATGTCAAATTTTGAGCAAGCTACGTCATTTAGTTTGTTTTTGACAGACCTTGAAAGCAGACAACTTCATAAATTTTAATAAAAATGGAACAAAGTGAATTTCGTGTAATGATTAAGCATTATTTCTTACCTAAAAACCATCAAGAAACCACGTAAAGGCTTGACAAATACTATGGGGACTCTACACCATCAAAGTCAATGGTTAAGAAGTGGGTTACTGAGTTCCGTTGTGGTCGTGTCAACATAAATAACGCCGAACATTCTGGTCGCCCAAAAGAGGTCGTCACGCCAGAAATCGTTGATAAAATCCATGGAATAATGGAATCATAAGCTATGGCACTTTTAGCTCCCCAAAAAAATATTTGAAGGAGCATTGCCCGCCCAATATTTAAGAGAGCAAAGATCCATATTTAAAAACCCAGTATATACAAAAAAATTCAATGGGGAGAAAGAATAACTTGAGTCAACCTGAAGTCAAGCTCCTTTCAGTCTGACAGAATAATGTTGCGTTTTCAACGTTGGGTTAGCTTGTCTACTACGCTGGATCAGCCTGGCGGTTAAAGGTAGACAACTTTACTTCAAACCAGCTTGGGTATCAAGGTAGAAACGGAAACTTCCTTATGGTACTATACAGGCTAGCATATACTTTTACATTCCCCCCCCACGAAATGTCATTTGGAAAGCTTTTGAAAGTAGTGTTCCCCAATATTTTTTAGAAGTCTCCGCCTCTGCATGAAATGTTATTGGACGATCGGAGAATGAAAGTGTGTGAGGTGGCTGAGGCTATAGACATCTCAACTGAGCGGGTACATCTTATTTTCCATGAATATTTGGACATGAAAAAGCTAACCGCGCGATGAGTGTCGCGTACTGTAAGAGTTTTGTCATTCTCGTATACTGCACGGAGCTGCTGAGCGCATTTTTTCAAAAATGTGCAAAATTTAATGAAAACATAAATGACGAATTTCTTTGAAAATTAGCACAGTTTCTTCTTTAAAGCAAATAAAAGATTTTTTAAAGTTTAAGGGTAAATGTTGTTATAACTTAAAGCTAACCAAATACTTATGTAAAGAACATATTAGTACTGATATTCGGAATGAAGACTCATTTTCAGAATGAAGCCTAGCAACACAAAACAAATTTTAATCTGAATATTATGTTATTTTTGTATATACCTTTTTTATTAGTACATGACATGACAAAAAGTACATTCGCTCTCCAAAAAGTACATTTCAAGTCTTGATTCAGTACATTCCTACAATACTCATATGCCATCACTGTTTCAGTATTCAAGAATTGAATATTGTCACAAATTTATAGATTTGAGAAAAAGAATCATATCTTTAGTGTTAATAGATTGCTGCCTGTATTTCAGGTCGGGACCAATCCTTCCGTATCCGCTAAATACAATCTCTACAAATTCAACATTTTCATTGCTTCTTAAAATATCGAATTTGTAAAAAGATTATAAAACAATTATTTCCTATTGTTATTTTCAACATTTTTTTTGTAAGCTACGTGCAAAACTTAAAAAAATTTTTTACAAAACTTTTCCGCAACTACAAACTTCTTGTTATCATTTCTGTTTGCATTGATAAAGAAAATTATAACAACATTGAAGTTACTGTGTCGAATATCAGATCAGACAATAATTCATAATTATTTTACTGAATTCAGTAGCAGAGCTATGGGGAGAGCGAAGCCCGAAAGGCGCGTCAAAATGGTACTTTGGATACAGTTTTACATATATAATGAAACATGCGCAAAGAAAATCCTATAAATTTCTTTTTATTTATTTATTTCACAGAAGAGGCGGCAAATGTGTCGTTTAACCTTTAGCATCAATAAACCTAGCTTCGCCACTGACTGAACTTATTATTCAGTGCAGTATAAGGTAACACTAAAAATCTAAAGAAAACAAATATACGGCAATAGCTAGTCATACTCTCGTTTCATCTATTCATCTAAATGAAATCATCAGCGACCCATGAGGCGATGATGTGAGAGTTTTTAAATCTGATATGTTTTCCATCTTTCATAGATTTGTTGAGAACCCAAGCAAAAAGTAAAACAAAGCAAAACCAAAATTCTATTTTTTGTTGTATGTCTTTGTTTTTGTAACTCATTTGATATTACACTTTTCCTGCAGATGCTTCGTTACATCTTTTTTTGGTGAGTAAAAACGAAGTAGCAATCATCAGTGATCTGACCCAAACTAATATACAGTAGCGAGCATATAAAATGCAACTACGAGCGCTGAGTCAGAAAATTTGCGTTATCTTAAAAACAAATTGAGTTAGAGCTTCATAATTTTATATCTAAATGCCAATGGTCCCTCACGTTGTTGATGCAAATTTTTGTTGAATTATCTGCATCCAGTATTCTGTAATGCATAAAATAACAAGACAACCTCAAAAATTAAGCGAGCAAAAAAAATGCAACTCTTCAAAATTCAATTTATTTCCATAGTTTCCGTATTCTTACAGGAGAATATTTTTATCTTAAGATAATGCTTAGTAGCATAACTACTATTGACGATGTCTGCACGGAATCTGGAGGGCATAGAATCCACTAAGGACACAAAAGTCTCCATGAATGTCTTATTCCACTCTTCCTGGAGGTTTTCTTCCAAGTTCTTTACTTTGGAGTGGATTTTCTCTTTCACTTCGCGATGTACTAGTTCCCATAGATCCTCTGTGGGTTTGAGATCCGGTTACTGAGTTAAGACATCGCAAATTTTTTGACTCAGCGCTCGCAGTTGCATTTTTTTTGCTCGCTACTGTAAATAGCTTTTCTGTTTTTTTTTTTTGATGTTTTGTACAGAAAATAGTTAGATATTCAAGTTTTTTTGAAATTATTAACTCAAAAATTACAAGACGTGTGGAAATTTTTTTTTTAAACTAAGGCTTGATTTATTAACTGAGCAAAAATTAAACTCTGTAATAGTTTTAAGAAAATGTTCCTACAAATTTTCATATTTTTGAAGTATAACTGAGAATTACTCTGAAGTAAGAAGATATTTCATAACCAAAATTATTTTAATTTGAATTTTGGTCAGATATCAAGCTTAACTCAAAATATCATTTACCTTATAAGAGAGAGAAACTTAAATTTTTTTTTCAAAAGATCAAGTAATTCTCAACCTTTTATATTTTGACAACTTTTTTTGTAGAGTTCATATGATCGAGATAAAAAATGATTTGAGCATTTTCCAATTATTCTTAAATTGGAAGATTTTATAAAATTTATTCTTACACAAAATTTTGACCTAAGTCTTTTAATTTATTAGTTTCCGAGATCAAAAACACATGACAAAGGAATAAATTGTTAAAACATAAATATGGCGAGCTCTTCGATAAAAGAAACATGAGAAATAACGGATAGTCTTCTCTTATAGAAATCAAGCAAGGGATTTTTTATTCTATGGCATTTTTTTTTTCCTCAAAAACTTATGATTTTATGAATATAAATTCGATTTTTAATGTAAGTTTTTTCGAGCAGAAACATTAATTAAAATATTAAACGCTATTCAGGGCTAAATTATATATTTTTAATGACAAAAATTTTCTTTGTTTTCAACAAAGGTAAACATAATGGACAGACAACATGTATCGATGTTTTCAAATGATTGGAGCGTACCAGGAGCGCTTGTAGAAAAAAGTGTGTGTATGGTTCTTGGGAAAGAGGATTTACCGTATGAATTCTGCCATAATAAGTTGACTTAAGCGAACAAAAAATATGAAAAAAAACTCATTCCAATATTTTCATCGTCTCAAAAGATTAAACCACAATAGACGAATAATGTTTTTAATAATTTTAATATTACAAGCAAAACAACATCAACCAATAAACATTAAATTTAATTAATTTTTTTTCTATGACCAAGACATTAAAATGCTACAAAAACAAGTACATACAAAGAAGAAGAAGTTTTGCAAGTGATTTGTTTCGATTAATGCTATGATTCTTTACATGTTTATCTAATAGCAAAGATAACACAATCTTGGATATTATGCACTGTATCACGTTAATGTCCAAGATGAAGCTACCTGCTACTTACTGATATTGCCAATTTTGGTCTTGTAATTTTATTATGATATTTTACACATAATTTACTGAACAGTTTAGTAAAATAATGAATAAAAAGTATTTCTTAATCAAAGCTTTAAAGTCTGATTATGTGCTCGTAACATGATGTGACGTACTGTTGTCAGCAGCTAAGTAAAATATCTGTGATATGGCAGAGCGTGTAAGTGATTACTCAAAGC
This sequence comes from Tricholauxania praeusta, assembly GCA_949775025.1. NCBI lineage: Eukaryota > Metazoa > Arthropoda > Insecta > Diptera > Lauxaniidae > Tricholauxania > Tricholauxania praeusta. The sequence goes on along the minus strand of OX459030.1, from coordinate 99,064,052 downwards.
GTAATTGTAACGTGCCGGACCGTGAAATTCTATTCTGAATGAAATTTTACAAACTGTGGCATTTCAAATAATAATAATAAATAAACAGAATAAAAATATTTACGGGACAAAAACTAATGAAAAATAAATTAAAAACTAAAATTATTAATGAAAATTAAGTTGGAGAAAGAAAATAATCAAAAAATAAATAGAATTTTCAGCGATTGATTTATACGTTAAAGATATATGCAGAGTTATTGCAGTAATGCTGGTTGTGGTACGCTACTATCCGTCACATTATAGTTAGTTAGAGTTAGTATTTTGAAAACTTTAAGTTGCACAAAACTCAATTTTTCTAACTTTCTCAAATTATTTTCAAATCTCTATTCTAAGGATGAAGAGAGATTGAAAATTATTGAAAAAATCTTATAATTAATTTCCTTTCTTTACCAAGTGACAATTGTTGTTGCTGTTTCTTTTTCCAATATCTTTCTGAAATGATCTTTTGTGAAAGTGACACACATTTCTTTCTTGCCATTTCCTTTTATGTTTGTCTCCGTTTCTTCTTAATTCATTCATTAAAATATGCATTTTTTTTACAGATTTCTGTCTTATTTTCCATTTTATTTAGATTTAACTCATTCTTCTTCATTTTATTTTTTTTATTGCTTAAGACGTGCCTCATTTTACTGCTTTTTAAATTTTATTTCTTTAGCTAAAAAAAGCACCACACGCGTATCTCAGAAAAAAAAAAACCGAATTTTAATTCATATGAGTTTCAAATTGTTATCTTTTTATGAGTATCTTGTATTTGTTATCATCATTGTTGATGTTGTTGTTGTTTTAAAGTTCTGTTGATTTTTCTTAATTTAATGTCATAAGCTTGCGGGAAGTTTCATATGACAACAATAATTAACTAAACACCTGCATTATTCATTTTGTCAACAAAAGTTTGTTTTTTGATATTAGGGGAATAAACAATTTTTTCTTTCTGTAAATAAATCTACATAATTTCGTAAATAAGCTTGGAGATAAGGAATCAGTAAGCATTTTACTTCTGTTCTCTATTACATTTGGGATCTTATCATATGTTAAGGAAATACATATGATAGTTCTTCGAAATTTTAAAAAGTTTTAGGGCAATACTTCTGACTTTCTACTATCAGAAATTTTAAATAAAAAAAAAAATCTAAATTTTTCAGAAATTGTTCAAAATATTTACTAAAATCTTAACCAAAAATACTCTCCTTTTAAAATTAGTAATCGACCAAAATGTTTGTGAACCAATTTTCCAACTTCAGACACGATCAATTCCACTTACTCAGCATAGCAAGAATGCGTGCGAAGTGCAGTAAGAAAACCTGTTCATAAGGGTTAACAAAGAGGTTCCATCTGCCAAATCAAAAAACTAAATTTTGGCAAATGAAAAGAATAATTTATTTCTGTGCAGAACGAATGCAAGAAAAAAGACACAGGCAGGTGTTCTCGAAATGAAACCAACTGTAGGTTTTACACTGTGCTTTTGTAAATATATTTGAATGCAAAATAATAAAATTTTTTTCGTTTGGAAGCTACAAAAAAAAAAGTTTATTTTACTTAAAAAAAATGTCAAATTTCAGTTTCCCAAGAATAATTAAATTACTTTAGTAGAACGAATTGTATAAAATCATATAAATATTAGGATGTTCCATTCGAAATGTCTTAAAATTTAGGCAATATTGCAATCAACTTCTTCGATTTTTTTTCTTTGTGAGTAGACGACTAATGACACCAAATTTTATTTTCAATTTTTTAAGCTTTTGCTTAAACGCAAATTTCAACTAAGAAACTTATCTCATAATTTGAGTTTGAAAAGCACTGCGCTTGAAAAGGCACGAAGGAGACAATTATAGAAAAATACTCTTCAGAAAGTTTAAAGTACTAAAAAATACCTTTGAAACAAGTTACATTTCTATAGTGCCAAACGCATATTTTCGATTTGCCACAGGAATACAATTATATATGATAATCTACATATATTGACCACTAGGGCCTCTTGTATGTGACTTATTTCCTTAGTTTCTGAGCAAAAGCTTAAGTTTAAATGAAATAGTTTCAATGACGGACCAAATCCATCAAATATGTTGCTTTTCAGAGGATATATGGGGACGTGCATTCTCCCGATTTGATTGAAAAACATTTCGAAGCTATGCTTATTTTAAGTTGTGGTGTCAAAAAATGTAAAACCACTGAAATTTTTTTCAAAAAAAGGCATTTCCATCCAAATAAAAATTGGTCTCCGACCAACTCTCGTCTCGTCAAGTTGTTTGTCAAAGACCGCTCTTTATTTACAGTTTATTTTCGCTAAAGCGCAGTATTCTCTCACGTTTTTACTTTGTTCTTTTTTCTTTGGTTGTGATAAACAAAAATAAAATAAAATAAAATAAAATAAAAAAAAATAAAATCAGTTTAGTTTCTACTGCTGTGAAATGGTATTTGATCCCCCGCTTCGCACGGGGAATCAATTTAGGGTACTTGAAGAAGTCTCTCTAAATAGCCCCCGTGTCAAAAGAAAAAAAACTTCCACTAATATTACTGTAAAATGTGATTCAAAGAAAAATCCAAAATTTGTCTTGATAAAATCAGTTAATGAAAATAATTCTCTATCTAATCTTCGTGTATTTGCAAAAAAAAAGAGCCTTGGATTCCATAAGTACAGAAATTGAATCAGTAAGTAAGCTCCGCGACGGCAGTCTGCTTGTTTTAGCAAAAACTCAAAGGGTTGCTGATAAGTTTATTGGCACAAAAAACTTCGGTGGACTATGTCCTGCCTCAATTTCCTTGCATGAATCTCTAAATTCTTGTAAGGCTACTATTTTTGATCGAAATTTGATCCCTACACCAGAATCCGAAATTCTGGAAGATTTGAAAATCCAAGGTGTCATACATGTATATAAATTTACCAAAATTGATGGAGAAAAACGTGTTCCCTCTGGTCTTATCCTCCTCACTTTTGACTTGTATCGACCACCCAAAGACATTGACATAGCCTGGTATAAGCTCCTAGTCCAAGCATATTTTCCCAACCCAATGCGCTGCAAAAATTGCCAAATTCTTGGCCACACTACCAAACACTGCAAAAATAATCCTGCCTGCGTCACATGTAATTTACCTCCTCATCAACCTATATCATGTACTCGCGAAAAGTGTGCCAATTGCTTAGAGCCACATGCTGCCTCTTCCCCCTCATGTCCAAAATTCAAACAATCAACAAAAAGAAATTTTAAAATAAAAATCATTAATTTTTGTCTTTTGATTCTAAGAGAACTTCTTATTCTCTGTCAGAATCTTTGAGAAATTTTGAACATGGTTGAAAATTGGTGGACTTATAGCGCTTTTTATGAAAAAAAAAAACATAGCTAATGTTCTCAAAAACCTCACCCTTTCTCGCTTAAAATTTTATTGTGAATTTGTAGTAATATGAGACAAGAGTTTAATGTGGGCTTTCAGACATTTCATGCCAGGAGAGTTTTTTTTCTTAAAATCAAAATGTAAATTTTTCTTTCAACATCACCAAGCCATCTGTGGTATAGTTATTAGCTTATTTTTAATAATAGCATCATTTAGTATCGTCTTTTTCCTTTAAAATGAGCTTGCAAGTGATAATCTGTGATGTTTTCTCGCAAAGTTATAGCCAGTTTAAGATGAAATAAATTTGGAACTGATTGGCTTATATTGTTCGGTCGTAGGGGATCAAATTCATGTCACTTACCGGCAGGTAATGCGATGAGTTTATATTGGTTAAAGTCCTTGTATTTTATATACGCCTGATTCATCTGGATTATAAAGCTGCTCTTTGCTTTTGCACTTTTTCATAAGGAAGGCGTGGTACTGCCCATTTTTTTTTATTGAAACTAACTTTTGCCGCATCTCTTATAAATACATTTAGTCTTATTCATTTACGTCAAAAATTTTATGGAATATGATTACTTTTATTTTTCTTTTATAGGCGGCGTGGCATAGCCTACTTTTCACAAGTAAAACTATGCTTGGAAACTTTAAAAACAATAAGTGATATATCTTAAAAATCTAATCCATCTACGTCAAATATGCTGATATTAGAGGCGTGGCACCACCTATTTTTCATTCAATCTTATTTCTTATATAAATATTGGCTTTTTGTGGTACTCATTTGTCCAGAATCGTATTTAAATGCTAAATAGCATTAAACTAACTAGCTACTTGAGCGAAACATTTGGTCAGCTGGAGAATTTTTTGTGTTTTATTTCAATTCGAAACTACGACAGTCTAAAAAAAAGACCCAATATTTAAACGGAAACTTCTAAAAAAAGTGTACCCTTACATGTTTTTCCTTAAGCAAATAAAACTTTCAAACTGAGGAAGTAAAAAACATTTTCACTACTTAATATGTAATGCCAGTTAAGCCCACCACTGTCAATTTCTTACTTCCAGGGTCAGAAATACACACTCCCACCAACAGTTCAGCAAACTGATATAACAAACTTGCATATCTCAAACTAATCAAAACACCAACCACCACCATATGGCCGTTCCCATAATTTCATATTCAACCAAATTAGCTGGATATCTTGAGTTGCAATCAATCATTTATCAAAGCCAATGAAAATGAAATGTCAAAAGTCAAGTTTTTAGCCGACAATAACAACAACAAAGACATAATAATAATTGCAAAAACACAAAATATCAACTACAACGAATAGGAACTATAAAAATTGTACTGTGAAAAAAGTAGGTAATAGCCCGGCGCCGCCGCTGCCGCTGCCGCACCTTAGATAAAAGACAACAACAATAACAATATCAATATCACCAATAACAACAAAAATCCATATGAAGAAAATTATTTCTTTGTGGGCTGTAGTCAAAAGGATTTTTCCCATTTAATAACTTAAGCGCCTGCGCCTAAAGCTATGCTATATATCTCTATAAAATAAATAATTATAATACCAGTGCTCGTAAATTGTTGTGTGTTCATTGTTTAAATGTTGCAAACCCTATGGGTTTTTTGGATTTTTTTCTTTTCGTTGATGTATAGGAAGATTTATTACTGCAGTCATAAAAGTCCACAACATATGAGTGCACGCCTCTGGAAATTCATATTGTAAAAACGCATATGTACACACGCCACAAAAGTCGAAGCCGCGCTGTTATTGTTATTAAAGAAACGTATGAAATTTTTCCCATGCTTGAGAGTAATAACAATTATTAACTATTTAGGTGTTTTGAGTAAAACTATAGTTTTAATTTGGTTTTTACCCATTCAAAAATGAAAACAACTTTGAAGAATTGATAATTTAACAAAAGTCATACAGTTTGGTTACTAAAGTTAATCTGCGGGACTTTGATTTTATGAAAAATGATGTAATTTGTCAAAGCAAAAAAAAATATTTTGTTAATTTTTAAAACAATATTAGAAAAATTTGTAAAGCCGAAAAGAACATTCAAAACAATAACTTTTAAATAAAAATCGGTCCCTTCAATCCAAGTAATAACCCCAAATGACGATTAATCCGGGTTTGTGGTTACCGGTACCAATTTATACGATTAATTCTCATTGCCACCATTCTCAATGCAGATGGTCTCGCGCATCGTCGTCGAGGTCTCGTAATTTCGTAAGATAAGCCCGTAACTATAACTTAGCCAGCTAGAGAACCAATTTTGCACCAACAAGTATTCCCCATGATGTCACAAAGTAACTTCATTGACTCAATAAAAACAATAATGAGTTTAAAGAAAAATTTGGTGGACAAATTTCTAGACTTGGAAGAAAATCGCGTCGAAAAGTTCTTTTACAAATTCTTTTTGTATGGTCTCATTAAGCTAATAGACCTAAAAATCTGGTCATTTTTATAATTTTTTGTATTATATTACAATGCAAAACTAGTCCAAAAAAAAAACACCCATTACCATTAATTTCTAAGCAAACTATTTGGTACCACTCCCATAAAAATAAGAAAGGTCCAAGTGCTTAAATTAACAATAAACATAAAATATTATTGCCATTAAAGTATTTACAGATTTATCGGCTATAATTGATTTTGTTCAAATATCTTGAAATTACTTTTCGTTAAGGTTAATTTAATTAACTTAAGTCGTTAGTTTATACAAAAACCTTAAAATAAAAAAAAACAATCTATCATATTATTGACAGTTATTTACTGTTAAATTTTGTAAAAATTTGCATTTACCTTTTGCATAACTAAGGTCAACTATTCAATCTTTAATGTTTTTTTTTATGACAAAACAGATTTGAGTTTACACAGTACAGCAAACTCGCAGTAATTCGATACAATAGAGTAACCATATTATAATACTGACAGAGTAAGCTGTGGTGGGCATTTCTGCTAGGCAAAGTTATAGACAACAACGTCCTAGTTTTTTCTAACTGTAATTGAATATCAAAGCGGTTAGAAAAAGTCTTTGTGCCGCAAGTATATGTATATATTTGAAGCGTTAGAGGATTCATGTTTGAAGCGCAGTTACATTTTTGATAATTAAATTTTGTTTTTATCTTAAATGAGTCCTACTCCCCACTTCTTTTGATCACCATTTTTGGCGATTCTTAGAAAATTTTTCAAACAAATTTCCAAATTGAGTATAGTATTAAGGAGCATTTTATTGTGCTTTTGGGAAAATATTCCTTGTCGAAAATTAGAGGGAGACACGACACAAAACTTAAAGTTTTCAAGTCACATTTTATTTACTTTTACTTTATTTCAATAAGTTAACTCAAACGAAAAAATATGAGTTCTTCAGTTTATTTTAGTCTTAGAAAATTATTTTATATGTCCTAATCGACTGACAAACCATGTAGTCGGACACTTTCATATTACGGAATTGGTTGCCGCTTAAATATGTTGTTTTTCAAAGGATATAAGGGGACCCATTTTAGTTTCGGTGTCAAAAATTAAGAAACCGCTGAAAATTATTTCAACAAAGCGGCATTTCCATCCAAATTAAAATAATTAACTTTTGTCTTTTGATTTTATTAGAACTTCTTATTCTCTGTCAGAATTCAAAATAGTTGAAAACTGACAAAGTTATAGCGCATTCTATGAGAAAAAAACCAAGGTAATTTTCTGAAAAACCGCACCTTTTTTTCGCTTAAAATTGTATTTTGGACTTGTACTAATATAAGAAAGAAATGACATGAGTTTTTTGAGGAACTCAATCATAGTATCCAATACAAAGTTCACATTAAAGTTCAGATTTAAAATCATCGAAATTTTACCGTAATCTCTTGTAGTTTAGTTTTCTGAAGGTTTCACTTTTACCACGTGTGAACTGCACACATATTTGTTTTTATAAATTGAACGCTTCAGGATATATTGATTAAAATTCTTAGTTGAATAAAAATAAAAATTTTCAAGCTACACAAAATTATATTTTTTAATTTTTGAAAATATTTCAAAATTGTAGATATATGTAAGTACCTTAAATTTTTTTTGGATTTCAATAATATTCGCCCATTGAAGTTATTGAAATTTTTTTGATATTTAATGACCTTTTTTTGTTACTAAAAAATGGTTTTTTGAATTTCAATTTAGTTAATTTATTTTGCACCGATATTTCTGAAATAAATTACACATTTTTTTTTCAATTTCCGATAAAATTTTTAATTTTTTTATATTACTCTGATGGTTCATCAGAAACATAACATTTAATTTCTTATAAAAAATTGTTGTTATTAGCATTGAGGCTTTTAAATAAATACCCAGGAGATTTTTATCAAAGGTTAATATTGATAAATTAGAAAATTAAAAGTATAAGTACTTGCAATCTAAAAAATAAATTCAATAATAAAATGATCTAATATGATTTACTGGAAACTTCTCATACATTAATAATTAAATAAATTCAAGTCAATTATTCATTTCAATTATAATTATATTCTTGCGCCTTCAATACTCTGTCGTTATTAAGTTTTTGCCGCCCAAGGCCCAGACCTCACGTGCCTAGGCTTAAATCCATCACTGACATCATCAACAAGTCAAATGCTACCCAAAAAATAAATATCAGGAAAATCTGAGGCCTCAAGCTTAAGGTCCGCTCGCTTTGCCAAGTAATGAATGTTGCATATTTTTGTATCAGGGAAATCAAATATTTTTGTCTTACGCCATAAAATCAATTTATATTCCCAAAATAATTTTCAATACTCGATTTCTCTAATTAATTATTGGTACTAAAATGTATGGAAACGAAAATTAAAAAAAATATTTAAACAAGATACGGTGTTATCTTCGGCCAGGCCGAAACTCACATACCCTACACTGCACTGAAATAACTTTTTAAATAAATGTTGAAAAGACATTGAAAAGGTTGAGTAAGTCGAAAAAAATGTGAAATGTTAGAAAGATTGGCAGAGGTTGGAAAATGTCGAAAATATATGCAAAATGTTGAAAAAAGTTGAGAGAGGTTGAAAAACTCTAAAAAAGTTGAAAAAGGTTGAAAAATTTTTAAACAATTCAAAGTTGATGAAAAAGTCGAAAAAATAAAAAAACTTATGAAGGAAGTTGAAAGAGGTTGAAAATGTCGAACAAATACATATAGGATATATTGGAAACAGTTGAAAGGTTAAAAAAGTCGAAAGAATGTAGAAAATGTTGGAAAAAATCGAATAGAAATGAAAATTTTGAAATATGCCACGCCCACTTCTCCAGTTCCGCCCACTTTTGGTACAATAAATTATATTCGCGATCGACATCCTCATATTAAATTTTAGCTCAATAGCTTGTATAGTTTGCGATATATGCTGCAACAAAAATTCAAAATTTAGGGCGGTGGCACACCCACTGGTACAATCCAGCCCGGTTTTGATCCAGAAATAGCTTTCCATAATCAAGCCCCTAACACCAAATTTTAGTATGATTGCTCACATATTTCGATAAATATGCCACTTACCGTATTTTATTTGTATGGGAGGTGCCACGCCTACTGATACTATTTCAGCCACTTTTGATTCAGAAATACATACATTAAATTTCATACCAATTGCTGCAAAAGTTCACTTAAAACAGCGCTAACAAATTTATGTTAATATGGGAGGTGCCACGCCCACTGATGCAATCCTGTCAAAATTAATTTATTTTTAAAGCTTATAGTAACTGACATCTATACACCAAATTTTATGAAGATTACTCTCATAGCACACTATCTATAACAATAAACGTTTTTTGCTTATATGGGAGGTGCCACGCCCACAGGTACTATTGGACCAAATTTTTGTAGTAAGAGAGCTTATAGCAAGTATATCTGCCTCATTAAATTTTATAAAGATTACGTTGTTAGTTCTTTAAATATAACGTTTATAAATATTGTGGGCTGTGCCACGCCCTTCTACGAGTTTTTTCGGTCCAGTAGCTGAGCTTGTATTGATGACTGCTTTCAGCGGCATCGTCTCCAAAATTTTTATGGAAATCGTTTGTGCGAATTTTGAGATATACGGAATCAAAATTTTTAACAGTTGAAAAGTGCCACGCCCACTTTTTCAATTCCGCCCACTTTTATCACAATTCAAGATATATTTTATATGTATCCGTTTACCAAATTTAATCGCAATATCTTGAACGGCTTACAAGATATGGTAGCATTAATGATAAAATTTAGGGCTCTGCCACGCCCCTGTACGACCCTTTGGAAACTTGAAACCCAGCCTAATCCTAATTTGGTTCACATGTGCACCAAATCACCAAGTTTCATCAAAATCGCTGAAACTTTTTTCAAAATTGGCCGGGGTAAATATACGTAGAGTATGGGCGGTAGGCGTGTCTGTCAACCGATTTTGCCTATTTTCAATAGCAAGATGCCTGCAAGAAGATGTGACCTGTGTGTGATAGTTTCATTCAATTAGCTTTCTTGGTTTTCCCGTAAAACTGATTTCAACAGACACCCAGACAGACAGACAGACAGACATTCAGACAGACGGACATCGCTAAATCGACTCAGGTGGTGACGCTTATCAAGAATATATATACTTTTCCATACCTGCGACGCCCTTTCGATGTGTTACAAACGGAGAGACAAAGTGAATATACCCACGGTGTAGGGTATAAAAAAAAAACGTGATACAGCAAAACCGATGCCGGATTCAAACTAACCGACCGAAAAAGCTATAAATTGTATATATAGTATTACTATAAGCTAATTTTTTATTCGAACCAAATAATATTTTTATATGGATTTTGAATTCAGTAAATCAAAATCTACATGAAAAACATGAATCAATTCGATAAAAAATTTGTTTGAGAATCTTAATCGTCTCAGCAGAAATGTTGAAAAAAAATTACCCAAGCCAAATTATGTTTTTCTTATAAACTTTTATCATTTTCAATTAAATGAGGTTGGTTTCAAAAGTATGATCGGTGAGTCTGAATCTGGTGTCTGTTTTGCCACATCAAGTTTTTTTTTTTTTAGTTTTTCTAATATTTATTTCCATACATTCTAGTACCAATATTGCACAAATCTGTCTTGACTTAACTCTAGATGTTGACTGAATCCGTTAGTTTTTTGGGAATCTTAGTCTAGTAAACTATCTTTATAGGGAGTAAAGCAAAAAAGACTAAATTTGATTTCTTTGGAATGTTTATATATGTATATATTTTTTTCTTCAAACCTTCTATTTCCACGTGACAATTAATAATGTAAATCAAAATCTTTTATCTCAAGGTCTGTATAAAATGTTGTAAAACAAAACCCTTTTGGCGCACATTATTAGCACAATCAACAACGCGTGTCACTATAACAATTATATCGATATACATTCGTAATATAACAATTACAGCTAAATTGATCATATTTTTCCATTTTAATTGTACGCAATTTTGTTCAAACGTTTGTCATTTAGTTAATTGTCTGTATTTTTCATTATCCATTTGTATCAATTTCATTTATCATTAATATATTCTATTGTTTACTCTCGGACCTTTAAAAAGTTTAGGTATTTACATAATTTTTAATAGCAATGGTTTCAAATATTTCTTAGCAACCAAATGAACCATGGAAATGTCAATCTGACATTTTTGTCTTATTTTTATCAATGGCTCATTTAATGCCGAAGGCATTACGCAATAGCATGAAACTTAAATTTCTTAATTCATTGACACTGAAATAACTAAGTGACACATATGAAGTTAATATATATTAGTTTTATATTCAAAACTTAAACATATGCAAATTCAATTGATATTTTATTTAAGAACGTTTGCTATCACGTGGAGTAAACGCTTCTTGACTTTGTAAAAAAATTTTAAGAATCCATGTTTAATTCGGTGTCTTTGAGCTTTAAGCCCATATTTTATGTTATCAGTATACGTCAGAGTTGCTGCTTCCATGTTGAGTAGGTAATTAACATAATTTATGCAAATTTGTTTGCATTTTTTTGTTGTTTTTTTGAATAGATAAATAAGAAGGGTGTGTTAAAATTGCTATATAAGGAGGAGGCCGCAGAATTTTGTTACCTAACAAAAAATAAGTACTTTTCTTAGAAAAACTAAAGTATTGAACTTGAGGTTAATGTTCTTTTTAAATATAATATTTTGCGTTAAATACTATACAATTATGCAATTCACAGTTCAATGTAAATTGAGCTGGTAAAATTACATGTTGTAATATCACAATATTTTACGAGGTGGTAAATTGTGTTGTTTCCCATATAAATGCAAATTACCACTACTCGATAAATTTGAACATGTCCTTAAGCATGTATTTTGATAGTTGTATTCGTTTTCTATTTTGATGAGAGAATCGTATGGGGAAAGAGAGCGACAAAAACCAAAATTTGTGAGCAATAAATTTTTCCTATTTTGGTGAGAGAATCGTATGGTAAAAGAGAGTGGCAAAAACATAGTTTACAATAAATAATACAATAAATTTTTGAGCTCACAGTTGTATGATATGACACATGGCAATTTCGTCACGTTACACTTTTACTATGAACTGTAAATTGCATAAATATAAGTACTGATGACGTTCGTTTGATTGTAAAATTTTCAAATTATTTTCAATCATGGTTCGAAAAATTAATAAGCTAACTGTTCACTATAAACACACAAAACAAATAAAAGACATCAAAAAAATTCGAAATTGCAAGCCTTACTAATTACATTCACTACTAAATGAAATCATCAATGACCTTTGAGCCGAATTACTAAGCCTTATATGTTTTCCTTTTAGCACGGATTTGTTGAGAATCTAAGAAAAGTGTAATATCAAATAAGTAACAAAAACAAAGACAAACAACAAAAAAAAAACTGTAAGTTTTGCTTTGTTTCACTTTTTGCTTGTATTCTCAACAAGTCTTTGCAAAGAAGAAAACATATTAGGCTTAGTAATTCTTACATATCGGCTCAAAGGTCACTGATGATTCCATTTAGCAATGAATGCAACAATTATGGCTAGCCATTGTTATTTTCGTTAATTTTTGTATTTTTTTTTTGGAGTTTTCGCACAATAAGCTTAGTAGAATGTGTATTCCATTGATAAAATGATATTGCATGTAAAAGTTTTGAGAAAGCCAAAAAATAGGCTGAAATATTTAAGATGATATCAAAAATTGAAAAGAAAATTGTTGACAAAATTCAAAACGTTGTTTTATTAAAAGTCATTATTTATAAAAGTTGAAAAGGTCCTAAAAAGTGAAATAAATCAAAAAAGCTGAATAAGGATATTGAAGTCAAAATAAGTTTCCAATGTTGAAGTGGAATATGGCTTAAAAAAGTCGAAATATGTAGAAGAACGTTGATAAAACACGAAAGAGTGAAAAAAAAAGCCGAAAATGTTAAAAGATTTTCGGAGAAGTCAAAAAAGTTGAAATACAGTGGTAGAGTCGTTAAACATTGAAAGAGTCAAAAACTTGATAAAAGTTGAAGCAGTAGAAAAGTAAAAATGTTTGCAAAAAAAAAATTAAAAATCCTTGAAAAAGTTCAAGTGAAATAGAAATATTTGAAAAAATTTGAAATACATTTTTTGTAAAACTCGAAAAATATTGAAAAAGTCAAAAAAAAAAAAAAAAATAGGAAAAAATTAAAAACTGAAAGTTAAAAAAAATAGAATAAGTCGAATGAAATTTGAAAAGGTTGGAAAAGCTGGAGGGTTGAATGAAATGAAAAAAGTTAAAAAAATTTAAAAATTTTAGAAAAGTACATGAGTGGAAACGGTCCGCGTTACATGATACACATTAACGTAAGCACTATATTTCTGTCAATTCACTACAGTATAGATTTTCTTTCGTACCCTCCTCAGTAAAGATGTTCACACATCAATATGTATTTTCAATCGAAAAAAATGTATTCCTCAAAAAAGAAAAAACAAATTGTTCCCCACACAAATAACTTCGATTAATTTTATACAATGCACCGAATGAAAAACAGGAAACAACATTTTTGAGGTCTCTTTAGTTTTTTGGTTTTTATTTCGTTTGTTAAATAATACACTCGTACCTTATTTCATTACTACTGCTGCTGGTGCCGGTGTTGCATTGCAAATTCCGCATTACCAAATTCAACAATCAGCCAAAAAATATTTGTAAAATAAGAAAAAAGTACAAAAAAAAAAATGCCTAATTGCAGTGAATGTACAAACAACCAACGTGTTACCACGACGATTGGTTTTTTCTTATTTGTTGGTTACTTGGTTTGAATTCCAAAACGACAACTGGACAGACAAGTTTTGGGTATAAAATTGAATTAAGTGCAGGTACAGAAAAAAAAAATTATAATAAAATACTTGCAAAAATAAGAGAACAAAGGCCGAAATGCATCAAAATGAAAATCATGATCAGCAAAAACCTTTGAACGCTAAATTTTTTGATGATGATATTTTTGGAATTTGTATTTTTCTTAAAAGGTATTTATTGATATTTTTTCTTAAAATGTTCTGGCAATATTTTAAAGGAATATAAGTGACTTGCTCATTTTGAAAAGAGGTCATCTGCGAATTTTTAAGATTCATGTGCCATTTTCATAGCGCATAATATTCAGTGCAAATTGCAGAGTATAAACTAGCACTAGTAGTCCTAAGTATCGCAATTGTGGACAAAATATACATACATATTCAGCGCCGTATTACCGCATACGCTACCGACGCCATGGCGTATGGGCGGCAAGGTCACGGGGGCTGCAAAATTTTGAAAATTTTTTTTTTTTTTTTTAAATCCAAAAATTAACACAAAGAATGAAGTGGTAGAAAGAAATCAACATCCAACATCCAGTATTGCTTATTCAAAGTTGAAAGAGACGGTTCGCTCCGAAAAATTGTACCAGTTGGGTCGATTCGGTTACTTTCGTTTGCAGTTTCAAAGTTCAAAAAAATAGCTAAAGGTTACTGAGGTTACTCGATTTACTTGAGGTTACTTGGGGTTCACTTGAATGGCATATAAATTCCTAAGGTTGCTTTTGTTGTCAGGCGTTTGTACTATAGTACTAAAAATTTACTTATAATTTTTTTTTAATTTTGGGGGCGACAAAATTTTATTGGCGTACGGGCGGCATATAGCCTTAACCCGGCCCTGTACATATTTTAATAATGTTTAGAACAATGTCAAATTTTTATTATATTTTTACCATTTCAAATCCGATTAAGTTTCTTTTGTATTGAAAGTAGTTGCATTTAATTTGAAAAATGGTTTGGTTTCTGAAAATGCTACACACTGATGACTGAACTATGCCCAGTTGTATTTTTATGCCCTACATACAGGCTATATTCACTTCGTAATTCCATTTGTGCGCATAGAAGGGTTAAGAGAAGCATTTATGTCTTCGATCAGAGCCGTTTGCTGTGTTGATACAATCATGTCCGACTATCGGTATATCTGTGAAAATTACTATTATGTGAAAATGTTTCAAAGTAATTTTATGAAATTTAGTGCCAAAGCTACATTTTCAATTACAGTGGAATTAAAAAAGGTGCGAAATGATTTCACGGACACGCCTACCGCCTATACAAATCGAACCTTTAAATTTATGTATATTAAGTGCACGAGTTATTTAAAGTTACGTAAACATATTTCATCCAAACACTAAGAATGATGCGGACAAACTCTAACTCACTGAGTGAATTGCGACAAGAAGGCGTGACACTTCCCCTTCAAACAAATTTTTTGTTTCCAGAATATTTAGACTTTGTGGAATTCAGCAAAATTCATAAACATTCGTTATTACGAAAAATTTGTTTTATGGCATATCAGTCAACTTAGTGCTGTGTTTCGAAAATCAAAAAGGCGAACAGTGAGACACGTTTATCTTTTAAAAAGGTTTCACTGCTTCGTTTATTTACTTTCTTTTTTCTTTTTTTTTGGTAAAATGTCAATGTCTAACTGTATGCCCATGGGGTTGCTCAATAGTTTTGCGGAAGAGGTTTTTGAATGGCGGAGGAGGTGTGGTCAATTGAGAGGTCCAGAGTAGAGACTATCTGGGGACTTAGGCAGTTGAGGGAATAGGCAGGCTAGGGCTCTCAATGCATGTTTATGTTTTATGTTTCGGTTGACTGAATCTTATGTTTGTTGCGTTATTGTTGTGTGTGAGGTGGCCAGTCCTAAGCTGAACGGAGCTAAACTGGTAGTAGCTTGCTACGAAACCTGACCAAAGGTTTTCTGGTACCACGATTTGTCATTAATACCTAGAACTTCGGTTTTAGCCTAGCAATGGGTTGGCCCCTTGTGGGAGCTTCGTGATGTCTGTGGTTTACACCCAAAATTGCGGGTTGGTGGGATTTTATTCCCTCGGTGTGGATTTGCATTGCAACCGGGTGCCAGCAGCACCGCTCAACGCGTTGTTTCGGGTCTGTGCGCAGAGCATCGTCAAATTAAGTCGTATCGTCAGGGGTTGACATCTGATTGTGCCCAATTTTTTTAATGTTAACCATCTAAGAGCAGATGGCCAACAGATGTTTGACTGCAAAAGCACTTTATCATATTGAATAAAACACTGACGATTTTGCACTTAGGGCAAAATAGTTGCAAATACATACCTTTTCTTTACTAAAAATATTTTTCCAACCGTAAGCCCATCAATGGTCTTAATTTCCATTATATTTCACTTATAGTGCCAGTGTAAGAAAACATAAAAAATTCTAGATTGAATATGATCTCTTTAATCAAATTTTCTGTTGTTAAACAAAATAAACAAAACTAAAATAAAAAGTCGTGAGAAAAAATGTTGTGCACATTTTTTCACCCTTAATTATATTTTTAATACCAAAGTTTACAGTCATAAAATCGTGTATAAAATTGGAAATTTCGTCATACCATTGGTATTTTTGCTTAATTACTTTTGCGTGTGTTAAAGTGTTTTGTACTAAAATTAAATTGTTATAATTGGAAAAATTTTAGTTGCTAACGTGTTTATTGATAAATACAAAAAGAATATCTGAAAATTTTAAAAATAATTTGCTAAAAGTTTCCAAGAACTATACAACCTTATCAGTCAGTCTATTTTACTTTCGCAAAAAAATGTGATTTTTAATATGCAATCGTTGTCATGTCAAAAGGTTGTTAACAAACAATTTTGCAAAAATATAAATAATTAAAATGCCTTTTTATGTATATGTACGTCAGTGGTTTTATCTTATTTTGTTAATATGATTTTAAAAATGTTACCTTTTTGAAAAACATGACGCAAAAAACATATTTCATGTTAAAGGAAGTGTTGAATTAAGATAATGAAATTACCTACAAATTAAATAATATGTTGTAAAGAATTGTCTTGTTTTTTCAAAAGATATATTAAAGAAATATGAATATATTTTTGTCGGCATTTCGGAATATTATTTTAAATTATTAAAATTATTTTTTTTTATACGAGAGTGATTTAAAATCCTGATAGAAAGTTGAACATGCTTCACTTATTGATTTTTCAAAAGAAAACATCTAAGTCCTATAATAGTCCAGGAGAAGTATGGTTTGAACAACAAAATAATTCGTTACAGTAATCTGACAGCGGAATATTTTTGAACAAGCTCTTGTAAAAGAGGACAAAAAAATCGAACCGACAGCAGCTATCCAGGGGTGCATTTTTAGAGGTCGAACACAGTTTTTCACAATTTCTGGCTAAACTGTGCATCCATATCAAAAAAAGTTTAATGCAAAAGTTGTAGCAAATAAGAAGATCTAGAACTTTTGTACTGATCATTTTCACCTTAACCTCAAAGTTTTTCGAAAAAATGGCTGAAAACCGGTTTTTTCGTTTTAAATTTTTTTCTTTGACAAAAAAGTTGCTATGGAGCTGAAACTTGGGCATGGGCGAGAATTTCAATATGAAAGAAGATATGTGCGTCCTTAAGATTGGTTGAAGAATAAAATATAGTAAAACCAAAAATATCAGAGGATGTTAAGAACCGAATTGAACTGAACCATTTGCTACTTTTCATGTTAAGATCTACAAAGGGGCCAAGGTGAGGTAAAACGAAAAAAAAGTGACGGTTTCTTTTTATATCCCACGCATGATCGGCGACTTAAATGTTATAGTTTTTGTTGTTTTGGTGTCTTAGGATACATTTGAAATAAACAACCGAAATACTGTATGTTATGGAATATTTTTGTAGAGCTTACAATTTCTGGGCTACTTTTATCTAGCTCTTTTACTTCAAAGTGCTGGTATGCTTTTCTAGACTAGCAGGAGGTTATGGTTACCCAATTGGAATATTGTAGTCAATTAGTAATAGTCAAATTTTGTGTTTGGCTTGCATATAGAACATGAACAATCTATGATAGCATAGTAACTATTGTTAAGTGGAAGTCAGTCAATGCTGGAAGCTAACGTCAATTATCCGACTTCTGGTAGTAAAAACTTTAATTTTGACATAATTTTTCATTAAAATACATTTTCAATCGTCCTATGGGGTTAAAATTTGCCAAGCATACCAGGTTTTATGCTCCGATCTTGCTCAAATTTTGGATATCTAGTAGAGATCGATTAAGTTCTGGGTAGATTTCTCTCCATAATTGATAGTTTCCAAAATACAGTGGCATAAGTTTCGTCATTTTTTTTGCGAAGGTGTTTTTTTGAAAATTCAGTACATACTTGGATTTTATTTGAAAACTAGTTTGAGTGATTCAAACATATTATTTCATGATCTTCACCAAAAAAAAAGTACTTTGTTGTTTGAAAAAAATTGTTTGAAACAATGATCCCTGACAATCACGGATGCCAAGTGACCGGGATTGACCCGTCAAGACCTTAATTTCATGTCAAAGTCGAGGGCCTAGTATGAATTAAAAAATGCTTGACATAGCCGGGAATTGGACGATTTTTGTGACATAAAGGTCATCAATTATTTTTACCATTTTTAATCAATACTTCTAGGTTTTTATCGCCCCTTTGATACTCTTCGCATTTACTAACTTTTGAACTTTTATTTTTAATGGGATTCGAAATATTTTGAAATGTAATTTTTCGAAAAGTTTAGAAAACTATAATTATCTATATGTGTAAGATAACGCTACGAGTATTTACACTCATCAGTTTTCAGTTTTCTCACAAGTTTCACAAGGTTCAGCGCTCAGTTCGAGGTTTCATCATTCAAAAAACTCTTTTTTTCATTGCTCACGAAACACCGCTTAGTTACTTACTAGTTCACCATTCAACATAAATTTTTCGCCGCTCATATAAATATGTGTCACTTGAAGTTAACCAATAATGCATTGAAATTTTTCCTACTGGGAGAATATTGCGCTTCATATGCAAAATAATAAGAAATTAAAAACAAGCCACCAAATAGCCAGCCAGCTAACAAAGTCCAAAGCCACCGTTCCACTGCGTGTATCTCTATATGATATGGTGTACTATAATGGGTGACTCAGCGGCGCATGTGCGCCGCCACATGTACCAAGTCACTCAAATTTGTGCTCGTAACGTAGTGTGCACTGCATGGCCAGACTGCAATTCTAAAATTTCTTAGTAATCAAGAGAGAAAAAAAAGTGTTTTGTTTTTTCTAATTTATGCATGAAAAAAATATCGTCGTTAGGTGCCTATGTGAATGGTAAAAAGTGAGGAACAAAAATTAAGCAGCAAGAGAAGAATAAGAAAAATTCATAAAAAAAAGTAACAAAATTCTAGAAAAGTTAGAAATACACACACACAGACGTTTTGTTGACACAACTTTATTATTGTAGGTAACTCTAAACCCATCGTGGAGCTGGAACAGGTAAGGTGGGGACTGTAAAAACCTAATGAAGCCTAAACAAATACTCGTATTAAGAAAATGTTGAATGAATGTTAAGAACACCTACCAGCAGCAACTTAATGTTGTAAAAAAATTCATAAAAAAAAAATGTTTTCTCCAAAATATTTTAACAGCTTTTTTTATGATTCTTCAATGCATAGAAAATTTCTCTTTATTTTTAATGCACACCTTTGGTAATAATGTTTTTTCCCGGTAATGAAATAATTTCCATTTCATGTTATGGTTTATGACTTCTTTCACCACAGCCATTGTTTGGGTAGGTACCGAACTTAGATCATTTGGAATGTTATTCTCTCCTTAGCTTGCATATGTCATATGGCATGCACTCAAAGTGAAAAACATACTTTCTAAATAAATATTTGCTTAGCTTTATTACGAAAGTACGAAGAATTGATGAAGTTCCTTGATGGGAAATAATTTATTTGCTTATATATTTCACAAGAAGATTACTAAACTTAATGAAATGCACTTTAGTGTGAATGGACTTGTGAAGAAAAACGTACTTGTATGCCTACTCGTATTTGCTTCATTAATAGAAGAAGCTCAAAAAAACCATTCTTTTCATTTTCAAAAGCCAATATCGTAGTACTTGCTGCAATAAGCTGCAAGATCTAAGAGATCCGCAATATTTTACATCTTGAATAACTCGAACTTAGTAAAACATAATTTCTTGCTGAAATAGTATTTTAATATCGATATTGCCAAATTAATGCGTTAATAAGAGAGCTATGTTGAAATTTTCGCTTTACACAAAAGCGTGTGAAAGTACGTAAGGTCTGCTCTGAACATAATGCTGAATTTCAGAAACCACTCTTTAATTTAATATGGAGTTAAGGAAAATTTCAAGATGACTGACCGCAAAAATGTTATTTATCGTTCTTCCATAATTGTTAAAGAATCACACTACTATCGTTTCAAATAAGAAGGGTATAACGTGATGTTTCCAATATATTTCTTTTTAAAACTTTTATGATTTGACTTTGTGATCTTGCATTCTTACAAGAAATTTACAATTTTATAAAACTAAAGACAATTTTATAGACTAAATGAAACTTAAAGAAATAAAGCCATTGGAAACGTTATGAAAAGTTAAGAAAATCTGTACTGTTTTCAATAAAAAAGATGTCATTAGCAAGATTATTAAATAATCTATGGAAATGTAATGTTATATGAAACTTATAAATCAGATTTCTAGTTTTTGAGTTCGACCCAATTTTTTTAAATTTCGACAATATTTTTTTTTAAAACATAATTGTATCTTTTCAAATTTTAAGTAGACATATTTGAACCTTTTGATGGCTATATCTTTGTAAATCGTAGTTTTCATGAATTACTTGAGCAAAAGTGTGGATTTTAATGTGATAATAAAAGAAATAAGAAATTAACACTCATTCAAGCAATGCATTTATTCTACATGAATAGAACTTTTTGACTGTTTCGCATAGATCTTTATAAAAGGCATATAAGAAGCACAATCCTATTCGCAACATTGAGGGTATTCCTCTAAACGCGAAAACTCGAAAAGCGCGAAAACTCGAAAGTTTTCGAGCTTGCTTTCAGGAACACCCCTATCAATACAAACTCGTAAACGATTGAGCAATTGCAATTTGACAGTTTGATCAGTGTTACCGCTGCCATGAAAAAAAATGTATCACACCAAAACGAAAAAATATGTAGAATTAAGTTAATAAATAACAAAACACAAATAGGTAAACAAACAAAAATTCTGAGAATTGCGCTTTTATATATTTAAAAATCATTCTGTTAAGTTTATGTGCCAATTTCTAAAGAAACTTCAAACTGGCAGCAAATTATTTCGACATACGGCAACACTGATTTATTTTCCAACTTTTCGAGGCCACTTGCTCAACTAATTAGCCTCGAAAGTTGAGCAAACTTTTCTTCATACAAATTATTTTCGAGACTCGAAAATGTGCTCAGTTTTCGCAGTTTACGCAGTTTTCGAGGCTTTTTCGCGTTTTCAGGAATACCCTCATTGAAAAGTTTGTAATCATTCAAAATATCTGAGCATACAAAGATACTAGGGAGTTCAATCCCGGACACTTTTTTCAAATTCCAGGAAAGACGGAAATGAAATTCTGATTCCTGAAATCTTGGAATTCGTTCGGGACTTGTAAAATATATTTAATATTTTTTGAAGTGAAAACTTCTTATGGCTGAGGAAAAAAGTATAAACTCGCGACACCGACCGTCATCGGGATTCCCCGTTATGAATGCGATAGTAAAATTTGAATGTTCTTTGGAGACTTGGGAAACGAACTCGATTTTGGAATTTTGAAGACTTGGGAAACGAACTCGATTTTAGAATTTTGAAGACTTGGGAAACGATCTCGATTTCAGAAATTTGAAGACTTGGGAAACGAACTCGATTTCAAATTTGGAAGACTTGGGAAACGAACTTGATTTTGGAATTTTGAAGACTTGGGAAACGAACTTGATTTTAGAATTTTGAAGACTTGGAAAACGAACTCGATTTCAAAAAATTTAAAAAACGTTGCCTACTTTTAGGCGCTATTAATAATTTGTCCCTAAAAGTACGCAACACTTTCTGACAAATTTTAAAATAGCGCCTAAAAGTAGGCAACGATTTTAAACATTTCAGATAATGTTGCCTACTTTTAGGCGCCATTTTGAATTTGTCAGAAAGTGTTGCATACTTTTAAGGGTAAATTATTACTAGCACCTAAAAGTAGGCAACTTGGCCTATGAAAACATGCACTTTTTTGTAAAAAATTTTTAAATCTGTAGCATACATATGTTGACTTCCGGTTAGCTGTTGCTCAGTCAGCAAATTTTTCTCGCTAGCGCAGTCGAAAGCAGAGCCAGCAGCCCAAAGCAGAGAAAAATCTGAAATACCAGGCCAGCATGAACCAGCAGCAAGCAAATTTGATTTTTTGAAAAACTTTAAAACGTTATATTTCGGCTATTACTAAACCGATTTAGACAAATGAGGTGTAATTATTTTAGTTTAAGAACAAGCAGATTTTTTTGAAGTCATTTGTGTTTTGATAAACTGTCACTAGATGGCGTTTTAACTCAGCAACGAATAAGCCGATTTTGATAAATGTGGTGTCATAGTGTCTGTAGGAAGAAGCAGATTTTTAAGTTAAGTTTTAGAAAAATTATGTCTAAGCTAAGTTGTTGTAGTTGAGCTCAAGTCAAAAGATTTTCAAATAATTGATTGGTTAAATATTGACCAACGTTTAGTCACAGGTTCAGGTACTTTCTTTACCTGATTTTTTCTTATACTTACATAATTCGCGATGATGTTTCTTACTGTAATCAGAATAAATTTTAGTTCTCAAACATAAGGAATACTTAGCTCAAATTTAATTATTCACAGTTGAGGCCACTAAGCCGAATATACTTCTTCCAGCAATTTTTGAAGTGAAAACTTCTTATGGCACGTTGTGCGGCTGAGGAAAAAAATATAAGCTCGCGACACCGACCGTCATCGGGATTCCCCGTCATGAATGCGATAGTAAAATTTGAATGTTCTATTGTTTCTTTTAAAAAATATACTAATATCAGGTATTCATGTACTAGAGGGAAGATATATAACTACATATATCTATTAGAAACTTATAAATTTATTGATACTAATTTCCGTTAAGTTCTTTTGATATAATTTATTTTTTATATATGAAATTTTTTTGAATTGCATCCAAATAATGAATATTTTTTTTTGTTCTAATTTCAGGTTAGTACACTGACATTTCGATTTGTGAAAAAACCCTGAATTGTTCTACATAGAGGTAAATGGCGTTTGTTTTCCGCAAGTTTGAATAAATTTAAATTTCAAAAACTTAATAAAATATATAATATTATATATAAGATTTTCATTTTGAGCGAAAAAAAATTAAATATTTACTTAATTAAATATTCTCGAGAACATGTATTGTTGTCATCGGATTTCTGAAAAGATAACTTATACTGAAAATTGAGCTATGGCCTTAGCAATGAAATAAAGTTTTTTTATTTTAACTTTTTTTATTTATCTATATTTGAAAATTAATTAATACGAAATATGTACTTTTTTTTAAAAAAATAAAATCAATAACAACGATCTTATAGATTATTTAATTTCAGCTTCCTAATATTTAAAAAAAATTTTAGTTTTTACCCAAAATCGCAGATACAGACTGACCCCATAAAAAAAGAAAAACTTGCATTAAATTATGAGAAAATTTTAAAAAATGATTACCCTGCGTTATTGACACAAATTATTGTAGACACAGTGAACAAAAAGAATAATAAAAAAATCAAATGTATGAGGCAGCGTGGCGTAATGGTTAGGACTGTGAACTCATAGCCCTCGGACGGGGGTTCGAATCTCGTCAGAATAGATGCTTTTTTTCTATAAGCATGTTTTAAATTTAAAAGCAGGAAAACGTGATTTTAAATATTTACAACCAAGCTTTAAAGTAACATTTATTTTCATCGATATCAATAAAAAAAAAACATTTACATTTACGAGAATCGAACTCACGTCCTGAGGGCTATGAGTTCACAGTCCTAACCACTTCGCAATGTTGCCTTGCATTTTCGAGTTTTTTATTATTCCTTTTGTTCACTGTCCTATAATATTTTGTGTCAATAACGCAGGGTAATCTATTTTTTAAAATTTTCTCATAATTAAGTGCAAGTTTTTCTTTTTTTTTATGGGGCACTCTGTATCTTTGATTTTGGGTAAAAACCAGGTTTTAACTTAATTTTGCGACTATGAATATGGGCCTATGATTTTAAACTCTTTTATAAAAAATAATAACCGTTTTTTTCATTCTTCTCAAGCACAACACTGCAGTATTTATTATTTTGCATAAATAAATAATTCATTTAACTTGAAATAGAACCAATTTTTCTGTACATTTTGTACTGACAATGTGGTTAAAAACTTTGAGTCACAAAGTAAGGTTTTTTTTTTCGCACACGCGGTTATTTACAAATTTATTTTAGGGTGGTAAACAAATTGCAATAACTAAAAATAGAAGTTACCAAAAAACAAAACAAAAAAAAAATAAGCAAACAAAATACCTAATTGACTGTCAGTCTGACAAAAATACAATAAAACCTTCCGTTTAATGACCATAAAAAAAGTTGCAGCGGCATAAAAGTTTCCGCTTAAAATATGCGCGCATGTTTAAAGTAAAACCCTTAGTTTTAAACAGACGATGATTACCAGTATATCACTTACCAACTTCCGTTCATTCTTTACATGCAAATTTTCAGACATGTTCTCTAAATTATTAACTTACAAAAGAAACAGCATAAAATTAAATAAAAACCGCAACATATTGTGCATATAAATTAGCACAAGAACCTACAACGAAATATGAAAAACAACCATGTTAAAATACAACTAAAACGTTAATTTTATTTTATATTTGCACAATTTGATAACGTTTTAGTATTTCATGTGTATGCGGGCATAAATTTTCATTTAATTTTTAACCACTAACTACAGTTAATTCTACGGTTTTTTTTAGTTGTACTAGATATCATTTGATATGCACGCTTCAACGGCGACATAATTCCCAGAGTTGTGAAATTTAACAGAAGAAGCCATTCATTCATGTTAAAGCTTAACTTCGTATTCAGCCTTTACATGGTGCTTACCGCAGTAACTACATATTATACGGGACTAAGGCTAGAATTTGAAATGGTAGCAATTGTGTTTGTTCGTTTCGGGAGTTGTGTTAAATTGTCTACCCTACTGAAAGTTGTGTGTTATATTTTTAACACTTTTTAGGACTTAAGTATTCAATTTTGTTGTTGTGACTAGCATTTGAAAAGTTTTCAAGACAAATAACATTTTTCAAAAATTTAGAAAAAGTACGAGTAGTAAATGATATTGGGATTACATTTTGCTACGCTTTACGACGCTTATGCTACCTTTTTCATACTCTGTAAATCGTGTCATTCAATAAACTTTCAGTGGACACCTGGAAAACTCATCTACCCAACTAGTGTCAGCCAAATTTACGTATTTCGTCAGCGTCATAATGCCAGATGGCGTTCCATGACATGACATATTGATGTCATTGGCTAGAATCAAAGCGAAAGGTACATTCGCTCAGCTTCGTTATACATATCTGGAAGTCTTCGTTGCATTCAACGACAAAACAGTTCGAAATATTTGGAGCCATGCCTTCTGTTTGACTGTGAAACTTAGTTAACATTGCGAAAATTGTCAACTGAAGTTTGCCGGCAAATATTGGAGTGGAAGCGTCATGGTAGCAGAAATCGGGTCGTCCTAAGTACGGAGATGAAGGACTCAATAAAATTGTAATGAGGAAATCTTCCAAAATCAAAGCGGAAAATTTGGTTTAAATTATTGGAAACATTACCCAAAAATATAAGTCAAAATCAACAAGATCTATTGAAATGAAGATATAAAATTTTGAGGCGTTATTCTTAGGAAAAATCACCAGTAAAAATCCAAATTTCGGGTAATTCTTAATAAGAATTTTGTTACTATAATTTTTTGACAAAAGGTTATTTCGTTTGAAATAATAAAATAAGATTTTTGGCAGTATTTGCTAAGAAAAAATCGCGCACCATAGGTATGGTATTCTACTTGTAAACGACTTTTTGCGACGAAATTTTCATATTTCATTTTTGAAAAAGTACTGTAAAAATTTACAAAATATCGGATATGTAAAAATGACCCAAAAAACTTTGAACAATAGGATAGAAGAGGAATAGTTCCAGAAATGGAATACAATAATGGGTCCATGATATTGAAGAGATTTAATTTGGTGAAATAAATATCTATTAGCCTTATTCTTATTTGCCTTTGAATTTTCTAAACAACTTGCCATCTATGTACCCAGTAGGCAAGGGCAGGAGCTAACAGTTCTTCTAGAAGGCCTTCCTTGGAAAGTATAAGGCCTTCCACCCTCCTTTCAAACGCACTTTATTTTTTATATGAAGTGTCCCAAGAAAACAGGCCTTCCTAAGCAGGCTTTCTAAGACCGCTTGCCGTAATAGGACTCTCAGAAATACTTGGCAAAAATTAGATTTTAACATCGTAAAGACTCTTAATATTAATTGTTTTTTTTTTTAATCCGCGCCATCTCACTTGCGTTGATATTTTTTTAATGATTTTTTTTTTTTTTTTGTGATGTTTCTTAATTTACAATTTGACAAAGAATACACAAAACTCTACTTCCTTAACATAACATGAAAGAAGACTAGCCTGGCAATATGTACACCTCTCTTAATTTCTAACCATGTGTCTACTTTTCATGTCGTATATGTACAGTGCATCTGACAAAAAAGTAATGCCGAATCATAAAACATTGCAATTCATGAAATAAAAATAGAAACAGAAATGCCTTAAAGTAAATGGGGTCCTTCTTCTTTGCCTTCTAATATCAGGCCTGATAGCACGTCTGTTGTGGGAAGGCATATTATGCCTTCTGTGATTGTATTTTTATTTGCATGAAAATCTAGTTTTGAGAAGTCCTTATATAATCGCAGCAGTGCTAGCAGGCCTTCTCCGAGTCAGGCCTTGCTCATTTGCCTGCTGGGTATGTACATTAGGGTGTTTATTTTGTAAATGAATTTTATTTGTTTACCCATATTTGAGCTTGAGGCTTAAAAATAATTGAGCTTCCCAGCTTAGACCTGTAAACGGCGCGGACAGAGTTTATGCCCGATTTCATTGAAATTTAACGAAAAAAGCGGCTTGCTAGTAATTATTCTGACATTATAAGTATTTAGCATATTTTGTTGAAATTATATTTTTTATAAATTACAATCCCACTATTTTAATTATAAAATCTTTTACTTTAAAAAGCCCTTGTAGAAGTATCCCACTTGTGACAAAGGACTGTTTCCTATGTAAAAGTAATATCATTTTCTAAACTAAGTCAATTACATACGAGTAGATTACCAAAACGTTTCCAATTATGGATGCATAGATAGAAATATCACGGAATAGCTAAAACCACTAAGAGCACACTTGACAACTAGGGTGCAAAGAATAAGCAGAGGCAACGGTGACGGTTGACAGTGACAGTTTTGTGATCGAGAGAGTTGAGTTATGTACGATAGAATGTTGTAGGTACAGAAAGTAACATCATTATAACAAATTGAGGCCAAACTCGCTCGCATTTCTATTTGTGGTAAATCGTGTAGTGTTGAAATGAAAGCTCATCATAAAAGTAACCACATGACGCGTTAAAGTATTAAGAATTCTTAACATGTCCCATGAAAATGGCCATTGTTGTTGTTATTTTTCAACTTGATCTATTGTGACAATTGTACATAATTATGTGTTAAAAAGTGATAAACATTTTTTATGAGTTTTTTTTTCATCATTACTGCTTATTGTTTTTGTTACTTAGTTATTATAAATTCTTTCGTTCGCATAAACTGTCACGAATTGCATGTCACTTTTTTATTTTAGTCTCTTTTCTACTTTTACACTTTTCCCGCATTTATGCTACCATATTTCTTTTTTATTTCGTTTGATAAATTTGACACATAGCGGATCTAAGGCGGGCAATAAGTGAGTAAGTCTATTACCGTCAGAGTTGGGTTGGTTGTTTTGTGTAGTCTTGTGTTTTCTACATCGTAATGTAAAATTTGTAGATAATGAAGAAAGTATGTATAAAATAATATGCATACATACGAGTAAACATTTAACATTTAGGAGTTTAATAAATGAGTTAAATTTGCAAAAAATATCTTTTGAATGAGATATGTATTATGCATATCGAAAAATTTTTAGATCAGCTTATTTTTAAATGGTTTTGGTTTGTAATATTTTCTAACGTCTTTCTTGAATACTTACTATATCGTTTAGTTTGTCATAAAATAATTATTTTACATATACTTGTAGAAATTACAAGAAAAAAAAATCGAAGTTACATTTTCTCTTTAATTATCTTCTATCAGTTGAACTGTTTTATGACAACGAAAGCAGACGCCATGTAGTCTCATTACAA
Organism: Tricholauxania praeusta; assembly: GCA_949775025.1. NCBI lineage: Eukaryota > Metazoa > Arthropoda > Insecta > Diptera > Lauxaniidae > Tricholauxania > Tricholauxania praeusta. The sequence continues at coordinate 99,035,903 of OX459030.1, read as the reverse complement.
AATATCATTAAATGAAAGCAGAAAAAAATCCCCAACTGTTGATGCCTAGTTAAAAATCTTGCTCTACTTCAAAACAATAAAAATATAAAAAGCGTACCATTAATGATAATGAAATGTAAATAAAAATGCATTCCACAAATATAAATACCTAAGTTACATACGCATGCATGTACTTACTCGTAAAAAATAGCAGCAGAGTCATAAAACTACAAAGTACCCGAATTTATCCATAAAAATTACTTGGATACAGAGGCGGCCTTATTTCAATTTTACACCCGGGTGTGCTTGATTTTGGATTTTTCATGGATATGATAAGACGAAAGATTTTACATATTTTGTACTACAATAGCATTAAGAAAATCAGACGATTCAAAGCGCAGTCGGTTTGAAACAGATGAAATAAATTTTGACTTAGTCAAATACCTTAATGCTCTAATTTATTGCTTAAAAAATGGAAGTTTGTTATTATAATACCATGAGACTCCGCCCCCTGCTCGTTTCGTTCACGAACCTACTCCCCCACCTTCGCTCGTGGACTCTGGTGCGCGCTTCTCAGGATTTTTGTTTTCCCGTTATAGCTGACAACTAAATTCTACCTTCCTTTAACAACTAAAAGTATGCAATGAAACATTTGTTTTCTTCTTCTATTTGTTTTGTTTATTCTTGACTTGAACCACTCTTATAGTTGCATTTGATTTGACAACTTAACTCTACTTTTCTTTAACAACAATTTACGAATTAATTAATATTTAATAATAAAAGTGCATTCGGAAAAAATTGGCCTATGTGCCCGACATTTTGTTTTAATATGAGGTAAGCGCTTAAAAACGAACAAATTCTTTATTTTTTGACTCTTGCTACAAAAATTTATTCACCAAAATAATTTTTTGCACTGTAATCTTGAAAACTAAAACATTTGTTAATGTTAAGCCGTCGGTTTTGTACATCATAAATAAAAATGAGATATTCTTGATGGGGGCTGTTTATATGCTACATATACATATATATACTTAAAGCCCTCAGGAAAGGGGATGAATTTCGAGAAATGTGACAGATTGTGACAAGGAGGGAGAGGTGTGTTTCGAAAGCGTAATGTTGCGGTGTTCCTCGCAGTGTATTCTTTCTTCGGTTTCGGTTTCCAATTCGAAAAATTTGCGCACCAAAAAAAGCACACTGCCATTTGTATGTTCCATGGCTGAACTCGAACAATGTGTAGTCTCTTTCCTAAACAGCTGTTATTAAGTTATCTTTGTTTAAAAGTAATAGATCGTTTGATTCAGCAATTCACAAGATTAACCGCATATTATCAATAATAGAAGAAGGTAAATTAGAAATTAATAAATAACACCTAGAAAAAATGATATGAGTCTATGAATGTATTAAATCCGCGTTCAAATCATTTTTTTTTTTTTTGTCCTGACATTAAATATTAGCCAATATCTCAATGGATATTAAAGTCAAACATTTTTACCAAACTCAACATGTCATGTATTTAAACTGCGTTAAAGTTACAATGCATCCAAATTCTGAATTAAAAATTTTTTGAAAAATTTTACCTATTTTTATGAGCCATATTTTAATTCTTTAAACATTATTACAAAATGTTCAGACTTCTTTAATTTTTTGTTTTATGTATTGATATATTGCACGAAATGCTCATGTTTGGCATACTAAGTTTTCAGGCTGAACATTTTATTTTGGGGAAAAACTTTACAGAGTAGTTCCAGTGTTTAAAAACTGAGTTTTTATGCATAACTTGAGAATGAACTACTTTTCAGGATAATTAGAGTGGGGGTAAGTGTATTGAACTTCCAACGCACTATCGTTTCCATTATCTCTAAACGATAAAGTTTTAGTAGAAATAAAAGCTACACTACTACCATTTGACCCCTCCATATCCAAATCCCTCAAGCCGCCCCTGTGCGTTACATATTGAAAAAAAGCTTAGCAAATAACATACGTTATTACAAAAAGAAAGCAACAACAACTATAAATCTACAAATGATATTAAGATCAACAACGTAGCAAATGTAGTTTAATTTCTGTAACTGTAGTTTAATAACTGCTTTAAAAAAGGTAAACAAAATATTTTAGGATTTGCGTTTATTATGAAGTAAGTGCAATTAGTGAAAGATAAAAATAGGATATTTTGGAGGAAAGACTCACTCACTATATACAATATCCAAAAGTAATAGATTTATAGCTTAATCAATAGATTTAGGGACATTTTGACCTACATAAGTACATCCTCATAACTAAATCATCAAATCAGATAAACAGGCCTTATAATTCAATCAAAACAAAAAAATTGTGAACAATTTCGAAAAAACTTCGTATTGAACACATATTATGTCAATAATTTGCCGCATATTCTAGGCTTATATATTTCCGAATAGATGAAAGCTTGCGTAGATATGTTTGGCTTACTTCTGTTTAGATAAAATACAAACCGTTTTCCAAAAAGAATGGAAAGACTTCCCCGTTAAAGTATTGATCTACAATTATGTGCAAAATAATAGCAGTGCGAAGTAGCACCAAGTTCATCTTAAAAACACACTTAAACAAAAACTGATTTCGGATTCCATTTTTTATTTTCTATTTTGGATTAAGTAAAAGAATTATAAAATACAGTTTTTTTATTTATACACTTAGCAAAAAAAAGTTAGAAATTAAAATTTCGTGAAACTGTCAAAATCGGCTGTGCAAAAAAATAGCAGTGACGCACAAAATGAAGAATAAATACAAACTAAGCAAATAATTTTGAAAAAAGAAACTGAAAATAACATTATTATGTTAATACTTAGTGGCATATCCCTTATTGGCAATAATTGCTGCACATCTTCATGGCATAGGGTCATTCAATTTCTGGCACATGACCTTTGGGATATAATCCCATGTTGCACTTGCTTCGCGCCATTGCTCGGGCTCATTCCTTGGGTTTTTTCTTTCCCAACAGCATCCTTGACACGAGCCCAGATATTCTCAATTGGATTCAGATCAGGGGACAGTGCTGGCCAGCTCATAACCTCAACCCGATTTGCAGAAAACCAACTTTTTGCCAATCTACTGCAATGTTTTGGATCATTATCCTGCTGATATATTCGTTGTAGTGGCATATTCCATTCAGCATAAGGAAACATTGTTGAACTCATTATTTGAGTGTATTGGTTAGCATCCATATTGACTTTAATCCAATAAAGTGGACCAGTGCCTTCATGGTATGAAAAAAACTCCAAACGTTAATTTTAGCTCCACCATACTTAACGGTTTTTAACACATATTTTTTATTGATCTTGATCTGAATCTATTTCGAATGGTAGGAAGGGACGCAGAGTGTACGTTAGACGACCACCAGCATCCACTTTCAATAAAAAATATGTGTTAAAAACCGTTAAGTATGGTGGAGCTAAAATTAACGTTTGGAGTTTTTTTCATACCATGAAGGCACTGGTCCACTTTATTGGATTAAAGTCAATATGGATGCTAACCAATACACTCAAATAATGAGTTCAACAATGTTTCCTTATGCTGAATGGAATATGCCACTACAACGAATATATCAGCAGGATAATGATCCAAAACATTGCAGTAGATTGGCAAAAAGTTGGTTTTCTGCAAATCGGGTTGAGGTTATGAGCTGGCCAGCACTGTCCCCTGATCTGAATCCAATTGAGAATATCTGGGCTCGTGTCAAGGATGCTGTTGGGAAAGAAAAAACCCAAGGAATGAGCGTGAGCAATGGCGCGAAGCAAGTGCAACATGGGATTATATCCCAAAGGTCATGTGCCAGAAATTGAATGACCCTATGCCATGAAGATGTGCAGCAATTATTGCCAATAAGGGATATGCCACTAAGTATTAACATAATAATGTTATTTTCAGTTTCTTTTTTCAAAATTGTTTGCTTAAGTTGGATTTATCCTTCATTTTGTGCGTCACTGCTATTTTTTTGCACAGCCGATTTTGACAGTTTCACGAAATTTTAATTTCTAACTTTTTTTTTGCTAAGTGTATAAATAAAAAAACTGTATTTTATAATTCTTTTACTTAATCCAAAATAGAAAATAAAAAATGGAATCCGAAATCAGTTTTTGTTTTAGTGTGTTTTTAAGATGAACTTGGTGCTACTTCGCACTGCTAATATTTTGCACATAATTGTATATCTAGTCACTAGCATTACCCTGTGCGCATCGCTGCACTAAACCTAAGCAGTGCCTAATAATATAAAAACCACGTGGTGTAAATTCCCTAAGAATCGATTTAGCGGTCTTCGAGAAAATTATATTTAAAAATTTTTTTGTGTGAGGACCACCCTAAATAAAAGTTTTGTAGCCTAAGCTATGGCTATTAACATAAGAGCTACGTGGTATAAGTTCAGCGTGAATCGATTAACCTGTCTTCGTAAAAATTATGTTTAAAAATATATTTGTATGAGGGTCACCCTAAGTATGCACTCTAAATAAATTTTTTACAATCTAATCTATGCCCCTTAATATAAAAACCATACTGTGTAAGTTTCATGAGAATCGATTAACCTGTCTTTGAGAAATCGCTATTTTTAAAATATTTGTGTATGAGGGCCACCCTAAATAAAAGTTTCATCGTCTTAGCTATGCGTCTTAATATAAGAGACGGGTGGTGTAAATTCCATGTGAACCGATTAATTGGTCTTTGTAAAATGCTATTTTAAAAATAATTGCGTATGAGGGCCACCCTAAATTAAAGTTTTATAGCCACCACGCCCTTAGTGTCTAGTCGCGTTCATATTTTGTGAAGTGCTTAACATAGGCTATGTGCATCCTGACACCGAATTTTAAGACTCTTGCTATCATATGAACCAAGATATAGCGAGTTAAAGGTTTTAATTGCATGTAAAGTGCCACGCCCCTTGCTTTTATCAAAATAAAATATAGCCCATGTTACTCAGGAATAGGAATAGTGTAGCTTTCTATTAGTAGAAAAATTTTTGGAATCGGTTCCGTAGTTCCAGAGATTACCCCGAACATACAAACAAACAAACAAACAAACCTTACCTCTTTATATAATAGTATATAGATAACAACAGTGTCATTCGAAGAAATGAAAATTATAGTACTCGTAAATCACCACCTCATTGGTTACCTAGAAAAGAAAAAACACATCCGCCATTGAAGGCCAGTATGATTGCAGACAGTAACGTTAATGGTTAAAGTCTATCTATATTTTCCATTGCCATAATTATCGCCTACAATTCCACCTGAAAGATGTCACAGACAAAAGGTAGTATGTAGTTTAGCTTCGAAATTGGATTGAAAATACCGACTAATCGACGGGGAAAGGTCAGAAAATCTTTTGCACATTACCAACGGTGCCATCTATCCCACTTTAAAGGGTATATAATACCCCATTAAAAATCAAATTTTACGCCATTCGATGGGGAAAGATTGAACAGGAGCGCTTTTGATCCAACCCAAAAGGAGGGAACTTGATCCCAATAATGCAAAACATATTTTTAATGCAACAATCATTGGAGAAAAGTAAAAAAAATGTGTGAGCATGACCAGAGCAGTTATAACATTTTGATATTTCTTGAATCTACTGAATGTATAGTAGAAATGCTAGCTAGTGTACATTTCAGAAATTTTTTTCTAATTTTTCAAAAGTTTTTGATGAGTCAAAATTTTTTAAAAACTTTTTCAATAGCGTTGTTGAATTAACGATATTATATTTGCGTTTGCTTCCCAGCGCAGAGAATGTCTGGGCTAAGTAAAGTAAGTTAGATAATCTATTTTAAAAGATTCATGTACCTCTTAAGCATATGTTAACGACTACTTACTTTGTCTTTATTTTATTTATTGTAAACGAATCAGAACTGTAATAGAGTCTAAAATCGTCTACAATTTTTTTTTACGAATTTTCTCTTTAAACACGTAGATAAAATTAAAAAAAAATTTTGATTTTTTTCCCCTTGAATATATGGTATGTACGAAATTAACGTGTTTATTTAATGTATTTCTTGTTGACTTAACACTTAAATAGCGCACTACAAATTGTAATGACACAAGTTGTTAACCATCAATGAGGGTCTATGTAAGAGTGACCTTCTTTTTACGCCATTTAAAGCTGCATGTGCGTGAACATCGAGTGTAAATATTTTTACTGAATTATGTAAATTTTAACATTTATTTTTCGTTCGTTTTTACCATGTAAAAAGTGCATTTTTTCTTTTTATGAATTAAAACATAAAAATTAAATAATGAGTGCGCACATCGACAGTTGATGCCGTTAATGCAAGGCATGAATTTTGAGTTTATTTTGACATTTCTTCGGGTGAGCTTTACGAACTAATTGGCATTCCAATGGTAAGGCGGATTTTTAAGAAATTTTCTTTTTATTTTTTGTTACATTTTTGGGTTGTTTTGTTTTGTGTTGTCCATATCATGATGTTCAAAACGTAAAACGCGTTTTTAGCGCAGCTGCCAGAGTAAACGTCAAAGTTAAATATCTTAGATGGGGCGTTGCAATTTCGAATGTTTATTTTAAGTCAAATATTTATTTGTATTTTGATTTTATTTGGTTGAACAAATAATTCAATATTTCTTATAACTTTGTTTAATTTTAACCACACAATCCAAATTCGTTGGATTGTTTTTTTTTTTTACATTTTTTTTTTTGATTTTTATACTAAGTACAAAGTTTTTTTATGCAATTTTCGTTTATGCAGCAATTTTATCTCTGAATGTGAGTTAATTTATTTTTCATAAACACGATTTTATATCGTTATACCAAAAAACTAAGACATGCTTTTCACGACTTTTTGCGTGTTCTTAAATTTGATCACTTTGTTTTGGTATCAAATTTAAAAATGTATATGTATATAGGTATATATATTTATGTACATACTTCCACGTGATTTAGTATTATGTATCACATAAACTATAGTAAGGTAGCAAGCCTTGATTTCTAGTTTACTGCATAGTAAAAAAAAATTTAAATAGTTATGAATCACGTCGAAATATGTACTTAAAAGCTCAGATCAAATATTGGATTTAGAAAAAAGCACTTGTATTATCTCAGTATATATCTATAAATCGAAAATTTTAGTACAAATTATTATACAAATTTTAGAAAATTATGCCCTTATAAAAAAAGTTTCTTTCAAAGATAAACGCGTGAGATTAATAATTGAATGATTAGAAACCATTGGTGGCTGGTAAGCAGAGGAAAAGCCGCATACAATTCGCTAAGACATGTGCCGCTCACTAAATGGAAGTATGCCTCTTTTGGTCGTCTTACATATCTTCTACCATCTAGACCAAGGCAGTTGATCTTCGTTTCGTCGCTCCAGACCACATAGTTCCATTTAAATAACGGACAACCGGCATGTGTCTTAGCGAATTGTATGCGGCTCTTCCTCCGCTTAACTGTCACCAATAGTTTCTTGAGTCCAGCCTCAACCAATCGACGAGTTCGTTTGGATATTTGTGCGTCGTATTGATCAATTATTTCGCGTTGATGTCTACAGCAGTCTTGCGATAATTCAATTTTACCTTGCACACAATCTGGCGATCCTTGTGCTCAGAAGTCTTATGAGATCTCTTTTTGCGAGGATCATTTTTTGTTGTGTCATATTTATTGAAAGAATCAAGTGCATTAAATACCATATCTTTGGAGCAATTTAGCTGTGTCGTCATCGCCTGATATCTCATATCCGTCTTTCGAAGCTCAACGATTGACTAACGCATGGCCGGTGTACAACTTTTGTCACTACCCATGATTGAGCATATGATAATATGCAAATTCGGTCAAAAATTGTTCTTACAAGCAATGACAATATCACAGTATCGTTTCTGGAATATTTGATCAAATTTTCTCATATTTTTTTTTTTGCCAATAATGTTTATGTTTCCAATTAGTTGACTCAGTGAAATCTGAGGTTTGAGCAGAAAATCGCTCATAAGACTTATATATGTTAGGAATTTCAATTCAATTAAGTTCTTTTTCTAAGCTTATATAATCCAGATTTATATAACGAACAAATTTTCTGGTACACTTAGGAAAATAAATGAGAAAAACTACCAATAACACAACGAATGCCTTTGTTTCCAATTAGTTGTTAACAGCTGTGTGTCAATTTCTTTTTGATTATTCAACATATTTCAACTTACATAATAATTTTTTTCGAATTTTTCGACCTCTACATTTATCGGCATTTTCAACATTATTCGGTTATATGTATCTTTATATTTTTGGATGTGCCAACATTTTTCAACTTTTCAATATTTAGCGATTTTCGATAGTTCAATATTTATTTTGCTCTCACTGCTTTTGCAACATCTATCGATTTATTTTTTTTTTGATTTTCCAATTTTTTTCGACTTTTCCAATATTATTAAAGTTTTTTGAATTCTCTCAACTTTTTCGGCGTTTCTATTTTTTTTTCGATTTTGTGAATATATTTCCAAAATTCATATATGTATATTCGTATATGTATATTAATGTGTATCTCAGACGTTATTCGACTTCTGCAACATTTTTCAACATTTCTCAGTTTCTTCAAGATTTTTTGTGTTTTATTCGACTTATATAGTTTTCTACAACTTTTTTCGATTTGTTCACACTGCATAAGACTTAATCTCCACGCCACTGAATATTAAATAAAAATTGTGGACTTCGTTCAAAATTATACGATTACTTATAATGTAGACTGTAATGCAGACTGCTATTTAAAAATTCACAGTTGGCTTATGATTGATATCAATTTTTTCTCACTTTTTTTGTTGTTTAGACAAACAAAAATTAACTCATACACTCTAAGTTTGACTTATTCTTCAAACTTTCCTTTATTAATTCCATTCAGTTCTATTTACCAACTGTTAGACCGGAAGTTGTTATTTGAATTTTCATTTTACACATAATAAAATTTAGGTTACTTTTCCGTTTTCATTGATAAATTTGCTGCATTTATTGACAATTTATGATTGTTTCCTGCAGCTGATTTAGTCATTTGTAAATATTGATTAGAACGTTGTTTGCTTTCGAATTGTATTGTTAACGTTATTCGATTTCATTTTACAATTTTTCCATTTTTGTAAAAAAAATTTCATTACACAAATCAAAATTAACAGTTAAAAACAACCGAATAATATATATCTATACTATTATATAAAGAGGTAAGGTTTGTTTGTTTGTTTGTTTGTTTGTTTGTTTGTATGTTCAGGGTAATCTCTGGAACTACAGAACCGATTCCAAACATTTTTCTACTAATAGAAAGCTACACTATTTCTGAGTAACATGGGCTATATTTTATTTTGATAAAAGCAAGGGGCGTGGCACTTTACGTGCAATTAAAACCTTTAACTCGCTATATCTTGTTTCATATGATAGCAAGAGTCTAAAAATTCGGTGTCAGGATGCACATAGCCTATGTTAAGCACTTCACAAAATATGAACGGGACTAGACACCAGGGGCGTGGTGGCTATAGGACTTTAATTTAGGGTGGCCCTCATACGCAAATATTTTTAAAATAGCATTTTTACAAAGATCACTTAATCGATTCACACGGAATTAACACCACATGTCTCTTATATTAAGACGCATAGCTAAGACGATGAAACTTTTATTTAGGGTGGCCCTCATACACAAATATTTTAAAAATAGCGATTTCTCAAATAAAGGTAGATCGATTCTCATGAAACTTACACAGTATGGCTTTTATATTAAGGGGCATAGATTAGATTGTAAAAATTTTATTTAGGGTGCATACTTAGGGTGGCCCTCATACAAATATATTTTTAAATATCATTTTCACGAAGACAGGTTAATCGATTCACACTGAATTTACACCACGTATTTCTTATGTTAAGAAGTATAGCTTAGGCAACAAAACTTTAATTTAGAGTGGCCCTTACACTAAAATATTTTTTAAATATCATATTCTCGAAGACCGCTTAATCGATTCTTATGTAATTTACATCACATGACTTTTATATTAAAATTCACAGATTAGATAATAAAAATTTTACTTACAGTTCATACCTAGGGTGGTCCTGATACAAAAATATTTATAAATATCATTTTCTCGAAGACCGCTGAATCGATTCTCATGGAATTTACTCCACATGGCTTTTATATTAAGAGGCACAGATAAGGTAGTAAACCTTTTATTTAGGGTGCATACTCATACAAAATATTTTTAAAAACAATTTTCACGAAGACAGGTTAGACGATTCACACCGAATTTAAGCCACGTATCTCTTATGTTAAGAAGCATAGCTTAGGCTACACAACTTTTATTTAGCGTGGCCCTCATACAAAAATATTTTTTAAATATCATTTTCTCAAAGACCGTTAATACTTTTATTTAGGGAGCATATTTAGGGTGGCCATCATACAAATATATTTTTTGAACATAATTTTCTCGAAGATCGATTAATCGGTTCTCATGGAATTCACAACACGAGGCTTTTATATAAACAGGCACAGCTTAGAATAGAATGGGTGATGCCACGCCCCCTTATCTAAAAGAAAATAAAATTCATCATATCTTATCAACTATTTGATGCAGATAAATGAAACTTGGTACATATATAAAGAGTAGAGAAAGAAGTAAGATTCCATGCAAAAATGGGCGGTACCACGCTTCCATATTAGAAAACTCAACTTTTTATGTATCAACAACTATTTGACGCAGATGGTTAAGATTTGGTACATATGTTTCTTATAGTTTGTAAAAATTTCTTAACATAGTTTGGTTTGGGAAAAATGAGCCAAAGAGAAAGAAAGTAAGATTCAATAAAAAAATGGGTAGTGCCATGCCTCTAAAATAAGAAAAAACTATGACTATGAGGCTCGGTACATATATAGAAGACAAGGACTGTAACCAAATTAAAGTCATTCAAAGGTGCTGATTCTAAGTATTCCAATCATTCCCGCCAATTCAATTGTTCATTTATGAGCCAAATAGAAAAACCAACAATCCACTCGCAATAAGATAAATACCAATAAAAATAGTTTTTACTTATTTAATCCAACTAAAATAAAAACACATTATGTTTTATTTGTTGAGGCGTAGCAATGCGCGCCGGGTTTTGCTAGTGTATATATATATATATACCGGTACAAGCGCCTTTGGCTTTGAAGTTGCCAAACACGTGAATGCTGGGATTTATTCCATTCTTTGACAACAAAAATTCAATGCTGTGTGAAACTAAATAATTAGTTTATTTCAAATTAAGTAAAATTAAATTTCAATCAATGAAAAATATCCAAACAAAAAAAAAAAAAATTTTTGAAATAAGAAAATTTAGTCTTTAATAAAGTATTTTTTTCTTATTAGCTTACTGATAATTCATTTCCGCCAAACTCTACGTTATCATTAAAAAAAATCATGCTTCTCGCTACAATTTTTCATTAAGAAAAAGGTTTTTTTCAAATACTCCCCGTCCATAAATTTCTGACTTACACTTCATCAACATAATGATCAATGAGTTTACAACCTTTATCCGTCTTACTTCAATTAATACCTCTCTCACTTATCACAGATGATTGCATTACCAGAAAATGTTGTTAAGCCATTTTTGTTAACGCTAAGCTACCGCATCACGTAAAAAGCGAAAGCTGTAAGAAATAAACCATTCAAATTTTTAATATACCCCTCCCCGAGAAGTTGGAGTCTCTTTTGGCAGCTATAAGCTACAAATTTTTGTATATTTTATTCTTGTAGCTTGCGTTTTAAGTCGTGTTTATCGTACAACAAACAATAAAATATCAAATTAAGCCAACAAAAAAAAAGCAAAATATAACGCTGAATTAAAAAAGTGAAAGTTTTCACTTTTATTTTATGAAAAATATTTCTTCTTTCATGACAAGAAAAAATTAAGATAAAAAATGCTTAAAAATATCATAATACCGGCCGTCATAAGCTGCCTAAGCTTTTAAATTAAGAAGTCATTCAGCTGTCGACAACGCCCACTTTTAAGGTCAATATGCATTTTGGTTAATTTAGTTTTGGTCTGCTTTTATGCATTTTAAGCGGTTTTAATTTCATTTAGAACGCTTTTAGCTTTTTGGTTGCATTTCGTTGGACATATAATGAAATTTCTTAAGAAAAAAGAGACCTTCACTTGGATTTTTCTTTTTAACTGACCTTTAAGTGTTGTCTTTAAATTCATGTGAAATATCTTTCAAAACTATAATTTCTCACCCGCGACAAAATAGCTACACAAAACGTAGTAAAAATTTCATATTGTCCATGATGGGTATAAAATTGAGAACGAAATCGACTTTGACAGTCATCACATCATAGCAAGATTATTTTTTGTAATATATGTACATTTGCTTTTTCCAAAACATAAATTAACTTTCCCAATTAGAGTAGCATAAAAGGAAAAACAATATGAAAAATTGGAAAGATCCACTAGGGTCCCAGCCACTGATATAAAAGGTCATGCCTGATATAAGAGGTACTGTTCTAAAATACTCGTTGTTTCCAGAAAATTAATAAACCGCAGTTAGTCAGAACAACATGTGCAAATAGTTGAACGAGATCAAACTACTAAAGTAATTGTTCAGTAGACCGAATAAACAAATATATTGGCAGATCAGTATTGCTAAAGTCTTTTCCAGAATTTTATATACGCGTGTTAATTACTATAAAAATGGCAGCAGAAAGCGGCGATGGGCTCAGATTCAGTTTTCAAATTCTGGTATTATAATCGTTCTTTATGTGAAAATAAGTGCTTAAAATTTCTCGTAAGGAGTTGTGAAAAACTTTGCACACTGAATAAAGCACATATTTTTAAGACAATTAAAAGTGGGTTTCTGATAAAACATAATCTGACAATCGAACTTAAAACTAGTAAGGCTCATTACTTTATAAACTAAATTGCGTTATATAGAATTGAAAATTTTGTCTTTCCCTCTAGAAAGTGATGGCTAGCTTATATGCCCGCGAGCTTTGAACTTTCCCTCATGCCGAAAACAATACAATGCAAGAAGTTTTATCAATGCTCAAAGCTCAAACATTTTTTCTCTAGCTTTCAGCAGAAATTAAAAGCTATCGACATGGATCAAATGCTATATATTTGGGAATAATAAAAATATACGTTGAATGCCTACCCTGTAAAGTCTGAGCTGAGCTCTTATCAGTTCTTACACATTAGAGCAGTGGTAAGCACCTCATATGATCGCGAGAAAACGAAGAGCTTAAGCGATATCGAACTACAAAATGAGCTGGTTATTTCGTTAATGCACTGCAAAAATGCTAAAAATCAAATGGCAAAATACAAATTTTTTTGTCATAAATTTATTTTTCCATAGCACAATGCTTAGTGTGCAAGGAAGTCTTAGAGAAAGTTAAACAATTTCTTATGAAAAGGCATTTTATAACTAAAATTTAACTCTTTCTATCCCAGAAATAAGAAATTCCTGGAGCGTAAACAGCTTTGTCATTTCTCTCTCTTTTGAGCGTAGGAAAATATTTTATCTGCGCTCTGCCGATCACTGCATTAGGGCGAAAGCTCTAAGGAAGCTTTCTCTCATAGTGGCTGACCTTGATTGCTTAAAAGCTCTTTTGATCAAAGAGAACAAGTTTCGCTTGACATTAACATAAAAGCTTTCAATGTTTTATTATTGAAACTAAGTAAAACATGAAAGGGGAGAGAGCACAACCTCTTTGATAATACCTCCCATAATGGTTGCCGGGCAAGCTCATTGGCTTTTAAAGCATATGAAATCGCTTGTCTTATTTTTTGTAATTGCTATTCAGAAGCAAGCAGGGTTCAAAAAAATGTTAAATTGGCACTGATCGCATTGCAAACATGAATATGTAATACATTATAATATATTATGTATATGAAAACTAAAAACGGCTCTTTTGCGAAAATATTTAATGAGCTACAATATTGGTGGAAAGATCTTTAAAATTTTACCTATAGTCTTGGAGATGTGATGCTTTTTCTGAAATATTTACAAATGTTTTCCCAAATAACTCTTTTCAATATATGTGTTAATAATCTATATTTTTTTAAATTCTAAAAGGCATGGTTTTTTTGCTTTAAATTGATGTATCGTTTCTTCTAAATTATTGCACACTAACTCTTTTTTGAGAAAAAACCAAAAAATAACATACAAATAATCAGTATTAAAAACGCAATTAACCAAATGTCAATTCCAAGATTGTAGAAATAAAAGAAGCTGGCATCAAAGCTGGCGCTCGTTGTTGTTGATGCTTGTGATTTCCCTTATTTTTTTTTTTTTTTTTTCTTAAAAATAAAAACGTTATTTTGTACATTTTGTTTTGTTGAGTTGAACAACGTTCACAGCCAACTACTTACAAGTCATAAGCAAACGACGTTATGTCATTTTGTTGTATCGTTCTGTTTCGTGCTACTGCTACTGATGAGTTGCAGAATGTTGAACTGGATCTAAACCTGTCAGTAAGTCCTGTAATCTGACATCACAGCAAGTGACTTCTAATACCCACCCGATGGTATCTTCACAATGAAAATTTGTTTTTGTGCTTTCACACGCATTTGTTAGACTTCTTGCGAACCGGTTGATTTTGTGAGCTTTTTTTTTTTTGTATTGTAACTTCACTACAAAAATCATATCTTTATGTACAGAGTTGGACAGCACCACACCTGTAGCTACCACAGGTCTTAAGCTTTCCATCTTTCTCCAAAAGAATTAAACATTTTTTTTTCTCATCGGCCAGTAATGATCTAAAGCAGAAACAATCACGATGTCCCAACTACTACTTTACTCGTTTATTAAGCATTATGCCTAATTTCCATGTGATCTTTCTTGATCTTATCTTATCAAACATCAGGGAGGACATCACATGCTATAAAGATATCAAATGTATGCTATTCACTCTTGCATTCTCCAAGCGCATTAGGTTCTGTTCGCATTCTTTTTCCTTCTTACAAAAATTTGATTTGATTTCCCTGATATGGGATCAAGGAAGATAGCATGGAAATTAGGCTTTATGCCTAAACAGGAAAACAGGAAAAAGAAATCACACTCACAAGTGCAATAGCTTGTGAAAGCTCAAAAAACGCTTTTTCATAAATAGCTAATATCTGGCCGACTTGAGACAATAGAAAATGTAAGAAAGCTTTAAATGACAAGAATACTTCCTGAAAACTGCGCTCTTTTGATTCATTCATTAAGCTTTAATTAAACTGAAGCTTTCCGTGGAAAGTAACACAATTTTTGATCTTAAAACAGATTCACAAAATGCTGGATAATCCTAACCATTACATGCTAACTGGCAAATCAGCATATATTGCCATTTTGCCTTTAACAGAAAATAATTAACATTCAGTAGATTTTTGAAAAACCTTTGCAAAAAGTTTTTATCATGAAAATCAAAACAAACAAATTAACTCGACGAGTTGTCAAAAACACAATAACAACAATAAAAGAAATGTCAAAATATGACAGACATAATAAACAAAAAACAACGATAGACAAAACCATACATAACTAATTCAAAAATAATGGTTCAATGGACGTTCAATTACGCGCTCAATGATTAAGAACAAAAAATTATTATAAAATAATTGAAAAAACTTTACCTTTACCCAAAGCAAAAAAGAATCTATTTTTAAATTAAATAATAAAACACAAAGAAATATTCAAGCTAACAACAAAATAATATTAAGAAACAAAATAAATATCTTTAAGGTCAAATATGATTGGAAACAATAAGGCAGCAAAAAACATGTCAAAGAATTCAAAATCAAAGAACCAACAGCATTGATTGGGTTAATGCTGCTGTTTAGTGCGCAAAAGACTGATGTGAGTAACCAAACGGCAAAGAGAAAGATAGAGATACGCAGATTCAAGGTTATATTAAATTCGTCGCACTGTGGGTATTTAGAGTTTATTGGCCAAAAGTTAATTGCTTTTGAATGGGTAGCTCTTTGGCTAAAAATTAATTGCATTCTGAAATGAGAAGTTATTATAAGCAAATAACATTAAAATGGTCGAAAAATGTTAAAAAGCCGAATGAAAAATGTGGGAAAAGTTCAAAACTTTTGAAATGCTATTTTGTAGTACAAATTGTACAAATTTGTTCTATTTTGTCCCAATTCATTTCATCATAAACTTTGTTCCATATGGACCCGTAAAGATATTCACACATCATTCTAATTCATTGATCTAATTCAATAATTTTTGTGCAGACTAGCGTTAATATAATATTCAAATTTTTTGAAAGATTTTTCCCGACAGTTTTGCTTAGAGACTATCTCTTTTTAACAGGCTTCAGACAATTTGTGTCCGTCTGCAGTTTTTTCAACAATACTGTACATGTTGTCTTAATAAAATAGTAAATAGAATGAAACATTCGAAGATTAATAATTTTTGACAGATTTTTTAAAGCGTAAATAATCGCTCCAAGTGTTGTAAATCAATTTGACATTTTACTTTTCGATTTTTCGTAACATTACATAACAAAAATGAAAAACTTTCCAGCATTAAATGGATTAGGTAACTTTTAAGAGAATATGTTAAAATTCGTTACACATTATTATCATGAGTTTCGTATCATTGTCACATTTGAAAAAGAAAAGCGTGATTTTTAAGCTTTTGAAAGCCGTAGTCATCTGAAAAATAAATAATTTTAAGTGCAATTAAGTGTGAACAACCGCTGGTATGCTACTACACCGGAAACGCCTATCTTTTTTTGCCAAATAACTGTCAAGCGAACAGATTTAGTTTGACTGTTGGTGTCAGTAGCATCGTCACGCTGCAGCAGTCGCTGCGTCAACAAGCAACCTTCGTTACCACAACTGATTTAAGATTGTGCGTGTCTGATTTAGGCCATAGGGTACTGCTTTTTCATTTCTCCTTGATTCCGAATTTTTGTATGCTTAAATTATCTCATAAAAGTAATTGGTTTCTTATTATCTTATATGTTGGCTTGCATATCAGAAGCTCAAGTGTTGATCATTTGTTTTTTTTTTATTTTTGATCTAAGTACTTGAATTATAAGATTCCATTGTGTGGCAAAATTTTGCTTTTCGTATATACGAAAATTTTATGTTTTTTTGGATAAAAACCTATGTGCGAAAGTGGGCAGGAAAATGGCTCGTATATCCCGTCAAAGTTTCCGAGATATTTGAGACTTTGTGAATTAAGTTGAAAAATTTTGTTTCTTAGCTTTTGACATAAAATTTTAAAAAATATTGCACCTTACGAAAATATATCTACAAACAGGGGCGCTGGAAGACCTGCTGCATATGAGACTTTCCCATTTGGAATTTAACACAGGAAATTTTAATTCAACACGGGAATTTTTTGAGCATATTTTTCTTCGTACCCGCGTCGATTCTGTTACGAACTTAGAGTCCCTATTCGAAACATTTTTTTGTTAAGTTGGCGCTGCAGTTATCGTCGTAACTGCCTTGCTTGAATTTACAGAAGAGCAGAAGACGTTTCGGTTTTAGAATTGTGGATAAAACGGTCTGGACAGAAGTGGCTTCACAGCGAAATACAGAATAAAATTTTCGAGATGCTAGCTACGAAAATTCTTTCGGAAATCAAACGAGATCAAGCGTTCTGAATCTTATGCATCCGAAATAGATGAAACTGCCGACGTTTCACAGACAGAAAATTTTTCCATCCGTGTTCGAGTCGTATCCGAAGATCTGATTTCAACAGAAAATTTACTAAGTTTCTTCAACCACTAGTACAACAGCAGCAACTTTAATGATAATTGTCATGGACGTTTTCACTCGATTCGGAATGTCAATCAGAAAATGTAGAGGCCAATACTTTAATGGCGCAGCGAACGTTTCGGGCGATGTAAACAGATTGCAGCCTTGAGTGAGTGAAATCGAAGCTCTTTTAGTGCATTGTAATGTGCATAGTTAGAATCTTGTTGTTCAAGTCACTAAAGCGAAAAATTGCATCGGGTTGGTCAAGGAAATGATCAATTATGTCCGAAATTCGTCGAAACGGCTGTCTCAATTCAAACATATCCAAGGTGAGGAATTGGAAGATAAAAACGAAACATGTGTCGCTCTCGCAGCTTATTATCCAATCATAGTTGGTAGACATTTTTATAAAACTCAGATGATTCTATTTGACAATGTCTCGAGTCGATGAATGCAATTTATATGTTCTGGCTTACTGATGGACTGTGCGAGTCCGTTCCCTTAGAACTGTTCTGGCAAATTTTAAATCCCAGATGACATTGTTCGATCAACAAGATTCGGAAAGCTTCAAAAAATTCCACACCCGCTTTTAGAACGTTATAGCGCCCCTGTCTACAAACTTACTTAATGATATATCTTCAAATGGCCTGTTATGCTATTAATAACCACCTTGCCATATATGCTCCAAATTGAAGACATAGTTTTTATACTTACGCTATGTGTTACTGCAGTGTTTTAAATGGTAGTAATTCTGTAAATTTGTTGATAATGGTGGCATGAAACTTATTGATCCCATAATCCTAAAAGTAACACATATTCTTAATCATGTAATTACAACCTCTATATTTCCTGCGGCTTAGAATATTGTAAATATGGCTTTAAAAAGGTCCACAGCATCTTTAACTTCAGATGTCTTGGGCTTCTTTTTTGAGGTTAAGAAGGCAAATATATATGTATATGGGGCATTCCATACCAAATCACCGAGGTTTTGGCCCGACCCTCTTCGATTTCGCTAATTTTTTGATATGTTTTAGTACGTATTATTGCACTTTTTTCATTTATTTGGCCATGTTTCCATCAATTTTTTTTTCGAACTAAATCAGTTGCACACCATTTAAAAGGTATTATTTTTTCTTACTATCGGTTTGGAGTTAATGAGAATCAAATAAGATTTGATGGAGTTATAAGATCAAAGTCCGAAAAAAGTGATCTTTAAAAGTCACTAAATTTCAATTGCTTTGTTTAAGTCCGAAAATCTTAATTTTTCATATTTTTAAGATTTGGAATGAAAGTCCATTCCTTTGCAAATATTTAAAGTATAAATTTGCTCAAGTCGGAAGGTTTAAAAGATATTCAAAAAGCGTTAGAGCCACGACACACGAATATTGTAAGAGTATATCGGGAATGCATGAAAATATAGAAATTACCATTCTTCATTTAATTTAAATAACTTTTACATTTTTTGTTCGATTTGAGCAGATAGATATTATAAACTTTGGTTAAAGAATGGGCTTCCGTTCTATGTCATAAAAATATGAAAAAAAAAGTTTTTGGATTTAAACGGAGCAATTGAAATTTAGTGACTTTTAAAAATGAGCAAAAAAATCACTTTTTTTGGACTTTGATCACTTGTAACTCCATCAAATCTTATTCGATTCTCATTAACTCCAAACTATTAGTAAGAAAAGTTAATACCTTTTGAATGGTGTGCAACTGATTAAGTTCGAAAAAAAAATTGATGGAAATATGGCCAAATAAATGAAAAAAGTGCAAAAAAACGGTTTTTTGGGGTATAACTCGAAAACGATTCTTAAGAGAAAAAAATCGTTGGCATTTTTGGAATTTACGACCCAAAATACAAAAAAAAAAGCGTGTTCAGTTTTTCTTACAAAAGAGTAGACATATAAAAGATTATGCAAATAGGACAAGGCTTAATTTGATTACCAACGTCATTGTTCAAACAATTTTAAATTTTTTTTGAAAATAAAATTTTAATTTCTTGCAATGCAAAAATCAGTCAATTTTTTCACCCACCATTGGACCATCAAACCTAAAATTGATAACCTTAAGTATTGCCGTTGATGTTGCTGTTGTTTGTTTTCCTTTCTTGCTGTTTTCTGAAACATAAGTAAACAGTTAAGAGTTACGTATATTTTAGCTTCTTATCTTCCTGATGCTGCAGTTATCTTCTACAGACTTTGTTACTTTGCCAACTTTCAAGAAATATGACATATGAAAATTAAACACAATGTTGTGGATACCTATGCAATAAAATTAATCTACGGTTATTAACTTTTTTTTAAGCTCATTAGTTATAGCTGACATTTTCTGCGTTGTTTATAGGTACAACAGACCTTTTGTTGTTGCTGTGAAAAACAGCTGTTTAAAATTTAAATAAGCTTAATAAAACAAATCAAAAAAAAAAACTTTTCAATTATTTACATTTTTTGTGTTGTATGCTCGTTCCTTTTGACTTTCTATAGTGTTTGCTAACGTTAAAAATTTTATGATAAAAATTAAAATAATTTTACTTTTCACATATGTACAATGAAAAATGGTTTTTTTATTTGATTTTTATTTTGCTAAATTGCATTTCATTTATTTAATGTTATTTAAATTGATTTGATTTGATTTGATTTGATTTGGTTTGATTTGATTTGATTTGATTTGGTTTGATTTGATTTGATTTGATTTGATTTGATTTGATTTGATTTGGTTTGATTTGATTTGATTTGATTTGATTTGATTTGATTTGATTTGATTTGATTTGATTTGATTTGATTTGATTTGATTTGATTTGATTTGATTTGATTTGATTTGATTTGATTTGATTTGATTTGATTTGATTTGATTTGATTTGATTTGATTTGATTTGATTTGATTTGATTTGATTTGATTTGATTTGATTTGATTTGATTTGATTTAATTTGAATTGATTTGATTTGATTCGATTTTATTTGATTTTTTGATTTAACCCTACTCTGAACATATGGAGCATATAAAGAACAGCAAAGTGCTTCTCCTACATCCCTCCCAATTAACTGGAAGACATACCTTTTCAATAAAAATGTTAGGTTTTTCCGTGCATTTCTACTGTCAACGCTGTATTTAATTTTTCGTTTAGTTATAAAATAATTATATTAATTACTTATTTTTAATTGAAAAAATTTTTTCGTTACAGGTTGGTACTATTCAGATAAAAATAAATTTAAATTAATCTACGTAAGTAAAATTAAATTTGTTTTTATAATTCATAAAAACTCGAAGATATCCTGCATTCGCCATTCTTCTTTCTAGTTTCTCTGCATCAGCGCCCATGAAGCGTGAAATCTTCTTTTTATTTCTGTTAAACACAAATGTCGGCATAATCAAAACTTTATATATCTTACCGATATCTTCAAATTCATCCACATTCACTTTCGATACAACAGCTATGTTTTGGTAATTTTTTTTTTTTTTTCGACAATGCACTCAATTTCGTAGCCATGCGTTTGCTTGGACCACACCTGGTGGCGTTGATATCAACAACAACTAATTTATTACCAGCTTCTTTCAGTTGATTATCAAAATCGGTGTAAGTTTTAATGGTATCGTATAAGCCATGCTGACTTAATCACCTGTGATGATGTGAGTTGTTGAACTATTAATCTTTGAAAATGAGCAGCGAAATTAACTTTTGAGACGTCAACACTTCAGCAGAGTTCTTAATGAAATATGTTGCTTTTGTTGTTTTCGATATGGATTATTTTATTGACACAAGTGTCTTTTGGAAACATCTTTGATGCTACACTGCAGACATTGATGCAATCTATGTAAGGTTATTGAAACTCAATTCAGAAAAAGTATTTTACTTTGTATCATTGATATCAAAAGGATTTTTTTTAACAATTAAATAAATTATTTATAAAGAGCTCAAATACAAGCTTTTAAGATACTTTATTTATATAGAGCCACAATTAAGAAATAAATTTATCTTAATTTAAAGGTTTTTATGACTTAAAACCGAAAGCTTTATTAACTGCTATAGCTGAATTCAATTATTATATCAGCTGGTAAAAAGTTATAAAATTTAAATAATAATGAAATTTAAGCAAACTATTGATTGATGAGATCGGGTTGTTCGGTAAATAATTTCTTTTTTTTTCCAATAGAGGACTTAATTATATTTTTTCACAGCCAACTTCACACTTTAGTCGCATTGTCATTATGTATCTTGACAGCAGATATAGCAAAGCTTGTTTGTGAAATAGTTTGTTTGATTCTGTTAAATCATATATGAAATGATGCCATATCAAATATGAAATGACATTTTCTCCGGATTTCACTTTTTTAGTATCGAAAGCTCAAAATGCTGCTCAAGCAAGAAACAAATTAATCGATGCGTATAGATAGGATGTATTTTTAAAACAGATTTACAAAACATCGTTCCGGAAATTTTGATATTTCAGATGCACCACGTACTGGAGGCCCAGTTGAAGCTGATGAAGACAAAATAAAAGCATTGATTGATATAAACTGCCATGTGGCATAACACCTCGTGAAATCGCTGAGAGATTAGATTTATCGAATTCGACCGTTCATATCACGTGAAACGCCTTTGTTGAATTTCGAAACTTTACATATAAGTTCCACATGTCATTACAGAAATAATTTTCATCTGCAATTTGCTTCCAAAACGTCTGAAAAATTATTCACTTTTGAAACGAATCTTCACTGGGTATGAGAAATGTCAACCAAAAAGATCATGTAGTAAAAAATATGGACCAGCTCAAGAAACTTCAATAGACGACATTCAGCAAAAGAAGGTGATGCTTTCTATTTGGTGGGATTTCAAGAGAATCCTTTTTTTAGTTTCTAATGGACAATACCTCGATAAATTATGAAATGCACTGTCATGGACTGAACAAATTGAATGATTCATTCAAACTGAAAATGCCAAAATCGATCAATAAAAATGGTATAGTATTTCACCAAGATAATTCAAGACCTCATACAAGTTTGGTAGCTCGCCAAAAACTTTTACGCCTTGGATGGAATGCAGAACCACATCCACTATATTTTCCAAGTTTCATAACCTTAGACCATTACCTGTTCCGATCTCCACAAAATTTTTTAGATGACCCAACCATTAATTCAAATGAGATCATCGAAAAAGACTTTGATCCGTTTTTTGTCAGCAAATATCAGAAATTAGATGACCTTTGAATCATGCTACTGCCAGAAAGATGGCAAAAGTATTAGACTAAAATGAAGAATATATAGTTCAATCACAAATACTTTCCAAGCAACGTAAATTTGATTGAATTGACTGACATGTTGATATGCCTTGTCCCCGGTAAGCCTAGCTCGAAAATGATGAAAAATAACAGACTAAAATTTTGTTTTCTTAATCGCTCTGTAAAGTGAAAAATACTAGGGAGATGAAAAATATTTGAACCCATATAATCAAAGAGTAAACTTCGTTACAAAATGTCTCCACCTTAGCCTGTTTCCAACTAATAACTTTGAAAATAAACGATTGAGACTTTCAAATTATCTACCGAAAATCGCGTACAGTAAGTAGCGGAATCAATTTTCAAGACTTTTTGTGAACGTGAAATTTTCCTGTTTTAACCGTGTAACACTATCGTTGAAGAACAGATCGATCGGACATTTGTGGATATGATTTTGATCCTCTACATCCCTACAATCTTAACCAAATGGTTTCAAATTCATGTCACCTTAAAACCGCTATAACTTCGCAAGTAAACATTAGAGATGATCATTCAAAAGCTCATTTTAAAGGATAGAAATAGTACTAATTGATGTGCTTATTAAAAATAAATTGAAAAAAATTTTCGGACCCCATAATACGTAACCTGAAAAGTAGAAAAAAAAAACGTTTTTTTTATGTATTAAGCCTCAAATATTTCAAAATCCTGAAATAAAGGGACTCATTCAATTCGGACTCAGCGCAAAATATGACTTTGAAAATTACCCTCAGTTGCAGAACTGTTTTTCCATATAATTTACAAGTAAAACTAACAAGCTTCGGTGCCACCTTTTAGAATTGAGCTACAGAGCTGCGTTTTGCGTGAAATTATTTTTCATATCATAAACTTAATTTTAACGCAATAGCACCTTTGAAAAACAAAAAATTGTAATACTTTTGTGTATATGGGGCATTCCACGCCGAATCGGACAACAATTTACTGTTGCACCTCTGATTTTCTTAAAACTTTTTTCCGGTGTTGTACATATTGGAGGATGTAAACCCTGATTCGCGGCCGAAGGTCGCTCACTTACCCTAATGTACTAAAATTTTCTTAGGCTTAATTAGTTCTTCGTAACTCACTTTGAATGAACTAGTTTGGCCTAGGAAAAACTAGTTTATCCTAAAAACTAGTTTGGCTGGTAATATATACATGCATAGGTACGATTAAAAAAAAAAAACAATTTTATGAATTATATGCATCAAGACAAAAGTATGGCCAAATCAAATACCTAATAAATTATAATTAGTCTTTTATATTTCGCCTAAGAACATTGAGTCATTTTAATAATTTCTCATTTAATACCCGTTTTGACTTAATTTTATTATTTGCTGTTGCTTAATTAGCGCTTTTTATCGCTATAATTTCGCACTAATCAAAAATAATTATAGCTGTTAGGAATTTCAACATTTATTCAAATGTTTTTTTGCTGCTGCCATCTGTTGGTCAGAGATTCAATAACCTCTAAGTGGGAAGCATGAAGAAAAAGCGAAATCTAATAAAAATAAAAAGTATAAATTGTAATACAAAAAAAAACCGACCGAACGAGATATGACTCAAATTGTTTTTGTGTTTTTTTTTTTCTTCGAAATGTAAATGCTACGTATGCAGGTAGGCAACACTGTATGTGGTTGCTGTAAGGGTAATATAAGACAAACCTATGGCAAAATTGGCTAAAACGTAATCTAATCATACTCAGAGTGTAAGACCTTGCAATACTTAAATTATGATTACTTGTATATACAAGTAAGTTATTTTAATTCCACACACAGAGAGTGCTTTTTCACTTTGTTTATAATTTCGTTTTATTGTCGGTATATTTTATGTGAAAGCCTAAATGAGTTTTGTTTTTACTAGAAAAATGCTATATAATTTCATTTATCCAAGTGTGAAGTTAAAGTTGATATATATGCTAAGACATTTTCTATAAAAACACCTACAATTTACAATAAGAAAATTTCATATTTTTGCTTTTCTTTTCAAAATTTTTTATTAAAATATTTCGCCTATTACCCAGGCGACTCTCTCCAATTGGCTTTAAATTTCGCATGGTTGTACTCTAAAACTCTTCTTATTACATTAACTCCTCACAGACCATAGCTTTTCCCAAATCCCTTCCAACGTGCACGGTCAAATGTGTGTTCCTTTTATTCAAACTCCAAGGTATTTCTAGCTCTGGCAATCGTTTCAACAATGATTTAGAAGGTCCGCGTGTTCCGCAACTTTGAAAGTTTCACTCCATTGCTTGTCGGCTGACTTCAGTTGTTGATTTGTGCAACGTGGTAATCGAATGTTGTTGAAATGATCCTAGGAGAACATATTTTCTGAATTCGGTGAAAACAATTGTTGGTGAATACTCGTAAATTCCTTAGGGAAACTTTTGAATCAGAGATTTTGAGCTTTATTATCGTTGACAGGAAAAACGATTGCTAGACAATACGCAGCTGAGCGTAGGTGCTTTTAGCTTCATAAATTCTAGCATATATACCGTTATTAGTCCCGCCTTCAGAGTAAAATAACGTACATACCTATTCTATGAGCCTGTCATGAAACTACGGCTAGCAATCGTTGCTTTTCAAATGTTGATTTCCGACCTACATCTTCAAAAATTGATCTGACGGTGGAAAGGTTTACTTGAATATCGTCAAGCTTGGTGGCGAGGTTTTTCAGGTACTCACTGTAGATATATTGACTGTTACAACTAGTAAGCCATCCTGTAGTATCAGAATCTTTGCGCACACCTGACAAGTACTCAAAAGAATCAATTTATTTATTTTCATTTGAAACCTTTGTATTGAGTCTAGTTTAATGATTTTTGTGCCATACCTCGCCTCTCCTAATTGCGGTTAACGCTATTAAAAGTGGTACTGTAGTCCATAAATGGGCAAAATTTTGGAAGCAAGAGCCATTTACAACAAAAACAACAATTAGAACAACAGAAAAAATCCACACTATCAATTCGATATCGATAGCAAGAAAAATATTCAGCAATAAACCAAAAGCTAATTCCAAGAATCAAACAAGAACACCATGAGTGTAGCTGCAACAACGATGCAAGTCTCAATACAAATTCAATGTGAATCTAGCTCGCATAGAAATAAAGCCACATCAATAAAAATTTTCATGGCAGGGTAGAGTGCTTGTGTTTTCGCTATTTATCTAAAAAATTACCAGTTTCTTGTAAAGAGCCACAATTGGCTCATTTCTTGCATTTCGCCCATCGCTGATGTTGTCAATGAAGGTTAAATGCAATAAGGCCTGCCATTTATTCATCTGTTCCACGCTTTTGCGAAGTTTCTTTTTTTATCAAAAAATCCTGTTCAGGCGAAACCCAGTTTGCTTTAACCGGATAAGTGCCTCTAGTAATTCGCACACTTTGTTGAGAAGGATTCAAGTCAGGACAATAGATGAGATTGACAATATCATAGTACTCCGTAGTTCTGATAGAGCGAGAGATATTGCCATGCCAGAAGTTTTGATAAATACTTTTTTTTATAAAATCCATAAAAAGTTTAATAAAAAATAACTCACATCAAAAAAGAACCTTCGAGGATATCAAAAGTATCAATTGTCTGCGCTATCTCAGAAAGATTAGTTTTTTTTTATGTTGAAGTCAATTAGTTGCTGACCATTTATATCTGCATAGTTATAAAATTTAAGCTTGGAATATTACTACATATCAAATATTTTTATGTTTATTATTATTATTATTATTATATTATTGAGGTGAAAACTTCTTATGGCACGTTGTGCGGCTGAGGAAAAAAATATAAGCTCGCGACACCGACCGTCATCGGGATTCCCCGTCATGAATGCGATAGTAAAATTTGAATGTTCTATGGTTTCTTTTAAATAAATATTCCAAGTGGAAGATAAAAAGCAAAGCAGACACACTAACTGACACATTCCATTCTCATTCAACGATTGTTATGCTTACATGTTTGTTTCTTTCAAATTCCGCTTTGCTGCGTTGACAAATTGAGAATGAGAGCGAGAGTAAAATTTGAATACATATTCCCTTTTTGTCTTCTATAGCATTGCCATATAAAAAGAAATCGCACATATACCAACTAAGGGGCCGTTCAAGTATTACGTAACGCAATTAGGGGGGGAGGGGGGATCTTGTGAAACGTTACGATGCGTTACAGGGGAGGGGGGGGGGGGGGGGTTCGAACAACGCGTTACGTAACATTGTTTTAGAAGTGAAACTACTTTAGCGGGTGGTGATTTGAAATGAGGTGTGTATAATGAAACGCTTTCTTTATGTGTATGCTTATTGAATAGCTACAGCCAAAAAATTTTATTATAATGATAAAAGTTGATGGGATCTAGATAATTTACAGCAATAAATGATATGTTAAATTAAAGCACTTATCAAGCAGAATGTCCTAAAACTATCATCTTCGAGATTGGTTAACCAAAACCAGAGATGTAAGCGTGGAAAGATTTCCTATTTTTCTCATTTATTGCTGTAGCTGTTCTAGATCCCATCAACTTTTATCATTTTAATAAAATATGTTCGTCTCATTTTTCGCCATTTTAACATATTTTAAGCTTAAGCAAATGTTTATTACACTATGTGTGATTTTTATTAAATAACAATATGAACAAGTTAAGGTGTTATCTTCAGTCAGGCCGAAACTCACATACCCTACACTGTACATATATTTCAGTAAAAAAAGACGTTGAAGAGGTTAAATAATTCGAAAAAAGTGTGAAATGTTTAAGAGGTTGAAAACTGTTGAAAAAGTCGTAAATATATGCAAAATGTTAATGTTGAGAGAGGTTGAAAAAGTCTAAACAATTTAAAATCGATGAAAAGTCGAAAAAATAAAGAAATTTCATCACAATATCTTGCACGGCTTACGAGATATGGTGGTATAGTGGTTAAAATTTAGGACCGTGCCACGCGAATCTTTGGAAACTTGAAACCTAACCTAATCTTAATATAGTTCAAATGTACACCTAATCACCAAGTTTCATCAAAATCGCTGCATTTTTTTTCAAAATGGGATTGGGCAAATATACATAGAGTATGGGCGGTAGGCGTGTCCATGAACCGATTACGTCCGTTTTGAATAGCAAGATGCCAGCAAGAAGGTCTGACCTGAGTGTGCTAATTTCATTCAATTAGCTTTCTTGGTTTTTCCGTAAACCTGATTTGAACAGACAGACAGACGGACATAGCTAAATCAACTCAGGTGGTGACGCTGATCAAGAATATATCTAAGTATATACTTTTTCATACCTACCACCGCCCTCTTCTATGCGTTACAAACAAAATGACAAAGTGAATATACCCTCGGTGTAGGATATAATAAAGAAAATAAACAACATACGCATGTATTTCCGGTACTTTTCGCAACATAATTGTGACTTAGGTAAATATGGTCACTTGGGTGTTACGTAACGTTTAAGGGGGGGGGGGGGGGGGGGGGTAGAGGAAAACGTTACGGAGCGTTACATAGGGGGGAGGGGGGGTCAAAAATCTTCGAAAATTGCGTTACGTAATACTTGAACGGCCCCTAACACACTAACTTGCCATTAAACGATTTGTTTTCACTTCTGTCGGCACTCCCGGAGTGCAACCCGCCGTTTTTTATTTTATGTTTTTTCCCATAAAAACTATATAAAATGCAGGACAATTAAAATAAATTACAATCCTTGATATAATTGAAAGTCCTATTTTGATAAGGGCTATTTCTTTTTAATTTTACAATTAATTGCATTAAAATGATTTTACTTTTTTTTGATTTTTTCTCAGTTTTGTATAAGAGTTATTAATGTCAAAATTTCTGTTTTAGCAGGAGAATATCTCCAGAACAAAACCCTTTACCGCATATTTGAATTTTTCCCTCAGTGTAATCTAAGACAAAAATAACTTTTAAATTTTAATATTTTAATAATAAAATTGATTAATTAATATAATGATAAATTTCCTTTTTTTTTTTTGTTAAAGTCTTGTTTTTTATTAATGACTCCGAAATTTCGTACTGCGTATGTTTCTTGCATTTTTTTTTGTAAGTTTTTTTTAGTAATGAAATTTTTTGATTCGAAAGCAATCAATGAATTTTTTTTTTTTTGTTTTGTTTTCTTCTGATAATTTGCGCATATTATTTTGCTTTGATTGCAGAAAATTTAATTCTTTTATTGAATAAAGAAAAAACAAATCTACAAGGAAATCATTTTTAACACGCACTTTGCTCTCACTTAGTCACGACATTTTTCACAGTTCATCTACCCTACGTATTGATTTATTTGTTGCAAAAGTTGGTATATAGTACGGTACTACGAGTATTTAATGAAACTTAAGATAATAACTACTTAACAGCTGCTATTTATTGTGAGAAATTCTAGAAAATCGTGACATTATTAAGTTTCATTAATTTATTGTGCAGTAGGTATTTTACTTTTAAAATGAAAATTCGCTCGTGCTGTAGTACATTTGTACGCTCTTAAAGAATTCTAAATATTTTTTTCTTAAAAAATTTAAAAAAAATATTTTTTGTAATATAGGGCTATCCAAATGATGATACGGAAGGTAAAACACGAACTTTAAGTCTGAGATTTGATGAAACTTTGAAATTATTACATTACAACCTTCGCATTATATATGAAATACAACTGCAGGGCTAAATCTTATAAAGGTAATTTTCAATGAGGGCATTCCTCTAAACGATGCCTTAAAAACTGTGTAAGCTGCGTAATCCTTTAAGAAATTTTCCAACAAGGCTTCTTAGCTGTTAGGAAGAATATAAATGTCTTATTAAAGGCACACATAATATCAAGGGCGACCTAACAATTGCAGCCTTAAATTTCTTAATTTTACTTCTAGGGATCCAAAATACACGAACGGTGGTTAGACATATTGGTGGGTATGGAAAGATGGCATACCAATCAATAGCTCCTTATCTGATATAATATATTTGATATGATATATTTCCATGGTTTTGATGGGAAAGTACAGGATATTGGTATATCCGAAGTAATTTCTCCTGACTTTGAAATATATCTCAAGATAACTTTCTGTCAAATATTTGGTTAAGTCCCCAGTACAAAACTTGTTTTAAGGGTTTCATAAGAGAAGTTATCAAGAGCTTGAGGTCTTTCTGTAGAATACAAATTTTTTTCACAATGGAGCTTTTCAAAACTTAAAATATCCTTGCTAGCCGATTATAACCATATGCATGAAACTTCTTTAGCGTCAAAGGAATATATAAAACAGTGCTCAATACATGTCTAAACGTCTCTGAATTATATCAACATAGCGGTCCAAAAAACACGAACAAATTGCATGCAAGTCTCTAGAAGTTTCCTACGAACCTTGTTGGTCCTCGACGTCATAATTGGCTTCGAGCTGACGAATTTGATGAAAAATTATCCGAAATGTATTCTAACTTATCATAGAAGTCACGGAGACTCAAGCTATTCATTTGAAGCATATTGAAATCACGCATCGTTAAAAACTTCATAGATCCCTAGGGGCCTTGTCGCTAGGGTTAAGATAACAAATCGAATCTAGAAAAATGAGTTTCAGCATGAAGTGCTAAAGTTTCCAAGATGCTGTTCCGCATCAACACTATTGCATATGTCATGTATAGTTTCATAAGACCCTATAACACACCCAAACACCCAATACCTATAACATAACAAACCCTATAACGTATTATTGATTTGTAATTGACTTAAACTCTCCAAACCTTATGACTGACCTGATATTTTTCAAAAAAAAAAAAAAAATGGGAAATACAACAAGCAGTTCCTCTAAACTGCACACAATAGAATTTCACAATATTGTGCAATTTTTATTTATTATTCTACCTGTTAGAAAATGAATTGTTATTTTATTGCTCAAATTGGTATTGAGTTTTTCAAAATTTCCTTGTTGGAAAAGATGCAGCACACTATCCTTTATGCACAAAAACAGGCCCTTTGCTTAAGGTAGGTAGGTAGACAGGAAACAAAGCGCGGCACAAGTTGCTTTATTATATCCGAAACTACTTCAAAGCAATTTTTATGAACTGTGAAATCTACACAAAAAGAAAAAAAAAATCTCTTTTCTTTTATTGCTTAAAAAAATCCGTATATATCTTATCAAGAGCGGGGCATCTTTCAAGTGCTTAACTTTTTTTGTTTTCCTCAATGCAACCAAGCGTGATTTTTTCATGCAAAGTATTGTTATGATTTTTAGCCTTGTTTTGTGCATGGCTTGGTGGTACATGCTTGTTCTTTATTTACCTTGATTAAGTAACCTTAAAATTTTGATTTATCTCTTTGTAGATTATAATAGTTGACCTTCGAGTATATTTTTTTTCTTCCAGCTTAGGTTTCCAACTATAATAAATGAATTCATTTTTCTACTTACATTCATGTAGACTTGCCCATATTCTCTTAGGGTGTCTTATTTGTTCAAGCGGTGTTTTTAGCCTACATTTTATTGGCAGTTTTTATGTTTTTTTTTTTTAATTGATTTAAAATTCTTTTGCTTGGCACCAGTGTGTGGCCTTTCATTTTTTTGAAACCTTCAGTTACCACCAAAGGTGCTGATATGTAAACCAGTTTAAGGTTTCTAGTTTTTTTTATCCTATCTACCTTAATTTGTTTTTTTTTTCCATATCATGCTGTGACAATTTTGTACCCCTAACTTCAGGGATTATAACAGTTTGCTTTTATTGGTGTTACATTCATTTCGATTGCTAAAAGAAGACTCTCACTTTTTATACATGTATCTGGCACGATTTGCTGATTCCGAGTTTCTTTGTCTTTTAATTTGGTTTGGCAAATTTTTACATGATTTTAGTTTTTGATTTCTTTTAACTCATTACGGTCTATTGGGTATTTAAATACCCAAAAGAAGAGTGCATTTTAAAAAATCCTGCCAAGCGACAGGTGCTGTGGTTCTTAAAGCTTTTTTGGGTAGATCAAGGAAAGGGTCTCAAATTAATGTATTTTTGTTTTTCCGAACTTCTTTGATTAGCCTGTACTTTTGTGAGGTAGAATTTAGGTAACATAAAATTTTCAAAATTTGGTGGAAAATCGATCCAGGCAAATTTGAAGACTCAAAGAAAAAAGCTCGAAACAAATTCAAAAATCCTATGTGGATGCTATAATAAAACAGATTTGATTGAATAAAAAGTTGGACGGTGAATTTTTGTTTTTAAAGTGAAAACTTCTTATGGCACGTTGTGCACCTCCGTAAGAAAATATTCGCGGCTGAGGAAAAAAGTATAAACTCGCGACACCGACCGTCATCGGGATTCCCCGTCAAGAATGAGAGTGATAGTAAAATTTAAATGTTCTATTGTTTCTCTTAAAGTGGAAGACAAAAGCAAAGCAGACACACTAACTGACACATTCCATTCTCATTCAACGATTGTTATGCTTACATGTTTGTTTCTTTCAAATTCCGCGTTGTTGCGTTGACAAATTGAGAAAATGTTTTTGTCTTCCATTGCATTGCCATATAAAAATAAAATGCACACACACCAACTAACACACTAACTTACCATTAAACGATTTTTTATGCTTGCATACTTCTTTCTACGTGTGAAATTAATTTTTTGTTTCAAGTTTTCACTTCTGTCGGCACTCCCGGAGCGCAACCCGCCGGTTTTTTTTTTTTGTTTTTTTTTGTCTCATAGAGGGCTATTGTGTAAAAATTTACCCATGCCATATCTCCGGTATGCCGAGAGAATCTATTGATCCCCTGCCCTCCCACACCAAATTTTATTAAAATTGTACGGGCCCTTCTGGTACCAGTCTGTAATGGGTTAAATGCATTTTTCGTTTTGTTCGGCAAAACTGACTAGGAAAGGATTGTATCGTGGTTACTCTGTTGCAAAACCATTGTTGGACTGGGTTATTAGTGTTCATATACATATGTATCTTCCACACAGGGTATAATAATTTCTCATTTAGTTTTTAATGCAGATAAAAAAATGAGTCGAAAAGTATTTCAGGACTTGTATCTTGAATAATTTAATTTTACTGATTTTTATATTTGCAGTTTCTGCTTCACTATGTATTAAAAGTTATGAAAAATTAAATAAATTAACTTTTATCTCTGTCAATATCAGATCTAAGAAAAAACTACATCTTAATAAAATATCAGAAACTAGTAAGTCTCTAAAAAAAATTTCTACCTCCTAAAGAGTAAACGGTATTTTGAGCTTATCTTAATAACACAGGCCGACATTTTTCATATCCTGAGACGACATTATATTTTTTCGAAGGTTTTTGGTATGTGACATCACAATTGCTCTATCGTATCAAGTTTTCGAGGCATCGTAACATTAAACTGCCAAAAACAGGGGTTTTCAATATATTTGAGAATATATTGTAAAGGGTGATTTTTTAAAAGCTTGGTTTTTGAAACTTAAAAAAAGAACAAAAAATTTGCAACAGTGAATGAAAAATTTATATGGAGTGATGCCACAATTCTTGCCATTTACTTTTTAAAGACTTTTTTATGTAAGTAATGCTCGCGGCAAAGCCTGAGGCGGTTCATTCGTAAGCTCTAATTTTGACATACTTTTTCCAATGGCAGCTGTAATGTTGTTTTCCAGGGAACGAGAGAGATTTCACGTAGCCCCACAAAAAATAGTCTCGTGGGGTCAAATCGCGTGCCGTGTGGCATGTGGCACCATCTCGTTGAAACCACATGTCAACCAGGTCCAATTCTTCCATTTTGGTAATCATCGCACGGTACCTTGCTCCTTTGACTGTAACATTGCGCTTTTCAACAAGTTTTGTAGAAAAAAAAAACCTCTTTTTTGCAATTTTAGGTTAGGATATCTGGAAAACCTGATGTGATAGAGGAATTCTGAGATCATATTCGAATTCAACATGCCGAAAATCTTCGGAAACATATAGTCTAGTCTCTGGGTATGAAATTTCATATAATTTTGTTGGCCTGTGTAATTCACCGAAACTTAAGTTTTGAAGCATTCAATGAAATTGTTCTAAAAATGAGACATTCAGTATAATTTTTCCATCGAAACTTCTGAAATGAAATGAGAGAGTCCGCGAGGCTTACAATTACACTTTTTCCGAATTCTAGACAGCTTTCTTACGGCACAACATTTTGGAACAGAATCAGAGCCCCCAATTAAACATAGGCGTCAGGATAGTGACTGAGGAATGAAATTGGTTTGCTTTGTCAATCTTCGAGAACTCATGAACTCGACAGATCGTAACTAATAATGCTGAATATGGGTAGAAATATGTTTATAAAGGCTCTGAAGAAATGCTTTGGATCATGCCTTTCCTTAAATAAATGTTTTTAAAATCAATTACATTTACTTAAATCGGAAACAAATTTGTCAGCGTAAAAGGGGCTAAAATATGAAGTGCGCTTTCAGTCGATTTATACCTTACGTAGTCAAAATATCATGGAGAAAAGACACCTTAGATATTCTAGTCAAGTGCTGATCGTTAGCCTTTTTCACAGTTAAGAATCTGATTGGTAAAGAATTCTAATCTATCCAAGAACACAAATTTAAATCCCACGCTATCTTGGTATATTTTTATTTTATTCAGTAAAATTCAAAAACACTATTATTTAAAACAAAACTTCAAGTAACCCCACGCTTTTTCATACACATACCAACATTTAAATTTTAAAACAATAAAAGCAGCGAAGCCTAAGAAAATTTAATAATGAAGTTCTTAAAGTTATGATAACTTAAAAGCCGTTTAAATGGCGTTAATTTTAAAAGAACCTGCTGATCGTTCTTTCATCTTATTACGTAACCAAAGAACTCTTAAAAATTCTTAAAATGCCGCCGGAAAATAAAGAAATTCCATGTAATTGAGTTGAGTGAATTTATGATATTAACATATCGATGTCAAGTCAAACAGCGAGAAAACAAATAACACACCGAAATGGTAACCCTTTACCACTCACTGCCAACCTACAAAAAATATGGGTAATAAAAGAAAACAAAGTCATAAAATTAAGAGAACATAGAACTCTTTTGTTCTGAAAAAGGCAAGGTATGCTATTGTTAAATTTGAACTATTCAAAACAAAAGAGAGCGCGCTATACAATTAAAAAGTTGAAGAGGTGAGGCAAAATGGAAAGCGCTATATGACATGGTACTGTCATTAAATAATGTAAATATGTCAAATTAATGAGACAAAATAGTAAATCAAGAAGAACAATTAAGTCGATCGATTCACAATATTTTAAAGACTTTTATTTTAATAATTTCATAAAAAGAAAACATCTATCAAAAAGTTCAAAGAAAATAATAATAGCTCCACAAATTTATTCTTTTCTTTTTCAATAAAATTTCATTAAAACCACAATATGACCCTCTGACAAAGGGGAAAATTAAATGAAAAAAGTTATAAACTTTTGTGCATTGAAAATTCTTTTGTTTCCTCAAGCGCGTAACAAAGGTTGCTGAAATCACAGGAGAACCTTTTCATATTCTAAATGACCCATGGCATTTTTCACTCTCCTGTGGTGTATAATAGCGCACGCTCAAGTAACTGTAAACGAAGTTGTAATATTGAATTTTTGACACTTGATTACAACACACAAAGAGAGTCAAGAGCCTTGCATTCTTTATTAGGAAAACCCCCTGAAGGTTTCTCCCAGAAAAAAAAAGAAATAGACAAGTCATAAAGTGAACCTTTTTTTCTTTAACAGATTTTTTCTTCATGCCTTAAAATGACAATTGCATATGATGTTGTTACCTGTCAAATGCCGTTACTTTGTTACTCTCAGCTGTCATGTTTTTATTCAAACAGTGAAATAAAGTTGGATGAAGGCTTCTTCGATATTCAATATCTTTTTTAATATTTGCTATTGACATGGCGTAAGATTTACTGAAGATATACTGCGCTCTTGTTGTTATTGAAGTTTTTTATTTTTTTTATTGATTGATTGTTTTCATGATTTGGAAACTCTTTTTTCTTTAATTAAATATGGTGGCGTGAATAATAGGGGGAGTCTTATGTTGTATGATAGTTATATCAGTAACAAAAAACGCCAATGGCCACATTTATGTTTTATAAACTTAATTTACCAAGGCTCCCGTAAAATAATCAAAATGTCAAATAACATAGACTTACAACAAATTTCCTTTTTAAAGTTCGAATAGTGTTTCTATTAGATTTTTGTGTGCTGATTACGGGAGATATTCTAATCTAAAAGTGCAAAATACACTGTTCTTTGGCATATGAAGGATCTAAAAGTGCAATTCTTCTTCTTTCAAATGCCGTTGAGTTTTCTGAAACTTTTGTTTTTTTGTTCAATTTGTAAAACCGGTTTCGGAAACTAAATAATCAAATTTTTTACCTGTGCACAGGTGCCACGCCTACTTTTTTAATTGCTTTCTTCTACAGAAGTCAGTTCAAATGTTGTTTTCCCACCAAATATCGCTATATTATCTATTACACTGTTGGCAATGGCAAATGTTTCTTCGTGTGTAATGGAGGTCACAAAGCTCGGACTACGATGAAAGTTTTGAAATACCGATTTTCGAGCCCTGTGATCTTCTATATTGGAGACTTCAACTGGTCGTGCAGATTGCCAGATTTAATGGCGTTAGACTTCTTCCTTTGGGACTTTTAGAAATCTCGCGGTTACCACAACAAACTACAAACCTTACAAGTCTCGAAAGTCAACATTGAAGAAGATAACACCAATTTGGAGCCAAATGTTTTGCGAGTAACCATTCAAAATGCCGTAAGGTGAGCACAAATGTACATCAACTCACGAAGTCGTTTTTTCACCGATATGGTTTTTTCAAAATAATCATTTTTGCACCTTCAAATCAACTTTTTGTGAAATAGAACCTTAGAATTTTATTGCATTTTTCAGATTTCAACAATATCTTTCAATTTCTGAGAATTTTAAGGGAAGGGACTGCTTAGAAAGCTTATAAACTTTGCAATTACCACCAATCTCTTAATGCCCAGGCATTCAGATGAGGTTAATGTTAAAATACTGAGCAATCTCAGAATCACTAATGAGTTTATAAAGACCAATTCTATCAGAGTAACCCCTAAACATTTCTAAACTATAGTTCTTTCGAGTAAATACCATGCATTAGTCGGCTTAGCTTGTAGCCATTCATATAGAAGTTAGTACAGCAACTTCTCCCCTCCTTTAATTTCTTATTTGGGTGCCTGGCATAGAGACATTGATGGCAATTGCAAACTTGCTATATTCAGTTCAGTTCAACTATGCCACTTGCTACTTGCAGGTTGCTGTTGAAAGACGATATGCTAAAAAAGGCAACACAATAAGGCCGTTTTTAAGCATAGGCTGCAGCCTAGTAGACTCCCAGTAGGGCCTGCACCAAATGTTCAGCCTAGGGTCTCGTACACACCTAGATACGGCCCTGTAACCAAAATATGATGCTAAGTGGTTTCTAGAAATAGTATCCCTTATTTGACACAGTGACTCGTCAGTTGTTGCTGTCATAACTGGCCACTACTTCATCGGCAAACTTGCGCTTCGTTTTTATTTTATGACCTGCATGACCTTAGATATGTTAGTATAGGTCAGCTACTTAGGTTTATTACGAAATCTGGTTCAACGTGAGCGTATAGTTAAATACTCTATCGCAATAGATCCACATTTCGTTACCTTAATATAGAAAGGCCGTTACTAACATTTTTTTCAAAATCGAGATTTTTATAGATTGACAAGAAAAATGTGTGTGCTACGATTGAAAATACATAAATCAATTACAAGCAAATAAAAAAGGCCATTACTCACAAAAACTTTAATTTTTATAAATTTTTTGCGTTCTCCTGTAAAATAATAAAAATGTAAGATAGAGCCTTTCCTATTAAGGTAACGATTTGGTCTATGTCAGTCCTAAACTGACTTCCACTCCTACCCAAACTAAGTCCTTCTTCGCTATCATTTCTAAATGAGATGTGAATCGTTTATGAATGAGAATTGCTGGAACCGTACAGTTCGTACTAGTTCCTCACTTAAAACAGCGAAAAGTTTTCCTAAGAACATACTGCCATCTTATGACATGTTGCATTTTGGTTTTCGAGACAATTTCCACAATATTATTTGAAAACGTCTGACCTTGAACATTCGACTCCTCTACTTTGTTTAAGGTATTACCAGAATAATGCGTAATCTAGGACATTTTGCTAGACATGGCTTAGGAGCCACTACATTTTTTTAAAAAACCTAAAGGAGTAGGTATTGAAGATAATATCTTTTTCATGTGGTTGTCTATAAAATTTTCCCACGTCAATATAAAAGTCTTTTCTGTATCTTTTATCAGATAGCGCTTATAAACTGAATACAGAACGATTTTTTATGCTAATTTCATTAGAACAGCTGCATTTGTAAAGTTTTTGTTAAGATACTTTGATTCTAATGATATTTTCAGTGTCGAATGATGTGATAACTCTGGAATCATTAATCTTAATTTGTGTTAAGTTTAAAGCTCTACTTTTATAGCTTACGGTAAACTAAAAGCAAAAAATACTGACTGATGTGCTGTGACCCATTTCTTGAGGATTAGCTGCACTTTAATGGCTTTGTTACGATTTAACAAGCAGTAAGGTATAGAGCTGTTCTACACCGTTTCGTTTATATGTAGAATTTAATGATTCAAAGGTGAACTGATGATAATATTTTATGAACCAAAATGCATTACAACTTGCATAGGAATACTAACATCTGCCGTCTACATGGGAAAAAAAAGATTAAGTGTTACGTGAACAACAAAAACTACGCAGTTTTTGAGTTGAGTTTAAGTCAAAAGTTTTGACTGGCCAAAAAAAAACTCTTCGCGTTCGTTTTATGTTTTCAGTTATGTCATCTCAAAATAACATTTAAAGTCAAATCGTAGCTATTATGTCATTTTGAGGGCAATTATGTGCAATTTCCTTTCGTAGTACGTGAAGTAATTTTGATTAAGCAAAAATTTTGGGGAGAAACAGGAAATAAAAAAGTCACCATTGCAAAGTGCACAGAAATGTCAAGTAACAGTATAAAATTGGAGTGTATAAATACATTTTCTTTTACTTTTTGTTGTTTCTTAACAATGCATCTTGACAGCGAAAAGTAAAAAAAAAAAAAATTATCTGTCACCATCATGACTTCCTTAATTTTTGAACAAATGCATTATAACTTTTTTTTTTTTCAATTTAATTTTTAAATTTTAATTAATTAAATCGTTCGAAAGATATTAATCTCACACATAAATTTTGGTTCTGATTTCTTGACATTTAGTTTTTTTTTTTTATTTTATAAAATTTTCCCACCAAAAAGTAAATTTTAAATTTCGCTGCATACCAACTCAATGATAGCAACGACAAATTCTCACCAGTTTTTTGTTTTTTTGTTTATTCATCATTTATTTTGTGAGGTTTTAATTAATTGTTATTGAACTACAATATAAGGTTTCAAGGTTATAATCACAATTGACATTATTTAATATTGAATGTCATGTTTATTTGGGTTTGGACAATATCACCAAAAAAGTACTGAGTAAATATAAACAGAAAAGTAACCGAAAAAATTGGTCGAAATCTAGACAGACCCTGAAATTTTATACTTTTAAAAGTTATTAAAATAAAAGTTTTTGTGGGTTTGTTTTTTTTTTTTTAAGAAAGTCAATAGTTTTAATAAAATACAAGTTTTTTTATTTAATTTTTTCGTACTTTTTTTTTGAATAAAAGTTTTTTTTAACTCCTTAAGATTTTTTCAACTATGTTTTTTAAAGTTTTTTTGAGTTCTATTTTGGAAACCAAAATAAAAAACTTTAACCCAGATATGCCGAGCGTACTACATGTAGTACACCTATTATTTTCAGGTTTCTGCGTCACCTGTGCTTTAAATTTTCTAACCAACTTGTTTTGGTGCTACAGAACATAGCGGTCAACAAACCGTGCGTTGATAAGTTTTATCTAAAGTAATTGCTTGGATGTTGTTTTTTGGATCGGAGTTTTCAGTTTTGTGAAATTAGCAAAAATGTGAAGATGACACGTGATCAGTTAGTAAAAGTCTTATGTGCATATTTTATTGCAGTTGCTTTTCTATATTTTTCTAATTAAAATAGTTGTTAAAACTAAAACGTGGCAAAAAATCATGCAAAAAAAAAATTATAAGGGATTTTAGTTGATGTATTCGCTGGCGTACTACATTAAAAAATTTTGAAAAAAAAAACAATTTTTTTCTGCTTTTTAAAACTCAATTATATATTAAATGTCTTAGAAAAAAGTGATCATGTCCATTGGCAAAGAAAAAACATCTGCAGAAAAGAGAAAGAGGGTGGTACCACCTACCAACAATATAATTGTATGTTGTTGGAATGGCAGAATTGCAATAAACGTTGCGTCAAACGTCTATCCCGTCGAACTTTCGAAAAATGTTTCACATACACATATGGGAGGTAAAATGGACCATTTAGCTTTTCTTCGGCGCATTGCCACATGGCTAATATTTACTTTTAGCAACGCTACGATGTAACCATTGCCACAATAAGACCACTACACTGCATTAAATGTGACGTGCCTCTTCATGTTATAAGAAGTTCCACAGCACCAAATTATTTTTCTTATTAATTTGTTTTTTCTTCACTTAAGTAAAAAATATTGCCATTACTACCCATATGTGCCGGGCGTACTACATGTAGTACGGACTCATAATCCAAGTTAAAATAATTTTTTTTAAATTTTTTCTTCAGTTTTGTAAATTATTCTGTCAGAACAAAGGAATTTATAAAGACTACGAAGGCTGTTGCACTAACGCGCCCGTCGGCATATCTGGGTTAAGTTTAGGAGACAAAAATTGAAATACTGAAGTAGAAAAAAAAAACCTTAGAAGAAACACCTCATAATATAATCCAGAGGAAAATGCTATGCAATTGTCTTAAGAGAAAAAGTTAATAAGATTTTTAATCTCTCTAATAATATTATGTACATACCAGAGATGTGCACGAATGCATTCATACGCAGTTGTGAAACACTCACAAAAAACGTATTGTGAATCAACACTATGCATTAAACGTGTGCAACGAATGAAAACACTGCTCACTCAAAGCGAATGCGAATGCTGACATGCATTACTTCTATGACTATGCAACGAATGTCATTACGCAGCATTAACTTTTTTTATTATATTTTCCCTGACTTGTGTATTTTCCATGCTTTAAAATAAGAAATTATTTTGTCTTTTAAAAGAAACTCAACAATCACAAACAAGCAAGCAAAGTACTACTCTAAAATAGCATTAGTTCAAATCGTATGAGGTATTCAATCTGTGCAATAGTATTCGTTGCATAGCCATATAATTCGTTGCATAAAAATAGAAACGAATGAATGAGCTTTGAGTGAATAGTGCTTGTCTTTCGAGTATGTTCAAAGAAAGCAGAGACAGGCAATGGCAATGAAATTAAAAGGCGTTGCACAGCAGTCGTTTCATATGTTGTCGAATAAAGACATGCAATAGCAATGAATAAGCGAATGCTAAATAAAAACGAGCCACTCATTGCACATCTCTGGTACATACATACATTTATAAAATAGTTTTCGGTGTTAGAAAATTTGAGTATAATGAAAGAAGAAAACTACAAGAACATAAAATAAATATAAAAAAACAAAAATTTCATTGCATACTTTTAGTTGCTAACGAAATGAAGAATTAAGTTGATAAAAAGAAGAAAACAAAAATTCGGGAAAGTGCGCCCCAGAGTCCACGAGCGATGCGAAGTGTGCGGTGGTGAGGGGGTTAGTGAAAGAAACGAGCAGGTGGCGGAGCCCTCTAGTGGCTTAAAAAAAACTTTATTGCTTATATCAATCGTTAAGAAAATTGTGAAATGGATTTTCAGCAATAATAGAGGGTGATCCTTTTTGTGCCAATTTTTGGAAAAATGTTTTTTTTGCTTCGATTGATGAAAAAAGTTCGAAAACGTTTTTATATGTACTCAAGGCCCCTCCGTACCACAAAATGAAGAAAACAATTATTCCTCCAATCTATGCGGAAAGCTAAAAAATTGTTTCTGCCAATTCTTGTAAAAAAAATGTCCATCAATAGGAGAGGAAAGTTCAACTTCTAGCTATGAACTTTACGAAGTGCGATATTAGTTATGCCATATTCATTTTTGAAATTTTCCCAACGGTAACTAAGTCGAATTTCGTTTTTTCGAATATTGGTCTAAAAGAGAATTTTCCGGTGTGCTCTGTGGTGTCCTAAGTTTATTTTCTACCTTCTCAATTAAGTAGTGCTAACAAATAATTTGATGATAATGAGTTCAAAGGGAGATTTCCTAGATTCTATAACACCTCTACTCCATAGGAGGCTGCCTTTGGCGATGTAGTCAAATTGGATCTTCAGACTGCGCTACATTCGGGCAAGTTGCGGCGATCATATGCACGAATTCATGTTCAAAACACATGTGGCATATTATTTACTATTAGCTATTTTTTTTTCTGAGGTTTTGAAAATTTTCGTTTTCGGAGACTTACTTTTTTTGCAGATGTAAAACCGACTTTTGACCTTGGTGAAAAAGATATGTTTCATGATGCTTTGAAATCGATGTACAAATGAGAGAAGTGTTTGAAATATTTCAAAAATAGTCAATTAAATTGAACTAAGTCTTAAATTTTTTTGATT
Source organism: Tricholauxania praeusta (assembly GCA_949775025.1). Taxonomy (NCBI): domain Eukaryota; kingdom Metazoa; phylum Arthropoda; class Insecta; order Diptera; family Lauxaniidae; genus Tricholauxania; species Tricholauxania praeusta. The sequence continues at coordinate 98,993,402 of OX459030.1, read as the reverse complement.
TTTCTAAAATTTAGGGTTCCTTATTTTGGAAACCATTTGATCCACAAATTTTCCCAAAATTTGCAGCTGGATCAAGAATCGATAGTTTCTGTATTTGTTTCATATGTTTCTACCTCATTATAACTTTGCTTTATCGGCTACGATTCCTTATTTTGTTTTTTGAGTTTTCTGCATCTTTTTACAAGTCTTACCTAATATGACATAATGAACTACTTATTATTGCAATGCTTGGAAAAATCCCAGACAAAATTTTTTTTCCCAAATAAATCAACGTAAAAATAATTTAAATATTTATAAAACTTTACAAAGATGCATACTAATTAGGAGTCATATTATATCTTTTTTTTTACATTTACCTTCCCATATATCATATTCTTCCGCCGACTTCCACAAACGAAAGCAATTCGTTACTTATGGTTACAAAAAATTATACAACAATAAAGTTATGATATTGATGTTGTAGCTATTGTGCTCCATTTAAGACATAATAATAATTTTTTTTATTTTTTTTTTTTTGCAAACAATACTTTGTGGTTTAAAATTGTAACAGTAAAACCAACAAAAAATATCAGTGGGGGGAGGAGTACCCTCAAAATATAATATCATGTTCGATATTTGAGCTCAATTTGCATAACCGAGTGAACGTATGAATGAATGAATAAATATTTAGTTACTATCGCATGAGTTGAAATGTCCGTACTTTTAAGATATGCAAAAAAGTTGCATAACATTTCATAGATATAGTACAAGTGCTAACTGACAGACAGAGATACGTAGGCAAATAATAAGTTGAACAGTTTTTGAGCGTGACAGATGAGAATATTTACAGATTTCATTTAAATGTCATATTAATTACCGCTGTTAGATAAGAATTAAAATTATTCAAAGTGAGTAATTTCAGTAGGTACTTATCATGTGAACTATATAAGCGCGATCTTACTTAACTAAGGCGCTTGTTTCTTTGTTTGAGCGTACGGATAAAAGTGAAAAAGTTTGCACCGATTCAAAAACTTTGGACAAAATATGATATAATTTCATATAAGAGCTTGTAAAAATATCTCCCAGGTTAATTCATGTCAATCTCAGTAGCGGGTTTTTTTTTGTGATTTTTCGGAGATTTCAACGAAAAAACAATTGTGTTAATGTTTTAATAAAAGTTTTTTTCTTTCATGTAGCTGACTGTATCACTAGGCAACAACCAAATTGTGATCCAAATACTACTAAATAATTCCTATATACAGCAAACATTTGGAAGACTTTTAAAAGCGAACATCTTAGCACTCTTTTGGATTTTAAATATCAACAAAAATAAAAATAATTGATTTTGAATCATTCGTGTGATAATTCGGCGACTCTCTATAAGATTATATGATTCCATCTAGCTCCGATGTATAACTCTTCTAAATAGGATTTTTATGTATTTTTTAAAAGCTTATATATTGTATTGTTTTATGATTCATGTTACTCATGTTCAATATAGCTTTGTGTAATCATCTTTAATTTTTAATTATGAAACGTCACAAAAAATATCTAATACATATCAGCGAAAGTGACGTATTAAAATGAAGCAATAATTATACAGAGCCCAAAAACGTTTTTGTTTTTTTTTTACCTTCAACAGCAATTGCTTGATATACTTTCTTATGCTTCTGCATATGGGAATCGCTTTGGCGAGTCTCTAACCCCGCATAGTTTCTCCCGAACTATCACCTGCCGTCAGTATATGAGCTCGCGTGCTCATATGCGCCTTGTCTCATTTATCTGTGTCAAATAGATGCTGAGATATTAAAAGTGTTGGTATTTTCTCATATGGGAGGCATGGTACTGCCCATTTTTTCAATGAAATTCATTATCGTCCATACCTTTCATATATGTACCAGATCTCATTCATTGCCCATTTTTCCTACACCAAAATCTTACACATCCCATAAGCATTTAATAGAGAATTATAAACATCCGTTGGGTAGTTGGCGAGTTTATATACGACAGACGAACGGTTTTTGGTTTTCTCATATTTGATGTGTGGGACCGCTCATATTTTTTTTTTTTTTTTTTGAAACTTACTTTTGCTCGAATCTTTTATATGTACCAATTCTCATTCATCTGCGTCAAATAGTTGATGACATATGATGAATTTGAAAAATATGGGGGGCGTGTCATCGCCCATTTTTTCCAAACCAAACTATGCTAAAAACTTTTCGCAGATCTCAATCGGTCAATACGTTCAGAATTTACACAATTGCTGACAGAAGCTACAGCGATTATCGTGAAAAGGTTTGGCGATTTCGCTTATAAGATATGAAACAAATCCGGTAGCAGGCATTGAAGGTAGTTAATGTGTCACAAAAAATTCAGCTAATTTTTTATATAATCAATGTGTGTAAGAAATAACATTGGCCGGACAAAATGGAAGCCGCAAAATTATTCCCAATACCAATGTTATGAGAAATTAAGTGATTACACGCGAATTTAATTTTTTTCTCCATTTTTTTTCACGTCAATCAGATAAGCACATTCTGATCCATTTTTAATTGTTTTTTTTTTTTTTGTTTTTTAGTATCTAAAAAAACTCTGCCATTTCGTTTGTCTTTTACTCTTAGCGATGTCAGTTTCACTTATGAGAAACCAAACATAATCCCACATCATTCTCTCGTCCCAGATTGTTTGATAACGCCATTGAAAGACCATTTGAAAGATTATTTAATCAGTGTAGAATACTCTCACTTAATCTCTAATTTGTTTTTATAGAAAGCCCAATAGGTTAGAATATACAGCTGTCCTACTTTCACATTTCTTCCAAGGGACTATTGGTGATCAAGATAGCGAGCGCGGTGAAAGATTCTCACTGCAAATGCTTGAAAGCCACAAATGCAATCTTATGACGAATTCTGGAACGAGAGAATGATAACAGTTAATATTTTGGTTCCTCCTGAGAGAAACTGACACGACAAAGAATAAAAGCCCAATGAAGAAATTTCAGTGGCAGCACTACGTAAAAAATTAAAAATCCAGGAATAGCCTTGTAATTACTACTCGTTTCGGACGGTTTTCTTTACACGTTGACTGGCGCCGAAAATATTGAGCCGTTTGCAAGACAATGCTTATTGTCAAATGTTTAATTTTTGCAAGTAGTTAGGTTTTTCTAATGCAATATATTGGCAAAAATGTGATTTCAGTTCCAAAATAAAATTTCAAAACTGCATATCTTGCGAAAACACACACCTTCCTTAAAACAGTGGAGACTCGAAAGCTATTAATATTTTTTTTTTAATTTCTGAATTCAGTTGATTTCGACCACTTAGTCTGAAGACGAAATAAAGTTATATATATATATTATATAAGTCATGTGAAAACAGTTTAGTTTTTAGTGAACGCTTGTAATAAATTAACTAAGTAACATAACAATACAAATTTTAAGCAATAAAAATTGCAAAGAGTTTATCAAATTTTTAACGGGTCATCATGTTTTCTTTTTTGGGTTTACCTGTGTAAAAATTAACACTAAACGAGCATATCAAATCATGAAAAGATGCATGTAAACTATAAATTATGGCCTTCATATTGGTTAAACAAAATTAACTAAACAAAACTTTAAAATAAAAATATTGGATATTGGTTCAGCAGATAACCTAATTTGAAGGAAACTTAAAAAAAAAATGTTACAATAGCTATAATAGTCCAGGAGAAATAGAGTTTGAGCAACAAAATAATTCGTTACAGCAATCTGACAACGGAATATTGTTGAACAAGCTCTTGTAAAAGCGGACAAAAAAGTCGAACCGACAGCAGCTATCCGGGATCGAATGGGGTGCATTTTTAGAGGTCGAACACGGTTTTTCACGATTTCTGGCTAAACTGTGCATCATATCAAAAAAAGTATAATGCAAGAGTTGTAGGAAATAATAAGATCTACAACTTTTGTACTGATCATTTTCACCTTAACCTCAAAATTTTTCAAAAAAATGTTATGTCGTTATGTCTTCTTTAGATAAATGGTAAAAAAAGGTATACTGCTATGGAAAAATTGACCGAAAAATTGAAAATCTGTGGTCTCTCCGCGAGTAGAGTTTTGGTGTTTCGTATGTAACATCTCAGATCCTTTGTTGTTTTCACTGTATTTACCTTAATACACTATAATTTGAAATTGTCAGTGCCACAACATAAATTTCAATTAAAAAAAAAAATGAGAAAAAAAAATTTTTAATTTTTGGTCCAAGAATTATCAAAATTTTTTTTCTCATTTATTTTTTTAATGGAAATTTATGTAGTACTTAGCATTGAGAATGTCAAATTATAGTGTAGTAAGGTAAATACAGTGAAAACAACAAAGGATTTGAGCTGCTACACAAGAAACATCATAGCTCTACTCGTCGGAGAGACCACAGATTTTCAATTTTTCGGTCAATTTTTCCATTGCAGTATACCTTTTTTTACCACTTATCTAAAGAAGACATAACAACAAGTAAATGAGCCAAAATATAACTCCTTAAGAGGTGTAGTTTTAAGAGGAATCGCAGCTAAAAATTTCAGTTTTTTTAGCTTAAAAATTAAATTTAACAACAACCTCTAAATATTTCCGCCTGAAAAAATTACTGCCTTTGTGTAACACTGAAAAGTATCTTTTGTCCAAGTTTCAGCTTCATATATACTTTTTTGTCAAAGAAAAAAATTAAAAACCAAAAAACCGGTTTTCAGCCATTTTTTTTAAAAATTTTGAGGTTAAGGTGAAAATGATCAGTACAAAAGTTGTAGATCTTATTATTTCCTACAACTCTTTCATTATACTTTTTTTGATATGATGCACAGTTTAGCCAGAAATCGTGAAAAACCGTGTTCGACCTCTAAAAATGCACCCCATTCCACCCTGGATAGCTGCTGTCGGTTCGATTTTTTTGTACTCTTTTACATGAGCTTGTTCAATAATATTCCGCTGTCAGATTGCTATAATGAATTATTTTTTTTTTTTTTTTTTCATTTTTTCGACTAATTCTACTGGACTATAATTTTTGTTTGGAGTTGTAAGGTCAAAATTTATTTCTGTTTCGTGTTGTAACATTAAATCTTCTTTCAAGCAGCTTGGCGCTATAAGCTTTTAAGGTTACTTTACATATACACAAGTGTTTCAATGTAAGCAATTTTTTGTGTTATATAAAATAAATTTTTGCTTTACAAAAAATATGTGGAAAGACAACAAAAGATATGATTCCTAAATAATTAAAAAAAATCTTATTAATTTTTATATTTCTTTAAAGTCTCTGAACCAAAACAAACCCAATTTCAGTTACATTAAATTGAAACTTGGCCAGTAGGTCAATAAACTAAAAACTATCTAAAATTAACACACATTTCTTGACCAACATAAATAAAATCTGCTGTCTGTTCTGTTGACACCAGTTACTATAAACAGTCAAATTTTTAGAAGAACAAGGTGCACCGGAAGAAAACAAAAAACAAAAATATTTAAGAACGACATAACATAGACAAAAGAATGTACATAAATATAAATAAATTTAAAAATAGACAAACACCTACTCATCTACAACAGAGAATTATGTCAACAATTGAAAAAAGTTATAGCATACATATACATATCGCTCACTTACTTCAAGACTGGCATAACTCAAAAAACATAAAGTGGGAGAAAAACGCATTCAAAGTTTTCAATAAGTTGCTTTTTATATGATAATAATGAAAAGTATGTCTATATAAACTCTTCTCACAAAGCAAGTTTATGAGATAATTTTCTGATTTTTTGACACAAAATAAAACATGAAATGACGGACATTTCTGCATCATTAACTCAAAAATCACGTTTTTTGAGTTATGCCAGTCTTGAAGTAAGTGAGCGATATGTGTTATTACTCGTACAATATGCATGACAAAATAATTGAGGAAAATAACCCATTTAACTAAATCGATTGCTTAAAATAATCTACCAGAGATCATTAAGACTTTCAACACTAAGAGATCAAACGGGAAGCTTTCTGACCCCTTAAGTTGTCTGCTGTCACCAATATTTTTTCCGATTATACTGGACTATATCTAATCTGATCGTAGTATTTAATGAACTTTCGGCAACCATCTGTAAATTCTGCTTATACCTATGGCACCTACTCGTCACTAAGGAATTTGAAATTAGAGGTCTGCATGAGTGCAGTTTGGTGTTTCGATTTGATTTCTGGTTTTAGTGCACAAGGGCTCGATGGACTCACAATGTGGCTTGATGTTCGTTTTCAGTGCACTCACTGCCATCAGTGGTGTACGTTATACTTGGCGTCCGGGGCGAATAGTTCAGTTGCCGGTACTCGTGTGCTCCAGAAAAAAAAGAAAAAAAAATTCGAAATTGTCATCTTAGCTCGACCATGGCTTCAATTTTTTTTTTTTTGAGCACACCCTTTAAACATGGTTTTTCTTGAAGTTAAGACTATCTTGAATTAATATTCAAGGAGGAACAGTTAAAATTTAAATGGAGACATAATTAAAATTGAATTTAAGTTAAAAAAAAAACACGAAACGTTACATACAAAGTTAAATAAAAAAATATCTATATGAATTTTACTTGAACAACATTGAATATTAATTCAAGACAGCCTTAGCTTCAAGAAAAACTATAACTGACGGATCGAGGCCAGCTAAAATGCCAAATCCTGTGGATATGCACATATGTATGTATATATTGATGAAATTTGGTGAATCATCTTCTCTATTAGACCAATAGTTTCTCGAAGGAAATTTAATAAAACATTTTTGACCATAAAATTTAAATAGAAATATCTATTTTTGTTATTCATCTCTCAAAGTTTTACTTGTGTCTCAATTAATTTTAAAGTCAGTGAACCTTTAGTAATTACCAACTGAATTATTGTTAATATCAATAACGGCTTTATTGGCATCATAAATGCCAATAAATATTATTAATTATTGTTGTTGATTAGGTCTATTAAAATAATTTTTGAAGACTGCAAAAAATGTATCATACCAATTTTATTTCACATTTAGCATATCAATTTATTTTCCTTTTTTATTGACTCTTTTTTTTCAAATATTTAAAAAAGTTGATAGCTCTTTTTTTTTTGTTGTTAAATTTATGTTTAATTTTATAATGTGTGAAAGTGTGCGCTATTGGTTTTGTAGTTTTTGTTATGATAAATAATGACTGAAATATTATTTGCATTTTAAAAAGAAATAAAAAAGTTTTTATATAGCTTCAGCAAAACGTCTTTTGATTTTATGGAGAAATTTGATGATAGAAAAAAGAAAAAATCGACACTCAAAGTTAAGGTTACTCGGGAAGTAAATAAAAACAGAAATAAAAAGTGAGAAAAACAGTAATAACTTTGATCCGAAAAGAAACTGTTAGTGGAATATAATTTGTTGTTTTGTGAGAAAAACCATTCTCATATATTGGAAAATTTCTACTCATATGCATTTGATATAAAATTAACTTTAAATGATAATGTTTTTTATGAAATCATATAATTAAAATCAATTTTGTTAATAAAATTTTCTTAAAAATAATTAAAATGTTGTTACACTTTATACACATACTTACATGCATCTACCAGGGTCCTATTCGAGAGAAGATTCGTAGGCTCAACCCTGTCGCCAGAAATTTAACAAAATCATAGGAGCCAACAATGAGTTTTAAATATCATAGAAGAAAAACGAAAAACCCAGCGCCGGATTAAGTTACTGATTGGGGGACCCCATCATGTTTCACGTGGAAATAGAAAATGATAATCCTTTTTTGTCACTAATTTTGTACATTTTTGATTTTTATGAAAGAAGCCAGGCAAAGTGTAAGTCCGGCGCTACCGGACTTTCGCTAAACTTTCTGTAATGGGTTCACGTTTCACTTAATGATTTTGAGCTTCGTTGTCATTGACAGGAACTGAAGATTGCCATGCATTACGAAGCTGAGTGAAATTACCTTTCGATTTGTTGATTCTAGCTTAGATGTTCTTATTGTTACCGCCATCAAGTGCTGTTACGTTGCCCAATTAAGTAAAATTATCTACTTCTGCTAGGCTGGCTTCATAAAGCCATTGCTGGCATTGGTTGAGCAAATGCGCAGATTTTCTGTAAGGACGTAGTACTAGGCGCAGTAACGTACCTTGGACATTTGGCGATCGGGGCGAAGTGATAATATGCTGCCTTGCACAAAAAAAAACTTAAGTGAGAACTTATGGTGAAAATTAAGCTATAGCTATTTTTTATTGTTTTGTTTTAGATTTTTTAATCAATATTTCGGCTTAAGTTTTAAGCCATCATCAGGATGCTATTAAAACTATTAAAAAGCTGTATCGAGAGGAAAAAAAATTGATTACATTTCTCATCATTGATGGTACATTTCCGTCGTGATAAATCGTGTTCAGTACATTCGACAAGTTCAGTACATTCGGTACACTTGGCCCATTTTCAGTACATTCGGCGCACTTTCAACTCATTTCGACAATTTCTAAAAATTACCATTTTTTAAACCAATTTATCTGGAGTAAGCTGCGCTGACCTCTTTTTTAAATAGTTATAGTTGTAATTTTAAGTAACTTCTTGATGTTCCTGTCGACAAAAGTGCACTCGGCATCTAAAAAGCACAATTTAACTTTCCATTCAGTACATTTCCACAAAATCCAAATGCCATCACTGTTTCATACTCCAAAAACTTTAGCAAAATGAGATTTATTTTTTTAAATAACTACATTACCTAATATGTATGTAAATAAGAAGATTATTAAAATTTTATAAATTTTCAACATGAAGTTTAAATTTACTAAAAAAAAGGTTCATAATATTTATTTAATAAAATTTGACAGTTAAACTATCGATTTGAATTTCATATTGCGAGGTACGGACCAACCACACGGTACATTTTATTAAATTTTTTCAGCATTTTTCGTCGTCAGATTTCTGAGTATGTACTCATAGCTTGACATTTATCGAAAATGGAATTTTCGTAAAACGAATTTTTTAATCACAGACAGTGCCAAATTTTTTTAGACTTCAATTCGTACAAAAAGGACTTATGCAGTTTGAAACTTATTTTTTAAAAAAAAACCTATTCTGACACTAAAAATACCTTGCTTCATCAAAACCTTTGAGTCTAAATGATAAAAACAAATAAATTAAAATAAAAGCATTTAATTTTTTCGCATAATTTGATATTACTTGATAAGATTATGAAAAAAAGAAGTATGAAATCGATGTGAAATTCCGAATAAGAACATTTCGTTATTATCAAATATTAGAAAAAGCTCTGATTCCATACGTTGATATTTTAATTATTTTATATAAAATTTGTTACTTGTTGATAATAGCGGTCAGAGAATCGTATTTTTGAGGTACGGGAAAATTTATTGTAGCTTAACCCTTCATTTCGTTCATTTTGGATACAATTTTTTATTTTTTTTATAAGTTTTTTCATAATTTCATATAATTCCTTATTGATTTTGTTTTCCATTAATTTTTTTTTTTAAGCGATGCTGTCTGTTATTTTAGTATAGAATATCCTCGTTTAGTATACCTACCAGAGAACGTCATTGAGTAGCTCACTGAGTCTTTTGGAGCCCCTACCAAAAATATGAGCCGTGAGTGTGCCTTTTGCATGCAAACAGTGAGTGTGAATCTTACTTACACTCACCAATAGTGAATCCGTAGATGACATGCTGCTCATGAATCTGAGCTTTTAGTAGCTCTAGGCTCATGAATGTGAATGCGTGAAAAGCTCACACTCACATGGATTCAAATTCACGAAGCAGTGAATAGCGTGAGCCATTCACATATGTTGAACTGTAGTACAGAAAAACCGTTTTTTTTTTCTTTCAAATCGATAGGGAAAGGTCGAAAATGGAAAAAACTTTTTTTTTTGCACCAATGCATAGGGAAATGTCGAAAATAGTAATTTTCGAGCTTTATCTATGCATTGGTGCAAAAAAAAAAATTTTTTATGAATCACCCTAAAATTTTTTTTTTGCTCCAATCGATTATGAAAGGTCGAAAATGCGTTTTGAATAACTTTAAAAGTAGCTCCGGAACTTAAAAACTACCAAAATGATCGAAAGCGGTCCTTTCCAGGGTCCGGAGCCACTCTAAATGATGTCAAATTCGACGTTTTCCCATTTCCCAAGGTCAAAAACGGTCTTTTCTCGGGGCCGGACTCCGGAGCCACCCTAAATGATGTCCAAAATCCATTTTTGACCTTTTCCCATTAATTACAGAAAAAAAAAATTCCAAAAATAGGTCAAAAACGGTCCTTTCCCGGGGCCGGACTACGGAGCCATCCTAAATGAAGTCCAAAATCCATTTTCGACCTTTTCCCATTAATTACAGAAAATAAAAAAATATTCCAAAAATGGGTCAAAAACGGTCCTTCCAGGGTCCGGAGCCACCCTAAAAGTGTTAAGGAATAAATTATTCCAAAATACAATTTTCGACCTTTCCCCATATTTTAAAAAACTTCTCAAAATGTTCCACGCGAGTATCACAAACTTTTTTTTGATACAATCTGTGCCTTTGATTCATGAGTAGCTCATGAAACACTCAAATATTTTTACGGAGTGAAACGAAATGAATCAGGATTCACTAGAAATAATGCAGAAGCAGGTTCAGATTCACAGATTTTTCCGTGAATCGGAATGGTGTCTAGATTTACTAAATTTTTTGTGAGTGATGAATCTGTCTGAATCAGCTGAAAGATTCAACAGATTCATGAACGGAACAAATGATGAGTGGCTCAGTGACGTTCTCTGATACCTACTAACAAAACATCGAGTGTCCCGATTTTAAACGAAAAATATATCATTTCATGGTGGTAAAAAGTGCTTTTATTTCTTGGCGCAACAAACTTTATGGGGTTTGCGCTGACTAAAAGTCGACGTAAGATGCCTAAGCGCCCCCAAGAACTTTAATATTAATATCATTAAATATTTATTATAAATGAATTTATAAAAAAACGGTGGTAAGCACTAGCTGCAAAGAACTTTAATATTACCATGTAGTAGGTACATGCTATATAATTGAGTTCGCTTATGTAGGGTTTTTATTACCCCATGTGTGCATGTTACAACCCACAAGTAAGATAAGTTGAAAGAAAAAGCTAGCTCAATGCCGATATGAAATTTAATGCCATTGAAATTAACATTTTTTAATGAACCTCTAGTAGTAATTAAATATTTTTTCCTCTTAATTTTTTTTTCTCCTGTACAAAATGTTTTTACGTTCCGCCAGTGAAATTTCCTTTATTTACATAGCTGGCTTTTTATTAGCTTTTTTTTACATTAAATGCGTGAAAATTAAATAAAAGCGTAGCAGAAGAAAAGTGATACCACGAAAGAGTGTTAACATGCAACATATAGTATGTTATTCATGTATGTGGCAACACGTTAACACTTTAAAAACAATCTTAGTTCTACGCTTATTTGCGTAACTTGATGTTTTTTTTTTTATTGCAATTTCTAAACTTTTTACAATGCCGCTCAAAAGAAAAAATTATGTATGGCGCCAGCCATTGCAGAAGCCATTGAAATTTTATCTTTTTGTTTTTTTTTTCTATTTTATTCAGTATTTTAACATACGAAGGTATTGGAAAAAATGCAAAAATTACATATAATAATGTTAAGTGTGGCAATTTTCATGGTACCTTTTTGTATGGCTTGACTTCTGACACAATTTTGTTAAACATTTAACATTTATTTCATCAACTTTATTGTGCATTTGTTCACAAACGAATTGCTTTTCCGCATTTTAAGTGTGGAATTTATCCACGTTTCTTATCGTGTTGCCAGAAAGTGAAATATTTGACAACTATTTTGCCCTCAGCGACATGAGTACTATATCCACTGTTTTAATAAATAATGGTTCGCAAATGTCTCGCCAGTATGAGGCTTTTGCTGTTAGATTGTTATTGGTCGAGCTTATCCGTTGTTAACGTGCAACACCATTTGGAAAACCCTGACAAAATCTCTAGGTCTGTAAATTTATTTGAAACGATAGAATTTAATTTATGCCCACTTGGCGTATAATATTTCAGAAAGTTTCAGAAATAGTAGGTACATAACGCAATGTTTCATTTGAAATATTGCAAACGGTATGTTACGAAATCTTTCACATGCAATCATTTTGAAATGTTTCTGAAAGATTCCAGGTTCAAAGTTTACTGAGTTTTAAACGAAAACTTTCATTTGAAATCATTCCGAAGTGTTTTTGAAAAGTTCCAGATTTAATATAAATGCAAAAATCACTTCTATTAATTATTATTTATTTTTTGAAAAGGCATAATGTTTATTGAATTTTTTTAAAGAAATCCAAATCATGCTTTATGATTCGTTATTACAAAGAAGTAATCTGCCTCGACATCAAACATATGCACAGGCTGGTTTTCTGTTTGATGCTTTCTTAAGTATAATTTTATTTATTAATTTACAAATGTGACAAAAATTAACTACATACTAAAAATCAACACAAGTAACGTAAAAAAGTTATAGCGCGAGTGACGCAGTTAAGAAAACACCAACAAATTGCAAAGTTCAATAAAATTGTTTTTCCCTCTCATCTATCTTACAAGGTTTGTGTAACGTTTCGGAAACGTTTCAAAAGAAATCAAAAGGTATAAATTGACACATGGCAGAAAGCTTTCTGAAATGAAATCGAAGGATTTCTGAAACTTAGCTGAACTGATTTCACATGAAAGGTTTCTGAAAGGTTTACAAAACGTTGCATGCCGAGCTGATATCTCTTATTTCTTTTCATATGTTTACAAATTATTTCTGTAACGTAGATAAAAATCCTTAAAAATATAAAACTAAAACATATTGGAATTCCGTGCCCTGAAATGCAGGCCTCGACAATTTTCTTCTTGCAGTCCCCAGATCGGGCGCTGCTCATATCAGTTATTTTAAATCTACGTCCTTTGTTTCTAGTAAAATTCTCGCGCAGCAATAACACCATTTAGGAACTGTTAATGTTCTATTAAATTTTTTGTTTTGGCAACCAAACTATCAATTTAATTACAGAATATCATTAATATTATGAAATGGCTTTAAAATATGTGTTTCTCTCTTTCAGTTAAACTGTTCAACAATCCAGCAAAAATTGTTACCGCGCCAAAATGAATGCACCAATTGCTAGCACCAGAAATCGAAATCTCAATACATCCTCACGAAATGCACCACACAATCGCAAATAAAAATTCAACAATTAGCTAAAATAAAAAAACACATTTAAAAGCATGTTTGGCCTTTTAAATTCTTCACAAATTTATGGTCTACAGCAAACGCACGAAAAGTCCAACGCATTGAGTACAACCCCACCTATCGGCCAACAGAAAACACGACGCACCTCTTCTAACGCTTCCGACACTGGCAAAGAGAGTAAATTTTTAGCCACATTAAGTTCTGCATCACAAGGTATGAAATCTCCAACAAATTTCATTGAGAAGTTTATTAAATCCGAGCTGCTTAATGGTTACGATACAATAAAAAACTACAAAAACTTTCATCACTCTACGAAACCTGGTGGGCCTAGTCATGCTAGTCCACATAACGCTGGTGTTATACCAAGCTTTAGCTGTCTACAGGGCAGTTATCGCAGTAATGCCGATGGTGAATTTTATGAAGCTGTTAATGTTTCCAGTGCCGCTGGTGTTGAGCCTGGACAATCACAGGGTTATCAAAAACTATCCGATTCGGAAATCGATTTGCCGCCATCTATGTTGACATCTAGTGGTGCCAGTTCGGGAGAATTTAATAGTGATACAACAGCAAATAACATAACCAATAACAGCAATAGAGGAGGTGGTAGTAGTATTAGTGGTAACAATTTTTTTAAAAAAATGCAAATGGGCGCTAAAGTTTTGAAGAACCTCGACTTAATTAATGGGAATGCGAATGAAATTGTAAGTAAAAAATTATTGTATTCGCTATATTAAACAGAGTTATAAAATTATCTATCTCAGCGTTATTTTTGAAATGTACCCCTTTATTTGCTTTAATTTTCACAGTCAGAAAAATAGTCTGATTCAGCAACGTTATGCTTACTTAGCGGCCAACGAAATTTGTGGTTTCGCAAAATGATTTCATTGAAAAAATTAACATTTTACTGGCGCAGTCATATCGCTGTTGTTTCGGAGAGTTTCACTCCTCACTTCAGTGTAATTCTGGAATAAAAATTCTCATTTCATATAACGACCCTCGCCACAAAAAAAAATCATTCAAAAAGCGACAGCATATTTTCAAAAAGAAAGGAAACGAATCGAAATATTCGAAAATTCGCTGAAAAAAAAATTTTTGGAAACAGAATATCTATTGAAAAGAGTTGAATGAATGAATGGGCCGCCATAAGCATTGGCCCATAAGTATGCTCAAAATCGTGTGCAACTTAGTAATTCGTTCATAAAATTTTTTGGGTACTAAAACGATTTCGCTTACACTCTGTTTTTCCTTGAGAAAATACAATCTTGAAAAATCTCCCCGTAGTTTCCTTAAGAAATCTAACTTTATCTTAAATTATTCGGAGAAAAACGGACTAAAAGTATACAATGTTTTTCAGCTACTAGTACTAAGCAAACGTTAAGAGTACTCTTCTTAAACAATGGAGTACATATATGCATATTAGGTATCCATTTAAACCAGCGATATGCCAATGAGTGACAAGAAATATTTTTAATTTTACTTTTCAACAAAGTAATAAAATATTTTAACGAGAGGAGTATTAAAAACTTAAGCGCAGTTAACGAACAAAATGCAAAATCAATAAAGACGGGCGACTACAAAAAAAAAACTCCTAATTGAAATCCCAAATTAATAATCACTAACAAAAATATTTACGTTTAACATGTGCAAACTTAATAATTAACAACAATATGCTAATAAATTGATTTGCGAACAAATAAAATAAAAGAAATATAAACAAAAGTTGTAAAACGTTGATATTTGAGATATACCAATTGGTACTCCGATACCGGTAGCTTAGCAATAATTAAAGTTGTGAGTTAAAAGGGAACTAAAATTAAATACAGCTGTTTTGTTATTTGACAACAACCATTAGATTCAGTCAAAACATCCATGACGATTATGTCGAGACTCGTTAAAATGTTCGTCATTGAAATAATAAACATTTCATTACCAATTCTTCAACAATCATTTTTTTTATCAGTTTTGTTGTTATCATTTATCAATGCTATATGTATATCTAGATAGCATTGTCGAGAGTTCGCTGCTTTGCCATTATCTGAGAGTCTTTACATTAGAGTGATACAAAAACAGCGATTTTTCCGCCCAAGGGCTCGTTTTATTATTATACGAGTATAAGAAGTAATTTTGAGTTAAAAGGTTAACACTCAAAGGTCGGTAGTTTCACTTTTTTTCTTAAAAATCCAAAAATAACGATAATCCAACGATTAACTGACTGTCGCAAACTTCATACAAAATATTCATACAAATTATTTCAAAAATCTATTTTTTACAAAGGAATCAAATTACGTCCATTTCACACTAAAAGTTGTTATTTTATTGTCACTCGCCAAAATATAGTCGAATATATGCAAAAAATTGTCAAACATGCATAACAGATGGGCTGAAAAGTTCTTAGGCTGACTCATAGATGGCGTTACTAAAATTAAATCCATATAAATTTGACAGCTGCCGGATAATTAGTTCGTGAGATGTAGCATTGTGAGTGAAACAGCTTTTGTTATTGTGAAAAAATGGATAAAAAAGAATTTCGTGTGTTAATAAAGCATTGCTTTTTGGCGAAAAAAAAATACTGTTAAAGCCAAGGCTTGGCTTGATAAACATTATTCGGACTCTGCACCAGGAAAATCAGCCGTTGAGAAGTGGTTTGCTAAATTTAAATGAGGCGAAATGAGCATCGAAGACGATGCACGCAGTGTACGCCCCAAAGAGGCTGTTACCGAGGAAAACATCAAAAAAGTCCACAAAAAAAATTTCCTCAAAAAGGGCCAGACCATCAACAGCGATTATTACATAGCATTGGTGGAGTGATTAAAGGATGAAATCACGAAAAAACGACCCCATTTGAAGAAGAAAAAAGTGCTGTTTTATCAAGACAATGCACCGTGTCACAAATCGATGAAAACGATTGCAAAATTATATGAATTATACTACGAATTGCTTCCCCATCCACCATATTCTCCAGATCTGGCCCCCAGTGACTTTTTCCTGTTTGCAGACCTTAAAAGAATGCTCGCTGAAAAGAAATTTAGCACTGATGAAGAGGTAATCGCCGAAACTGAGGCCTATTTTGAGGCTACAGAGAAATAGTACTATAAAAATGGCATCGAAAAATTGTATGACCGCTATAATCGTTGTATCGCCCTCGAAGGCAACTATATTGAATAATAAAATCGAATTTTGTCAAAAAAATATTTTTTACTATGTTAGCCTACGAACTTTTCAGCCCAACTGTTATGTATATTGGACATATAAGTACATGTATAAGACATACATACATACATACATACATACATATAAATTATGGTGTTTATTTTGAAAACTTTCTAAATTTCTTATTTTTTTTACCTATGTTTTAATATGGGGCATAATTGTCACAAAATTTGAGCTTCCTAGCTCAAACCTATAAATGGCTCGAACAGAGTTTGTGTCCGATTTTGTTGAAGCCGTTGAATCGTAGAAAAATCTGCCAGATTGTTTCCTGTTACAATTGACAAGGAAAAAACGAAAAAACAGAAAAACGAGTAGCGAATTTTTTCTACGATTTAGTAAAATGTAGTTTTTACCATATGAATTGTAATTGGAAACAAACTAGAGACTACATGAATAATTAAATTGAAGTCAAATTTGAAATATATATATGATAGCAAATGATTCTAGACTGTGTTTTCCAGTCCGGGATCGTCTTAGTAATGAAGTGAACTGAGGCACAGTTTAGCTGAAATTTTTTTGAATGTAGTATTAGACGATTGTCATCTATGACTCAGCTAGTCTTCTCATCTGGGACTCAGCTATTCTAAGTCAGGATATGTGTTACTGGAACCTAGATATTTTCATCTTACATATATCCGTTTTCACCATGGTCTTATTTTTGGATTCATTCAAATAGAATTGCACATAGTTCAAATTTTCTGATATTCGGGAAACTACAAGGGAACAATCTATTCCTACTGTTAACTCATTTCCGGGGTAACGTGGCTCACCGACTTATTATATATTAAAGAATATCGACAATAAAATATTCTGATACCTTGAGACATCAATTTTGTATGTGGTGGTACAATAATAATGCATATATTTTAAATATCCTTTCTTTTGAAGATAAGGATAACTTTCTTTTTACTATCTACGGTATTTGACAGCTAAGGCTTAGTTTTCTCCATTCCATTTTGGAAACAAGCACGAAAGGCCCACTTTCACTAAGGTCACTCAATCTAACGCTATTATGCAACAAAGTTAGTAGCATAATATAACGTCATAACGAATCTATCTAATCAGTAGAGCTTTCACTGAAATGCTGCATCATGATTTGGCAAACTTTTGATGAAAACGAATGACATATGTTTGGCCAAGTATTGATATCGATAAAATTATAAAAAAATTTTGATAAGATTTTGCGAAAAATGCCATAACGATGAAGTAATGGCAGGTAAATGGAAATGTACAAATTAGTTGTGAAAGTTATCTCAGACCGAATGGAAACAAGTCAAAAATGACGGGATTTTTTAGATTTCAAAAGCGCCTGCAAACGGTGTTGGAAAATGTATATAATGAACCATATTCGGAAATATATATACATATTTGTTATAACATTTTCTTTTATTTTTACTTACAGCCATCCGATAACTCATCATCTTCCATTTCAACGACAACGACAAATTCATCTACAACTTCATCTCACAACACATCGACCAAATCGAACGATCTACAACGATCCTCTTCATCAGCATCATCGAATATTGCACGTCCAGCGAGTGGTAAAAAGGTGGTAAGCACAGCAATGACACATCGTATTTCGCCAGAAAAGTCCCACAACATAAACACCACCAAATCAATGGACACGCCCACAAGCAATACGCGAATGGGAGGCGTTGGTGGTGTAGCATCCACAGAACGCTCGCAGCGACGTAAACTATTGCAAATGATCTCAAACTACGATCAACAGAATAAACTGTTGCAACGTGAGTTGGCCAAGGAAAAACGACGACGTACTGAAGAGCTTGCATGCGTTGTCAAATCACTTATTTGTTTTGAGTCAAAACTGAAAACAGATATGAAATCGGTAAATCAGCGCCTGCAAGAAAAAGATGTCGAAATATGTCGTTTGGTGCGACAAAATCGCGCCTTACGCAAGCAACTACAGCGCACTAAGGATATTGAGGTTGAAAACGCCAAGGATGAAGGCGTTGGAGACGAAGATAATAGTAGTCTTGCTGATGGTGAAGCTGAAGAAGGTGGTGAAGCAGTTGAGGGGAAAAAGCAGCGAATCGGCGCTAAGGTATTGGAAGAAGAGGTGGATTGTTTGGTACTCGAAGCATTACAATGCATCAATTGCCGTAAGCAATTTTATGACATTGACTTAAAAGAGAGTTGGACACAAACGGGAAAGGATGGCAGCAGACAGATTGGTAAGGATTTGTTATTTAAAGTTCGTGTCGGTAAAATTAAGGAATTACATGGAAACAATAAGCTAAAAAAGCTTTTATTCTTATACACCACATCAATCCTGAAACTGATGGCTTGAATGTACCCATTCGGCATATATCGTGTAGTGAACCTTTCGGAGATTTGTCACATGAAATCTTACAATGTTTCAGTTACGTTTCAGAAATATTTCATTTACATTTCAGAAAGCTTTTTACAATGTGGCAATGTCCACCTTTTCCATAAAAATAAAACAAGATCTAACTGGAACATAATCCTATATGATGTCATACTGAAAAATTAAAATCTCTTACCTTAATCTCTCTCATACATGATTAAACTAAAAATTCTTATCAAATTTGAACTTGTTTTTGAGTTGAAAACTTACCTGTCTTTACGATGAAACCCTTTGTCTTGTAGAAAAAGAATACCATGTACCCCTATTGATCGTACCTACCTTCCAAAAAACTTTATCGAATATTGCTGCCTTCAAAAAGAATATCAGATCGAACTTAAAAGTAAACGATTCCTATAAAAATGTCTCCTTTGTTTTCTTTCAGAAGAATATGTGATAGAGCATAAGATTTCTTTTAACAATTTTTTGTTAGTTAAATCCAAACAAGCTGCATAAGGTAATAGATTTGGAATAAATTCTAGACGAATACAAGATCTTAATGAAATTTGGCTTCACTCTTCTTAAAAAAGTTACCAAGACTCACACAAAATAAGTTCTAAAAGATTTTTTTTTTAAGTTTAGAGAGCACCAAAAGGTTTCCGCGATGATATGCTTACATACCAAAATGATTCCAAAGGAAATTATGAAGATAATTTCTTAGTGTCTAATATTTGCTTTGAATCAAAATTGATATCTACCAATAAATTTCATCCGAATTTTTCTTCTTTTTCAGATGACCACATCAAGGAACTTGGCTCTTCGAGTGATGATACTGTCTCATCGTCGTTTTATGGAGCACGCCGCAGCGTACGTTATACTAGCAAACGCACCTCAGGCACATTCCGAGACTATATGCGTTCACGTTCAATGCATATTGATGATGACGACGATGATCAGCAGCTGGACAACAACAACTCCGAAGAGAATACGAGCACCATCAGTCATGATGAGTCACAACATAGTTATGAGAAAATGAATATATACTCGCGCAGCATGGAACGCATGCACGGCGTTAAGGCTAGTAATGGCGAAAATAGCAATGGTGATATAGTTGCAACACAAGATACAGTACGCTCTGCCTCACGTGCAAGCAACAAAAGCACAGGAAGTAGCAAAAGTAGTGGCAGCAACAAATCTGTACCAGCTATACTAATCGAAGAAGATGATGGTATCTTTTCTCCAACACAAGATGAAGACTTTGAAGAAGATGATGATGTGGCAGACAATGATGAGCAACACAAGATTATCATACATCGTTCCATGGAATTCTCGGAGGCTTCACCAAAACAAGTGTACGAGACATCAACAGATGATTGGTATGCGAGCGCCTCGGATCAAGAAGAATCACCATCAGCTCCCAAATCATATGGACAGAATGCTGTAAATCCTGTACTAGAATGCGTCAATCAAATACTTTTACAGCAATCAATGGAAGATCCAACAAGTTCACCTACATTACGAAAGCCTTTGGAGAGCATACCCAAATCGGCGACACACCATATGACAGTTGGCGCAAGTACAGCGACATCGAGCTTACCAAGACGCAGCTCGCTAAGTGGTCGTCGTAGCTCTCGGAGTAATTCACATTCTAGCGAGGGAGGAGGCCAAACACCAAAAAACGGTACACTAACACGTAAACGCGTGCATTTTTCTACCAAAAATAGTATGGTGCATGTGCCGCGTCATGATGATGATGACGATGAAGATGCCGATTATGATTGTAATGAGCCAAGCCGTAATGTTACTGTTGATGCACTCTTGCCACCACCTTCACTTGTACAGCTGTATCATCCTATGAATTATTTAAAAGTGCAAACAGCGCCGATTAACCAAGTTGTTGCTACAACAGCTTCCAGCATGCCTAACACTGTGATATATGCCGCCGCCACCGTATCTAACGCCGTCCAACAACGTGAGGAACATGAACGTATGGACACCTTAAACTATGAAAGTATCTATAGCAATGAATATGAACCAATTGGCTCTGAACATAACTCTTCAAATCTCTATGTTGACATGGAATCTACAATAAAACTACCCACTGAGTCACGGCTAGAGACAAAGTTGCATAAATTACCTCCTGCGTTACCTCCGAAACCAGCCAATTTGTTGAAATTCAAGAAGTCACTGCAGCAGCTTGATGAAATGCCCGATGAGCATTTGCAGCAAGACGATTGCGCCGTGTCTACAACAACTATTTCTGAGCCAGATTATTGCTCCATATCGGAAGTTAACATGGGTGGTATGCGTAGTGTGCAAATTGTTGCTGATGTACACAAACCACCTGAGTCAGAGCCTGATTTGGAACAACAAGCAATAAACGCTGAACACGTTGATACATGCGGTGCCGAATCGCATAAGACTGAAGAAATTGAAGAGATTTTTGCTGATATACCAAAGCTACCAAATGTTGCCGCCATTATAGCGCCAAAAAATTCACCCAAGTATATGCCACAGCAAAACGATCATTATTTGCTGATGTCTCCAAAAGTGGAGAGTACTGCTGCTGCCGCGCTTATGAAACATAAGCTTTCGCTAAACTTAGCTGATCTATCAAGTAACAGTAACAACGATTATTTGCTCAGTTCGCCGCGAATGCAAAAGTCTCCAAAAATGGAGACCATACCATTGTCATTACAATTGAGCAGCGCTGATGGTGCAATTACTCGTCAATACAAACGCAAGCATGTACCCAACATATTGGCTGAGATTAACAAACGCATGTATAACACAGCGGTGCCGCCGAATTCACCTTCTACGCCAACGTCAAAAGTAATGCTTCATAGCCCAAAGCTTAAACCGTCAACATTACTGCACTCTCCACAAGCCGGTGTACCAAGTAGTCTACCGTTGTTGCAAGCTGAGTTCGATTGGTATAACTTGGATGCCGAATATGGCAAATCACCATCACATGCAGCAAATGGCAGCTCCTTACAGCATACACCAGACATCCTCAAGGTTACCGATAATCTTGGCGGTGCAGTGGTGTCCACATTACTTGAAGAAATACATGAAGATCACGAATCGGTAGTTGCTGCGGACGAATACAATTTGGATGAAGAATTTTCCTTGACATCTGATAAGCCAGATCTGGTGCTTGGCGAGCAGGTAGAAATGTGCTCACTGAGAGATGAGCAACTCTGCAAAGCTGAATCGTATATGAGCGCTATATGTGAAACTGTAAAATTTCCACTTTTTAGTGATTCATCGCCAGAAGGGTCAGCAACGGCAGCGGATAAAGTTAATAACAAGAAGATGAAAAAGAACTTAGCAAATTTTGAGAAATTCATAGAGGGTTCCGGATTGAGTACAAAGACGTTGCCAAGCAAACGAAAGATATATTTTGCGGGACCATTCGTTTGAATTGAAGAGATTGGCCTAAGAGTACTATAATGAAAATGAAATGTGAATTTATAAAAGCGGTGCGTTGGTATGCAATTGAATCGTTGAGTGCTTTATGAAATGTCTTATTCACTTGTCCAACTTACACTATGACTTAAAGATGATCTTTTTTTATTTTTTAAAACCTTAATTTATTTATAATTTACATATTAAGTAAAATTGCAAGAAAAAAAATAAGAACATTTGAAAAAAATTAGTAACTTATCGTGTAACTTAACATGATTTTGAATTTCCTATTCCAGTGAGATTATTTCTCCACTTTATCTGTTCAAAAAGAAATTAAAGTTATTTCTTGCAAGACTTTTTTTGCCTCTTGTTTCTCATTTAAAATTTTAACTGTAGATAATACAATTTTTCAATAATTGTAGCTCATACTATTTCATTTATTGTATTCTTATAAGTAACTATTGTATTTTATAATATTGTTTAAAGAATTTAGTAAAATTTTAAGTAAAAAAATTAAATTGTACACGAATTAAAAAAATATAAATACATTTCAATAAAATCTTAAAAATTTATTATTTGTTTTCATAAGTCAAAACAATTTTTAGGCTCTGGATCAATATTTGGAATATTTGTAGAGACGTCAATAGAGTTTGAGCCAATCGTTTTGGGGCATAAGCAAAGCAGGCGGCCTTTAAGCGACTTTTGTTCTTATGTTGGTCGGATGAATTTTAAATTAAAATTTGTCATTACCAAAAAATTATGTATTTTATAATGCATTTATAGTGGCAGTCTTAAATTTTTAATAGAAATGTATTTTTTCTGGTTTTGTGAGAAGGGTCGATACTATCTTGTGCTATATGAGAAATCATTCAGTTTTTCTATGTTTCACTAAATGCCATACTTAGTTTTGTTTCTATGTAGTTGCCTGTATCGGCTTCGCTCAAATGGAAATACTCGTAGTTAATTAAAAAGTTTGTTTCCTTCGCTTTCAAAGTTTCCCTTGTATGTGAGGTGCTACGTTCACTTTTCCAACTTCGTCAAATTTTTATCCAATGCATGTGTCTCACCAAATGTTCTCCAGCCGTGTTTAGTAAAATTTGCTTAAGTGTTTCACACCCACTTGTTCAACAATGCTCATTTTTTGATCTGTGTCACCAAATACTTCCATACCGAGTTCTTTAAGACTTATGTGAAAAGTTTTCTGCACATAGTGTTTCAAAGGTTGTGTTTCTGAGAGAAATACTATGCCAAACTCTGTAACAGTGTTCGCTTTATGGTAGGCGCTTCATTGTATCAGCCGATATTCCTTTTAGGCGGAGAGCCCGCTGTAGAAAAGTCAAGTGTATAAGATTACAGGATGGGATGTACGTGAAAGATAGTGAGCCATTTGGGTGAAACTTTGCCTTGCCAAAGCCTGTTCCGATGCCCGAAAATGCCCAAATCCAAGCCAATTTTGTTGTTGTAATTGAAACTCTATAATATTATACCTCAAAGTATATGTCAAATGATAGAACTCGAAGAGGCCTAAATATGATATGCTGGGTTGCATTGCTGAATCATGTCCTCAACATGGGTTGCTACCGGTTATTTGGGACAATTCTCTCTTAATTTTTTCGTAATCGTTATTTCCACGGACAGAGAGACCGGCAGGGTTTGATTGACTCAAGTTCTGACGCCTATTAAAAATTTATATGCTTTTAATAGCCGCATACGTTACGAACGGAAGGACCAAGTAAATATACACCACCAAGTTAGACAAACCTTACTAACTTTTTTGAACTTACTTAAAATAAAATTGGAAACGTTAAGCCGTATTAATAAACGATGACTAGTAAGAATTTTTTGTTTTTATTTAATTTGATATAATTTGCATAATTGGAATATGTACTTTCAATATTACACTCGAGGAAAATTTATACAAATATAGTGGGATTGATGCACGCACACTCAACGAAATTTCCCTCAGGAATTCATTAGACACAGTTTAATCATCATAACGATCCAAAATATATTTGTAGCGAAGTATTTTGATAATATCATTCACGTAATGCACCAAGTGACGATGTTATTAGAAAATTAATTTGGATGTTTGAAAATACCAGTTCAATAGTAAAAATTCAAAACACAGGTTGCCCCCAATCTGTTAGAGATGATCGAAGAAGTAAGGGCGTCAGTTCGCCAAAGTCCATCTCTATCAAAAAAGTCAAGAACTCAACATCAAAATGAGTTAAGTTTGAAGAAAACTTACTTACATCTCAAAGCCTATTTAATTCAGTTACTTTGTTCAAGATATTGACTATGCTAATGGATTGTATTAAACGAACTATTCCCGAAAAAAGTGATTTCTCGTGAAGACACTATTAACTGGTCTTCCAGGAGCTCCAATCTCAGTCCATTCAACTATTTTATATATGGGGATAATTACCTCAAAGATAAGGTATGTATACGAAAACAAACTGACGAACCTATCGCAATTGAAACACAGTATCACATCAGAAATGGCGGCAGTCTCGGGAAAACTTTATCAATGCGTTGTTAGGGGTTATGAATTACGTGAGGTGTTTTTTTGAAAATTCGAAATGTTCTAAATGAAATGTTTCCTGAACTTTTCAAACTAAATCTTTCTGACACATTTTTAGCATGCAATCATTCTGAAGAGTTTTTGAAAGTTTCCAGATTTGAAGTTTACTAAATATTTATTTGCCAGCTAAAGAAGTTTAACAAAATAAATTGAAATTGTGTAGTTTTATCTACATTTGTCAAGAAACATCAAAAATTGTCCCTCAAAAATTATACTCTTTAACTCCTTTTCCTGGGAATTTTTTCTCAGTCCCAAAAAAATCATCTACTATCAGGAAGTTGGTAAAAATTTCGAATGATTGTTTATTCATGATATGAGTATATTAAGAAACGTGTCAACAAATATCTGAATATTAAGTTTCAATGCAAATGATAAAACTCTTTGCAATCTTAATCAAAATGCTTTTTATTGTAAAATTAAAAATTAAAAAGTTATAATTTAAAATGGACTAACATTTTTGAGAAAAATATCATTTTAGTACGCGTTGAATTCGAATCTGAGGTCAAAAATTTTCTGATGGTTTCGGTTTTCGAGATATTTTAACTTAAAAATGCGAATATCACTGTTTTTAAAGGTTTATTAATTGGGTCCAAACGGACTACTCTTTCTCTTCAAAATACACTTTGAATTATATCGATATCTTTCTTTTTCTACGAAATATTCATTTTCCATTTCCAGTACTTGATTTGATTTTACCTCAAAAAAAAATAAAATCTTGTACTACCCAAAATGCAAGGCTCTGCCAAAATTTTGTAACATTTCAATGAACTAAGTATTTTTGTAACATATTTTGTTTTTTTACAGTAAAACAATTTTGGCATAAGTTTGAATTTTAAACAATGGAATTTTCAGACGCAAAACTTTCCTCACAAAAATCAAAAACATTCAATGGAATAAAATAGAATGCTTTTAGTTTGTTTATAATATATAATTTTATCAATGTTTCAAATACCGTAGTGAAGCACAATTGATGTGCGCCTTTTGAACGTTTTGCCTAAAGAAAATGGACAAAAGAGGAGGTAAAACGAGACCAGCGCAGTGATACAGATTTGGCAACTATAATTAAGTATAAGGAGCTGGGTAGGAAACCGGCGTGGCAAGAAATTTCAAATGAAAGCCAAATCTGTGAAGCATACTGGGCGCAATGGCAAAGTTTGGAGTTGTATGATGGTTGTCTCCAGAGCTTGAAATAAACTTTTATAAAAGTTTTTTTTTAGGTAAAAGTAAACTTTAAACTTTTATTTTTGTGAAATAAAAGTAAAAGTTTCCTTAAAATTTTTATATCCGAAAATAAAAGTAAAAGTTTTTTTTAACTTATATTTCAAAAAGTCAAAAAAAACTTTTTAAAAAAACTTTTATTAAAAGAAGTTTTTTTTGACTTTTATTAATAAAAGTTTTTTTTAAAAGTTTTTTTTAACTTATATTTTTAACAGTCACATGCAAAGAGTTTTGTTTGACTTTAATTTTTCAAAAGGCGAAAATAAAAGTTTTTTTTTGTATGAAAAAACGAGGAAAATCCTAAAGTAATATCTTGGATCACTAAGAAAAAAATTTCAAAGGAGAAAACTTAGGATTATTGATAATAAAACATGTTTCTGAAAAGAAAGAAATTTATGATAATTATGCACTTATAATTTTTAGAAAAATTGTGCTCAATGCATCAATGGGAAAAGGCCGAAAATGGATTTTGGGAGTGACAGGGGAGGTTCTTGACCCTCATAAAGAGGTGTTTTGGACCAATTTTTCGAAAAAATTTAACTGCACGAATCGATGGGAAAAGGCCGAAAATGGATTTTGGAAGTGACAAGTGAGGTCCCCTACCCTCCTAAAAGGGTTTTTTGGACCCATTTTTCGAAAAAAATTTTATTGCACGAATCGATGGGAAAAGTCCAAAAAAAACTCATTTAGGAGGGTCGGGGACCTCACTTGTCACTTCCAAAATCCATTTTCGAACTTTTCCCATCGATTCGTGCAATAAAATTTTTATCGAAAAATGGGTCTAAAAATCCTATTTAGGAGGGTCGGGGATCTCACTTGTCACTTCCAAAATCCTTTTTCGGCCTTTTTCCATCGATTCGCGCAATAAATTTTTTTTCGAAAAATGGGTCCAAAAAACCCTTTTAGGAGGGTAGGAGACCTCACTTGTCACTTCCAAAATCCATTTTCGGCCTTTTCCCATTGATGCGTTGAGCCCAATTTTTCAAAAAATTATACGTAAGTCCATAATAATCATAAATTTCTTTCTTTTCAGAAACATGTTAAGTATTTTCCTTTGGACTTTATTATCAATAATCCTAAGTTTTCTCCTTTGAAATTTTTTGCTTAATGATCCAAGATATTATTTTAGGATTTTCCTCGTTCTTTCATACAAAAAAAACTTTTATTTTCGCCTTTTGAAAAATAAAAGTCAAAAAAAACTCTTTGCATGTGACTGTTAAAAATATAAGTTAAAAAAAACTTTTAAAAAAAACTTTTATTAATAAAAGTCAAAAAAAACTTTTAAAACAATAAACGTCTCTATTTTGAATTTTTCCGCTACGACACTTAACTCGTCAGGATAGGAAAGGTGTGCCAATCGCTCAATATCCGCAGCATACTCCTGCAAGGACTCACCAGATTTCTGGATACGACTTTTCAACTCCAATCTGTGAATCTGCTTCATGTGGTCACTGACATATTTTCGCTGTAAGGCATCCATCACCGCCTTGTAGTTTTTCTGCTCCGCCACTGGAACCGTTTGCAATACTTCTGCAGCTGCGCCTTTTAATGCCACAATTAGCGCTGCAGCTGCGCTTTCGTTATCCCAACGGTTGTGACCAGATGTTGTTTCGAACTGGAGCTTGAAAACACTGAATGGCGTTGTTCCATCGAATGAGGGTGCCTTAAGCCTCTCTGCGCTGATTTCTCTTATCACTTGAGTGGTTGGTTCACTTATTTCCAACTGTTGAATCCTTTTATTAACGTACTCAAAATTATTTTGAACTTCTCCTTTGAATGATTCAACGTCATCTCGTAACTCAGTCATTTTGCATCGAGGCCATCTACCATTTTGGCAACCTCCGTTCGAACAGCCTCGTGGATCTGCGTCGCGTTCTGACTTAACTTTTGGTCTATTTGCAGTGCATTTTGACTTAACTTCTGGTCTATTTTTTCCTGAACCGCCTGGATCTGCAGCGCGTTCTGACCAATTTCTTCCCGAACGGCCTGGATATTGCTATTCATCTGTAGTGCATTGACATATCTACAACTTCACCACTTGCCGCTGATCCAGAAGCTTCTTCCACTTTCGCTGCTGATTCTGATACATCATTATAAAATTCATGCTCTTCCAGGTTTACACCTTGAGCCTCAAGAGCCTGCCGTAAGCGTTTCTGTAACTCCACCTTTCCGCCAGTAGATTGCAGACTCAACTACTGCAACTCCTTCTTCAGTTGATCCACTTTTAGTTCGTCAAATTTAACCATTTTTATTTATTTATTTTTTTTTTTTTTTAATTGATTGTTAATTCTTTTTACACAATCCCACTTCTGACACCAATTTTTACGAAATTTCTGTCTCTTTGACGATAATTTCGATCTCTCACACTTTTCTGAGTTCGATCACTGGATTGTGTAACAATTAAAAACACAAACTTATTTAGTTATAAAATGGTTTATTTTATTAACGTTCAAATTCTAATATTAATTTAACACTGTATAGAAAACTGTTTTACTTTACTACGGATCACACTGTATTCACTTTATTGCTTTTAATTCAAGTGTTCCACTTCACTGTTGAAATACTACTGTGTCACTCAGCTCAGATGACAACCCTTTTATACTGCAGTCATCACTCTCTCGAATAATCCAGTACCTTCTAAGTGGCGTATATTCTACCATTATCTACAACCCACCAGTGCTACTTTGTAGCGTGAATTCTACCACTATCCACAATTCACCACAATTCACCAGCATGGCGCACTGACGTTGAGCTCACAATTATCCAGAATGTTAGATGCTAGATGGCGTTGTACGTTGTATGAATTTCACAATCTAGATGTCTCTATGTTATTGACTTTAATAGTGTACTGCAGCGTCTGTTCGGTTTATTATTTTTACACCATTACGCTAGATGGTGTATGCTAGCTAGTATCGTTTAGTTTCTTTCGTTGGTATTTATTTCAAGAGTCTTCTAGCATAAACCAAATTTTGCTACAATATCGTCAGTCCTAAGCCAAGTCCACTAAAAGCCATATACAGTATATAAGACTAGCGTGATTTTGGTGTAGTTCCGACGATAGTTTTTTTTAGATTAAATTCACATAGAACCAAGACCTATTAACAGGAAAAAAAAAATCATAATTTTTCATATAATAAACGACTCAAATGTATAAAAAACAAAAATAAACTGTAATATAGTAGGTATAATGTCTAGATGCTTTGGTTTAAATTCTATAAGAGTTACCAATTTTATGCATGTTTTGTTCAGCTTTTCTTCTCTCACTCTTGTGATCTTTTAATACAAACTAGTCTTCTTCATAATACGCAAAAATTCATCCTGATCCACTTCACCGTCATTATTCAAATCTGCTTCATCAATCATTTCGCGCAGTTCCTCATCCGTCAGTGTTTCACCCAACTCTCGAGCAACGCGCTTCAGATTTTTAAATGAAATTTTTCCAGTATCGTCATCATCGAAAAGACGAAACGCTTTGAGTATCTCGTCTTTAGTATCCTTTTCGGCCATTTTCATAGTCATGAGTATCAGAAAATCATTAAATGAAATACGTCCAGTGCCATCTTTATCGATTTCAGCAATCATACGTTTAATTTCTTCTTTCTTTGGTTCAAAACCCAGCGCACGTATGGCGACTTTCAGCTCCTTGACCTCAATGAAGCCGGTACATTCATTGTCGAAAAGATCGAATGCTTCCTTAATGTCGGCTTTCTGCTCGTCGGATAGTTCAAATTTAGGACCAGACTTTTTTCGTCCGCCACCAACAGTTGTGGTGCGTTGTGTTTTCACAGTACCTTGTATGGATGGTGAAACAACAGAGATGGAAGTTGCTGAAGCTGCGGAAGGGCGATCCATTTTCACAGGAGTCTTATGGATTCTGGGTAATAATAACATGAAACATTAAAAAAATTTGCGCATTTTTAAATAACAAAAAAAATTACCAAAATTTATTTATGTGATGACGCTGTATTGCCACGAGCTATTTTGACAAAACTCCTTTTTTTTACTTTTGGGCAGTTTGTTGTCAGCGTTACCTTGATTTTTCACGTTACTGTGTATACCGCGCACACAATTTAATTATGCTATGGTTGTCGTTGCTATTTGATTGTTTCATTAGCAACTCTATTTTAGAAATGCATCCACATCCTTCGATTGATTTTTCGAGATGCTCCAAAATTTGAAATCTGCCAACCTCAAAATTATTGCAGCCCAATTCCAGTTTCATATCTTTCACACAGCGTGCGCATTTTTAAGAGGATTTTTGAAAAAAAAAATTGAAAATGTTTACACTAATAGAAAATGCTAGCTAATTCCTTTTTTAAATTGGCTACTAAATTTGAACTTTTGCGAAAACTTAAAACCAAGCTGTCCAGAGCTACTAAAGAGTGAATTTTTAGGTTATTTTTAAACATAATATCCTGGATAATATAGTGGACCCAAAGAAAGAATGTTTGAATATAGAGCATTGATAGTTCCGTATCAAAGGCTTACTCGATCTTAAAGGGAATAGCTAGCTATCCCCTTCTATACGATAGTATGGAATATGTTAAATTCATTTAATTTTATTTCTACTGCCACCTCAAGCCTTGCTCTCCAAACTTAAATTAAAACACTTAAAACCTCTTTTCGATAGCTTGACCTTTAAATATCTTCTAACATTAAACTAGTTCGATGAAGACAATTCATACATCCTTTATATGATCACAACAATACTATTTTTAAAAGTTTAATTGGGTGAAAATGTTTGTGCAAAAGCCAGGTTTTTTGTTTGGAGTAACTGCTTTATTTATGATACATTCAAATCGATAAAAACGAATTTAATTAAAATATCCCAAACGTTTAACTTCACCAATCAAAGCGGTTATGGAATCCAAAGTCTCTTCTCCAGTAGGGACAATTTTGGAAGCATCCAATTCGAATTGCCTTGCGCCAACAGATTGTGGGCGCAATTCGTAAGCGAATGTCATTTTAATTCCAGCCTTATCATACGTCCAGTCAATACTACTACCGGAAGCGACACCCATTTTTTTTACAATGCTACCAGCACTGTATTCAGTGCCATATCGTTTTTTAATAGCTGCAACAACAACATTAGATATTTGTTCGAAGTCCTTAATATTTGGCGACACTTCTGCAGTATATCCATAGGGATACAAAAAAACTTGACCAGCGGAATGTAACGCGATATATAACTGAATCTTTTCCTTCAACGAGGCAATGTAATTGGACAAAGACTTTATTTCAATTTCAGAGAAAGCACTTGGACCGGCATAAATTTGGGAGCAAACATTGCTACTAGAGCCAACTTCATTCCAATAAATTCCCCAGTTGCGGTTGGGATCAGCACCAAAGCAGCTACCATAAGGAGTACGCGTCTTGCGCCACGCGCGATCCTTTTTGTGTGAATGAACATAACCATCAGGATTAGCGTGCGGGAGTATATACCAATCGTAATTCTGTGCAATATCTTTAGTAGAGCTAACATTTGAAGTTAACAATTGGTTAATAATAAATGTAGCAGTTGCTGGAGAAATCCATTCACGTGCATGAATACCAGCTTCGATGAAAATACCCTTATTTCCTGGCTTATGTGATATTTTTATACCCAAAATGGAACGATTCTCATAGGTTCTGCCAATTTCGATGACTGTTACAATTTTTGGGTATTGTTTGGACAACGATTTCAACCAATCGTAGGTTTCATCTAATTCATAGTACTTAGCCCAGCCATAGTCATTAGCAGCGCGTGAAAATGTTACTTGCTCGCTCTTTAATTGGCTCTGAAAATTCCGTTCGATCAATTCGTTTTTGATTTCACTGATCTGCAACAGTTGTAAAAAGTCAGGCAATTTATGTGGTGCTACGATAACGTTAACATCTTGACCAACGAAATTAGCGCATTGCAGAAATATTACCGAATCTGTGTTACGTTCCAAGTTCTTGAGCAATGTTAGTTCTGCTGGGCTTGAAGGAATCACCTTGTAAACACGGTAGTTATCGTAACGTGCACGTCCATCATCGAAAGCAAGAGCTGAGTTCAACAGGCAGAGTCCCAGTAGTAGGCAAAGTTTTAACGACATGGTTAATGAAATACTTATTTCTGTTAGAATTCGAACCGATTTCGGGTATTTATATAAAAGTTTTCTATTTTCATACGTCATGATCTTTCGAACTAATTAATATAATACCATGCTCGATATTTGAGCTCAATTTGCATAACCGAGTGAACGTATGAATGAATGAATAAATATTTAGATACTATTGCATGAGTTGAAATGTCCGTACTTTTAAGATATGCAAAAAAGTTGCATAACATTTCATAGATATAGTACAAGTGCTCACTGACAGGCTGAGATACATAGACAAATAATAAGTTGAACAGATTTTGAGCGTGACAGATGAGAATATTTACAGATTTCATTTAAATGTCATATTAATTACCGCTGTTAGATAAGAATTAAAATTATTTAAAGTGAGTAATTTCAGTAGGTACTTATCATGTGAACTATATAAGCGCGATCTTACTTAACTAAAGCGCTTGTTTCTTTGTTTTAGCGTACGGATAAAAGTGAAAAAGTTTGCTCCGATTCAAAAACTTTGGACAAAATATGATATAATTTCATATAAGAGCTTGTAAAAATATCTCCCAGGTTAATTCATGTCAATCTTAGTAGCGGGTTTTTTTTTTTTGTGATTTTTCGGAGATTTCAACGAAAAAACAAAAATTGTGTTAATGTTTTAATAAAAGTTTTTTTCTTTCATGTAGCTGACTGTATCACTAGGGAACAACCAAATTGTGATCCAAATGCTACTAAATAATTCCTATATACAGCAAACATTTGGAAGATTTTTAAATGTGGTCTTTATAAGTGAACCTCTTAGCACTCTTTTGGATTTTAAATATCAACAAAAATAAAAATAATTGGTTTTGAATCATTCGTGTGATTATTCGGCGACTTTCTGTAAGATTATATGATTCCATCTAGCCCCGATGTATAACTCTTCTAAATAGGATTTTTATGTATTTTTTAAAAGCTTATATATTGTATTGTTTTATGATTCATGTTACTCATGTTCAATATAGCTTTGTGTAATAATCTTCAATTTTTAATTATGAAACGTCACAAAAAATATCTAATACATATCAGCAAAAGTGACGTATTAAAATGAAGCAATAATTATACAGAGCCCAAAAACGTTTTTGTTTTTTTTTACCTTCAACAGCATATGGGAATCACTTTGGCGAGTCTCTAACCCCGCATAGTTTCTCCCGAACTATCACCTGCCGTCAGTATATGAGCTCTCGTGCTCATATGCGCCTAGTCTCATTTATCTGTGTCAAATAGATGCTGTGATATTAAAAGTGTTGGTACTTTCTCACATGGGAGGCATGGTACCGCCCATTTTTTCAATGAAATTCATTATCGTCCGTACCTTTCATATATGTACCAGATCTCATTCATTGGCCATTTTTCCTACACCAAAATCTTACACATCCCATAAGCATTTAATACGACAGACGAACGGTTTTTGGTTCGCTCATTTTATTTTTTTTTTTTTGAAACTTACGTTTGCTCGAATCTTTTATATGTACCAATTCTCATTCATCTGCGTCAAATAGTTGATGACATATGATGAATTTGATAAATATGGGGGGCGTGTCATCGCCCATTTTTTCCAAACCAAACTATGCTAAAAACTTTTCGCAGATCTCAATCGGTCAAGACGTTCAGAAGTTACACGATTACTGACAGAAGCAACAGCGATTATCGTGTAGAGGTTTGGCAATTTCGCTTATAAGATATGAAGCAAATCCGGTAGCAGGCATTAAAGGTAGTTAATGTGTCAAAAAAGTTCAGCTAATTTTTTATATAATCAGTGTGTGTAAGAAATAACCACTTTTTTTTCACTAAACTTCAGATTACAAATGCACTTAATCGGCCGGATAAAATGGAAGCCGCAAAATTATTCCCAAAACCAATGTTATAAGAAATTAAGTGATTACACGCGAATTTAATTTTTTTCTCCATTTTTTTTCACGTCAATCAGATAAGCACATTCTGATCCATTTTGAATTTTTTTGTTTTTAAGTATATCGACCCGAAATAGTTCGGAAGTGATCTAAAAAACTCTGCCATTTCGTTTGTCTTTTACTCTTAGTGATGTCAGTTTCTCTTATGAGAAACCAAACATAATTCCACATCATTCTCTCGTCCCAGATTGTTTGATAACGCCATTGAAAGACCATTTGAAAGATTATTTAATCAGTATGGAATACTCTCACTTAATCTCTAATGTTTTGTTTTTCATTGAAAGCCCAATAGGTTTAAATATACAGCTGTCCTACTTTCACATTTCTTCCAAGGGACTATTCTGCCGTACTAAGCGAAAAAGACGTATCTCAAAAAAATAAATCTACTACGAAAATTTCATCTATCTAAATTTTACATGTATTTCAACAAATTGACAGAAACAAAACATCAATTATCTCGAAATGAATTTTTTTGAGATACGTCTTTATCGCTTAGTACGGCAGTATTGGTGATCAAGATAGCGGGCGCGGTGAAAGATTCTCACTGCTAATGCTTGAAAGCCACAAATGCAATCTTATGACGAATTCTGGAACGAGAGAATGATAACAGTTAATATTATGGTTCCTCCTGAGAGAAACTGACACGACAAAGCCCAATGAAGAAATTTCAGTGGCAGCACTACGTAAGAAATTAAAAATCCAGGAATAGTCTTGTAATTACTACTCGTTTCGGACTGTTTTTTTTACACGTTGACTGGCGCCGAAAATATTGAGCCGTTTGCAAGACAATGCTTATTGTCAAATGTTTAATTTTTGCAAGTAGTTAGGTTTTTCTAATGCAATATATTGGCAAAAATGTGATTTCAGTTCCAAAATAAAATTTCAAAGCTGCATATCTTGCAAAAACACACACCTTCCTTAAAACAGTGGAGACTCGAAAGCTATTAATATTTTTTTTTAATTTCTGAATTCAGTTAATTTCGAAACTAAATTAATAGACCACTTAGTCTGAAGACGAAATAAAGTTATAAGTCATGTGAAAACAGTTTAGTTTTTAGTGAACGCTTGTAATAAATTAACTAAGTAACATAACAATACAAATTTTAAGCAATAAAAATTGCAAAGAGTTTATCAAATTTTTAACGGGTCATCATGTTTTCTTTTTTGGGTTTACCTGTGTAAAAATTAACACTAAACGAGCGTATCAAATCATGAAAAGATGCATGTAAACTATAAATTATGGCCTTCATGTTGGTTAAACAAAATTAACTAAACAAAACTTTAAAATAAAAATATTGGTAGAGTTACAAGTGTTTTTTTTTTTGTTCAACAGATTTGAAGGAAATGTTACAATTTTATCAAGTTTTTTTTTTTTTTTGTTATGGGAGCTATAATTTTTGTTTGGAGTTGTAAGGTCAAAATTTATTTCTGTTTCGTGTTGTAACATTAAATCTTCTTTCAAACAGCTTGGCGCTATAAGCTTTTAAAGTTACTTTACATATACACAAGTGTTTGAATGTAAGCAATTTTTTGTGTTATATAAAATAAAATTTTCAAAAAAAATCTAATTAATTCTTATAAGTATTTCTTTAAAGTCTCTGAACCAAAACAAACCCAATTTCAGTTACATTAAATTGAAACTTGGCCAGTAGGTCAATAAACTAAAAACTATCTAAAATTAACACACATTTCTTGACCAACATAAATAAAATCTGCTGTCTGTTATGTTGACACCAGTTACTATAAACAGTCAAATTTTTAGAAGAACAAGGTGCACCGGAAGAAAACAAAAATAAAAAAATATACGAACGACTTAACATAGACAAAAAAATGTACATAAGTATAAATAAATTTAAAAATAGACAAACACCTACTCATCTACAACAGAGAATTATGTCAACAATTGAAAAAAGTTATAGCATACATATATGGACCAAAACGCAAAAAAGTAAACTACGGAGAAAATTTCTTTTTTCTTAAATTTCGATATCCCAAAGTATCGAGAAACACAAATGTCAACCCGAAATCTGTTGCTTGCTGCCAGAACTTAGACTTGTTTCCTTGTTGCCTCTTTATGAATAAAAATTGACAAGAATACAACACGAATCAAAAAAATACGTTGTATTCAATATATATTATTTTATACGTACTATCCGCTTTTATGGGGTAGATCTAGGTATAGTGAAAGTAACTAAATAAAATTTTTGAAGGAAAAAATAGGTTATCAGCATTTTGTATGAAAAAGAATTCAACCGCATTTTTTGATGTAACGTAACAGTCAAAAATCCCAGAAAGTCTTTTGATGTAAAATCTAGCACGTCAACAAAAGAGAATGACCACATTTTCTCCGAGCACTTTTAGTCTATTTTCTAAAAAAATAAGAAATTAGAGGTCATTTACTTATGTGTGTGTCCAGAGCCAAAAGCAATTTGTAACGTAACAGTCTTTTTTCATCGATAATATTTAGAAGAACGAACTGAGAATCTTTAGATCGCCCTAGAGCATCAAATGATAAGTTTAACAAGGAGGGAAGGTTGAAAATTGAGTTTGCTGAAAATTTTGCCTGCGAGGGACAAGACGAAGTGCAAAGTGCACATTGATATCAAAAACAGCTAACTTTGCATACTACTGTCTTCTATCACAACAAAAATTTCAATCAATGGTTTTCGTATCTGACAACTTAATGCACATAAAAGAAACCATAATTCCCTACATGTACATTTTGCTGTCTGAACCATTTGCGACTTCTCACGGGAAAGGTTGTATCGATGATATAGGCGCAACTACCAAAATGATTGTGGGAAAGCATGTTTTGTCTCGTAAATGTGTCGTGAACTGTGCTTCAGACTTTGTTGCTGCATTACATCGTACAGAATCGAGAATCGCTATTGAGGAAGGTAATGAACGCGATTTCTCCAATATAAATTACATTTTGAACGCGCCTGCGATTTTCGCTAGTGCAAAAAGTATCCGCGATATAGAGTCGGCTCACTAAATTCAAGTGATTGGTAGAACAATCATCACTTTTACCACTTCGAAACAAGTATACGATTTTTAATTTTTACTGATCTCCACTTTGTAAATTATCTATCTATATACATATATACGAGCTGTCCCAACAGACGTTGTTCTGCCCTTTCCGGTAGGTGACGCGATATTGTATGCTATGGAATGTAAAAGCGAATCAGCCCATCGTTAAAGTGAAATCAACTTCTGTCTCTACTTTTTTACATATAGTATAGTATAACTTGGCAGACATTTTTCTGGCCTTACTGCTAGGTGGAGCGATGAGTTTAATTTACTATAGCTTTTGTGTTTTATATAATTACCAAGTCTCAATCATCTGCATCAAATAATTGCTGATATATACAAAATGTTTTATACGGAAGGTGTGGCACCACCCATTTTCTCATTGAAACTTCTTTTTGCCGGTACATTTTATGTATGTATCTAGACTCATTATGGTATCTTATATGGAAGGCATGGCCTTAGCTTTACCTCTTAATATGAAAGATATGTGGTGTAAATTATATGTGAATCCATGCAGTGGTCTTTGTGAAAATCCTATTTTAAAAATATTGCTGTTGAGGGCCACCCTAAA
The DNA here is from genome assembly GCA_949775025.1 of Tricholauxania praeusta. Taxonomy (NCBI): domain Eukaryota; kingdom Metazoa; phylum Arthropoda; class Insecta; order Diptera; family Lauxaniidae; genus Tricholauxania; species Tricholauxania praeusta. Next base: position 98,955,842 of record OX459030.1, on the reverse strand, counting down.
TAAAAGTTTTGTAGGCTTAACTATGCCTCTTAATATAAAAGCTACGTAGTGTGAATTCGGTGTGAATCGATTAACCGGTGTTCGCGAAAATGATTTTTTGTATACTAAAAGTATACAATGTTATTCAGCTACTAGTACTAAGCAAACGTTAAGAGTACTCTTCTTAAACAATGGAGTATAAACATATTAGGTATCCATTTCCATTAAAATCAGCGATATGCCAATGAGTGACAATAAATATTTTTAATTTTACTTTTCAACAAAGTAATAAAATATTTTAACGAGAGGAGTATTAAAAACTTAAGCGCAGTTAACGAACAAAATGCAAAATCAATAAAGACGGGCGACTACAAAAAAAAACTCCTAATTGAAATCCCAAATTAATAATCACTAACAAAAATATTTACGTTTAACATGTGCAAACTTAATAATTAACAACAATATGCTAATAAATTGATTTGCGAACAAATAAAATAAAAGAAATATAAACAAAAGTTGTAAAACGTTGATATTTGAGATATACCAATTGGTACTCCGATACCGGTAGCTTAGCAATAATTAAAGTTGTGAGTTAAAAGGGAACTAAAATTAAATACAGCTGTTTTGTTATTTGACAACAACCATTAGATTCAGTCAAAACATCCATGACGGTTATGTCGAGACTCGATAAAATGTTCGTCATTGAAATAATAAACATTTCATTACCAATTCTTCAACAATAATTTTTTTTATCTGTTTTGTTGTTATCATTTATCAATGCTATATGTATGATAGAGTTTAGATTGATTTATTCCAAAAGAAAATTAGTTTTCTACTCATTCAATAGCAATTCTGCACACGAGCGTTTTCCTTTCTTCCAAAATCTACTTTTTCTACCCAAAAAGTCTTCTTCCTCCTTTTCTCAATATCCCGTGTGCAGATCTGCCATCTCGCTCTTATTTCAGAAGAGCAGAGATTCATGAGCAAGAGAAATATAAATTTTATTAAACGAAAATAAAATAATTCATATTTTCCATCAAATCATTTTTTTTAATGACATTTAATTCATAGATAAAATAACTGATAAACTAGGAACAGTATTTTGCTCCAACACGGCCATCCTGCTTAAACATTGCTCTCGATGAATATGATCTAGTTTAAGTCCAAGATCACAAAATAAGCAACAGTAGGCATTTAACAAACAAGAAAAAGAAAACAACATTTTCAAATATAAAAACAACAGAATCGAAATATTCATTAATATTAAACTCCATAACGGTCATCTATTCATGATATAATCAGCCAATGCAGCACATCAAATTCTGTAACAAGAATCATTAGATTATTTTTCAGACTTGACTTTTCGAATCGCAACTCAGAGGCAATCTTAAGCTTATTGCACTACATCTGTCAACGTTATGGCTCAGAGGCAATCTTAAGCTTGTCCACAACTTCAACCGAATGCTAAACTTAATTCCGAACAACATGTCTCAGAGGCAATCTTAAGCTTGTACATGAATTCGACGTCAAAATAAAAATCATTAAACAGAGGCAATCTTAAGCATGCTTATGAATTCGACTCTTATTAGAATATGATAACTGAGTGTTGTAAAATTTACCTTTTTAATTACTAACATGCTTTTCATCTTCGACTTCAGGTATGGGACGAATGACCTCTCTTGCAGCAACAACAATGGTATTGCAGTTCTCTTTCTTCAACTTGTATCGATCATTGGAAAGAACGCCCACTATTTCATAAGGGCCACGATAATAGGCTTGCAATTTCGATTTTCGAATCTGGTTACTACAGTACACAACTTTTTGGCTAATTTTTAATTGAGTTGGTTTACATTTATTCCGATCAAACCTTAGTTTCATCCGCTTAGCGTTTACTTCTGTTCGTTCACGGGCTAGATTGCGTATTGACTCCACGTCGTCGAATTGTGGTTCAATTTCTAACTCTGTTAGAAGGGCGCCAACATCTGGAGAGCGACCTGTAATTCCTGTCAACACCTTCAATGGAGAAAACCCGGTTGTCTTATTAACTGTAGTGTTAAGAACTAATTGTATACGACTAACATAGCTAGTCCATTCGACATTAGTTTCTAAATTAGTTCTTAATAAATTGGCAACAGTATCCACATACCGTTCTACTTGCCCATTCGCTCTACTGGCACCGGGTGCTATTAAGTGATGTGTTATTCCCAGAGGTATGCAAAGATTTTTGAAATCAGAACAGGTAAAATTAGTGCCTCTGTCACTAATGAGCTTTCTTGGAGCACCAAACACTATTACATAGTTATAGAGCATCCTTACAGTTTCAGTAGCTTTGATCGTTTTACAAGGAAATAATATTACAAATTTTGTAAATGCATCAACTAAAATGAAAATATATCGATGATCTTTTCCGTCGAAAGGTCCCATAAAATCTGCGCGCACCACATCAAATGGAATTGGCTTCTTTTCAATTGGATGAAGCTCGCACTGTTTCTTTCCTGACGGTCTATTTAAAGTCAGCGAAGAAATTATTGGATCTGGTGTATCCATTGCTCTATGAAACACGTCTAAAAGTGTATTAACGCGGCTACTTTTGCGTGCATGATGTAGTCTCTCAGATTTGTATAATTTGTGTCGAGACTCTGCTGATTCTTCTCCAAAATAACCAACAGAAAGAACTAAACCCTCTATAATTTCCTTTGAATGAATAAGAACTTTGTGTAAAGTTGCTGTCATTGGCAGCCAGGAATACATGTTTTGAATAATTTTTGCGGTTTCAAAGCAGTAAACTTGAAATTTGTTTACAATTAAAGGAAATTGACAAGACATGCTTATTAAAATTATTTTAAGCCGAAATATCAAGTCCTTGTCAATGCCGGTAATTTGAGAAAACATTTCATTTTCCGCAAAAGCTCGGCGCGCAGTATTGCCATCGTTTGTACTCTCAAAACCACCTACTTTCGGTTTATCTACTATGAGGCCAAGTTTTTTGAAAAATAAATCTTGTATTGATTTCTTTTTTTCCGAAACTGTATTTTTATCATCTTCATTTCTGATTTGCCACTTTTGGATGCCGCACTTGTAACATGTAATACAAATTCAAAGAAACAGGCAACTTCCAGAGGCTTTTTACCCATTTTTCGTAAGCTCTAATTATGCGCACTCTGCCGCAAATAACTAAGACTAGTAGCATCCTCAGTATTTTCCAATAAATATTTGAAACAGCCTCTTCTTTTTCCTTTTTGTCTGTCTTTTGCAACCAGACTTCGAATAAATCAGAATTGCGGAAGAATAAGTCACCTGACAAAAAAATTCATTAAAAAAAAAACGTGCAAAATCGGGCATCCAAATTTCTAAATAACATTAACAACAGTAACATCTAACTAATTAAGAGTGTCATAAGACTAACAAATTCCAACAAAATTTTAAAAGCTTACACAAAGTTGGAAATTTAAAAAAATTTGACAAATCAGGGGTATCACTTCCATTTTAGATTTTTTTCACAGAAAACCAAAATATACTTAAATGTTTTAAGTGAAATTACATTATACATACCATCATCAATATTTTCCATTTTTACTTATTTTAAAAAAAAAACAAATTATTTCAATTATTTCACAATAGTTAAAAAAGATGTAAAAATCACCACTTGTTTGCTTTATCACAGCAGAATGCAAATGCATCAACTTTGACGCATCGCTAAAAAACGGTAAATTATTTTTTCCAAAAACAAAATACAATTTTGTTTGTTTTGAAGTATTCTCCGTTACACTACAACAACAAAACTTAAATAGCAACACTTGTATAAATTAGTTTTTGGCCAGTGAAATGGGCTTTTTGACCTATAGTGCAGTGGGTGAAACCATTACAGTGACAAAACAAAATATGCAGTTTATTTTTAAAAAAACTGATATAAAAACAGCTTTTTTTTGGTTATAAGAATCATGATATCATGTTGCCCTATCCCTATCTCTTCCTTAAGAGTTCAATATACATATCTCCATACCAAATTTCTTCAAATTCGGCTGTAAAAATGCTTTTATCTTCTAAGGGCGTGGCACCGCCCACTCAAAATATGCATATACATATTTACTCAGGATTCCATCTAGCTCCATACTAAATTTCATCAAAATCAGTGTAGCGAATCAACCGTGAAAGTGTTTTTCTCATTAAATGCGGTGCCACGCTCCTTTCAAGTATTTAATAACCTTTCTTAGGGTTTAATCTATTGCCAAACTTAATTCCATCAAAATCAGTCCATTGGTTTAGCCGTGGAAACGTATTTTCCTGTTAGGGGAATGGCCCTGAACAGTGCTCTAGCTAATCAGTCGCTCAACGAATCATTTTATACTAGTATGAATACTACTAATTGTTTTTTGTAAACTAGTGTATAAATATCATAAATATCATAAATATAAAAACCTTGATTTTATTAAAACTTTGTCTGGTATCACCAAGGACTTTACTCACATGCAACAGTTGCTTACTGATGCAAAATTTGCTCATTTTTTAGTGCTATTTTTAGTGCAGAGCAAAACTATTTTCAAGGACGATTTTGTATGTTTTTTTCACGTGTTTCAGCAAACCGCAACCTTGAACTGTGGTAGGCCAAATTCTGCTTAGTTGACATGCAAGTAGTGTCATGGAAAATGCTGTCGTACAAATGACACTTAAGGCCAAATTCTGCGAGGTTGACAGGCAAGTATAGTAGTGTCATGGTACCCATGGGAAATACAGACATAAATTTTTGTCAAACAAATTAAATTACTTGTTTATTTTTCTTAAAATATTATTAAACTTTATTTTAATTTTAAGCATTTTATGATAAAACTTTTTATTTTTTTTTTTTGTGCAAAAATACAGCTACAGTGTTCATCTACAAATATATGCATTTGCAATAGATGTGATTGCAAAATTTTATTTTTGTTTTACTAGAACAAACGGTTTTTTAAGGAATGGTTTTATGTATGCAAAGAAAATTGTTTCCTTACCAATTAACATCAGCTAAATTTATAAACTTATATCAATCCTACTTTAAAAGTACAGAAAATTTTATAAAAAATTTAGCATTAGATTTTATAGTTTAACTTAAAGCGAGTTTAAATTTTCATAATAAATTTAGATTAGCTGTTTATGTCGTTTTTAAGAAGATTTGCTTCTGATTTGTGATTAGATTTTAGCTAAAACTTACGGTCACATCATTGGGATTGCAATATTTTTGTTTTACAATGTAAATAAATTAAGTTTTAGTAATTAATATTTCAAATTCGATAAACTTATGAGACTTCGCAAAAATAGTTAATTGTGTGTGCATTCAAAAATTGTAATTTAACTAAAATTGTTGATCATTGTTCTGCAATATCTTGATATTCTGACGGTTGCCAGACTGAGCATTCCTGTGCATACCATACATTTGACATCTTAAGTCGGTTTTCTATTTTTTTTTTTTTAGGAAAGCAAACGAAAACTTAAGCTATAAAAGTTTGTAATTGAATTCTGCATAAAGAAGCATTGTTATATGCAAGTGCTTCTTTTCAAGCAATACATTATAGAAGCTTGCAGCATGAAAATTTTTACTTCAGTCACTTAAATTTTTCGTCTCTAAGCTGAGTCAATATAAAATTAAAAATTTTACATTGAGTAATGATGATTACACGTAACCGAAACAAAAAATGTTTTTTAAAAAACCTGAGTTTATTATTTTATCTTAAGTTGAACAATAACAATATAAGCAAGTTTATGGAAGGCGTTCTTGTGACTCAAAAAAAATACTCGACTAAAGATATTAATGATATTCAATTACTATGGCCTTAGATATGATAGAATCTTCTAGATAAGACACAATTGTGAGCATCCTTAATATAAAACAATAGCTGTAATTATTTTGATTTTTTCATAAGTCAACGTAAGATGTTATCTCATGCGGGTACAAATTTTTCTTGAAATTTCATGAATTGTAAAATTATAGTGTGTATACAAAATCTTCTTTATATTGACTGTAATCTTAAATTAAAGTCTAAAAACTATATTTGTTAAAAAATTTATGTTTTTTCAAACGAATTCGTATTTTTTGATCTTAAAAAAGCACCGACCCAGTTTTTTCCTTTTCGATCTCAAAGTAATTGAACTTAATGTAGAATAAAAAATTCTAAGAGTTATGGAACCAACAATTTTGTTATAATAAATACTGTTCTTGTTGCTTTTTGTAGCTTTCCACTTAATACGATTTAGATAGTCTGAACGGTATTTTGACAAGTACCCAATTTAATAGTTAGTCAATTGAAATTTTACATTGATCTTGCATTTTGGGTAGGACAAGATTTTTCTTCTGATGTGTAGGGGGGTCAGGGTGAATAATATAAAACTCGGGTTTCGATGTTGAAATGTCTTCATGTGTGCCAATAGATTTATCGCAATCTTGAGAGCCGTAAGTCTCACAAACGTTTTAAAAGACGTTTTTTGTAGAAAATTTAATTCTTTGCAATCTTAATCAAAATGCTTTTTATTGTAAAATTAAAAATTAAAAAATTGAAATTTAAAATGGACTAACATTTTTGAGAAAAACATCATTTAAGTATGCGTTGAATTCGAATCTGAGGTCAAAATTTTTCTGATGGTTTCGGTTTTCGAAATATTTTAACCTTACTTTCCTCATAAAAATTAAAAACATTCAATGGAATAAAATAGAATGCTTTTAGTTTGTTTATAATATTTAATTTTATCAATGTTTCAAATAAAAAAGGATAAGCAAAAGATTATGGTAAGAAATTTAGACTGCAGAAGTGTGCTTTTTTTATAACTTTATCTTTCCTTACTTAAAATATAATAGCAAAAAATATACTTACAATTATGTACAACATATCTTCAAATCATAGGAAATTTTTGGTTTACGTTGTATTTTTTAACAGAGCTAATAAATTTTTCTTTTAGCAGCCTACCTTGAATTGGTGCGTATGCGTGATTTATCTGTAAAAATTTACTTCTGCATAAAGAAAATGTATGAAGCCAATCCAAGTACGAATGCTATTCGAATTTTCGATTTTGACGTGCGTACCGTAGTGAAATTGGCAGCAGAACATTGTCAATTGTTGTTGTTTATCTCTTGTATTGTATGATGTACGCATTGCACTTATTTAAGGTTAACCCACAAAAAATGTTCGTACGCACCAATTTATGGTAGGTTGTTATTTTTAGTTTTTGATATCTCATTATTTCAAACAAAAAAAAAATTTAAAAAGATATAAAAACTTAAGCTAGTATTAATACTACAGCTTGTATTAAAGAATATCGTACTTAAAATGTACATATAATTATTTTAGAATGCCATATGTTTGCTTTTTTATATAAGATCTTGATTCAAGCTGAAATAAAATTCAAAATTAAACAAAAAACTAATTAAGAAGATATTTTAAAATTAACGGGCAATATGAAAGATCATCAAAAATGTCAAAAAACATTGCAAAAATCAGCTTAACTATCAAGTAGTAGATATCAGAAAAATCGATAAAAATCAAATTTTCCCGAAAAATATCTAAAAGGTCGGAAAATATCGATTAGCATAACAAAATCTCTAAAAGTCGAATGGTATTGAAAATCATTTATAAATCGAGATTTATTGAACAGTATCGATAAACATATGTAGATATAGCCGCTAAAGTATCGTGTTGTATTGAAAAACTTTGAAAAAATCAAAAAGTATAGGAATAGATTGAAAAAGAAAATAAAACCGAATAGGTCGAAGAACATCTTAGAAATCAACCAAAGTCGGAAAGTACCGGAATACATCGATGATAGTTGACAAATGCATGTAGAAAAACATCGACTTAGTCATGGAAAAGTCGAAAGGCATTAAATTAATCAAGTCGAAATACATCGTAAACGTCGACAATTAGAAATATATCGAAGAAGTTGAAAAGTTGATTACAATAGAAAATAAACAATTGTATCGACAAAGTCTATAAAAGGTAAAACATCCAAAAACATAAAAACTCGATAAGCTTTCGCACATCGAAAAGTCGATAAGTGTATCGGCCAGTAAGGAAAACTTCGGAAGGGCAAGGTTAAGTTAACCTAACCTATCCACGGAATGGCAACAACCCTCGTAAAAAAATCGTAAATAAACACTATAACTAATCAAATATAAGTCATTGTTTCGCTTACACAGCCTCCTATGAATGAATTTTTTAAGTTTAAGTGTTTCTGTACTAATCTACTTGGTGATATAACAAGAACGACACTACAATTGGTAAAATCGGTTTAGGAGCTGTGAGCCTTTAATTGGTTTTATGATCATCCGCCTATGTACTTCCGTTTTACTAGGTTCAGTTAAATATGTGTATATGGCTGAAAAATCTCAAAAAATGGCTGTAGGAGTTACTAGGAGTAGGGTGGCTCTAAACACTATGGAAAACGATGAATAAATCCTTTTGGTAGGTTCTCTTTTAGCCATTTGGGTGATGATATAATTTATTCTTCAACTTTTATCAAGTGACCTAAGCGAAAATTTGGAAGTAAAGAGGTCTTTACATAAACTTACAGAAACTGTAGGGCTTTTCACACACGACATTGATCCCGTAGTGAAGGTGAGAATGCTAGAAAAGATTTCCAGATAAGGTATATATGATGTTGACGAGAACTTAAAAAAAATTCCTACCTAAAAAAAGGACCACATTTAACTTCCAAAATAGGAGTTGAGATTTAGGAGCCATTAAGTATACGCATGTTTGTTTGCAAATGGTTAAATTTGATTTGCAAAAATTTGAAGTTACTTTGCAATGGACTGCCATTAGTTTGCACCGTATAAAATTAATTAGACGAGAACTGGATCCGTAAAAACAACTAAAATAAAAGTAGTTAAGTTTGTGTGAATTGGGTCAGTATTACTAGGATAACCTCATACAATGTATTATGGTTTACAGTTTAATGCCTATTTTATAAAATTTTTCTGCTCGGGTTGTTATATTCTAAAAAAGTTTCGTTGAAAACTTAAAAGTCAAACATACATTTGCTTGCTTAATAATAATCAATGATATGATTTTACTTTATCTACTTTATATCCTTTGTAACGAATCAAAAATGTCTTTTCATAATTTACAAGTTAAATTAATATGATTTAATAACAAAAACAGAGGTTTAATAAACCTTTCTTCTTGAAGGTTCGACATAGTCAACTATTTTCACGTGTCATGGAAACAACGTATGTTATAATTGACAAACAGTGCATGCAGACAAAATAAATGATTCATTTATTGATGAATTATATTTACACCGCGACTACAAGAATATTTAGTTTTACTTTTCTCCATTTAACATTTACTATTGATGTACTAATTCAAAAATAAAAAATTCATTCAAGGAAAAATTAAATAAAATTTATTGTTTAAGTAAAACACAGTCGGTATTTGTCCGACACATATCGCAATTTTAACATTCACAAAAAGCTTTTTTATGAGAAAAATTTGGAATCGCTGTACACAAGCTTCTGAACCGAAAAAATATTTAAAAAAAAAACGGTTTAGTTTGGAGAAGCAGGGGTTACACTTTTCTAATAATTCGATTTTTTTATATTTGTATTCTATTCGTACACCTCAAAAAATTTACTTTATTTTTACATTAATTCTTAAAAAATAATATCGGTTCGCAAAACTTGGAGACTTGCTGATTCTTTACACAAATTTGTTCAAGTCTGAATTCAATTTTATATAGTTTTTTTTATCAACTACCAAGTACGTTTATCTCTTTTGGAAACATCAAAACTGAGGACTGCATCGTATGACCCTTTTTCCAATACATATAAATACTAACATAGTGTCTAGTTTGGGCACGATATGACACCATCTATAGCGATACTGTGAGGAAAACGACTTTAATTGTAGTGCAGTGATGCACACATTCAACGAAAAGTTATGGGAACCCAATATAACTATTAAATCGAATTTGACTTACGAATTGCATTGTTTTTCAAATTCAAATATACATATCAGCGGATGAAATGCAACAATATCAAAGGGCTTGGATTAAATGATTAGCTTACTAGATAATTATTCGTCCAGCATCAAATCAGCAAATCACAATCATGTTTTATATTTTTTTGAGATTACCGTTGATTTTCTTCTATTAAAATTAGATTACGTCCTCGATTTTGATCAAATGTCTTCGAAAATCTTTGAAGTCTCGATTTTTTGAAAATGCAATGATATTGAGCACTTTCTTTTTTTTTTTTTTTTGTGCTATCATAAACTTTGGGAAAGAAAACAAGTTTTCGAGAATTTTTTAGTGTTTTGTGGTAAGGATTTAAAATTATTCTGAGCTTCCAGTATGTAATGTAAACGGTGTCGTTAAATTTCTGCTACATTTTGTAATTTTTTTAATCTACTTATAAACATACATGAAATAAAAAAGTTCACAGAATTCAAACTGCAAAATTTAGTTAAAATACGCAATGCTGAAGTTTTTGTCTATTATTCGTAGAAAATATTATTTTTTATTATATCGTCAGTCCTAAGCCAAGTCCACTAAAAGCCATATACAGTATATAAGACTAGCGTGATTTTGGTGTAGTTCCGACGATAGTTTTTTTTAGATTAAATTCACATAGAACCAAGACCTATTAACAGGAAAAAAAAATCATAATTTTTCATATAATAAACGACTCAAATGTATAAAAAACAAAAATAAACTGTAATATAGTAGGTATAATGTCTAGATGCTTTGGTTTAAATTCTATAAGAGTTACCAATTTTATGCATGTTTTGTTCAGCTTTTCTTCTCTCACTCTTGTGATCTTTTAATACAAACTAGTCTTTTTCATAATACGCAAAAATTCATCCTGATCCACTTCACCGTCATTATTCAAATCTGCTTCATCAATCATTTCGCGCAGTTCCTCATCCGTCAGTGTTTCACCCAACTCTCGAGCAACGCGCTTCAGATTTTTAAATGAAATTTTTCCAGTATCGTCATCATCGAAAAGACGAAACGCTTTGAGTATCTCCTCTTTAGTATCCTTTTCGGCCATTTTCATAGTCATGAGTATCAGAAAATCATTAAATGAAATACGTCCAGTGCCATCTTTATCGATTTCAGCAATCATACGTTTAATTTCTTCTTTCTTTGGTTCAAAACCCAGCGCACGTATGGCGACTTTCAGCTCCTTGACCTCAATGAAGCCGGTACATTCATTGTCGAAAAGATCGAATGCTTCCTTAATGTCGGCTTTCTGCTCGTCGGATAGTTCAAATTTAGGACCAGACTTTTTTCGTCCGCCACCAACAGTTGTGGTGCGTTGTGTTTTCACAGTACCTTGTATGGATGGTGAAACAACAGAGATGGAAGTTGCTGAAGCTGCGGAAGGGCGATCCATTTTCACAGGAGTCTTATCGATTCTGGGTAAAAATAACATGAAGCATTAAAAAAATTTGCGCATTTTTAAATAACAAAAAAAAAATTACCAAAATTTATTTATGTGATGACGCTGTATTGCCACGAGCTCTTTTAACAAAACTCCTTTTTTTTACTTTAGGGCAGTTTGTTGTTGTCAGCGTTACCTTGATTTTTCACGTTACTGTGTATACCGCGCACACAATTTAATTATGCTATGGTTGTCGTTGCTATTTGATTGTTTCACTAGCAACTCTATTTTAGAAATGCATCCACATCCTTTGATTAACTTTTCCGTTTAAAAATTTCCGATTTCCTTCTCGTAGTTTTTTTTTTTCACCAGCTGACATTAAATTCAGCGTAGTCCTGTTTTTTTTTTCAACGAATGTCGTTTCACGTTCTTATAGTTTTCCACCCCCAATTTCATAAGAAACCATGAAAAGCAGAGAATAACAAAACAGGTGGGTTTTTTTTTTGTTACTTTTTTATGCTTTAATTTTCTTTCGATTTTTTAATTTGTGGCAATTTGTTTGGCATTCGCTACAGCAACAACTAAAAACAGCAGCTGTTTGTCACAAATTGACGGCTTTTTGTTGTTGTTATTTGTAGCCATTGCTAGATGGCACTTTGCTATTGTGGTGCGAATATTTGCTAAATTTGAAGCTGTGTTTCATGCATATCGCTAACGAAAATAAAAATTAAATTTGAAATCAAAAGGCTTAAAGGTTTACTTTAGCAGCCATTCTCCAATTTGGAGAATGTTTTCGATAAAACACGTCTAAGTAAATCGAAAATGTTAGATAAAAAATCGATATCTCGTTTGGCTTTCGAGATATCGTTACTCAAAAATTTGATTTTGATAGTACCATTAGAATTAATATTACCGTAGCGCCGCGATCAACGATGGTTTTTAATGTAAAAATACTGTGACTGCTAAACTAGGTATTGGAAACATTATAGATTGATCCGCGGCCGAAGGCCACCGCGAAACCGGTGTTGGATTTTTGGGAGTTTTAAGTCCTGAGTCTCGGCCGAAGGCCGCCCACTTACCCCAACTCTTATGAAAAGTACTGTGACTAGAAAACTAGGTGTTGGATACATTATAGACATCGTCAGATTACGGCGCCACGGAAATCGTAATTCAAATGGTACTATCAAAATCAAATTTTTAAGTATCGAAATTTTGAAAACCAAACGAGATATCGATTTTTTTTCACATGACATTTTCAACTTATTTTGATGTGTTCTATCAAAAAACATCGTAAAATTGCCGGCACCACAGAAATCGTAACCGTGCCGGATCTAGTCATTGGAAGTTGCAGATATAGCTTTTGTAAAAAATAATATAAGTGAGAAACCCCTAAATATAGTATATCAAAAATATGGGTATCATAAGATAGATAGATAGCCTAAAATAATAGTTAGCAAAGTCTTGAAACTTAACCTATAATTTTGGAGATAAGCCGATTTTTCTGAATTTTTGACCAAATTTTTTTTAAAAACCGTTATTTATTCCAAAAAATGAGTTAATAACCTATACTTTCTTTAGAATGTTGAGAAAGCCTGATTTTTTTTTACTATAAATTTATGTATTATTTGCATATTTTACCAATTTTTTCCGAAAAAAGCAAAATCACTTTGGTGAATTTTGGTATTAAAATATTTGGTAATTATTTTCTTTAGCGGTCTTACTGCCAAATTTTTTTAATGTTTAGTATGTTCTACAGTTCATTAAGCCTAATTTCCATGATATCTTTCTTGATCCCACATCAGGGATATCAAATCAAATTTTTGTAAGAAAGAAAAAGAATGCGAACAGAACCTAATGCGCTTGGAGAATAGGAGAGTGAATAGCATACATTTGCTATCTTTATAGCATGTGATGTCCTCCCTGATATTTGATAAGATAAGTTCAAGAAAGATTACATGGAAATCAGGCATTATGCTAATGAAGAATATATGCATATATTGGGCGCAGAAACGACTCTTTCATATTTTTTTTAGCTTGAAAATCTCTTACTTCCTATAGTGTATCCAACACCGGCTTCGCTAGCCGCAGTAATTTCACATAACAGTTAGGATAAGTGGGCGGCCTTCGGCCGTGACTCAGGCTTTACATCCTCCAATATGTCCAACACCGGCTTCGCAAAGAACATAAAAATTTGACTATCGAAGACTGGAAAAGAGTAATTGGTCAGATAAAACCAAAATTAATCGATTCTAGTCAGACGGTAAAGAATATTACTGGCATCGATCCAATGAGAGAATTCAAAGGCATTAAGTACATACTCATTTACAATGAAATTTGAAACTATCACTTGTAAAATATTTTCTTAAAATACATACATACTTTTCAATTTTGTCTAGTTTCATTCTAGCCATTTAGCCATTTGGAAAATTTTCTTTTGATTTTTCGAGATGCTCCAAAATTTGGAATCTGCCAACTTGAAAATCATTGCAGCCCAATTCCAGTTTCATATCTTTCACACAGCGTGCGCATTTTTAAGAGGATTTTTGAAAAAAAAAAAATTGAAAATGTTTACACTAATAGAAAATGCTAGCTAATTCTTTTTTAAAATTGGCTACTAAATTTGAACTTTAGCGAAAACTTAAAACCAAGCTGTCCAGAGCTACTAAAGAGTGCATTTTTAGGTTACTTTTAAACATAATATCATGGATAATATAATGGACCCAAAAAAAGAATGTTTGAATATAGAGCATTGATAGTTCCGTATCAAAGGCTTACTCGATCTTAAAGGGAATAGCTAGCTATCCCCTTCTATACGATGATATGGAATATATTAAATTCATTTAATTTTATTTCTACTGCCACCTCAAGCCTTGCTCTCCAAATTTAAATTAAAACACTTGAAACCTCTTTTCGATAGCTTGACCTTTAAATATCTTCTAACATTAAACTAGTTCGATGAAGACAATTCATACATCCTTTATATGATCACAACAATACTATTTTTAAAAGTTTCATTGGGTGAAAATGTTTGTGCAAAAGCCAGGTTTTTTGTTTAGAGTAACTGCTTTATTTATGATACATTCAAATCGATAAAAACGAATTTAATTAAAATATCCCAAACGTTTAACTTCACCAATCAAAGCGGTTATGGAATCCAAAGTCTCTTCTCCAGTAGGGACAATTTTGGAAGCATCCAATTCGAATTGCCTTGCGCCAACAGATTGTGGGCGCAATTCGTAAGCGAATGACATCTTAATTCCAGCCTTATCATACGTCCAGTCAATACTACTACCGGAAGCGACACCCATTTTTTTTATAATGCTACCAGCACTGTATTCAGTGCCATATCGTTTTTTAATAGCTGCAACAGCAACATTAGATATTTGTTCGAAGTCCTTAATATTTGGCGACACTTCTGCAGTATATCCATAGGGATACATAAAAACTTGACCAGCGGAATGGAACGCGATATATAACTGAATCTTTTCCTTCAACGAGGCAATGTAATTGGACAAAGACTTTATTTCAATTTCAGAGAAAGCACTTGGACCGGCATAAATTTGGGAGCAAACATTGCTACTAGAGCCAACTTCATTCCAATGAACTCCCCAGTTGCGATTGGGATCAGCACCAAAGCAGCTGCCATATGGAGCACGAGTCTTGCGCCACATGCGATCCTTTGCGTGTGTATAAACATAGCCATCAGGATTGGCGTGTGGGAAAATATACCAATCGTAATTCTGTGCAATATCTTTAGTAGAGCTAACATTTGAAGTTAACAATTGGTTAATAATAAATGTAGCAGTTGCTGGAGAAATCCATTCACGTGCATGAATACCAGCTTCGATGAAAATACCCTTATTTCCTGGCTTATGTGATATTTTTATACCCAAAATGGAACGATTCTCATAGGTTCTGCCAATTTCGATGACTGTTACAATTTTTGGGTATTGTTTGGACAACGATTTCAACCAATCGTAGGTTTCATCTAATTCATAGTACTTAGCCCAGCCATAGTCATTTGCAGCGCGTGAAAATGTTACTTGCTCGTTCTTCAATTGGCTCTGAAAATTACGTTCGATCAATTCGTTTTTGATTTCACTGATCTCCAACAGTTGTAAAAAGTCAGGCAATTTATGTGGTGCTACGATAACGTCAACATCTTGATCAACGAAATTAGCGCCTTGCAGAAATATTACCGAATCTGTGTTACGTTCCAAGTTCTTGAGCACTGTTAGTTCTGCTGGGCTTGAAGGAATCACCTTGTAAACACGGTAGTTATCGTAACGTGCACGTCCATCATCGAAAGCAAGAGCTGAGTTCAACAGGCAGAGTCCCAGTAGTAGGCAAAGTTTTAAAGACATGGTTAATGAAATACTTATTTCTGTTTGAATTCAAACCGATTTCGGGTATTTATATAAAAGTTTTCTATTTTCCTACGTCATGATCTTTCGAACTAATTAAGTTGAGGAAGTGCATTTGTTTTCTATTGATAAGACTGATTGAAATGTCTCGCTGAGATTTATTTTAAGAGCTCTAACTTGAATGTACATAGCTTTATACATATATGTAGATGTATGATTGATTTATATATCTACAGTAAAAGTTATTGACACTATCATCTTAACAACCGGTTTTATACGTAAGAAGAAAATCACTTTTTTTAAGAATATTTATGCCTTCACTAGGTTTGCTCCGAACAAAATTTCGTCTGTTGAATCGATTAGTGAAATTGAATATTATATATTATTCTCGTAATACTCCACAACAAATAAAAGGAGATTCAAGTTTTTTTGTCGCTAAGGCATAGGCTGATTAGAATAGCTTTGTGGCTTACAAAAACTACATACATGTTAGAAGCAACTTCGGCGCCACCTTTTAAAGTTCTCTAAGGATTGAAAATGGCTGATATCGGTACTTATACTAGGTATAACTTAATCAGGTTCTGAACACAGTATTGTCAAATTTCGACATGAGGCGTGGAATCTCCTGTACAAGCGATAAACTTTAAAACGCTATACTGACAGAGTTATTTAAGGTAATGACAGCAAATTTCACACACAAAGTAGGAATAAATCGGTAAAGCTCAGGGGAATAACTAGGCGATTTTCTACAGTAGGCGTGTTAGATACATTTTGAATAGAAAGCGTGGCACCTACTACGTAAGTATGTATATAATTATAAATTTTGGAACTACATATGTATGTATGTATATACCGAAAGGATAGTGCAACTAAGTTCTACACTTATACTAGGAATGCTTTGAGAAAGCAGACAATTACTAAGCTACCCCTCGCTCCCTAGATTTTTGGCGAGTAATAACTTTTGCCGGCAAATATTTCTTTTTTTCGAAATTAAGATATTCAACATGTATATATTTTCTTCGCCTACCCTTGATAAAAATCTAACAATCAAAATATTAATATTTTACTTAATTCAATAAATATTTCCCATTTAGATATTATCCATAAATTACAACTTCACATCAGCCAAGTTCAAGCATATACATTCAAGTATGTACGTTTAATATTTGAAATAGCTCAATAACATGAAATATGCATATCTACACTGAATCTGACAATTAGTAGCGTCAACAACTGTAATTAAATTAATTTAATTGATCTCTGAACTCTGTTGTACCAATACGACAAATGGAAATTTTACAAAAGCTCAGCTTGAGCTAAATGGAAGCAAATTTAAAAATGAGCTGCGTTAAACATTTGGATGGAGCACCAACGACCAAATGAACAAATCTTCGTTTAGTTCAACGGCTAAGAAGCTTATGAAAAACCCTTTTTTATGAGGACTGGCTTTAAATTGTAAAATTATTTTAAGACTATAAAATGCTTCCCTAGCTGTTGCACTTTTTTAACATTGAAAAGTTATATAGGAACAAATGGTGAAATCAGCTGAAAGCCAAGAAAATCCAGTTTTTGTGGGATACTATTGTACACGCAGAAAAAAAAGTGCATATGGACTGGAAACAATTGAATACAAGATAGTCACATAGCGTAAGTACTTACCGCCCAAGGCGAATAACTAATATGTATATCACATGACATGGAACAGGAAACATTTACTTAAAAAGTCATTCGGATTTTGGTTTGAAATGTAAAAACATTTCTAAGGAACAGATAAGTTTTTGCTATAATATTAAAATTTGGAATTTTTGATCAACACAAATTTTTGTGTTAATATTACGAGCACCATTTTGTCGCCCCCCAAGCCTTTGCGCCCGGTGCGACCCAAGCTACTGACAAAAACGATTATTTTATTTCCTTCATGGCCTGGCCAATGTGACTTTAAGATTATTTTCTTATAAGAGTTGTCACACCCAAGCCACTTTTTTTTTCTTTTGCGTGTTTTCATATAAAGGAATAATGTAATACTTTGCTTCAGATTCAGGTACCACGGCCACCTAAAGAAGTTCCCAAGTTTTTTGTCTAAAATATATTTTCGTCAAACTTACTGTTTCTTTTTTTTTGTGGAGTTTCCCTTAAATGCCTGAAACACAATTAAGGCAGCAGGCAGGAAAAAGTGCAATAAAATATAACCGAGTCAGCTACGGCATATAGATTTTTTTTATATACTTAAATCAATTTTGTTATAAGCTTCATAAAAATTTTCAAGAAAATTTATTTTTGATTGTATGACAGCCTCAATGCAATTTATTTACTTTGCTGCCTCACTGGAGCTATTTCTAATTGGGCAACAAATGGCCGAGCAGTAAAGCGAGTTGCTATTCGTCTCTTTATTTCCCTCAATGCGCTAAGTGTTCTCTTTATGTATGTCAGTGTCAGGCAAACCTACACAGATGCATATACCAATGCATCGCTGTGTGTGCATGAACTAATAAACTACACCATGAGAAATAATGAAAATATAGCGCTTTTACACCGTCTTGAATAATTCGTTAGTCGTTAGTCGTTATTCGTTACTTTTTTATTTGCACATATTTTGTTTTTGTAAAATTATCGAACTGTCGGACTAACGAGTAACGAAGTAACTAACTGCCATGTCTAATAGTTTTCTATTAGTTAATTATCAAAAAAAAAAGTGCAAACTTAAAAAATAAAAAAATTTATAAGATTTTATTAGATTTGCGCCTGTGTGTGGCATTTTCGTGTTTAAATTTAAAAGTTTGATTTACTTTTCAGGCTAAAAACACAAAAGCAGTTGTTACTGTCGGGTTAGCAAAACAAAAAATTTTACAGCATTACTAACTAACGATTTATCAAACTAACGAGGCCGGTGTGAATATCACTAATATAAAAAGCATAGCATTATTATTTATGTTATTAAATGTCACTAATATGAAGAAATATAAGTTAAAACTGCCGCGAAGGATTGCAGAAACTCTCGAACCGAGCTTGTCTTCATATATACTCGTTCACATTTGAGATTGAAGGTTTGTCAGCAACCAGCGTTTTCTTTAACATCAATATTTTTTTTTTTACCATGTACACAAAAAACAGCTGAGCGTAATCGAGTCGAGCCGTATCGTATTTCGCAGCATACACAACGAGTATATGTACACGCAGCCTCAGCTTGAGCTCTGCCGCAGTTGCCCGTTAGCGGCAGAATGCCTGATACTGCAATATGTTGATGTATCTTGCTGCTCTACAATTTAACTGCTACTGTCTCTATTGTGTTTCAGACATATTGTTATTAATTTTAGGTGCTGAGTGTCGCCGTACCGCAGGGGTGCCAATCTGGAAAGGGTCTGGTCTTGTTGAATTATTTATTTGACTGGCAAACAGGTTCCCCATAGAAATAAAGGTCATGTAAACGTATAAGATGGTTCATTTTGATCGAAAACTTTTGGGACGGCCTTGGTGTTGAGTTAGCTAAGAGCGCTCAAAATCCTTTTAAGCGACTCTTAGCTCACCTAATTTTTTTTTTTTTTTTGTAAATTATGTTCAGAATTTGAACAAACTTCATAGGGACATATGAAAATATCGCACACTTTTAAAGAAAATATTCTTCATCAGAGGACCATGAGAATTAAGTGGGATTAAGTAATCGACGAAAGTTTTTCTCTCCTTATCATTACATATCTCATATCATATCTATCCAAACATCATATAGGAAAGTTGAAAGTTTTTCTCCCAGTGTTTTTTCTCTTGCATGCCATTAAAATCAATTTAATGACGTTTTCCTGACTATAAACTATTTACCAGCTGATTTTGTTGGCAACACATCAAACAGCTGGTTAACAAACACATGATTGCGAATACATATGCATTTTATTGAAGGTATAATCCTTGCAATTTCAATGAAGCTAAAAATGAGGATAGAAGAGATAATGATAAAAATAAAAAGTAAAAATAAACACGCACGGTTTCAGTTAAAGAACTATTAAAATTTTTACGCTTTATGCTTTTTGTAAGAACAACACAGTACAAAATCCATAAGCTGAACATCGAATATTGAATGTCGATATCCACCTTAGTACAATGAATGTGGTCGTGTGGTTTTTGGTCGTCTCTGGACTGAAAGGTGTGATCCTTTTTCTTCGCTTTAAGTCAAGTGCTGTTGGCTGCATTTTCCATGTCGATGTATCTTAGGACAAAAAAAGGCATTACTTTTTTCTTGAAAGACGGCTGAAGGACGATTGATACTCTATCTCCGCTCCGAAGCTAAGATTAGATAATGATATTTCCCTCATCCCAAATGGAAGGAACCGTTTCTCTTTGTTTTTTTTTTTTTTTTTCTGCTTTAAATAACATTCTTGCAGAGTACGAACGTTACAAATTCTTACACATTTCCAACATTAGGGTCGAGTGGATAGAAAATAATTTTCCGGCTACTAGAAAGGTCTGATCATGTTCTGAGGCCTTGACGCAACCTATTATGAAAAGTCTTGACACTTATTTTTTTTTTTTTATATTAAGAAATAAGATTTTTATTTATAATATCTCTTTGAAGTTAATATTGAGAAAAATTTTCTTTTAGACTTTTGAATTTCTTCGAACGATTCACTTTTAAATCATTTCAAATGTGTTTTGATTGTAAAACAATAACGTGAAGGAACTTTTGAAAAATAATGGTTGCAATTTTTGGTTCAGTCTCGTGCCAATGTGACAATTAAAAAAGTTCATGTAAATTCCTCAGAAGATATTCCATATAAACGTATAACCGCAAACCGTTCAACAAAATTATCAACAATTTCCGGGTGCTAATTTTAGTAAACATTTCTGAATTGGCGAAATGAAGCTTGGAGAAGTCTCACAAGTAATAAATAAATATACACTTTCTCAGGGTCTGACATGAAACGTTAAAGAAAATCATGCCTAGGAGATGCTATGTCAGAGAAGGGGACGTTGGGAAAATATCTCAACAAAGAAATGAGCCTCAAAGTACTCCAAGAAGCCTGCTGAACTAAAAAACTTCTACATGGAGGGGGAAGAAACTTCAAACAAAGAATATATAGACTGTAAATATTGTTTAAAAGGCTTTGTCTGCACTGAACACACCTATATCAAGTGAAGAAATACAAGGCTTAAATGATTTAAGAGGGTGTGCGACTCACAGACGTCAGATTGAAACCTTTACTTGGGATATAAGATGATGACTAACATTAGTTAATATGCATTTAGCTTACTAGAAAGGTCTATCAGTATTAAGGAATACGAAATGGTGAAATTGTTCAGCTAGTTATCTTAAATTTATTTCGGTTAAATTTAAAAAAAAGAGTTTTCTTCGATTAAAACGATATCAAAATACTTTGTGTAACAGCATGGCATTTCAACTCTAAATTCTACATAAATATATTGATATTGATAACCGATTCTATTTAAACTCATTTTATTTTATTAAAATAATAAAAAAATTGTTCTACCTATCAACACAAAGTTGTTGCTTGTTCACAAGCTCTCTCTTTTATTTAAACTTAATAATTTTTCTACAAATGACGATCTTGGCAAAAGAAAACTATTTTAAGATTCATTCATAGTAATTGAAAACAAATTATATCACAAATGGAGAAATATGTGGGGGTCTGAAATAACATATACAGAACTTATTATCATCAAAGTCATATGTCAACTTTTATCATTCACTTCATTTAGTTTAAGTGAAATTGAAATGAACAATTGAATGAAGCATCTTATACTGTTCAATATCGATCAACAAATGATCGAAATTAAGTATCTATGTGAGTTGCAAAGAATCAACATCATCATGATCACTTGTATACTGACTTGCTGGTTGAATATCATTCAGTCAGTCAGTTTAGCAAGATCATGGTAAAAACTTTGGCAGTCATTCTTTGAACGCGCTCGGTGCTGGTGTTAAAGTTAAAACCTATCGTTCGTAAGGTTTAAAAATTTCACCTCATAAAAAAGGAAAATACAAAGTGCGACAATTCGAAGGAATAGCAAGGATAATTTGTGAAAAAATTTCGACTGTTATTTTTTTTTTTATTTCAAAAGTAAAACATACATACTGCATTACAAATAAAATAAAAAAAGGATTCTAAAGTAATGAAAAATATACATACGTTTAAATATATGAATATATGGAGAATTTAAAAAAAAAATTAAATTTTGGTGAACATTTTTTTTATGACTTAAGTGGCTGCGATCCGCTAGCACCTCATCTGGTGAATTTTGAAATAAAAAAGTGCGTATCTTATAGGTCACGAATTGGTCATAATTGGTCAGTTAGTCCGATTAATTGGTCAGTAATAGAAAGTTTTTAAAAATTTTTTGAAAATTTCAAGGTCATCTGAAGATTTTGGCACCTCATCTGATGAATTTTGATATAAAAAAATATGCATCTAATAGGTCACGAACTAGTCATAATTGGTCAGTTAGTCCGATTAATTGGTCAGCAAGAGAACATTTTTTCAAATTGTTTTAAAAACTTCATGGTCATCTGAGAATTTTGACACTTCATAAAAGGACGAAAAAAAGGAAGTTAAGAAATCGATAGGATTTTTAATGCTGACAATTGGTCTGCAAAAATCTTATAAGTGGTCATGCATAGAACATTTTTTAAAAATACAAATGACTTTTCTATGATACAACCCATGCAGGTACCTCGACTGTTATATCAGGTTGTCATGTAAATCAATTCATTTTTAATTACTATACTTATAATATGTTGTTACATGATGATTTAAAATTGGTCAGCCAAAACAAAAAATTGGTCAGGCTTATTAAATAAGATATAAGTAAAAATGTCTGCGTAACCTCAAACATTTCGGAAGTCTGATGTGATGATTCGATTTTGAGGCCGAATTCGGTTTCAGCGCAAAAAATTACTTCGGAGAACGATCTTTAAAAAATGTATTACTCGAATTTACCTCATTTAAGCTTGAGTTTTGGCCCGTTTTCGAGGATTTATCATTTTTCTGAGGAAAAATACCGGAACATCGAGACTAGGCAGAATATCTGAATATGCTGAAGAATGTTAGACTAAGAAAAAAATGTATTCCTCGAGTTTACCTCACTTAAACCCAAATTTGCGCTGTTTTTTCGCTGTTTTCAGCGAGTTTTTTTATGTTACCAAGCTACCCAGCCACAGTTTCGCAAAACAACTATCAGCATCGTGTTCAGTACACCCGAAAGCCCGTATCTTATGCAGAATTATCTTTTGGGAAGAGTTATAATCCCTCGCAAATAAAAAAAAATGAATTTAATTCATAAATCGGACACTAGCGACCTCTAAATATCAATATTTTTTAATGAAATTTTTCAGGGCTTCATTTTTTTACATAACACTAATTACTTTTCATAAAAACAACATATAAGTTGAAAACTCGATTTTTTTGGTCACACTAATGTAGATAAGTCAAAAAACCATTTTAAAATGAGTTTTAATACCTTTTTTTTAGCATCAAAAATTGATATTTTTAAAAAACTATTTTTAAAAACTTTTTTTCTTAAACTAAGTACATGAGACTCTCTATTTAATAAGATAACTGAAACAAAATTTTTCATCTTCAAATATTTAATGGGGACCGTTTAGAAAAAAAATGGAAAATTTTTTCATAAAATTTGTGTTTAACATCATTTAAGTCCACGAACGCACACAAATAAATCAAAATAGTGTATGAAAGATGTATTAGCCATTTAATTTTACATCGAAATGTCCTGGGTCGATCCAAATGTGCACAAAAACGGATGCGAATTCGTTTGTGCGCATTCCGTTTTTTACAAGTAAAACGAATTCGTTTCGGATTTTGTTTTTTGTAAGTAAAACGAATTCGTTTCGAATTCGTAACGAATTCGTAACGGACTTCAAATACGAATTCGTTTTTTGTTCGTTTCGAATTCGTAATGGACTTCAAATACGAAATCGTTTCGAATTCCGTTTTTTCGAGAGGAATTTCATACGAAAACGAGTTCGAAACGAATTCGTAACGAAATCCGTTTCGGATAAATAGTACGAAGAAACGAATTCGTTTGACACACTGGGCTATCACCAAAAATCGTTTGTTTTACAGTTGTAGATCGATAAATAAAACTCATTTTAAGTTAATTTTTCAGCTTTTGGGTCAAATGCGACTGGCCTGTTTCCAAAACAAACACTAAATTTTTTTTCATATCTTCTTTTCCACCGCCATTCTATAAGAAAAGGCTTGTGGAGCGAAACAAATCACACTTTTGCACATATCATATCATGTGACATGTGGATGCTCTAATGTACAACTATCTTAATTGTGATACGCAGGTATTTTTTATTTATGTCTTGTTCAATACGCCTGACCAACTTTTTGATTGGGCTGATCAATTTTAAGTCATCATGTAACAACATATTATAGAAATTAAAAATTAATTGATTTACATGACAACCTGATATAACTACGGTGACCATAAATTTAAATTGAAAAAACAGAACAAAAATTGTGTTTGTAGAAACATATTTTTTTATATTGAAAGTAACAAAAATTCACAAAAAAAAAAATCAAATTTCATTGGCTTTGATCTTAATTAAAAATACTGCCGAACTAAGCGAAAAGGGCGTATCTCAAAAAATTTCGTTTCGAAATAATTGATGTTTTGCTTATGTTAATTTATTGAAATACCTTTAAAATTGGGATGGAGAAAATTTTCTTACGAGATTTGTTATATGTTTGAACTAAGGCTCCGGCATTTGGAGCATTCAATTAGACAAGCAATTTCTTAAGCTATCCGATGTCATAAGAATCTCAGATATATCTTTTTTTGACATACGCCCTTTTCGCTTAGTACGGTAGAATAGTGTAACAAACATATATGCACCAAACATTTAATAATGTTTTCCTGATTTTGTAAATATTACTTAAGCTCTAAGCAGTTAAGATCAAAGTTGCACATCGTTATTAAAATAGCTTTTACAGTCTCAATTTTCATATGGAACTTTTCGTCAGTCCATATATTGCTTAAAATAGAAATTATCCTTTCGGTGGAGGCATTTGAACCCGGTAAACACAAACTTAATTCTACTATGCTTAAAATATTTTGAAAAGGTATGAAATTTTTTTTAAGATATTGAAATATTTCAACCCATTTATTCTAGCTCTCCACCATCTGTCCATTCCTTTAGTATCTCACAAGTCGCATAACTTTTAACACTCGTAAGCTCATCAAATAGTTGGCTGTAATTAATTTTAATTCGGCTACTCTTTCCCATAATATATGTCAAATGTCTTTCAACGTTATTCGAAGATGGCATTGTACGCAACAGTACCCATTCCATCACTTCAACCTCTTAAAATGCATTATCCAACTGATGTAGATAATTTAATGCAATTCTTATAAAAACTTTTGACACTATTTTTGCAGTTCCTGTTTTTTCTAACTCCGAAATTATTTTCTTGATCATAAAAAGTAAACAAATTTCATCTCTGCGTTCAGCGAATAACCAGCAAAAATTTGGGTTCAAATCCAAACCGAAAAACTTAGCGTCACGGTAATTACATTGCACAATCAGCTTTTTGATAGAGATTGCTAATTGATATCGGTAACAACTTACATATCTATCAGCAAAGGGTTGACGTTATTAGAAATAGACTGTAGATCAGACATGGGGGTAATGCATTACTTTAAATTTTCCATTAAACTTTAATGGTAATGGAAATTTTTCCATTATCATTAAACTTTAATGGTAATTGGAAATTTTTCCATTACCATTAAAAATTAATGGAATGACTTTTGCAGTCACGTGGTTATTTGATTGTTTCAATTTTACTCACTGTTATTTTAAAGTATCAATTGATATCGTAACATCAGTCAAAGTAATACGTGTGTTTTAAAAATAAGATATAACCATAAGCAAATTACAAAAAAGCTTAGAAAACTGCGGTGACCGGAAGAGATCAAAAAATAAACAGCCCAAAAACTAGGCTATAATATTATATTAAACTCAGAAAGAACGGAAAATTGGTATAAAATAGCTTATTATAGTTTTACAAAGAATTTGCTCCATTGTGACAGTATTAAAAACCGACTTTTAACCAGAATACACCTACTCCATAACTACTCTTTCAAAAAAATTTGGTTTTTACTCCTAAGGCTTATAAGCAATATCATGGAGGGAACTTTAATTCAGCTTTGCTCCTGGGCAACCGGGTGTGGCCTGGGTGGTTAATCCAGCAAAAACCGAACTGATGTTGTTCACCACAAAAACCAAAATATGTACCACCATTTAACCTACCCCGGTTTGTAGGACAAACACTTACAAAAAAGGTAAATATCTAGGAGTTATACTAGATCCATAGCTCAATTGGAAAGATAACATCGAACATAGAGCAAAAAAAGCGTGTGTAGCTTTCTATGCCTGTAAAAAAACCTTTAGTAAAAAATGGGGTCTGCAACCAAAAATGGTACTTTGGATGTACACAGCCGTTGTGCGCCCGATCCTAAGTTACGGCTGCTTAGTATGGTGGCCAGCCATTAGCAAGGGCTACAACCAAAAAAAGCTAGCTAGAGTACAAAGGACTGCCTGTGTAGGTGTGACGGGAGCAATGAGATCTTGCCCCACAGAAGCCCTCAACGTTCTCCTACACCTAGTGCCCCCTTATATCTTCATCAAAGCAACAGCGTCCTGCAGTGCGATCCGACTTAGAGAAGCTGGATCTTGGGTAGCAAAGCAATACGGGCACTGCTCCATCATCGACACACTGTCAAGTGAATTGGTTAATCTCCCAACCGACTACATCTGCCCTACTCTCAACGTAGAGAAAAATTTTCAGGTGAGGATTCCGGAGAGGTTTTAATGGGAGGAGGGCACTATCGACTCAAATTTTGAAACCACAATATACACCGATGGATCAAAGATGGACTGCGGTGTGGGTGCGGTCTACTCAAAAGAGCCAGAAATTTCTAAATCCTTCCGCTTACCGAACTCAGCTAGCGTTTTCCAAGCAGAAGTCTTTGCTATCTTATCAGCCTGCAAGCTAGTGGGCAATACTAATATGGGAAAGCTAGCAATCTTCTCCGATAACCAGGCTGCCATCAAGGCTCTAAACTCGGAGTTGATAAAATCTAAATTAGTAGCTCTATGTAGGAGCGAATTAGCTAGGCTAGGGCGTCAGCTTGACATAACCCTCATATGGGTTCCAGGCCATAGGAACATTGAGGGTAATGAAAAGGCTGACGAATTAGCAAGGCACGGTTCCTCCCTCGATGAAACCGGAGCCCCAGAGCCCGTGTACACTTCAATCAGTATAGTTAAGAAAAAGGTCTTCTCGCTCTTTCTTTCTGAGGCAGCAAAGAACTGGAGATCTTTGCAAATCTGCAAGACATCCAGGGCGATTTGGCCATCATATTGTAGCGAAATTTGGTTTATGCTAGAAGACTCTTGAAATAAATACCAACGAAAGAAACTAAACGATATTAGCACCATCTAGCGCAAAATGCTAAAAATAATAAACCGAACAGACGCTGCAGTAAACAATAAAAAGTCAACAACCGAGAGAAATTATCGCCGTCGTACAACGTACAACGCCATCTAACATCTAGCATAATAGCTAGCTCAACGTCAGTGCGCCATGCTGGTGTATTGTGGTGAAACGTGGATAGTAGTAGAATGCACGCTACAAAGTAGCACTGGTGGGTTGTAGATAATGGTAGAATATACGCCACTTAGAAGGTACTGGATTATTCGAGAGAGTGATGACTGCAGTATAAAAAGGGTTGTCATCTGAGCTGAACAGACAGTAGAATTAAACCAGCGAAGCAAAACAGTTGAGTTAGAACAGCGAAGCAATAAGCAATAAAGTGAATACAGTGTGATCCATAGTAGAACAAAACAGTTTTCTATACAGTGTTAAATTAATATTAGAATTTGAACGTTAATAAAATAAACCATTTTATAACTAAATAAGTTTGTGTGTTTTTAATTGTTACACAATCCAGTGATCGAACTCAGAAAAGTGTGAGAGATCGAAATTATCGTCAAAGAGACAGAAATTTCGTAACAATATAATAAGGCAAAAACCACTGACCTATTGTCCAAGAGCCGCAAAGATATCGCGAGAATCACCACGACTTGCACTGGACTCTGGACTATGTGCACCTTTGCTGAAAAAATAGGTATCCCATTCAACCCTTACTGCCGTAGTTGTCTGAATATAAACGAGAAAGAATCTGTTGAACACTTCCTCTGCATCTGTCCGGCCCTTGCCAGAACCAGGCTCAAATATCTAGAACAAGCTTTCTTTAACAACCTCAGCGAACTGGCCGAAACTGATATCAGCTCGCTGCTTAACTACCTCAACAGGACTAACTGGATATAGTTTTTATTCTTAATATGGTCCTTAATTAAAATCTATTAACAATCTCCTTGCCAGTTTTGTGGTTTTAAAACGGCACATCAGTGCTACTTATTGGCTTTGCTTGTATGCTAAGCCGCCACTCTAACCTAACCTAACTCCTAAGGCAGTGAAATCTGGCGCATCACTCTTTAAAATTATGGGCTGATTTGTTTAACTTCCTTTCTCCCTAAATAAAGACTTACACACGAGGGTCCAATTTAAATTTCGTCTGCCAGACAAAAAAAAAGAAACTATAATTTCAATTGATTTTATTGTTTTTTGAAGTATTCTTTCCTTCAGTCTATAGACTTCCCCTTCTGTGAAATCTGCCGTGGACATTGGGTGCCCGGGAAAATTTCTAATTTATTAATTAAAAAAAAAAAGAACAAAAATTGTGTTTGTAGAAACATATTTTTTTATATTGAAAGTAACAAAAATTCACACAAAAAAAAATCAAATTTCATTGGCTTTGATCTTAATTAAAAATACTGCCGAACTAAGCGAAAAGGGCGTATCTCAAAAAATTTCGTTTCGAAATAATTGATGTTTTGCTTATGTTAATTTATTGAAATACCTTTAAAATTGGGATGGAGAAAATTTTCTTACGAGATTTGTTATATGTTTGAACTAAGGCTCCGGCATTTGGAGCATTCAATTAGACAAGCAATTTCTTAAGCTATCCGATGTCATAAGAATCTCAGATATATCTTTTTTTGACATACGCCCTTTTCGCTTAGTACGGCAGAATAGTGTAACAAACATATATGCACCAAACATTTAATAATGTTTTCCTGATTTTGTAAATATTACTTAAGCTCTAAGCAGTTAAGATCAAAGTTGCACATCGTTATTAAAATAGCTTTTACAGTCTCAATTTTCATATGGAACTTTTCGTCAGTCCATATATTGCTTAAAATAGAAATTATCCTTTCGGTGGAGGCATTTGAACCCGGTAAACACAAACTTAATTCCACTATGCTTAAAATATTTTGAAAAGGTATGAAATTTTTTTTAAGATATTGAAATATTTCAACCCATTTATTCTAGCTCTCCACCATCTGTCCATTCCTTTAGTATCTCACAAGTCGCATAACTTTTAACACTCGTAAGCTCATCAAATAGTTGGCTGTAATTAATTTTAATTCGGCTACTCTTTCCCATAATATATGTCAAATGTCTTTCAACGTTATTCGAAGATGGCATTGTACGCAACAGTACCCATTCCATCACTTCAACCTCTTAAAATGCATTATCCAACTGATGTAGATAATTTAATGCAATTCTTATAAAAACTTTTGACACTATTTTTGCAGTTCCTGTTTTTTCTAACTCCGAAATTATTTTCTTGATCATAAAAAGTAAACAAATTTCATCTCTGCGTTCAGCGAATAACCAGCAAAAATTTGGGTTCAAATCCAAACCGAAAAACTTAGCGTCACGGTAATTACATTGCACAATCAGCTTTTTGATAGAGATTGCTAATTGATATCGGTAACAACTTACATATCTATCAGCAAAGGGTTGACGTTATTAGAAATAGACTGTAGATCAGACATGGGGGTAATGCATTACTTTAAATTTTCCATTAAACTTTAATGGTAATGGAAATTTTTCCATTATCATTAAACTTTAATGGTAATTGGAAATTTTTCCATTACCATTAAAAATTAATGGAATGACTTTTGCAGTCACGTGGTTATTTGATTGTTTCAATTTTACTCACTGTTATTTTAAAGTATCAATTGATATCGTAACATCAGTCAAAGTAATACGTGTGTTTTAAAAATAAGATATAACCATAAGCAAATTACAAAAAAGCTTAGAAAACTGCGGTGACCGGAAGAGATCAAAAAATAAACAGCCCAAAAACTAGGCTATAATATTATATTAAACTCAGAAAGAACGGAAAATTGGTATAAAATAGCTTATTATAGTTTTACAAAGAATTTGCTCCATTGTGACAGTATTAAAAACCGACTTTTAACCAGAATACACCTACTCCATAACTACTCTTTCAAAAAAATTTGGTTTTTACTCCTAAGGCTTATAAGCAATATCATGGAGGGAACTTTAATTCAGCTTTGCTCCTGGGCAACCGGGTGTGGCCTGGGTGGTTAATCCAGCAAAAACCGAACTGATGTTGTTCACCACAAAAACCAAAATATGTACCACCATTTAACCTACCCCGGTTTGTAGGACAAACACTTACAAAAAAGGTAAATATCTAGGAGTTATACTAGATCCATAGCTCAATTGGAAAGATAACATCGAACATAGAGCAAAAAAAGCGTGTGTAGCTTTCTATGCCTGTAAAAAAACCTTTAGTAAAAAATGGGGTCTGCAACCAAAAATGGTACTTTGGATGTACACAGCCGTTGTGCGCCCGATCCTAAGTTACGGCTGCTTAGTATGGTGGCCAGCCATTAGCAAGGGCTACAACCAAAAAAAGCTAGCTAGAGTACAAAGGACTGCCTGTGTAGGTGTGACGGGAGCAATGAGATCTTGCCCCACAGAAGCCCTCAACGTTCTCCTACACCTAGTGCCCCCTTATATCTTCATCAAAGCAACAGCGTCCTGCAGTGCGATCCGACTTAGAGAAGCTGGATCTTGGGTAGCAAAGCAATACGGGCACTGCTCCATCATCGACACACTGTCAAGTGAATTGGTTAATCTCCCAACCGACTACATCTGCCCTACTCTCAACGTAGAGAAAAATTTTCAGGTGAGGATTCCGGAGAGGTTTTAATGGGAGGAGGGCACTATCGACTCAAATTTTGAAACCACAATATACACCGATGGATCAAAGATGGACTGCGGTGTGGGTGCGGTCTACTCAAAAGAGCCAGAAATTTCTAAATCCTTCCGCTTACCGAACTCAGCTAGCGTTTTCCAAGCAGAAGTCTTTGCTATCTTATCAGCCTGCAAGCTAGTGGGCAATACTAATATGGGAAAGCTAGCAATCTTCTCCGATAACCAGGCTGCCATCAAGGCTCTAAACTCGGAGTTGATAAAATCTAAATTAGTAGCTCTATGTAGGAGCGAATTAGCTAGGCTAGGGCGTCAGCTTGACATAACTCTCATATGGGTTCCAGGCCATAGGAACATTGAGGGTAATGAAAAGGCTGACGAATTAGCAAGGCACGGTTCCTCCCTCGATGAAACCGGAGCCCCAGAGCCCGTGTACACTTCAATCAGTATAGTTAAGAAAAAGGTCTTCTCGCTCTTTCTTTCTGAGGCAGCAAAGAACTGGAGATCTTTGCAAATCTGCAAGACATCCAGGGCGATTTGGCCATCATATTGTAGCGAAATTTGGTTTATGCTAGAAGACTCTTGAAATAAATACCAACGAAAGAAACTAAACGATATTAGCACCATCTAGCGCAAAATGCTAAAAATAATAAACCGAACAGACGCTGCAGTAAACAATAAAAAGTCAACAACCGAGAGAAATTATCGCCGTCGTACAACGTACAACGCCATCTAACATCTAGCATAATAGCTAGCTCAACGTCAGTGCGCCATGCTGGTGTATTGTGGTGAAATGTGGATAGTAGTAGAATGCACGCTACAAAGTAGCACTGGTGGGTTGTAGATAATGGTAGAATATACGCCACTTAGAAGGTACTGGATTATTCGAGAGAGTGATGACTGCAGTATAAAAAGGGTTGTCATCTGAGCTGAACAGACAGTAGAATTAAACCAGCGAAGCAAAACAGTTGAGTTAGAACAGCGAAGCAATAAGCAATAAAGTGAATACAGTGTGATCCATAGTAGAACAAAACAGTTTTCTATACAGTGTTAAATTAATATTAGAATTTGAACGTTAATAAAATAAACCATTTTATAACTAAATAAGTTTGTGTGTTTTTAATTGTTACACAATCCAGTGATCGAACTCAGAAAAGTGTGAGAGATCGAAATTATCGTCAAAGAGACAGAAATTTCGTAACAATATAATAAGGCAAAAACCACTGACCTATTGTCCAAGAGCCGCAAAGATATCGCGAGAATCACCACGACTTGCACTGGACTCTGGACTATGTGCACCTTTGCTGAAAAAATAGGTATCCCATTCAACCCTTACTGCCGTAGTTGTCTGAATATAAACGAGAAAGAATCTGTTGAACACTTCCTCTGCATCTGTCCGGCCCTTGCCAGAACCAGGCTCAAATATCTAGAACAAGCTTTCTTTAACAACCTCAGCGAACTGGCCGAAACTGATATCAGCTCGCTGCTTAACTACCTCAACAGGACTAACTGGATATAGTTTTTATTCTTAATATGGTCCTTAATTAAAATCTATTAACAATCTCCTTGCCAGTTTTGTGGTTTTAAAACGGCACATCAGTGCTACTTATTGGCTTTGCTTGTATGCTAAGCCGCCACTCTAACCTAACCTAACTCCTAAGGCAGTGAAATCTGGCGCATCACTCTTTAAAATTATGGGCTGATTTGTTTAACTTCCTTTCTCCCTAAATAAAGACTTACACACGAGGGTCCAATTTAAATTTCGTCTGCCAGACAAAAAAAAAGAAACTATAATTTCAATTGATTTTATTGTTTTTTGAAGTATTCTTTCCTTCAGTCTATAGACTTCCCCTTCTGTGAAATCTGCCGTGGACATTGGGTGCCCGGGAAAATTTCTAATTTATTAATTAAAAAAAAAAAGAACAAAAATTGTGTTTGTAGAAACATATTTTTTTATATTGAAAGTAACAAAAATTCACACAAAAAAAAATCAAATTTCATTGGCTTTGATCTTAATTAAAAATACTGCCGAACTAAGCGAAAAGGGCGTATCTCAAAAAATTTCGTTTCGAAATAATTGATGTTTTGCTTATGTTAATTTATTGAAATACCTTTAAAATTGGGATGGAGAAAATTTTCTTACGAGATTTGTTATATGTTTGAACTAAGGCTCCGGCATTTGGAGCATTCAATTAGACAAGCAATTTCTTAAGCTATCCGATGTCAT
This sequence comes from Tricholauxania praeusta, assembly GCA_949775025.1. Lineage (NCBI taxonomy): Eukaryota > Metazoa > Arthropoda > Insecta > Diptera > Lauxaniidae > Tricholauxania > Tricholauxania praeusta. Next base: position 98,922,797 of record OX459030.1, on the reverse strand, counting down.
AAGAATCTCAGATATATCTTTTTTTGACATACGCCCTTTTCGCTTAGTACGGCAGAATAGTGTAACAAACATATATGCACCAAACATTTAATAATGTTTTCCTGATTTTGTAAATATTACTTAAGCTCTAAGCAGTTAAGATCAAAGTTGCACATCGTTATTAAAATAGCTTTTACAGTCTCAATTTTCATATGGAACTTTTCGTCAGTCCATATATTGCTTAAAATAGAAATTATCCTTTCGGTGGAGGCATTTGAACCCGGTAAACACAAACTTAATTCTACTATGCTTAAAATATTTTGAAAAGGTATGAAATTTTTTTTAAGATATTGAAATATTTCAACCCATTTATTCTAGCTCTCCACCATCTGTCCATTCCTTTAGTATCTCACAAGTCGCATAACTTTTAACACTCGTAAGCTCATCAAATAGTTGGCTGTAATTAATTTTAATTCGGCTACTCTTTCCCATAATATATGTCAAATGTCTTTCAACGTTATTCGAAGATGGCATTGTACGCAACAGTACCCATTCCATCACTTCAACCTCTTAAAATGCATTATCCAACTGATGTAGATAATTTAATGCAATTCTTATAAAAACTTTTGACACTATTTTTGCAGTTCCTGTTTTTTCTAACTCCGAAATTATTTTCTTGATCATAAAAAGTAAACAAATTTCATCTCTGCGTTCAGCGAATAACCAGCAAAAATTTGGGTTCAAATCCAAACCGAAAAACTTAGCGTCACGGTAATTACATTGCACAATCAGCTTTTTGATAGAGATTGCTAATTGATATCGGTAACAACTTACATATCTATCAGCAAAGGGTTGACGTTATTAGAAATAGACTGTAGATCAGACATGGGGGTAATGCATTACTTTAAATTTTCCATTAAACTTTAATGGTAATGGAAATTTTTCCATTATCATTAAACTTTAATGGTAATTGGAAATTTTTCCATTACCATTAAAAATTAATGGAAAATTTTCCAAAACCATTAAAAACATAAGAACAAGTTTTTCGAAATTTTCGTCAGAAAGGTTGCGCCTTCGTGGAGTGTTAACCATACCGGCAAAAGAAAATAATCTTTCAACTGGTGCTGATGATGGAATGGGCGTATTGTACTTCAGAAATATTTTTAATGGTAATTGAAAATTTCAATTATTATTAAAATTTTTTAATGGTAATGGAAAAATTTCCATTACCATTAAAGTTTAATGATAATGGAAAAATTTCCATTACCATTAAATAATTTTAATGGTAATGAAAGATAAAATGCATTAAATATTTAATGCATTACCCCCATGTATGCTGTAGATTAGTAAATAGTAGATTTGCGTGGCGCATGAAAGCAGAACAAAAAACAGAAAATTTGCGAAAAACAGAACACTTTTGTAATTTTCCATTAAAAAAAAATACGCAGAACAAGCGCCTTAAAAACAGAACTGTTCTGTTAAAAACAGAACGGATGGTCACCGTAGATATAACAGTCGAGGTACTCGCATGGGTTGTATCATAGGAAAGTCATTTGTATTTTTAAAAAATGTTCTATGCATGACCACTTATTAGATTTTTGCTGACCAATTGTCAGCATTAAAAATCCTATCGATTTCTTAACTTCCTTTTTTTCGTCCTAATATGAAGTGTCAAAATTCTCAGATGACCATGAAGTTTTTAAAACAATTTGAAAAAATATTCTCTTGCTGACCAATTAATCGGACTAACTGACCAATTATGACCAGTTCGTGACCTATTAGATGCATATTTTTTTATATCAAAATTCGCCAGATGAGGTGCCAAAATATTAAGATGACCTTGAAATTTTTAAAAATATTTTTAAAAAATGTTCTCTTGCTGACCAATTAATCGGACTAACTGACCAATTATGACCAATTTGTGACCTATTAGATGCATATTTTTTTATATCAAAATTCGTCAGATGAGGTGCCATAATCTTCAGATGACCTTGAAATTTTCAAAAAATTTTTAAAAACTTTCTATTACTGACCAATTAATCGGACTAACTGACCAATTATGACCAATTCGTGACCTATAAGATACGCACTTTTTTATTTCAAAATTCGCCAGATGAGGTGCTAAAATATTAAGATGACCTTGAAATTTTTAAAAATATTTTTAAAAAATGTTCTCTTGCTGACCAATTAATCGGACTAACTGACCAATTTGTGACCTATTAGATGCATATTTTTTTATTTCAGAATTCGTCAGATGAGGTGCCAAAATCTTCGAATGACCTTGAAATTTTTAAAATATTTTTAAAAAATTGAATCTTGCTGACCAATTAATGGGACTAACTGACCAATTATGACCAATTTGTGACCTATTAGATGCTTATTTTTTTTTCTCAAAATTCACCAGATGAGGTGCTAGCGGATCGCAGCCGACTTAAGTGACGAAAAACATTCGGAATTAGAGGTTATTTGAAAGAAAATTTTCAACTGAAACTCAAACAGTTTTTTTTTTTAAATAAATAATGCAAACAAGCAATAGTGATTTAAATTTTAATAAAGAAATTATAAAATTCTTAAAACTGTGTGTTAAGTGATTATAAGTAATTGAAAGTGATATCAACGAAAAAAAAAAATGTGATTTATAAAACTCTAAAAAAAATATACAAAGTTTCATAAATCAAAAAAAAAAAAAAAAATAAATAAATCAAAAATCGACAGCTCTCTAACAAAAACTCTCACAAATAATTTAATTATTTTGTGAAGCATTTTTTTAGTAATTTTTTACTACAGAAATATGATTCAAGAAAATAATATTCTCACTATAAAACTTTACTAAGAAAAGTTTGACCCTGATTTTGCACTTTTAGTTATGTCAAGATCTATCATAAACTTTTTCAGAAAAAGTTAATTGGTAAGGACGTTTCACTTATACATATAAGTTGTGTCTGTTTACTTTCGTAGTTAAATTTGTAGTTAAATCCATAGTCAAATAATTTGTGAGAGAAGAGCGCAATTGTTCTCAAAAAGATATTTAACTAAAAAAAGTAAACAGACAGGAATTAGTTAAAAATGTAGTTACATTAGCCAAGTGTCAAAAATGAAAAATTTATTTTACTGCGATCGTCAAATATTAATTTGCTACAGAGTTTTTAGTTCGATGTAGTTAAGCAATTTTATATTTATATTTTAACAATATAGTTATCATTTCATAGGTTATTTGTTGAGCTTTTATTTAGTGTATAAAAGTTTCAAATCGGTTCATTTATAAACAAGAGGAATAGGTTCAAAAATTAAATTTGCACAAAAATTAAATTTTTATTTATTTATTTTTTGAACAGCTGTTTGTTTTTTGACATTTGACAAAATTTAACTACAAAAATTCTTTTGGCGATTTTTGTTAACTATTTTTCGGAGAGAGAGTGAACAGCTGATTATTACTCTCATTTTCGCGCTCATATTTAACTACATTTGGAAGTAAACAGACACGAGTTAGGCAGTTTTTGGCAGATTTAGGCAACAAAAGGCGCCTTAAGGTAACTTTTGGCGAGTAAACAGACACACCTATAGTGTGTATTATTGAACTGAGTGCGATTCTATATTTTTACTAATTTAAAATTAAAGCGTTTTTATGCTACTAAAATATCGGATGTAGGCAAAGTTGCATCAAATATTATAATTTGAAAAAAAAATTACCCGAAAAACTCCATTTAATGCCCCTAAGGATTAAACAGGAACATTATAACAAATAATTATACTGTAAGAAATCTCAAATTTGGGCAATGTGTACTTCAGAAATATTGACAGAGTCTTAGTTCCCTTTTGAAAACTTATCGCCCATTAGTAATGCAATGTATACTAGTTAAGATGTTATCTTAGGTCAACCCAAAACTCACATACCCTGCACTGCTTTGAAAGTACCGAAAAAAAACGAAAAAATGTAAAAAGGTTGAATAGTGGTGAAACCGTTGCAAAAGACTGAAAAAGTTTAAAAAATAGGGAAACTATTGAAGAAAGTTGAAAGAAATTGAAAGGTCGGAAAAATATGGAAAATGCTGAAAAATGTTGAAAAGTGGAAAAAGTTGAAAAAGTCGAAAAATATGGAAAATGTTGAAAAATATTGAAAGCGGTTAAAAAACTCAAAAAAAATTTGAAGAGGTTGAAAAATGTTGAAACAATTCAAAATTGATGAAAAAGTTGAATAAATAAAGAAAATGACTAATAAAGTTGAAAGATGTTGAACAAATACTTACACAATACAAAACAATAAACATGATCTATGGTTATTTTAGTACGTTGTAGTTTTAATATACGATTTATGTGTATTCGCACAGTTGCATAAGTTTCCAGTGTGCCAAACGCATCCGTTTCGAATTCAAAATGGACTCGTTTCTTCGTATATTTTATCCGAAACGGAATCCGTTTCGAACTCTCGAAAAAGTGGAAGGATCATCCGATGTCGGATCCGTCTCGATCTCGAAACGGACTTCATATACGGATCCGTTCTGGATACGTTTTTAGTAAATTAAACCGATCCGTTCCGGATTCATTTTTTGTAAATAAATATTTTTGAATATAACGGATTCGAGACGTACTCGTTTTTTAAATAAAATGGTACACGTAACGTACACGTAACTCATCAGAATTATTTAAAAAATTCTGTTAAGTTATTCTATTCGGTTTGAAGATGAGGTTCAGGAGCACGTGGCTAATGATATAACAAAGATATTTGAACTAAAAATAAGAACAGAACTGTATTTCGTATCCCTGATACATAAAAAATAATATAAGAGCTTTTTTTTTTTTTTAAACCGCATTTAATGTTAAGGATCTATGGCGCTTCATTGAAAAATTTCCCAGCTTAAGCTGTGAATTAAACGGATTATAATCCGTATTATGTAAAAAATGAATCCGTCTCGAATCTATTTACAAAAAACTAATCCGGAACGGATCCGTTTTATTTACAAAAAACGAATCCAGAACGTTTCGAGTTCGAGACGGATCCGTAACGAGTTCGAAACGGAACCGCATCCGTTTTCGTGCATATTGGGCTGACATCAGTCAATGCATGTATATTGGTAGTAGTGAAGTCTTGTTGTGTTGTATAAAATATGAAAAGATTGCAAAAAAATGTTCGTTGTTATATGTTATACATCACAACAACACTTCACCACCACAAAAACTTTTTTTCGACTTAAGGTTTTCTGAAACGTTCTTGAATCGAAATATTTTTTGGCGGCTCCCAGAGGGGATACATCCCCCAGACCTTAGCACTAACCAAAAGTGCTGCCCAAGTGTTTCGAGCATCCTTGGAATAGGCATGAGTTAACTTCAGAACTTTCCACTCGACTATCTACCTGTGTGCAGTAGCTTACCAATACCATACTGTCCTTGATTTTTAGCATACTTAATACATTGAATTGCACTGTGTTGGGGCTTCATGAGGTTTCGTAATGTATATCTTATTCGAAAAATTCAGACCTTTTTTTTAATTAATAAATTAGAAATTTTCCCGGGCACCCAATGTCCACGGCAGATTTCACAGAAGGGGAAGTCTATAGACTGAAGGAAAGAATACTTCAAAAAACAATAAAATCAATTGAAATTATAGTTTCTTTTTTTTTGTCTGGCAGACGAAATTTAAATTGGACCCTCGTGTGTAAGTCTTTATTTAGGGAGAAAGGAAGTTAAACAAATCAGCCCATAATTTTAAAGAGTGATGCGCCAGATTTCACTGCCTTAGGAGTTAGGTTAGGTTAGAGTGGCGGCTTAGCATACAAGCAAAGCCAATAAGTAGCACTGATGTGCCGTTTTAAAACCACAAAACTGGCAAGGAGATTGTTAATAGATTTTAATTAAGGACCATATTAAGAATAAAAACTATATCCAGTTAGTCCTGTTGAGGTAGTTAAGCAGCGAGCTGATATCAGTTTCGGCCAGTTCGCTGAGGTTGTTAAAGAAAGCTTGTTCTAGATATTTGAGCCTGGTTCTGGCAAGGGCCGGACAGATGCAGAGGAAGTGTTCAACAGATTCTTTCTCGTTTATATTCAGACAACTACGGCAGTAAGGGTTGAATGGGATACCTATTTTTTCAGCAAAGGTGCACATAGTCCAGAGTCCAGTGCAAGTCGTGGTGATTCTCGCGATATCTTTGCGGCTCTTGGACAATAGGTCAGTGGTTTTTGCCTTATTATATTGTTACGAAATTTCTGTCTCTTTGACGATAATTTCGATCTCTCACACTTTTCTGAGTTCGATCACTGGATTGTGTAACAATTAAAAACACACAAACTTATTTAGTTATAAAATGGTTTATTTTATTAACGTTCAAATTCTAATATTAATTTAACACTGTATAGAAAACTGTTTTGTTCTACTATGGATCACACTGTATTCACTTTATTGCTTATTGCTTCGCTGTTCTAACTCAACTGTTTTGCTTCGCTGGTTTAATTCTACTGTCTGTTCAGCTCAGATGACAACCCTTTTTATACTGCAGTCATCACTCTCTCGAATAATCCAGTACCTTCTAAGTGGCGTATATTCTACCATTATCTACAACCCACCAGTGCTACTTTGTAGCGTGCATTCTACTACTATCCACATTTCACCACAATACACCAGCATGGCGCACTGACGTTGAGCTAGCTATTATGCTAGATGTTAGATGGCGTTGTACGTTGTACGACGGCGATAATTTCTCTCGGTTGTTGACTTTTTATTGTTTACTGCAGCGTCTGTTCGGTTTATTATTTTTAGCATTTTGCGCTAGATGGTGCTAATATCGTTTAGTTTCTTTCGTTGGTATTTATTTCAAGAGTCTTCTAGCATAAACCAAATTTCGCTACAATATGATGGCCAAATCGCCCTGGATGTCTTGCAGATTTGCAAAGATCTCCAGTTCTTTGCTGCCTCAGAAAGAAAGAGCGAGAAGACCTTTTTCTTAACTATACTGATTGAAGTGTACACGGGCTCTGGGGCTCCGGTTTCATCGAGGGAGGAACCGTGCCTTGCTAATTCGTCAGCCTTTTCATTACCCTCAATGTTCCTATGGCCTGGAACCCATATGAGAGTTATGTCAAGCTGACGCCCTAGCCTAGCTAATTCGCTCCTACATAGAGCTACTAATTTAGATTTTATCAACTCCGAGTTTAGAGCCTTGATGGCAGCCTGGTTATCGGAGAAGATTGCTAGCTTTCCCATATTAGTATTGCCCACTAGCTTGCAGGCTGATAAGATAGCAAAGACTTCTGCTTGGAAAACGCTAGCTGAGTTCGGTAAGCGGAAGGATTTAGAAATTTCTGGCTCTTTTGAGTAGACCGCACCCACACCGCAGTCCATCTTTGATCCATCGGTGTATATTGTGGTTTCAAAATTTGAGTCGATAGTGCCCTCCTCCCATTAAAACCTCTCCGGAATCCTCACCTGAAAATTTTTCTCTACGTTGAGAGTAGGGCAGATGTAGTCGGTTGGGAGATTAACCAATTCACTTGACAGTGTGTCGATGATGGAGCAGTGCCCGTATTGCTTTGCTACCCAAGATCCAGCTTCTCTAAGTCGGATCGCACTGCAGGACGCTGTTGCTTTGATGAAGATATAAGGGGGCACTAGGTGTAGGAGAACGTTGAGGGCTTCTGTGGGGCAAGATCTCATTGCTCCCGTCACACCTACACAGGCAGTCCTTTGTACTCTAGCTAGCTTTTTTTGGTTGTAGCCCTTGCTAATGGCTGGCCACCATACTAAGCAGCCGTAACTTAGGATCGGGCGCACAACGGCTGTGTACATCCAAAGTACCATTTTTGGTTGCAGACCCCATTTTTTACTAAAGGTTTTTTTACAGGCATAGAAAGCTACACACGCTTTTTTTGCTCTATGTTCGATGTTATCTTTCCAATTGAGCTATGGATCTAGTATAACTCCTAGATATTTACCTTTTTTGTAAGTGTTTGTCCTACAAACCGGGGTAGGTTAAATGGTGGTACATATTTTGGTTTTTGTGGTGAACAACATCAGTTCGGTTTTTGCTGGATTAACCACCCAGGCCACACCCGGTTGCCCAGGAGCAAAGCTGAATTAAAGTTCCCTCCATGATATTGCTTATAAGCCTTAGGAGTAAAAACCAAATTTTTTTGAAAGAGTAGTTATGGAGTAGGTGTATTCTGGTTAAAAGTCGGTTTTTAATACTGTCACAATGGAGCAAATTCTTTGTAAAACTATAATAAGCTATTTTATACCAATTTTCCGTTCTTTCTGAGTTTAATATAATATTATAGCCTAGTTTTTGGGCTGTTTATTTTTTGATCTCTTCCGGTCACCGCAGTTTTCTAAGCTTTTTTGTAATTTGCTTATGGTTATATCTTATTTTTAAAACACACGTATTACTTTGACTGATGTTACGATATCAATTGATACTTTAAAATAACAGTGAGTAAAATTGAAACAATCAAATAACCACGTGACTGCAAAAGCAAATTCGAATGACTATTTCTTGCTGCAGCAACGAGAACAACAAAGACAATAACAACTGACGTGTAAGTGATAAAGCATTGCTGTGATTTTCTAGTAAACTCCATCTAATGGCGCACGAGTTATATCATAACATTTTGTTCGCTCTTTAAATGTGATGTCACCTGACGTTATCATTAATAGTGTAAGTAAGTGCTACCAGAATTCAACGATAACAACAATTATGTCACAAAGAGTTACTGCTGCGTATTGTGCCTTAATTCGATATGTTGCTGCAACATGCTGCAAACAAATGTCGGAAGAGATATGCACATATAGAAAACAGTTCTTGTCAACAACAACATTGCTGCTATTGTTGCTGATAACGCACACAGCAGCTATGGGCGGGTCTAACGACGACACTAAAACTGTCGAAGTTGCCCAACGCGAGTGTGGCAGCATGGATGTGCGCAATACATGCGACAGTTTTTTGCAATTACAGGGCTGTACGGTAATCAAAGGATATTTGATGATTGTCCTGCTACCGACAGTAACTAATAATACTAGAGAAATATGTGATTATACAAAATATAAATTTCAAGAGCTAAGGTGAGTGATGTAGAAATTAAATGATTCAGAACTGAGGTTGCGACCAAAGTAAAAGGTTGAAAAATTAACTTTTTTTTTTAAAACTGTCTATTCCGAAAAGAAACATTTTCGTTGTGAAAATTACTAAAAACTTATTTTGACTAGTATAGAAATACCTTTTGAACGATATCAACACATAGGCATTACTGAAAATTTTAAGTTGTATTTGAACTCAGTTACACGATTTGGATGGCATGAAAAATGTTCAACATGTCAACATCTACATATATTGGCGGGTATGAAAAAAATCTATGCTGGAGTAAATTGACGAATATATAACACTAAAGCCAAATGTAATGCCAATGTAAGTAAGTTAGGCTATTCCTATTTCTTCAAAATCATGATCCCTTTAAAAAAATATTTCGACATCAATTGTAGCGTACTTTTAATAAGGGTTTTTGTTTTGACGATGAAGAAAAGTTGCTATAAATTTTCACATGAGCAGAGCTGTGACGGCATTGAAACATGTAATGAATTTTGAGTCGTAATGTATTTTTCGAAGTCGTACGTACTTTCTTAATTTTGAATATACTTAATTGCAAATATGCAAGAACGAAATATTAAAGGCACACTTACTTCTGTGACACTTGACGTTAAATATCATAATAAACACACGTTCGCGATTGATTGGGGCTTTTCACATATCACTCTTTATGACTAAATAAAGCTTTGTGATAAATTTCAGTTCTTTCGGTAAATTTTTATTATTTTGCAGACCTTTTTCCTTAACATCGGTCACTTAATACTTTAGCATTTACTCTGGTCGCAATCTTGTATGTTTTTTTTTAGCAATGGAATAAATTACCTCAGCCTTTTTATACATATCGTTGCAGAGAAATAACTGAATATTTTATATTTTATGATGTCAAAGGCTTAACCACAATACGGGAAATGTTCCCTAGATTAACTGTGATACGTGGCAAGCGACTGTTCCTAAATTATGCCCTCAGTATTTCAAGTATGCCTGATATTGAAGTGGTAAATAAAAATATTAGTTCACGAATCTAAAAAAAAAAAATTAAGCAAAAATTTAAGGAAATTTTTTTAAACGAATATGGACCAAAACGCAGACTGTTACGTTACATTCGTATGCATATTTTGACATAAATTGTTCCTAAAATACATGAAATAGAGTACTTTAAATATTTTTTATGGATGCATCTAAAAGTATGCTTCTGTAATACCATTTTGTATTATAAAAATGTTTGTATGCCTTGTCATTTAGGAGTTATGAACGTGTCAGCATGGGCTGTTACGTTACATAGTTTTGGTAGAAGATTTTAAAGTTGCCTTACATTATTGGAAAAGTCTGCTCTTTTGGTGTACTGTTTTCAACGTGAAGCTTATAATTTCTAAGCTTTAGAATGATAGTAATTAATTAAATTTTAATTACATAAAAAAATTTTTTTTGAGTTCTATAGAAGAAAAGACTGTTAAGTTACCTTTGCAATCTACGTTGGTATAAAAAGTAAAATTAAGCCTTCAAATGGCTTAAATTGTTAAATTTCACAATATATCATTAATTCAGAGATCTTACGTTTAGACTTTAAGAAGCTCCAAGTAATTGACATGGAATCCAAAAGAACCAACAAAGCTCTAATTATTCACTGAACTCATTAAATTTTATTAAAAACAATTTACAAAGTGGAGATCAGTAAAAATTAAAAATCGTATACCTGTTCCGAAGTGGCAAAAGTGATGATTGTTCCATCACTCACTTGAATTTGGTATGCCGACGCTATGTCGCGGATACTTTTTGCACTAGCGAAAATCGCAGGCACGTTCAAAATGTAATTTATATTGGAGAAATCGCGTTCATTACCTTCCTCGATGGCGATTCTCGATTCAGTACGATGAAATGCAGTAGCAAAGTCTGAAGCACAGTTCACGACACATTTACGAGACAAAACATGCTTTCCCACAATCATTTTGGTAGTTGCGCCTATATCATCGATACAACCTTTCCCGTGAGAAGTCGCAAATGGTCCAGACAGCAAAATGTACATGTAGGGAATTATGGTTTCTTTTATGTGCATTAAGTTGTCAGATACGAAAACCATTGATTGAAATTTTTCGCTATGGTAGAAGGCAGTAGTAAGCAAAGTTAGCTGTTTTTGATACCAATGTGCACTTTGCACTTCGTCTTGTCCCTCGCAGGCGAAATTTTAAGCAGACTCAATTTGCAGCGTTCTCTCCTTGTAAAACTTATCATTTGATGCTCTAAGGCGATCTAAAGATTCTCAGTTCGTTCTTCTAAATATTATCGATGAAAAAAGACTGTTACGTTACAAATTGTTTTTGGCTCTGGACACACACATAAGTAAATGACCTCTAATTTCTTATTTTTTTAGAAAATAGACTAAAAGTGCTCGGAGAAAATGCGGTCATTCTCTTTTGTTGGCGTGCTAGATTTTGCACCAAAAGACTTTTTGGGATTTTTGACTGTTACGTTACATCAGAAAATGCGGTCGAATTCTTTTTCATACAAAATGCTGATAACCTATTTTTTCCTTCAAAAATTTTATTTAGTTACTTTCACTATACCTAGATCTACCTCAAAAGAGCGGATAGTACGTATAAAATAATATATATTGAATACAACGTATTTTTTTGATTCGTGTTGTATTTTTGTCAATTTTTATTCATAAAGAGGCAACAAGGAAACAAGTCTAAGTTCTGGCAGCAAGCAACAGATTTCGGGTTGACATTTGTGTTTCTCGATACTTTGGGATATGTACAACCAGAAAATAATGAAGAACCCTCGAAGTTTAAGAAAAAAAATTTTCTCCGTAGTTTACTTTTTTGCGTTTTGGTCCATATGTAGATACTCAAAATATATCATATGATCACAAACAGAAAGTGAACTTTGCATCTTTCGCACATTTTTGGCGGCATCTCGACCATACCTGGACTTATGTTGTTTTTAGGTGCTGCAATGTTTTGAGCTTGTTGGCGTAAAAACGACTCTACGCAAAAAAAAAAGGTCTAACTGTGATAAATTGAATTATCTTGGTGGCAATTGCCGTCAAAAAAACGTGAAATAATGTAACCAGGGAGCGACCTGTGGCAATATTTTTGTTTTCGTAACAAAAATTTTCGGTTATGATTTTCATCGTTTTCGAGGAGTAAGTCCTTATGACGTTGCCAGACAACAATGCGCTGTAAACAACCACTTTTCGTTACTTTCTGTTGATTAATAAACAAAAGGGTTCGTAATATAGGAAATTAGAAATTAGATCACCCTGTAAAATAAAACACGTTAACACAAACAATCACTGCACAAATAACTGGCAGTCTAAAACTAAAGCACGTAACACTACCAAACAAACAAAAAATTTTATATCTATACAGGCTGGCGCAACCTTTTTGGTTTGAGTTCGTTTTATAAGTAAATTTATACACAAAAAAACATCGAACAAAAATCTTCGAATTTTAATGAAACATCTGTCTTTTGAAATAAAAATTTTCCAGCTCAATGATGACCTTCAGGATATAAGCCACCTGCATCCACCGATGCTCCTGACCTTCACGGTAATGAATGTTTATAGGAAAGCGTGAGCTTAGATGTTAAGAAGGGTTCCACAAATTCTTTTGAAAAATCGTGCTACGGCACATTTCAGCCTTTAACTTCATATTTAATAACCTGGTTGATCGTTTAACCTATTATTCGCAGGCAATCGGTTCGGATAAAAACTAGTTTAAATAGTATATGTATATGGTGTACCGTATATTATCGTATATCTCTGCTCAGCCTAAAATTCTTAGAAATCAGACAAAAGTTAGGTTAGAGTTGTGACTTAGCAAACAAGCTTTAAGCCATAAGTAGCATAATTGTGCCGTTTTAATGTTGAGACGTTGAGACAGCTATATCCAATTAGCCTTATTAAGGTAGTAGAGCAGAGATCCGATTTCAACTTCAGCAAATTCGCTGAGGTCATTGAAGAAAGGTTTTTCAAGACATCTAAGCCTTGTTTTGACTGAGGCTGGATAGCTGCAAAGAAAGTGCTTGAATTATTTATTTTCGCTTGCATCAAGCAACTGTGGCACGAATAATTGAATTGGATACCTAATATTGTGATTCTTGCGATTTGAAACCATTCAGTAAACAGGTGGTAGGTAATTCTCAGTTTATTATAAGATGGCCAGTTTCTAAAGACTTCCATTGGTTTCTGTTTCAGATTGAAAATGTGAGAAACTTTTCTTTTTAGTTAAGCCCAGAAGTGTGTGAACATTCTGCTCCGGAGCGTTTTCATTAAGAGAAGAACCACGCCTTGCCAGCTCATCAGCCCTTTCATTTCCCTCAATGCTCCTGTGGCCTGGAATCCATAAGAAGGTAATGTCAAATTGGCTTCCTAGCCTGATAGGTTTTTTCCTGCAGAGTTCTACTAGCTTCGAATTTATATGTGCCGAGCTCAACGCTTTGGTAACGGCCTGGCAATCGGAGAGAATTGCCAGAATTGCCTTCTCTGAAAACGCTAGCTGTATCAGGCAAATGAAAAGATTGAGAGTTTGCTAGGTCTTTTGAGTAGACTCCTGCGTCTACTCCACAGTCCATATTAGACCCATCGGTAAACATTAATTTAAATTGTGAATGCCCTATCCTCACTGAACTCGTTCCGGTAACTTCAAAATTTTTCTCAAAACTGAGTGTAGGGCAGATGTAATCCATTGGGGAATATAGAGCAATATTAATATTATTATTCGAAAACCAGCGACCGGCTTCCCTGAGACAAATCGCCACGCGGCAGCTACTTTGATAAAAGAATTAGTAGGTAGCAGGTGTAAAAGTACATTTAGGGCTGCCAAGGGACTTGATCTTACAGCCCCCGCCACTCCGATACAAGCCGTCCTTTGCAGTCTTTCTAGCTTTAATGGCCTTTCCTAACAGCTGGTCACCAGACTAAAGCACCGCAATTGAGGATCGGACGAACTGAAACTGTGCACATCCATAGTATCATTTTTGATTGAGGACCCCATTTATTACTAAAAGTTTTTTACACGCATATAAAGCTGTACAGGCTTTTTTGCATCTCTGTGTTAACTCTCCAATTGAGCTTTGGATCTATTATGACTCCCAGATGCTTGTCCGACTTTTCAAGAAAAAGAGTCTACCCTTCAAGTTGGGAAGGTTAAAATTGGGTATTTGGGTTTTTGTGATGAAAAGCATCAGATCCGTTTTTCTGTGGCCTCTTAGCACAGCTTAGCCATAGCTCCTTCCATTATGTTGCTAATCACGTCAGAAAACAAACCTAACACAAGTAAATTCACATCTTTCACATACGCGACGCCCTTTAATAAATTCTCCAATCTCCAAAAATATTTTAATTTACTCAGACCTAAAAATATTATGCAGGACTCAAACTTAAAGATACGAGGTTTTGCGTCATCCTGTACTATTTTCTTTATTAAACCCTCTCTATGTGTATTTTCAGCTCGAGTTCAAGTCCCTTATAGCAATACAACGTGGACATGTTTTTATCGGTTCATGTCCAAGATTATGTCAGTTAGAAAAGGTAAATTTCTCCGTTCATTATATCTCTACTACTATATATTACACTTAGAATGTACATGAACTTTATCGTTTCACAGATTAACTGGGATCGTTTGACACTTGCGCCAGGGGAAAATCATATATATCCTATGGAATCTAATACTTGTAAAGCGAAAACATGTTTGGGCTGTCCAAATCCTGAATACTGTTGGTCGGATATGACATGTCAAAAATTTGAAAACGATAATGTTCTTAACCTGCGGCAGTAAGTAAAACACTAATGAAATTTATATATGAGACATGGGTGTACTAAGAAAATTTCTGCATAGAGGTTCAACTCATTGCCATCCTCAGTGTTTGGGTGGTTGTTATAATCAGACCAAAGAAGGGTGTTTGGTTTGCCGAAATTTAACAGATCATGGTGCTTGCGTAGAAGAATGTCCTGAAGATAAGTAAGTGCAAAGAGATAGGCGCATAACAAATATAAGCTAATGTTCTCATATTTCTTCAGATACCTGCAGGATTCAAATCGAAGGTGCTACACAAAAGAGGAATGTTCTTTTGCTTTTGGGTTGTACACGCATGATTCTACATGCGTAACCGAATGTCCAGATCGTTTTATTGCTGATGTAACTTATAGAAACGTAATCACAATATTCTTTAAGACTTAAACTTTTTTTTTAGAATAGCACTTCCAGCTGCATTGCTTGTCCCGTAAATCAAACTTGTATCAAAAACTGTCCGCAAGGTGAAACTTTCAACATTTACAGTTTAGATGACGCTGATCGTTTAATTGGCTGTCAAGTACTGAATGCCAGCTTAATAATAACTATACGTAATAAAGTAAGTGAGCGCGACTTGCAACGTAGTTTTGCATATCTTCAGGAAATAAAGGGACATTTGAAAATATCTAGGTAAGAGAAAGATAAGAAAACTTGTTACTTCCTGAAGAAAAATTATTTTACAGGTCACCACATCTTACCTCTTTGATGTTTTTACAAAACTTAAAAAAAATTTATGGACAGCCCTTGGAAAGTGATTCATATGCAATTATCATATATGATAACAAAAATTTGAAAGAGCTTTGGACTGTCAAGAATTTAGAGCTTGTTAATGGCAGCATGTTTGTACATCTGAATAATAAGCTTTGTAATCGATATCTGGGGAAATTCCGTGATACTATTGTATATGATAAATCAAAGGATTCTCTACAGACAAATGACCAGGAAGTGTTATGCGATCCAGCGAGAGTAACGCTGAAAATTGAGGTAAGATAATCACTAGTTGAGATAATAAACTTTTCCAACTTACATATTTCGATTGTAAGCTGGAGTTAAATATTACATGATCTTTGAGTTGAGGATAGTACCAGTTAAACTGTTGCCTTGTGTTCGCTCGATGTGCCCGAGCTGATGCATTAATTGGGGTTTCACTTTTCATGGTAAATAGATTCTCACATCATTATACAAATGATAAACTTCACGCTCACTTTTTTCAAAATAAACCTTTAAAGCATATGGTACTTAGAATCTTATTCACAGTTAGGCCTATTGACCGACCTGGTTCCTGCCGGATTCTCCTTTATTATTCGGCCATCCCACAGAGATATTGTTGGAATAATAATAAGAATTCATTTAAAGAAACTTATTTTCAGCACATGGTGCTTTTGAAAGTGAAAGAATTTTGCCTACGCTAAGGAAAGATTCGGCTTATGCGAATCGTTTCCTGAACGCTCTGCTAATAAAAAAAACACCGTGAACGAAGTCCTAGCTAATCGCTTAGTTTTTTTATTTTTCATGGAAAAAAGTCTAAAAAATTATTTTTTTTCGGCCTTAAGAAAATAAGCTTTTTTTAGAATTTATTATGAGATTTGTAGAGAAACCCATTAAAACCTTTTTTTTTTTTTTGTTATTAAGTCGGAGAGCCAGAGAACGCGCTCAAATAAATTTCAAAAAATATACTAAGAGAGTTCGGATTCACTAGTATACTTAGAGGCGGCAAAATGGCCCTCGTAATATGAAACTACGAAAGTTAAATAAATATTTATCACCTACACATTCTCTCCAATTATAATTGGTGATTGGTGGTAGATGAGTTTTTAATGCAATCTGAAATATATATCATTTTGCTAGGGCTTTCGACGACCAAAAGTGAGGAATTTCTTTTTTTAGTAAGAAGTTGCACTTTCAAAAACAGCGAATATTTTCTGTTGGCGGCAAATTACCTCTTTTAGCCGAGCGCCCAACTTGCTCCACTGCACGGATCTTAATGTAAATTTAACACGATGTTCTTGAAGTGGTCTACTTTTGAAGCTGGAGAAACTCTTAAAATGAGATATATATTGTTGGGCTTTAAAGTACAAATTACATATTCGTACTCTAAATGATTTTCACCTTTTCTGAAAAAAAAATCAACCGTTTTTGAATTGTTCATTTTGCCATGATTCATAGAGATAACAAAACCGAGCCCCATTGAAAACTTTTAAACGCCAAGACATTGAATACATTTCTGGAGTGCTGCGAATGCTTTGAAATAACTGTCTTGTTTTACCAAGCGCCATGTTGTACCAATAGTAGCAGGATTTCTTTTCAAATATAACTAATTCAGCTTTTAGCTTAGTATATTTTGTTAATCCAAATACTTTTATTTCTAGACCATTTCATCAAATACTTTAAGTTTTTCATGGCTTAAAAACCAAACATCAAATGCTGTTGAAATTCTCTACAGACCCATAATTCCAAATGAAAAATTTTTAGAAGACAGTGAATTGGATAGCAATGTTTGCAAAAGGTAAAGTCAATTTAAGTTTGAAAAAATAAAATATTTAAAATTTTTTTTTTTTCTTCTAAAAGAATAAACTGGCAACGTCAATTGATATTCAAAAGTGAACTACTCTCACAAGGTAACGCAACTCACTACAGCGTCAATATTACAGGCCTTAAACAGTTTACGCAATACGCTTGTCTATTCAAAACATTCGGCAGCGATGAAGTCATGAATGCACGTTCCATGATACAATTAGCTTATACCACAGCTGATAAGCCGACGCCACCACTCATAGCGATAAAAAACACAACGGAAACAACCATAACCCTACAACTGGTGTCTCAAAATGCAAGCTGGGAACTTATTGACTATTACACACTAACGGTCTACGAACACCCATACGATAAGCGTCTGCTGGATAAACGCAACTTTTGCAATCAGCCATCAAAAATCTATTATCTGGATATACCACCAAAAGCCTATGCAGACAGTAAGCACAACGAAGACTATGACGATTGCTGTGCGCGTCAGGAAGAAGCAAGCGAGGATCGTCATTTTATGCGCGGCATGCGTGAGAAGTTCGCATGCAAGTTAAATGCTCTTGAAAATTGTGTTCAGCAAAGTCAACATACCAAACAAAAGGCACCGCTACAAAGCTTCCGGCTCAAAACTAACGACACCATTTATATGCTATCTCAACTGAAAATATATAGCTCGTATACTTTGCAATTGTGGGCCTGCAATAACGAAGTGGGCTGTGGCTCCTATACGCTACTTAATGTACACACGAATTATTCATTGGAAGCTGATCAGCTACGGAATTTACACGCCTGTCGCGTGCCTGCCAACGAGGAGTATCATATTAGTTTTGCTGAACCAACGCACCCAAATGGTGCCATAGTTTCATATGTGATACACTTTCGAAATTATGTACCAGAAGCAAAGGCCAATCCGAATCGTCTTCGTTGTGTGACACGCCGTCAACATGAGGCCGCAAATTATAGATATATTGCCAAATTGAATGCTACCTATAATGAAGTAGCCGTGAGGGTACATTCATTGGCCGGTGATATTTTTACTGATTGGATTAATGTGTCACAATGCCTTGGTGTGATACCTGTAACAAAACTTGCTGGCATCAGTATACCTTCGGATGACAATAGTCGTGGGGTTAATATTTTTCTCATATGCTTTCTTTTGGGTGCTGGTGGCACACTATTATGGATTTGCTATAAGCGTCGTTATTGGCGTATATTACATGTGTGGCGTCATTATTTGCCATTGCATTGTAATTGGCGAGCAGCTGCACGGCATGATAATAACATTGAAGATCGTCAGATATTGGTGGATAGCTTTGAGACAGTACGATTTCATAATAGTCCTGATGATGATTACTAAAGTATCTTGAATTAATCACTTTGAAAATAAACATTTTCCAAAAACAAAAATCTAGACTCAGTTTGTATTAAAGACTATCTAATGTTCCATTTAAACTTTTTTACACTGACTGACCGTAATCATAAGGAAAATTATTCCATGTGTTAAAAAAGTGTTATTTTGTGTTAACTATCTAAATAGGAGGCCCAGAGTAATAAGCTTTTTATAAGAACATTAAATGCTAACGAGTATCTTCGTAACAACATCGTCAACATTGTTACCGACCAAATTAGTTTTTAGGATAAGGGGCCGTTCAAGTATTACGTAACGCAATTAGGGGGGAGGGGGGGGTCTTGTGAAACGTTACGATGCGTTACAGGGGAGGGGGGGGGGGGGTTTCGAACAACGCGTTACGTAACATTGTTTTAGAAGTGAAACTACTTTAGCGGGTGGTGATTTGAAATGAGGTGTGTATAATGAAACGCTTTCTTTATGTGTATGCTTATTGAATAGCTACAGCCAAAAAATTTTATTATAATGATAAAAGTTGATGGGATCTAGATAATTTACAGCAATAAATGATATGTTAAATTAAAGCACTTATCAAGCAGAATGTTCTAAAACTATCATCTTCGAGATTGGTTAACCAAAACCAGAGATGTAAGCGTGGAAAGATTTCCTATTTTTCTCATTTATTGCTGTAGCTGTTCTAGATCCCATCAACTTTTATCATTTTAATAAAATATGTTCGTCTCATTTTTCGCCATTTTAACATATTTT
Organism: Tricholauxania praeusta; assembly: GCA_949775025.1. NCBI lineage: Eukaryota > Metazoa > Arthropoda > Insecta > Diptera > Lauxaniidae > Tricholauxania > Tricholauxania praeusta. Next base: position 98,903,317 of record OX459030.1, on the reverse strand, counting down.
AAGCTTAAGCAAATGTTTATTACATTATGTGTGATTTTTATTAAATAACAATATGAACAAGTTAAGGTGTTATCTTCAGTCAGGCCGAAACTCACATACCCTACACTGCACTCAAAGTAGATACATATATTTCAGTAAAAAAAGACGTTGAAGAGGTTAAATAATTCGAAAAAAGTGTGAAATGTTTAAGAGGTTGAAAACTGTTGAAAAAGTCGTAAATATATGCAAAATGTTAATGTTGAGAGAGGTTGAGAAAGTCTAAACAATTTAAAATCGATGAAAAAGTCGAAAAAATAAAGAAATTTCATCACAATATCTTGCATGGCTTACGAGATATGGTGGTATAGAGGTTAAAATTTAGGACCGTGCCACGCGAATCTTTGGAAACTTGAAACCTAGCCTAATCTTAATTTAGTTCAAATGTACACCTAATCACCAAGTTTCATCAAAATCGCTGCATTTTTTCAAAATGGGATTGGGCAAATATACATAGAGTATGGGCGGTAGGCGTGTCCATGAACCGATTACGTCCGTTTTGAATAGCAAGATGCCTGCAAGAAGGTCTGACCTGAGTGTGCTAATTTCATTCAATTAGCTTTTTTGGTTTTTCCGTAAACCTGATTTGAACAGACAGACAGACGGACATAGCTAAATCAACTCAGGTGGTGACGCTGATCAAGAATATATCTATATACTTTTTCATACCTACCGCCCTCTTCTATGCGTTACAAACAAAATGACAAAGTGAATATACCCTCGGTGTAGGGTATAATAAAGAAAATAAACAACATACGCATGTATTTCCGGTACTTTTCGCAACATAATTGTGACTTTTAGGTAAATATGGTCACTTGGGTGTTACGTAACGTTTAAGGGGGGGGGGGGGGGGTAGAGGAAAACGTTACGGCGTGTTACATGTGGGGGAAGGGGGGGTCAAAAATCTTCGAAAATTGCGTTACGTAATACTTGAACGGCCCCTAAACTAGTTTTTCCTAGGCCAAACTTGTTGATTTGTCCTGTAAGTATGCAATTATTTTTAGTTCGAAAGCACTATGGATAGCGAAGTCAGTGTTGAACATACTATAGGCAGAATCGCGGCCGATGTCCTCCGCGAAATCGGTGTTGGACATATTGGAAGATGTAAATCGTAAGCCAAAGGCCGCCCACTTACCACAAAGAAATTGATAAGTTTTATTCTCTGTAGCATTCTTATCTTTCAGTGGTAAAAATAATTCGCTTGGTAAGCCCCCACGGCTAAATTTCTTCGACGTTGGTTTTTAGCAAGGGTGGTTTTCAGGTTAAACTATTTTTGTCCAGGCCAAACTGGTTTTGCCGAAAAGTGTTACTCAAAGTAGTTATACACACAATACTTCTGCATTAAAACTAGGGCTTGTGAAAGGTCTGGATCGCAGATAAGGGCTTACATTACATAGTATGTCAGACATTTTGCTAACCACCGCAGTTCTACATTAAAGAACGGGAACGTAGTTTTTAGTATGACCGATAACATAGCACGGTCCGATTTTAGTGAAAAAAAAGTTGATCGATATCGATTATTGCCTAAGCTTTGAGCGGTTGAAAGTAATCTCCAACGAAAACAATACACATATTCCATTGCTTCTTCCAATCTTCAAAAAACTCTTGATAGGTCGACTTTGAAATCGCCTTCAGCTCCATCTGCGAATTCTTCTTTATCGCCTCAATCGTCTCAAAAGGCTTTCCGCAAAGTGGTAAGTTGGGTCGTGAGAACAGAAAAAAGTAACACGAAGTCATGCCAAGTCAATGCGGAGCTGTACTACCGTTGTTTTTGGTCAAATAGCCGCGTACAACATGAGATAAGTGAACAAAAAATTCAGAACTCTCGGCACAAGCCGCGTTTCCACTCGTCTCATGCCCATAACATCGAGCATAACACTTTGAACCGATCCAAACGAAACACCAAGATTGGCTACAATTTCTCTGAAGCTCACACGACGATCTTCGAGCATAATTCTTTTAACTTTTTCGATGTTTTCGTCAGTCACAGAGGTGGACGAACGACCGGAACGTGGCACCGTCTTAAACTCTTTGGATTACCACCACTCTTATGTTTTGGACAAGGCTACCGTTAACGTTTTCAACGCTTCCGGACATGATATTTTATTAGAAACGCAAAACTTCACGCAGACTCTGTGCACAACTAAATTCGACTCATCGAAATTCAAAGAAAACAAACTAACGGACATAACAATTTATTAAGTTCAAATAAAAAATACTTGTTCGTTAAAAGTATATTGAAAACAATATATCTTACCTTCAACGTAAAAAAAAACTTTGTCAAACTGAGATGGATAAGCTCAAAAAACAGATACTTGCTCATAGCAATCTTTTTAATAAAAGTAAAATTATACACATAAAATTGTAAGCAGATAGAAAGTCTTAAAAAAATGTACATTCAATTTAAACTTTTGTAAAAAGTTCGATGAAAATTATACAGAAATAAATTAAAAACGGATATATGTTACAAAAACTTCAACGTTTCGCACTTCATTCCACTAAATTTTTATTCTGGTGGTGTATTGTCATGAATCCATTCAGCAAAATGTGCCACTGATGTGTAAACGCTAGGTATACGCAGACCACCGCAGTTATCAGAACCAAAGGACATAATGCCAATCTTAAAAAAATACTGTTTATACCACTGATCAATTAAATGTTGCACATTTACTTTACCTGTGAATATATACCATTTTCCTGTATAAACAATGGTGCACCACCGAAACCTTGGCAAACATCTTTACCTTCGCCACCGGCACACATCCATTGACCCTCAATGGAATTCGGAGACTCCAACGCACCAGTCGAACCATAATTTCTCAAGCACAAGTCCCAAGTTGTAAGTGGAACATCTAAATGCGCCATTTCTGATTGGCGTGTGCTTGATGTGGACATCTTACCCCATCCGGCAATGGTAGCACGCTTACCAACAACAAGATTTGTGCGTGTCTTTTGTAGACAAATGGGTTGTGTAGCCACTGTAAGATAAAAGGGAGAAATTAATGAACGCAATACGATCAGCTTACCGGCTACAGCAGAAAGAAATCATTCAAAAAAGGGACTGATTAATAAATATTAAGAATTGACCAAAAAACAGCTTAAAAATAAGAAATGAAATAATCTTTGTGAAACGATTATCAAATTTTAAGCATAATATCCTAGGAAAACAAAACACAATTTTATATAAAATATTTATTTTTTGTCCAATTTTCTGTATTGAAAGTCGTCTTACAAGAAAAAACTACCCATAAATTCTTAAATAACACCGAGAAGGTCAATTCGTCCAAAGTGTTATCCTTTCAAAAAATTAATTTTTGTTTAAAAAAAATTGGTCACATAAAAAGTAAATCGTCCAAAAGGAATTAATTTTCTCCCAAAATGAATCCAAAAATGTTTGGAAAAATTTGAGAATATATGTACATTAGGGTGATTCAAATTTTTTATTTTTTGTTTTTTTTAAGGTGCTGTTGCTTAAAAAAGAAGTTTATGATATGAAGAAAAAGCTCACGAAAATTCAGCTCTGTAACTCAATTTTATAAGGTGGCGCCGGAGCCTGTTAGTTTTACATGTAAATTGTATGGAAAAATTATTTTTTTCAAAAAAGGTATCTAAATGAATAGGTGATTAATGTTGTTGAGCTGAAAAGGTCGTTTTTCGACGTAATTTTTTACGCTGAATCCGAAATTGACCCATCATGTCGGAATCCTGAAATATTTGAGGCTAAGTACCTAAGACATGATGTTTTTTGTCTACTTTCGAGGCCTTGTATAGGATTCAAAGAAAGTTGATCAGCTTATTTTTAACAAAAGCATCATTTAGTACCATCCTTGCCCTTTAAAATGAGCTTTCAAGTGGTGATCTGTGATGCTCTCTTGCAAAGTTGCAGCCATTTCAAGGTGACATGAATTTGAAACCCGTTGGTTAATATTGTTGGGTTGCAACCCATTGTAGGGGATCCAATTCATGTCACTTTAAAATGGCTATAACTTTGCAAGGAAACATCACAGATCACCACTTGAAAGCTCATTTTAAAGGGCAAGGATGGTACTAAATGATGCTTTTATTAAAAATAAGCTGATCAACTTTCTTTGAATCCTATACATGGCCTCGAAAGTAGACAAAAAACATCATGTTTTAGGTACTTAGCCTCAAATATTTCAGGATTCCGACATGATGGGTCAATTCTGAGGCCAGATTCGGATTCAGCGTAAAAAATTACATCGAAAAACGACCCTTTTCAGCTCAACAGCACTAATCACCTATTCATTTAGACACCTTTTTTGAAAAAAATAATTTTTCCATATAATTTACATGTAAAACTAACAGGCTCCGGCGCCACCTTATAAAATTGAGTTACAGAGCTGAATTTTCGTGAGCTTTTTCTTCATATCATAAACTTACTTTTTAAGCAACAGCACCTTAAAAAAAACAAAAAATAAAAAATTTGAATCACCCTAATGTACATATTAGATAAAAAAAAGTCAGTTGTGGGTGAATTTGCCGCGAACAAAACATAAATCCAATAATTGGAGATGCACAACAACCAAAAGGTTTGCCATATACAAACTTAACCCATCGTCAATGAGGTGGGGTGTGACAAACCCCATGTGAATACAAACAGAGACAACTTTTTCCTCACAAGGATATCTGTCACCGCACTCCCAGTGTCTGAAGATAAAACATCCTACAATTGATACAGCAAGCTCACTTAGTCGAACTTAACATGTTGAAGGCGAAGCACACAGGCAAACACAACATCACAGATGGGGTGAGCCACACCCCAGCCCAGAATAAAGATGAGACAACAAAACGTACTTGGGGGCCGTTTATTAATTACGTTAGTCAAAATAGTGGGAAGGGGTTCCTCAAAATCTCACCAAATCTCACCAAGGGGACGGGGGGGGAGGGAGGGGTCAATGAAAATCTAACGTCAACTTTTTAATGCAAAGAGAATACATTATTATTATAGCAGATTACACTTAAAAATTTTTAGGCAAGTCTCACGGAAGGGAGGGGGACAGGTCCCGCCAGAGCACACCAAATCTTACCAAGGGGTTGGGGAGTCTGAATTTTCAAAAAAACACCTCACGTAATTAATGGACGGCCCCATGCGCTGAATGCAATCGGTCCATTTGCATGGAACATGAGAATTTATACAGCAAAAATTGCGTTTATTCTGAGGAATTCAATACCTACTCTTAGTATTAGTCTTCTTATTAAATTATTATTTTGTATGCTTTTTATGTATGTACCGCTCTGCGGTAGTTTCGTTGTTTGGAGATTACTACTTTTTAGCGATGCCGATTATTTTTCCCGAATACATCATAAGGTTTTTTTCGTTTATTAACTTAATACGGAAATTTGTTTCAACGATTTGCTAAAAGTTCGCATAGGGATACATATATGAGGCGCCCGGTTTCAAAACCGGCCAAGTCCATATTTCATACTTTTGGGGAAAACAACGAAAAACGGTTGTTTTCATCTAAGTTCATTGAAAAATTAAAAAGTATTTCACACATGATAGCTTATAAAACTTCTTACTCAAGGTACGTCAGATCAGATATTTAAAGTTTTATTTGCGAATGTTTTTGAGAAAACAATTTTGGACTAGGCCGGTTTTGATTCCAATGAACTGGACTTGGCCGGTTTTGATTCCAAGACGTTGGAAACAAAGTGGACTTGGGCGGTTTTGATACCAATGTACTGGACTTGGCCGGTTTTGATTCCAAGGCGTTGGATTGGTTTTGAATGCAAGTTCATGGACTTGGCCGGTTTTGAAACCCATGAACCAATAATAAATTAAAAAGTGTAATATTTGTATCAAAAAAATTTTTTTTTATCTAAAACCATTGTAGGTCTAGATTTTTATATATGAGAATATCTCAAATTTTATTTTTTTGGACTTGGCCGGTTTTGAAACCGGGCGCCTCATATTATGATAAAAAAAATATTAAGTTTTGTCTCGGACATCATGCATATAGCTCATCTAGAGCATATAGTTTCGGAATAAAGGTTGGAATAGACTAGAAATAGACGATATGTTTCTGGAGGCCATTGCAAGTAGTGTTGTGACATTTTCTGTCGTTCAACTTATTTTCATTGTTTTCAGGATTCATTGTGCTGTTGAAGTGTTCATACCGACTAAGTAGCTAATTGCTCTGTTTCGAATGTTAGCAGGGTGGATATAAAATATGAATTTTTAGTAATTCGAATTCTCTTATCACTTCTAGAACTGTATTTTACATCTTTATGCAGTTCTCCATAGCGCTGCATTAGGATGGCTTTATTTTGTCGGGTTCCGCCGCTGTCCCGCTGGACTTTAACTTAACGTTCTCTTTGAATATACTGCAACTTTTTACTTAGAACGTTCAAAAACGGAGAGACAACTTCACCCAAAATTGATTGCAAAATATCCAAAAAACAATTTTAAAATAATAATGTTTTCTTTATTTACTCATTTGTATGGGGACGATTTTTACATTACATTTATAGTCAATATCGCAGGAACTAAATTTTAGATTGCAATGAAACCTCCACAAGGATAGTCTTTCGATGATTTGCCTACCATTCGATATTTCCGTCATTAATCGAATTCCTTGATGTTTTTCTATACTATTGGAAACTTTTCAATAATTCTGAACAAATTTGGATAATTTGACTTTTATCAACTTTTTCGATACAATTCGTCACTTCGACTTTTATGGAAATTACAATACTATTCGCAACTTTTCGATGAATTCAATATTATTCGATATTTTTTAAATTTTTCGATTCTATACGAATTTTTGTTTGTACTTCTGCATTATTCGACACCATTCAATGAATTTCGATGTTTTCTATGCTATACGAAACTTTTAGCTTTTAATCGACTTTTTCGTTACTATTTTCAACTCTTTCAATGTCAACGTCTAATCAAAGTACATGATAATTTTCGTACTTATTGACTTTCTCGTTACCTTCCCAGGCCCGTGCGCAAGCCGGGAGTTTTGGGGGTTCAAACCCCCCCATTGGGAATTTTCGCATATAAGTTTTTATTGGCATTTGAATGAAAAATCAAAAAGACACAACAATTTTTGTTTTAAATGAGAGAACTAAAATGCCAATAAATCGTCGGACCCCGAGTTTTTAATTTTTGATAAGATTTGCGCTCTCTAGCTATTTTTGAACCAAAAAACAGGATTTAGAACTACTGCGCATCGCTAAGTACCTAAGTAGCTCGAGCGTTTTTTCAATACGCTTTTAAGTAGAGCTCCGGCATCAATAAAATCAGCTTCAATGAAAATTCATGCACAAATCTATTCGCGCCATATATTTCAATTTTGCATTATAGATCACGTGACATGTGGATAAATGAAGTTCAACTTTGGCGTCAACGTATTGCCGGGCAAGACATCAAAAACTCTCTCGAAGCACTAGATATTTGCAATGAAGACGCGAATGTCCATCAAATGTTTCGTGTTATGGCAACGTTGCCTTCAGGAGAATCAAAAGTGATTCATTGGATTTTCTCGGAACGAAAACAAAATGACGCAGATATCGTTTTTAAAGGTCCTTCTAACTTTTGAGTCTGGCTGACTTTATTTTACTTCATACAAATCGACCCAGTCTAATGTCTATATTAAAAGTAAATCTTTTTCGACGTTTTTTATGAACATAATCTGACATGAAATGTCCGAGTTATATCGAAATATTTTGTAATGCTGCTGTTGCATTTCAGCTTATGCACTCCAGCATATATTCCCTATCATATCCTCCAGCAAATATGTTTCCACATCAAAAGTATGAACAACAATACATTTTTAAAATCTTGAGATGGCAACCTTACCAGCAAATAAATATTGCGTATCATACGAACATATCGCTACTACCATTAAGAGCAACAATGGCAACACCAATTAATATGACAACATTGTTGTTACGTACCGCAGGCTATAATAAGCACATCATAACATAAACTTAAGATTGTTATTCCTAGTGTTTTAAATTACAGAGGACAACATACGAACAGAAGTGGAACTTCTGCCGGTGTGCTTCATGTTGCCGCCGTCGTTAAGATGCCTCCTTTATAACTTTATTGCTGAAGGCACAGGTTGTTAAGGACACGCCTTGATCACTGATTGATTATTTCATCAGATTAACGATTTTCGACAAAAGGAATCCTTTGTAGAAATGGAGACTATGTTACATTGTCGCTCTCGCGTTTCTTCTTTGCACTTCCTACTAATGTTATTTATTGCTTCATTTGTTGTTGGTGTTATTGCTGTTGCTGGTATCTTTGTTGCTGTTATTAATGTTGCTGATGTTTACGTACATGTACAATGAAAGCGTAACCTGCGTAACGAGAAATCACCGATTACTTTCGCTGTTACTTGTAAGTTATTGCTGATATTGTTTTTTAAAACATAGCAATTATGCATCATTACCTTTAACTAACTGATTGGCAGTTTGTTGTCAGAAGGTGCTGTTGTTGCTGTCATATTGAGCCACCTTTTAAACTGCGTACGCGTGTTTTTTGGAATTATAGCACTTTTGTTATTGATGAATTTCAGCTTTATGTATTAATGAATCAATGATTATATCTTTAAATATACCATAGCATTTTGTATATCGCTTTATGTGTTGTTACATTATTTATTTCTTAAATTATTATATGAAAGATTGTGATGCAAACAAAGTGCGCTTTTTACTCCTTATTGAATTAACTATTTAAATTTCTACAGTAAATCAAGTCTTAACAAAATATTTCAATTTACTAAGATTTATGATTTTACTTTTTTTTTGTGGAATGATTATGCGGGATCATGAGTGGAGAAAAGACTCAAATCGGTAAAAATCAGTCTACAACATTGGCTCGTATACTTCGAGTGAATAGAAGACATTACTAAATTCAAGAATATCTTCTATTCACAACCACCATGCTCAGACATCCGGTCAAAGAACGCAAGTTTTAAAAAAAATTCATTTTCAAGATATCAATTCGCAATTGTTGTAGGCTTTTAATAATAAACACTTTTTCTACATTTTTATATAATACAATAAAAAGTAACAGAATCGTTCTGAGAGTACTCTAGAGCGTTTCACGCTTAGTTTTTCATGTTTAATCAAATGTTAAAACAGTCCCCTCACCACTCTTAAGCTACCGTCGTTACTCGACACCCGAGTTTTGTATGTTTTGCCGATCCTACCGACATCACATCATTTGAGTTAAAAAATTGGAAACATCTCGCTCGGGATAGAAGTTGCATGAAGATCGAAGAATTAAATAAGCCTTAATTCTGATCTCTATCAATTAGAACTGGTCCGAATTTTTTGTGAAAAACTAGCTTATCCTAAAGACTAGTTTGGCCGGTAACATGTATGGTATACCTCCAAGAACATTTATTGGATCTAACTGAAATCTTCAAATAATATAATGGGCTTTAAGAAAATGTTAAAAATGTATTTCTTCTGTAGGCACATTTCCTCTCAAGAGCGGCAGTGACATTGCGAGAGTCACCGTGACTTGCAATGGACACTGGACTATCGGCAATCATGCAAAAAAATTAGGTATTCCATTCAACCCTTTCTATTGTAGTTGTCTGACTGTATATGAGAAAGAATCTGTTGAGCACTTTCTCTGCAACTGTCCGGCCCTTTCCAGAACCAGGCTCAAATATCTAGGGTAAGGTAACAACCTCAGCGAATTGGCTTAAACTACAATTGGGTCACTGCTTAGCTACCTCACTAACGTGATAAAGCTTTTATCGTTGCCGAGGTTTTTTAAACTCACTTGAATACCTTCTTTAACAGTTTTGTAGAGTCACGTGTGTGGTATTAAAACGACACAATTAGGCTTCCAGCCTGATTATTGCTTTGATAAAGAGTGTCTTAAAAATTAAGTCATCTTCGCATAGTTTAACAAAAGGGAAACTATATCCCGAAACTGTATGATATGAAATGCTTAATTGCCTTTATGACCTCAAATATAACAACACCCGCTTATATTTGCAAAATCTAAGGAAGATACAGATATTTTTGATATTGCAAATATAAACACCCTTAAAATTAATGAATAACGTTAACATACTCTTAAATTTTCTATGGACACGCAAACAATATATATCAGACAAATAAAATGAACTTGACTCATGCCAACCACAAATTAACAGACAAAATTGGCTTGCACGAGTATTACCAATTAAAAATCATTCAAACAAACAATTTAATTTTACTCTCATTTCACTCACCTGAATAATTTAGTGGAGTTTTCAGCACTAGCAATGCAATATCGTGATGATATTGGCCCTGTTTATAATCTGGATGAACAATCACATGGCTGATAGCATGATTGACCGAGCGCGGAGCACAAAAACCAGTGCTAGCACAATCGGGATCATTGGATGTATCATATTCACCAACACGTACTGAGGAACTAGAAAGTGTGAAAAATAGAGTATTAAAAAAAATAAATCATATATATATACTATCTGCATAGTTTTAAATATGATGATAATATACTGAAATGTAGAAACCAAACCGATGTGACACTTTATACATTTAATCCGCAGTTGCCACATAAAAATATATTAAATATTTCATATATATTCTGTTTATTGGTTATGGTTCTTCATTTCATTTCAATATATCTGAAAATCAGAAATTCACTACATACAGTCGATGACCTTCGGCCTTGGCGAGCGCACAATGTGCCGCTGTTAAAATGACGCGTCGCGCAATCACTGAACCAGCACATGGGTATGCAAAAGCTCCAGTATTGATATCTGTAAAAATAAAAGAAAAAATATTTACTCGTATACTTCATTCCAACCTTTTAATTACTGAATGAAAGCTTACGTTTGAAACCGACACGCGCCACAAACGGATATGTGCCCAGACCTTTATAGAAATGCCCCTGCACGAGCGATTTACCACATACTTGATTTTTCTCCAGCGGACTACTAGGGCAACACACGTAGGGCATCTCTTCGCCACCACCGCAAAACAGCGATTTATCACCGTAATAACACATTTTGGCTACTTCATATATCATTGCCGTACAATCATGCAAAGGTGTACATTCTGTGCCAACTGAACATTCAGTTCCTGCATCGTAATAAGATCGAACTTTGAGCGGATCACGTGCAAAAGAACGTCCTTGAGGTGCTACAGCAGCAGTTGATATAAGAGAAGGATTGGAGTATGTACCGGATATGATAATATTTTCTGAAAGTGCATTGATTTCAGCATTAGCTTGTAAAATTTTACAACAATAAGTTTTGGTTACTATTCGAACTAAACAATAATCAATGTATGCATGTCACAGAAATTTTATGTAAGTTTTCATTGAAATAAAATATTTCCTTTGTAATATAGAAAGTTCTTAAATAGAATTCAGAAATTATTTCAGTCTGCAGAAAAGTGTAATCTCCACCAAAAAAGGCCTTTTAGCTGGCCTCGTTTTTTTTTTTTTTTTTTGTAGCTCATCCTTCAGCCATAGTTTTTCTTGTAGATAAGGCTGTCTTGAATTAATATTCAAGGATGTTCAATTAAAATTCAGATAGCTATTTTTTTTATTTAACTTTATATGTAACTTTTCGTATTTTATTTAACTTAAATGGAATCTTAACTATGTCTCCCTTTGAATTTTAGTTCTTCCTCCTTGAATATTAATTCAAGATAGTCTTAACTTCAAGAAAAACTTTATTTGAAGAATGTGCTCAAAAAAAAAATCGAAATTTTCATCTTAGCTCAACCATGGTTTCGATTTTTTTTTTTTTTTGGAGCAAAAATGGTTCAAATATGGTTGTTTTTTTTTTTTGAAGTTAACATTAAAATTAAGGTTAAAATTCAAAGATATTTTGTAATGATATTCTTTTTTGTACGATTAATGCTTATCCATTTTCTGTTTATATTCCAATATAAGTTGGATACAATTTCTTCAAATTGAGACATCTTATGCGTTGAAAAACTATTTTCGACAATCTGAAGATAATCTCTTACGGCCAATATGAACTCTGCTTGATTTGAAGTGCTTTGAAAAAGTTAAAATGATCTAGCATTTTTTATAACATGTTGAATTTTTCAATTTTTTCGTAATATAATTTAAGAAGAGTTATCTTGTCGAAATAAATTTATAACGTGTCGGAACAACTTTATTTATGTATGTTACCGGTCAAACTAGTTTTTAGGACAAACCAGTTTTTCCTAGGCCAAACTAGTTCATGCTTGTATCGACTTTTCGATAATTTTCTATGCTATTCGGCAACCTTGTTCTTTTTGGATGGCTTACGGTTCCAACTAATTATTCAATATGCTTCGACCATATCGATTTATTTTATGTTATGAATTCGACATTAATCAACTTGCTTATGTTGTTCGATTATGTTCAATACTTTTCAATTTTCATCGATTTATTCATAGTGTTCGATAATTCTTGACTTTTGATGCTTAATTCTGAAGTTTTGCTATACCAATCGATACTTTTCAATACTTAGAGACATTTTCGATGCCAATATTTTTTTACTATTCGATGCCTTTCGGCTTTTATTGAGTTTGTTTTTGGTTTTTCCATCGTCTTTGATACTGACTTTATTGAGTTTTTGAAAGTTTTTTGGTACTTAAATTCATAAAGAAAGAAAAACATAAAATTCACACAAAAAAATGTTTTGCTGTTCGAACCAAATTATGTTTTTTTATTATCAGCTTTAAGTCACTAAATTCAACCCCGGTGGTAGTTTTGCCATTTCCCATCAATTTAACCCTGGAACTGTATTCTTCGTCGAATCGACGAACACCGATTTTTTTACTATTCAATATAAGCTGTAATTTCGTGTGTACAATTTTTCAGTTATCTACTATAGTATATAGCTATTATTAAACAAGATAAAATTGTATGTTTATATATTTTTATATGGCTGAACTATATTTCGAAAACGGCTGCAGCGATTTTGATAAAACTTCGAGATTTCGTGCATATGTGAACAAAATTAAGATTGGACTAGGTTTTAAGTTTTTCAAGTTTCTAACAGGGGCATGGCACTGCCCTAAGCTTTAATTTTTATAAATTTGGTAGACGGATGCAGATCATAAATATCTTAAATGCTATAAAAAGTGGGCGGAATCAGAATAGTGGGCGTGGCATATTCCAATAATTGAAAACTTTGATTCGATATTACTCGAAAACGGCACCGAAGATTTTCATAAAAAATTTAAAGTTAATACCGCTCAATGCAGTCATTATAACAACTTATGCCACTATACTGGCAAAACTCGTTGAAAGGCGTGGCACCGCCCACAATATTTATAAACGTTATAATAAGAGAACTAACAACGCAATCGTTATGAAATTTAACATGTTAAATATACTGCCTATTGGGTATCTTGTAACCAAAAGTGGGCGCAACGACACCTGTGGGCGTGGCACCTTCCATACAAGCGAAAACAGTTAAATGCTATATTTAGTGTGCTTTGGAAGTAATTTTCTTAAAATTTGGTTTAGAGATGTCGGTTACCATGAGCTTTGAAACTAAATGAGCTTTGACGGGATTTCATTAGTGGACGTGGCACCTCCCATAAAGCAAAAAGTGTATAAGGCTATATTTAGTGTGCTCCTTTAGTCAAATTTTTTAAATTTGGTGTAGAGATGTCGGTTACTATAGGCTTTGAAATTATATGAATTTTGACGAGATTTTATTAGTGGGCGTGGCACATCCCATACATACTTATAACGCTATATGCCATATTTAGCGTACTATACGAGTGATCCTAATAAAACTTGGTAGAGAGATGTTGGTTACCTTACTTACTTACTTGGGTGGCCATAACAACCCGTTACCGGGTTACGGCCGACCTCAAAAGCTCTCTCCAGGCGCCTCTACTTTGCGCGCGCCTTCTCCAATCATTCACACCAAGCGTGGATAGGGTTTCCTCGGCTTGGTCTTTCCATCGGAGGCATGGTCTTCCTCTTCGTCGTCGCCCAGCGGCTTCCGCATCAAACACCTTTTTCGCCGGAGCTTCTTCGTCCATACGCACAACATGTCCCAGCCAGCGCAGACGTTGTATAGTGATGCGCTTGACTATGTCAATGTCAGCGTAGAGCTCGTACAGTTCGTGGTTCATTCGAATACGGTAGTCGTCGCCGACGTGAACAGGACCGAAGATTTTGCGAAGAATTTTTCTCTCAAACACCCCAAGCGTGGCTGCATCAGTCTGCGACACAACCCATGCTTCTGCGCCGTAAAGTAGCACGGGTAAGATGAGCGTCTTGTAGAGTGTCAGTTTTGTCGGGCGAGAGAGGTCTCTACTACTCAATTGCTTACTGAGACCATAGTAACACCTATTAGCAAGAGTTAGTCTTCGCTTTATCTCCAGGCTGACATCGTTTTGAGTGTTCACGGCGGTGCCAAGATAGGTGAATTCCTTGACAACTTCGAAAGTATAGTTGTTCGCAGTAACAAAGGATCCAATACGCTGCGTCTCCCTGTTTGTGGACAGCATATACTTTGTTGGTTACCATAACCTTTTAAATTATATGAATATTGATGGGATTACATCAGTGGGCCTGGCACCTCCCATATAAGCAAAAAACTTTAAATGTTATATTTAGTGTGCTATTGGAGTAATATTCTATAAATTTGGTGTAAAGGTGTCGGTTAGCATAAGCTTTCAAATTAATCAAAAATCGACGAGATTGCATCAGTGGGTGTGGCACCTCCCATATAAGCAAAAAACTTTAAATGTTATATTTAGTGTGCTATTGGAGTAATATTCTTTAAATTTGGTGTAGAGGTGTCGATTACTTTAGGCTTTGAAATTATATGAATTTTGATGGGATTTCATTAGTGGGCGTGGTACCTCCCAAGCAAACTTATAGCGTAAAATGCAATATTTAGCGTACTATAGGAGTGATCCTAATAAAATTTGGTTTCAATATATTCAGTCTTTCAATTTCTTCATTATATTTCAACCTCTTTCAACATTTCTCAACAATTTCCAAATTTTTTCGACTTTTTCAACCTAATTCAACTTTTTTCGAGTTTTTCAATCTCTTTCAACTGTTTCAACATTTTTCAACCTTTTTTCAACACTATTCATATTTTTTCGAATTTTCCAACCTTGTTTTTCAACCTTTTCAACTTTTTTCAACACGTTCCATATTTTTTGGACTTTTTCAACCACATTCAACTTTTTTCGGCTTTTCAACCTCATTCAACTTTTTCCGAGACTTTCAACTTTTTTCGAGCTTTTCAATCTCCTTCAACTTTTTCAACACATTAATATACTATCGAATTTATCAAAGTTTTTCACCTGCTTCAACCTCTCTCAATGTTTTTTAACATTTTTCATATACCATATAATCAACTTCTTTCAAATTTTTTTTAACTTCTTTTCGGGTTTTCAACCCTATTCAATATTTTTTAAATATTTCCGACTTCTCATTCAATTGTATTACTTTTTTTTGACTTTTTCAACCTCAAAACGAAAAACCGAACGATGGTCGGTCTCCTGGTACTACCTGCTTAAAATCGGTTTTTGTCATTTCTACGAAGATTACACTTAAGATTTAAAAATTAAGCCTCAGTTCCCAGGGCTAGTTTTATTTTTTTCAATATACTTTTTTCTACAAAAACTTAAAATATACACTAGAGGTCATGAAAACTCCACCACTGGCAAATCTGTTTTTATATGTAAAGATTAAAACAATTCCGTGTTTTTTAACTTTGATTAATGGGACTTTCAGCATTGAAGTATTGCAAGTGTATTGACAATGAAAATACGATATTTTTACGCGTTTGCTCAAAGCAGAAGGTCGTTTTTTAAAATAAGTACAGAAATGGATCCAAAACAGCTGTCACATGATAAAAAAGCGACTAGCGGACCACGGTGTAACGTATCGTAAAATTTCGGAAATGATGGGTTTCTCACATTCCACTATTGTTCCTTTTTGGAAAATAAGGCTATTTAGTAGTCGCTGGAGGGAAAAAAAGGATCTGGTCCTAAACGTGCAACCAAATATGGCCTAATAGGAAATGAGTTTGAAGGATCATTTTAAAAGTGTAGTTGCTATACGGACAGAGCTAGAAACGCATTATTCCATAAAAATTACTGTGGAAACTGACCGCAAGAGGCTGCGAGAAGCTGGTTTATATGAAAGACGTCCTGCAAAAAAAAACCATTGTTGACACAAAAAATGAAAAAAGCTGGTCTAGCTTGTGCGAACAGTGGCGACATGTCATTTAGTCGGATAAAAGTAAATTCAACTTGCTGTGCGCCGATAACTTGCCGTAGGTGCGTCGTTCCGATGTAGAACGTTAGAAAGAAAACTGCATAATGAAAACAGTAAAATTTCCATAGAGCCAGATGATCTGGGGATATTTTTCTTGCAATGTTCGTGGTCCTCTACACTATTTAGAAGAAACTATGAATGCAAAAAATATGGGCAAGTTATAAGGGAGAACTAGGAGCCGGTGCTTAAAAACACTTATCCTGCACTACGGGTTCAATTTTAAAAGACGATTTTCCGCCTTGCCACCGTGCGAAATTGGTAAATCGTGTATGTAATTTTTTCTATGATTCTCACAGACCTTAAAATTATAAACAGAATATTTAAAAAAATAAATCTTGTTTTTATAGCTCGGAAAAGTATTCATGGATCTCGGAATATCGCGTCTGACCTGGCCTGGAAACTCGTCGGACCTAAATTCTATCAATATAATGATGGGCAAAGGACTTGTAAAAGCATTAACTTTTTTTCAGATTATTGATTTTAGTCAGAAAAAAATAGGTGTGTAAGGTCCAGAAATGTTTTTTTGTTTTCAAACTATGTAGTCATATTAGCTTAATAACAATAACTAATAAAAAAAATAATTTTTTCAACATAAATCTCAATAATATCGAATTTCAATGATTTTTTGTGGTGGTGCGGTTTTCATGACCGCCAGTGTATGTATATGTAGCAGTTTAAAACAAATGTCCTAAGCCAAAAATCGAATATAATCGATTGATCTCAAACTTGATCAAAGTGTTGTCTTTTTGGGTGGACTGTTTGTATAGATTTTTAATGGAATTTGAAATGGTTGTATTATTATTTTTTGAAAAATTTATATTTTTAAAGTTACAAGAAATAATAACGACCATTCAAAAGGCCATTAAATATTCTATCGAAGGCATTTAAACTAAGATGCTTATAGTCATTTCAGTAAATAAATTATCTACGTGAAACAGAGGGTGTCAATCAAAAATCTCAAAATACAAAAATATTTTGGGCTATAATTACCATCCAATAGGACTACACTTCGTCCAAGTTTAAGGTCAATCGGTTATGTTCGATTTTTGGCTTAGAGCATTTGACATGAAATGCGCCATATACCAATTTCAAAGCATAATAACTCAATCTGAACTTATCGAACAAAGTTTTTTGTTTATTTTTCTCCTCTACATTTTCGTTTGATACATTTTTTGATATAAATGAACAAATATAGGTTTTGTACGAGTTTAAGTGGCTATATTGTTGGATTAAGCATTTTTCCAATAAAAATGAGTGTTCAGTGATTAAGTACAATACTAAGCTTCAGTAATATAGCTACAACTTTTATTGAGCTCTTAAATGAATTTTCTCGAAGGAAATTCAATTTGGACAACACTATGCATTACTTGAAATTAAACTCATTTAAAATGATTTAGTTTTTTTAATAATAATATAAATTCATAAAAACTTACCAAATTTTCCAATTTCACAAACGCCAAACTTAAATAAAAATCCCAAGACGAAAATTGCGGATATTTGCTTTACAAACATTTTCGGAACATATAAACACTACCCTTTGCACTTAAAAATTGAGATTTTTTTATTCGTAATTCTTAGGGTCAAAATTTGTATTCATAAAAGAATACAACACACTTTAAGGAATAAAGCACACGAGAAATGATTTTTTTAAACTTATTATATTTTACTGATTTATGGCAATAAAAAGCGAAAGTGTATTATTAAAAAAATTAATTACTTAAGTACCATTTCTGCGTTTAAATCAAATTTGAAACCGATCGCTAAGTCAAATAAGCCGTCCAGAGCGCTTGATTTAAGTTGACAAACTGAATGACAGCAAAACTTAGAATCCATCAGAAATCATTTCATGCGGTCAATAAATTGGATTTATAACTCTGGAATGGAGCAGAAACGCATAACGAATACAAACAAATGAAACAACACAGACACAGAGACTCAAACGAAAATTAAATGTTAACTAAAACTCTTTTTCCAAGCTTTATGATGACAATATTTTAATGTTGTTATACTTTTTTGTTAAATTGCTATTTATTTTTATCTCATTTTTTTTTTTTTTGCTATTTTATATTTCCACACGAATATCTGTATGCCGCTGAAAGTGAGTGCGTTTTATTGTACTTTAGAACCAGGTACAATATTTTGAGTAAAAGTGGATTTTAATATTTTTTTTTAATTGTATTTTTTTACAATTTTATTACTTTTTATTTTAGTTTGGTTTCATACTCTGCATTTTTTTAGAAATAATAAAAGATCGCTTATGTGCGATATTCACATCCGACTGATTTGATGGTAACTGGGAAAAATTACGTTACTTTGAATTTTTCCAACAGTTTTTACTTTCATATCCATGCGGTACATTTGAACTACTCGTACTATATGGAGTAGGTATGACTTAAACGAAAGCGTTTAACGCATTTCAATCACGGCATCATTTCAAGCACGAAACAGCCGTAAAATTATCATAAATGCGAATTATGTGCTTACATTTATTAAGTTACAGCCAAGTTACTCTGTTATAGTGAACTCTTACTATCCAATGCGAAGAGGTCACTGTAACTTGTCGTACTTTCAGTGTATTGCATATGGCTAAAGTATCTTTCATTTGTACTTAAATTATCACATAGCTTTTATTGATTTCGTTGGATTGTTATTAGTACTGATATTCTTCAAAAAATTGATTGATATATCAAAATTGGCTCAAAACATTGTTTCTAAGTAGGGCTACCAGATGGCATACTAAAGTAGCAAAAGTGCTACTTTTGGAAGGCTGTGCTACTTTGCTACTTTTCACTTTAAATGTACTACTTTTGCTTGAAATGCGCTACTTTTCACTACTTTCGAAGTTACGACCTTTTTTTTATTTTTTTTTTTTTTTGCTTTTGATGTTTGCATTGGAAAGTAAAATTTATTTTAAATATTTATTTAATTTGCTAGGGTTTTGTCGTACAAAGTGAGGACCTTTTTTTTTTTGGTCATCAAAAATATTTCTATGGAATTAAAAAAAAATTTGGATTTCATTACAACACTGCAATAATATTTTTGGTTTTCATTACTAAATTGAAATTTTTTGATATGTGCTACTTTTGTAAGCAGGCCATCTGGTAGCCCTATTTCTAAGCCTTTATTAACTATTCTTAAATGGACTTAAGTTTTAAAGGGTGTTTAAATTTGAGGTATCTTTTAAATTTTGCAGCTATTTTTTTACAGGTACTAGATTACAACGATGTTTTTTTAGGTTTGAAGTAAGTGCATTCCGGGCTTGTTAAAATCAGTAGCGTCATTTCACCAAAAGCTTGGGGGGCAAGAGTTTAAATAGTATATCGAATCGATGATATTTTGAATTGAATCGATGTAATTGATAATAATATCAGAGCATTGGCTCCCCTAGCCCTACCCAATTGATGCCTCTGGTTAAAATGGATCCTTACATGAGTGAACAACGTATTTTGGTTATTAAAACTTATTTTAAATATGGTTATTAAGCTATCAGAATTTGGAGAAAACGCTTCAATAAACCGTGCTATTAAGCTTATGATTAATAAATTTGAAGAAACTGGTTCAGTTAAAGATCAGCAATTATACCTTAAGTCAACAACTTTCTTCAACATCTTACACACAGAACTTCATGTAAAGGCTTACAAAGTACAGTTAAAATAAGTATTGAAGCCAACTGACCACGCATTATGGCAAATGAAAAGGCTGATTTACTCGCAAATCAAGTCAGATTCACAGTTCATAAAAGTCTCAGTACACGTTCAGCACTACTACCTATTAAGAGACAGAGAACTACTCCAGTAGCGGAAAAGAGGTGGACTTCTCTTCCACTAGCAATGTAACCAAACATTTCTGATCCCGTTTCTATAAAACGGACACAAAATAGTTATTATCCTTAACTCGGAGTGAATGCAGGTTATTGACCAGGGTTGTAATTGACCACTGTCTTAATGGGCATTATGCTTTCAGGTTGGGCGCAATACCCAACAAACAACTGGTGTAGAAACTGTCATGAACCCGATGACGAGGCAACCATGGAACACTTTCTTTGCTATTGCCCCGCTTTGGCAAGTAATAAATTAAAATACTTCTTTATATCCCTAAAGGAACTGACTAAAGTCCACCTAAGTGAAATCAAAAGATTCGCTGTAATAGCAGGCACCTTCATATTGGACGAGCACCACAATGAACGAACCAGAAATTACCAATAAAACTATAGCAGAGAGTTTGTGGCAACACTATGGACCCTTGTGGTCAATGTGAAGCTCTGTTAAAGGCCGCACCCAAACCTAACCTAACCATGCATTTCGTCGGCAATTCAATCTTTTGAAAAATTAGTTTAGTAATCGAATAATTTCTCGAAGAACAGACGTGAAATGGCCACCAAGATCATGTGATTTAATACAATTGGACTTCTTCTTATGGGGTTTCTTGAAGAGTAAAGTTTATGCGGATGATCCTCAGAGCCTCAAAGACAACATCATCGAGCAAATATCACTAACTCAACCACCATTATGTGAAAAGTTCAAAATTTTGGTAAAAGATTGACAGTCTGCCGAGCTAGCAGCGGAGGTCACTTGAACGACATTCTTTTTCATTAATAACCGGAAACAATGTACTTTGATTTCCAATTCACACAATTTATGTTTTTTATTTGAAATTTCAAAAAAAATAACTGAAATTTAAGCACCCTTTATATATGTTGCCGAACTTTATTTCGAAAACGAATCTGACGATGTAGAATTGAATCTGAAACTTGTAGAATTGGTGCATTTGAGAACAAAATTAAGATTGTGCTAGGTCTCAAGACCTAGGAGAGGTGTGGCAATACTTTAAGCTTAATAACATCATGTCTCGCAAGACATGGAACATATTTGGATGAAATTTGGAAAGCCGATCACAAATATAATATACTGTATCAAAAGTAGAAGGAGTTGAAAAGTTTTAGTGGATCAAGAGTGAACGGGTTTCTTACTCAAATATGGGAAATAAGGTTAGCAATTAAAATGTTTTTGTAACTACCAAATATGAAATGAAAATTCACTGGACCAAACATAAGTGGGAACATAAAACTAGGCTTAAGACCTTCCAAGCGCTTCACACTTGTTAATTTAACTGAACATAAAATAAATACGCGAATAAACGTGTGTTTCTTCAATAATTAAAATTGTCTTGTGATTTAAAGTGCTTAATTTTTTTAAAGATTTTCAAATTAAAATGAACTATTATAGAGGTCGAACTCTTAAAAATTGAAGACAATAACTTAACTATCAAATCTTGTAACAATATTGACCATTGGTAATGACGACATTTTTGTTTAGCTCATCAAACTGGAGTTGTATATGGAATTCCTGTATTGAACCAAAAGTGATGATCTTGAATTTTTGTTAATTCAGCTCAACTTGCATGACATAAAAGCATTTACTCTGCTCATCAAACTAAGCAACATGCTGTTAGCAATCATGTAACTTCAAAAAATTAATATCCCAATAGAACAAGGTGGTTCCTAATCTCTTGATAAGCTACCACTATCATCGAAAGCGTGACCTGAGGGATAACCAAAGTTATACAGGAATGCATAAAATATAATTCTTCTCGATATTAGCCGCTATCCAGGCAAGTTTCTGGATGGGATCATCATATAGTGCAAATCATTATAGAGCAATGTACTAAATATATTGATAACTTTCAACGAATCTTACAGAGAATGCATTCCAACGTAGAGGCGTTAAGGTGAATATTATCACTATGTTTAAGCCAACATCCATTGAAGCTTCGTGTCGCACAGTTGTTCTATTACTACATATTAGCTTCCGATAATTGATAAAGCGAACTCAGTTCAAAATATTTCGATTTGATTCACTTATTGAAATCTGTAGCTTTATTTTAATTATCTGTTTTGTGGTTTCCATGTTAGTCATGTGTCATGTGTCATCCGGAAAAATTAGATTACCTGGCTCATTGTGAGTAAAACATTTTATCGGAGAGGGGGGACCATCTTGAACACTATATTAGTAACAGGGTGCTTAATAAAGTTCTTTTAGAGTAGTACTTCCAAATTATATTACCTCGTAGCTTTCTAAGTAATAGAGCTAGGACAACAAAATAAGTAAGCTTGCTATCCATGTTTTCAGCTTAGAACTATCGCTTGTAAAGTCGACAAAAAGATTTTTTTCACATTTATTCTTTTAATTGCAGTTTTTCCCAATAATGCCGTAATAAATTGTGGATTTTCTAATACCTGTTTTAGTGCACCATAATACTACCTACAAATTTGCTATACAAAGTTTTGACCTGGGTCAGGAAGACCCCACATCCTATACAATTTTTAACTCACAATGAACAAATGAATATAATTTAATCTTAAACTAAAATTTAAAAACAGGCCGTACCAATCAGGTAATTATTTTGGTCTTATTTAACAGAGCAAAGATGACAAAGCCATCTTACTTACTTACTTAGATGGCCATAACAACCCGTTGTCAGGTTACGGCCAACCTCATTTGCTCTCGCCAGGCGCCTCTGTTTTGCGCGCGCCTTCTCCAATCGTTAATGCCAAGCGCGGTTAGGGCTTCCTTAGCTTGGTCTATCCACCGGAGGCATGGTCTCCCTCTTCGTCGTTGACCGGGGACCTTCCCTTCGAATACTTTTTTCGCTGGAGCTTCTTTATCCTTACGATGGACATGACCCAGTCAGCGTAGTCGCTGTATTGTTATACGCTTAACTATGTCAATGTCGGCGTAGAGCTCATACAGCTCGTGGTTCATTCGAATGCGATAGTCGTCGCCAATTCGAACAGGACCAAAGATTTTGCGGAGAACTTTCCTCTCGAATACCCCAAGAGCGGCTGCGTCTGTTGTCTAAACCACCCATGCCTCAGCGCCATAAAGAAGCACAGGTAGAATGAGCGTCTTGTAGAGTGTTAGCTTTGTCGATCGAGAGAGAGCTCTGCAACGTAATTGCTTACTGAGACCGTAGTAGCACCTATTAGCAATTGTTATTCTCCGCTTAATCTCCAGAATGACATCATTGTTGCTGGTTACGGCAGTGCCAAGGTAAATGAATTCCTTGACAACTTCTAATTTACAGTTGCCCGCTGTAACATGAGAGTCTAGATCCCGTGCTCTCTTGTTGTTGTTAGTAGACATCATGTATTTCGTCTTGCCCTCGTTTACCGTCAAACCCACTTTGTCTGATTCCTTTTCAATAGCAGTGAAAGCAGCAGTAACATCCCTCTTACTCCGACCGATAATATCAATATCATCAGCGTACGCAAGGAGCTGAACACCTTTGAAGAAAATGGTGCCATTATGATGCACACCGGCTTTTCGTACGATCCCCTCCATAATGAAATTGAAGAGATCGCACGAGAGCGGGTCGCCTTGTCTGAAACCTCGCTTGGTATTAAAAGTTCCGGAGAGGTCATTCCCTACCTTGACGGAGCTACACGTATTGCTCAACGTCATCCTGCAGAGCCTTATCAACTTTGCAGGTATACCGAACTCAGACATTGTTGCGTATAGGCAATCCCGCACTGGGCTATCGAACGCAGCTTTATAATCGACGAAGAGATGGTGAGTGTCGATTTGATATTCATGGGTTTTCTCCAGGATTTGGCGTAGTGTAAAAATCTGGTCTATGGTGGACTTACCAGGTCTAAAGCCACACTGATAGGATCCAATCAGTGTTTCTGTATACGGCTTCAATCTTTCACACAATACGCTCGAGAGGATCTTATATGCGATGGAAATAAGACTGATACCCCTGTAGTTGGCGCAGATTGTCGGGTCTCCTTTCTTTATTACAGGACAAAGCACGCTGAGATTCCAATCGTCGGGCATGCTTTCCGCTAGCCATATTTTGCTGATGATTTGATGCATGCACCTTATCAATTCATCGCATTCTTATCAAAGCCATCTACAGCTAAAATTAATATGTGCTTGTATGTTTCGCATAACACAAAGGGGTATCGTTTGCTCCCTATGAAATTCGGAAAATTGTAAGCATTACCTACTCATCAATTTTTGATTTGCAAATATCTTGACTAGCGGGAATAATAAAAAAAAATGCTTTTACTGGAGTGCGTGGCTAATATGTAAAGTGTCATGCTAACCCAAACTACATGCTAGAGTTATATTTTAGAATTTTATCAACTTTTTAGACACTTTTAATAGCTTTTATTAACTATCGAACGTTTTCATCATTCTCCGCAATATACAAAATTTATGACTCTTTCAATACTTTTAGACTTTAACATTTTTCGAAACTTCTCAACAAATTTCGATTTACAGTGGAACCTCTTTAAGTCGAACCTCGATAAACCTCCATTGCTCGAAATCTGACCCCTCTAAAAGTCGAAATAATTAGTGAGTCGCTACAAGTAAATTCATAACTCGAAAAAATAAATTTGACCTCTGCATCTCAAACATAGCAATGTTTGATCTAACAACCTTTAAAATTCGATTATTTGAAACGAATTACCTCCATAGCTCGAAGAAAAATAAGATACCGACCTTAAGAATATGCCGACAATGTACATCATTATTTCTTAGAAATCAATGTAAAAGCCTACTTATACAACAAACCAATTCTATTAAATGATAAAGGAATTTATGACTGACGTTAATACGTGATTTCATTTGAACTTTAACGAAGTTACTTTATTGTTGTCGATTGAAAAATTATCAGAATTAGTTTGGTCCTACTGCAATACACACCAATGTTGAATACCTCTATAACTAGGATTTTTATTTATTTCACATCTCTAATTCAAAGTTAGTTGGAATAAAAACATTTCCTGAGAAAGTTCGCTTAATTCGAAGTTTTCCATAAGTCGAAAACTCTATAACTCGAATTTTTTGGCATCTCCCTTCAAGTTCGAGTTACAGAGGTTCTACTGTATTAGATTTTTTCAATATTTCTCCTCTTTTTCAACAATTTTTAAATTAATTTTTTCTTAACATTTTCGACATTTTGGCGTTTTTATCTCTTCAACATTATCATGGTATAAATCATGAACATTATTTGAATTTTCAACATTTTTTTGACTTTTTCAACAATTTTAAGCTTTTTGAATATTTTTCGATTTTTCAACGTTTTTCAAAATTTTTCGATGCTATTTCAACATTTATTGACGGACAAACATTTTCCCACTCTATCGAATTTCTTAACATTTTTCAATATTCTTTAATATTATGACATTTTATGGCATACATTTATCGAATTATTCGATAACTTCCGTCATTTTTTATACTATTCGACATTTGTTGCCTTTTTCGGTATCATTCGATATAAGTTAAATTTTTCAGTATCATTCGACTTTCCGGCTTTTATGAACTTTTTCTATACACTTTAAAAGTATTTAGTATTTATCCACATTGTTGATACTTTTTAACACATCACACTCCGAATGCTTGCACTTACCCGCATTTCTCTTTTAGTAGCAGAAGATGTACTAGATGTAAAGGGTTTTTCAATAAGAGCGCTACAAAAGTAAATAAAACAAAAACGGTTCGGGATATCAATGAAATTCTTTATTCTTGTAAAAGAACATTGAATGCCATTATGTATGGAACTCAATTTCTTTTGCATGGCCACCACGGGCACGCCTGCAGAAGTTCAGACGCTGAACTTAATTTTCGACGGTTTTCAAGCATAAATCGGCCGATACTGCTGCAATTTCACGTTCGATATTCGTACGAAGTTCATCAATCGTCGCTGGCTTGTTGGCATAGACCATAGACTTGACGTAGCCCCACAGGAAATAGTCTAACGGTGTCAAATCGCACGACCGAGGCGGCCAATTGACTGGGCCATTTCGTGAGATAACACGTTCACCAAACTTGGTTTTCAATAAATCGATTGTGACATTCGCTGTGTGGATTGTGGCGCCGTCCTGTTGGAACTACATATTGTCCAAGTTCATATCATCCAAGTTATTCGGTTATCATTGAGCGGTAGCGATTCCCATTCACAGTAACGTGCCGGTCTTGATCATCACGGAAGAAGTACGGCCCAATGACGCCGCCGGCCTATAAACCGTACCAAACCGTAATTTTTTCGGGATGCAATGTTGACTCATGGAGTACGTGTGGATTGCTGCCTGACCAATAACGCATATTTTGCTTATTGACGAAGCCATTCAGCCAGAAATGAGCTTCATAGCTGAAGATGATTTTTCGATGAAAATCCGGATCATTTTCATGTTCTTGCTCAGCCCAATTCACGAACATACGACGATTCTGGTGATCAAGTGGCTTCAGTTCTTACGTCAATTTGATCTTTTAAGGATGAAGGCCAAGATCTTTTCGCAAAATTCGCCACAACGACGTCACAGAGATGCCCAACGCTTGAGAACGGCGTGTGAGAGACTGATTTGGGTCTTCCTCAATTAATGCGCTAGCGGCAGCAATATTCTCGACACTACGGGCACTTCTTTGTCTCACTGGCACGGGAACAATTTGTACTGTGCCTGTGGATTCAAATTTTTTCACTAGACGCTCAATTGTTGATCTGACAGGACGATTATGACGACCATAAATTGGACGTAGCGCTCTTAAAGTTGAGGTCACTGACTCCGAATTTCGGTAGTAAATTTTAATAATTTCGACTCGTTGTTGGATCGTATATCTTTCCATGATGAAATGGCAAACCTTACTGAAGAGAAATATGAAAAGAGCGGGAAAAATATGGCGTCGTTTGCTGTCCCTAATGGTCTACTTTTATAGCGTTTCTATTTAAAAACCCAATATTACATCCAATAGAGGGCCGGTTTCACTATATTTAGCGCTATTCAAGAGTTTTCGAGATTTGTATAGCCTTCTCGTTAAAACTATTCCTATACCTTTAACTTTCTTTAGGCATACTTGGTTTAGAAACTATAAAGTCCTTGGGAGAAGTGTCATGATACCTGGATTTTAATGTAATGATATAGATTGGAAGCCCCACATAGTCACTTTGGTTCAAAGTAATGATATGAAAACTCAAGATTTTTGCTGATTCCCACTAATCGATTATTTCATAGCTTATTGTAATATATGTATGTTGTAACAAAATTTGCAGAAAACCATGACCATAATAACGCATTTAAAATTACAAATTGCTTTTCAATTGTTATTTACACATTCCTTATTCAATAGATAATTTGGTTTTACCCAACAAATTTGAGACTATTTTCCAAACTAAAAGTATTGTTACGCATATGAGTTATAAAATAATTATAGGTTAATTTATAGCATGCGACAAATCAGTGAATGTGTACGAGCATATGAAAGAATTTAAAAAAAAAAAACCTATTGTTATTACATTGGTTATTTGTGCAAATAAAATTGTGCTTTTTTAGTTGACATAATGAAAAGGCTAATTAAAAATGCGGAAAATGTTGAACTTTTCAATTGGAAAATTTGTCAAAACTTTTAGCTAAATCAAATAAAATTATAATAAAAATTATGTCATTATATATGGTGCAATTTTGTTTCCGCATTAATAGAAAAAAATTAAAAAGACTTTTTTTTCCTCAGACTTTGATGCTATAGAACAGTGAAAAAAATGAATGCATTAAAAACCATTTTTTATAATATTTTAATTAGTCATATCATAAGCCCGTGTTTAAATTGCCGTGAAATGCGACATAGAAAATTATTACATTGCGTTGGTAATTTGGACTCTTTTTCTCTGCAATAACATGGTGATGTTAGGTTCAACAAAAAAGTATCAAAAAAAATTTTGAGCATTTGAGAACCGTTAAAAATCATCAGTTAAATGGTCATTTAACTTTTGGTCTAATGATTTCAATTTAAATTTTAACCTGATGTAACAGTTCGATAGACAATATACGTTTAGCATGACTGCTTTTGTACGAGTAATTGTATGCATATTAGGGCGGACTTAAATTGTATAAAAAATATACTTTTTTGCATATGCTAAAATGTTACTTTAAGCAGTTACTAATATCTTGAAGAAAAATGGATACTACATATATCGTCCATATAGAACAAAAAATCACTAACTACACTTTTGTCGAAAATGGGTTAATAGCATTTTCTTCTATAATTTTCCATTATACATCTTTTGTAGAAGACGATAATGTACCTATCTATATCAGATACTAAAGAAAAAAATTTAACAACACACTAACTGCAAGTTCGCGATAAAATTTGTGAAGAAAAAGTCATTATCTACTTAACTGCCTTTTTATGATATGTACATATGTATATATATTCGGGTGTACCCCAAGGTAGTATCCTTGGCCCCCTACTTTTTATTATTTTTATAAATGATATCTCAAAATGCTTTAAGACTGCAAATTTTTTACTTTATGCGGACGATTTAAAGGTTTTCTATAAAGTAAAAAATCATGATGACTCTTTTTTACTGCAGTCTGATTTAAACAATGTTTATACAATGTAATAACCTATCTTTAAATCTTGATAAATGTTTCTTTGTTACTTATTCTAAACTTAACTCGCCAATCACTACTAATTATAATTTTGATAACTTTAATATAAAAAGGGTTGTTGAGATTCGTGATCTGGGTGTAATTTTTGATTCTGAACTAAAATTTAATAGGCACCTGAATCTCATTGTCCCCAAGGCTTACTCCATTTCAGCTTTTGTTAAACGAAACAATACTAATTTTTCTGGTCCTTACACTTTGATTCGGTTATATACTTCATTTGTTAGATCAAATTTAGAATATGCATCTTTCATATGGAATCCTTTTTATTCCATTCACATAACTCGTTTAGAATCGGTGCAAAAACGATTCCTCAAATTTGCTTTGCGTTCGTTAAACTTTGTAGAACCTGTGCCGTCATACAAATCGCGTTGTATGCTTGTTAATATCTCCACTCTCGAAAATAGGAGATTACTTCATAGTATTATGATCATATATGATCTTATTAATGGGATTATCATTTGCGATCAACTTCTTGAACTATTATCTTTTAATATTCCGTCAAGATCTCTCCGAAATTCAGATTACTTTTTCATAAATTTTCATAGAACAAACTATGCTATTAATGAGCCGTTGAATAGAGTTCTCATAGCCATAAATAAGATTTATAATAGCAGCAAAGTTGATTTTTGCATGCCAAAAGATTATTTTAAGAAGTCTATAATTTTGTTATTGAATAGCACTTAATCAAACTTCTATGTATATATTTTTATTTTGATTCTATATATTTGTATACATTAATATATGCTTAGTCTGTAAGGTAAATTTGTACCATAGACGTAAATAAATAAATAAATAAATATATCAGTAGTATACTTTTTGTTTTTTTATGTTCCTTTTCTATGTTCTTACATCATTTCTATGTTCAAATTTTTCAAACGGTTACATTTGATCTCCATAATGTCTTGCAAATACCATCTTCAGCATCATGTCAAATGTATTATAGCTACAAGATCAATGTTTATAACCTAACCGTGTATTTGTGCTATGCCTGGAACGAAATAAATGGCAAACGAGGCAGTTCTGAAATTGGATCAATACTGTTAGATACATTAAATTAATATAGTAACTTCGGACATTGTGATAAGGGTATTTTTGTATTTTAAATTACACGTAACTTTTATATGTAGCACAGCTTCTCCTTCTTTATGTATTATGGTTTGTTGATGCATTGTGCAGTATATTACGACCTCGGAGCTCTACAGCGTAAGCCAATCTGAAGCTATTTCAACAAAATGGAAAAAAACCAAGTGACACCCCTTAATGAAATTGGCGGGTAATGTGATATATAGTGTTCGTTTAATGTGATATACCATCATGAAAGGTATAAACAGTTGGAACTAAAAATACATTAACATTACATCTTTCAATAGAATTTCCATAAAAAAGGAAACTATATTTAAACTGAATCAATAAGCGAGAAACAAAACATATTAAAGTCAGATAGATGACTCACATACAAAAATTTCTTGCCGTCTTGAAAGACAATCATTGTGAGCTCAAATTAAGTCGCATTGCAGGCATTGAACTCAGGTCTGATTCTTTGTATCTCTCCGGAAGAATTTGTTGCAAAAGCACAGGTAATGTCCTTACTGGGTGGAGCAAATTAGACTAAATCACATTACCTGAATTTCAGTTTTAACAGACTCAGGTTATTTTTATTAAAACATACTTCAGCAAATACTATAAAGAACTCACATTATTTATGACAAAGTATATTCACCCACTAACAAATTTTAGTACTTCGGTTATAATACTTACTTTATTTTGGGCTTAATTCACACATGAAATGCACACAAATAAAATCTCGACTTGTGGCTTAACCAATTTCACCACACTGAGTCCAAAAACAGTGAAAGAGAAGGCACAAAACCTTGCAGCACGTATATTTTTCCGTTACTGATATGTTGACAAAAAAATTTTTGTTGAGAGCTGTTTATTTGAAGAAATGTGATGGCATATCACATTACCCGACCATATCACAATACCCAAAGTTACTCTACCACAAAAAAATTACAGAGCTGTCGCTGTTTTCGAACTCGTGTGGTGGGTAAAATAGGAGCCAAAACGTTGCTGCGAATCTACTCCAGCTGTTCGTTCCACCCACCTTCAAGTAATAAAACAAAAGTTTTTGGAATCCGGTCATACGTATATGGAGTGTGACTCTATGCATTCCTCAATAGAGCAATCGAAAAAAAAATACAGATCGGTTTTCATAATGAATGATTGGCTTGAAATTTTCAAGGCAGCAAGATCCAGAATAGGTAAAAATAAGGATAAGGGTCCTTACATAGTCAATGAAATAAAATATTTCGATTTTTTAACCTCCAACAACTGTAGGAAAATCTCATCAAAAATAGAAATGTTGACGAAGATAACATCGTGTCTTGGTTAAAAGTAAAATGTTTTCGACTCCAAAAAACAGAACCATATAAAAAAAATGTGTGTTCACGGACGTGGAAGACCTCGTAAAATTTTGGCGCCTACACCGATTTATGAAAATCGAAGCATCAAAAAAGGATTTGCTTAAATTATGCGAAAGTGGCGTTATACCAGCCGAGCTTCACCAGTGGTACAAAAAACTAACAACTTTCAAATCTGTAAAAGATTATGATGAAGAAAATTCTGAATGTTAATAACAAAATAACAATACTTAAAAAATGTGAATTTAAAATTAACCTTAAAGTCGACAACTTTAATGAAATTAATTATTTTATCATTTATCTTTTATCTAATTTTTATCAATAAAATCGTAAAACATAGATCTTGTATTTATGCAATAAAAACTCACTAACTGTTATCAAAAAAAAAATAAGTTCGAAGAAAAAATCATTTTCTACAATTTCGCAAACTTATCTCTAAGTCCTCATTATTTATAGAAAGTCTTAGATGGATATTGTGTTGCAATTAATAATAATCAACTTGTAGTATTCAAAAGATATGTTTTGGAAATATTGGATTTTTAATGATGAAATTTGTACAAAATGTCTCATAACTCGATAGCATGAAAATGTAGATAGTGACTTTTTGTTCTACATAGATGATATGAACATAGCTGGGCACCGTTAATCAAATAGTTAACTTCGTTAATCGCTAATCCGTTACTGAAAAATTTAGCTTCGTTAAACGTTAAAGCGTTACATTTCGGAAGATTTAACGCAAATTAACGTTAATCGTTAATCCGTTAACACGTGATAAAAATTGCATTTTTATATCGTTGGAAGGAAACACAAGAATGGCTTGAAAAGAACAATGTTAAAGTTTTGGATTGGCCAGCTTGTTCTCCTGACTTGAATCCAATTGAGAACATTTGGGGGATTCTCGTCAGACGAATATATGCTGATAAACGACAGTTTTCAAGTGTTGTAGGATTAAAAACAGCCATATTTGAAGAGTGGGAGGCTCTCGACGCTCAAGTGGTACAAAATTTAGCACACTCTATGCGAAACAGGATATTTGAATGCACCAAATGAAATGGTGGAGTCACATCGTATTAAATAATAAAAAATTTTAAAAAAAATTTGTTGTTTTCGTTGAAAAAAATTTACTTTAAATCATTTGTTCTATACTAAATGAACGATTCTTAGGTGGAAAAAATGCAATGTTGGAGATATCGATAACGGTTTATGGAGAGAGTCAAGTGCATATAATATTTGATAATGCTATCTTAAAGAGAACATATCTAAGCACAAAATATGCCAGTATGAGCGTTTGAGGTTCAATATCCAACATGCTACAGCACATTTTCTTAAAAAGCATAGATTGTGCTATAGTTTATGAACGCAGTGTATATCTTTGCCCGTGAAAAAAAGATTTTCAACTGCAGCGCTTGAGGGTATAGCGTATTATATTTAATAAACAGCTTTATGAATATCTGTCCCCTGAGGAATGCCGCATCGTTGAAATTTTAAACTTTAATCTTAAAAGATTCGTGGCTTTTTTGTTTCTCTTTAGACTGAGTGACAAAATTAAAAAGTCTTCCTCATCATCGTCGTTGTTACTCGCGTTTCTGCCTCCGCCACCACTTTTTCGAACTTTCGGTAGCTTCTTGTCGTAAACCTTTTCTACATTTTTTTACTGCATACACTCGACTGCGTGCGGTGTCTTTTTGATAAATGGCAGGTACTGGATTAGGGGGCGTTCAAGTATTACGTAACGCAATTTTCGAAGATTTTTGACCCCCCCTCCCCCCTATGTAACGCGCCGTAACGTTTTCCTCTACCCCCCCCCCCCCCCCCCCCCTTAAACGTTGCGTAACACCCAAGTGACCATATTTACCTAAAAGTCACAATTATGTTGCGAAAAGTACCGGAAATACATACGATGTTTATTTTCTTTATTATACCCTACACCGAGGGTATATTCATTTTGTCATTTCGTTTGTAACATATAGAAAGAGGCGTGGGAGTTATGGTAAAGTACGTATATTCTTGATCAGCGTCTTGCAGGCATCTTGCTATTAAATGGATGAAATCGGTTTATGGATACGCCAACCGCCCATACTCTATGTATATTTGCACAATCCCATTTTGAAAAAAATGCTACGATTTTGATGAAACTTGGGGATTTGGTGTACATGTGAACTAAATTAGGATTAAGCTAGGTTTCAAATTTCCAAAGATTCCCGTGGCACAGCCCTTAATTTTAACCTTTATTCCACCATATCTCGTAAACCCTGCAAGATATTGTGATGAAATTTCTTTGTCCTTTATTTTTTCGACTTTTTGATCGAATTGGAGTTTTTTTAACCTCTCTCTCTTGTTCATATTGTTATTTGATAAAAAATCACACATAATGTTATAAACATTTGCTTAAGTTTAAAATATGTTAAAATGGCGAAAAATGAGACGAAAATATTTTATTAAAATGATAAAAGTTGATGGGATCTAGAACAGCTACAGCAATAATGATAAAAATAGGAAATCTTTCCACGCTTATATCTCAGGTTTTGGTTAAACAATCTCGAAGATGATAGTTTAAGGACATTCTGCTCGTTGAGTGCTTTAATGTGATGTATCATTTATTGCTGTAGCTTATCTAGATCCCGTCAACTTTTATCATTTCAATAAAATGTTTTGGCTGTAGCTATTTAACAAACATACACATTAAGAAAGAGTTTCATTATACACACCTAATTTCAAGTAACCACCCGCTAAAGTAGTTTCACTTCAAAAACAATGTAATGTAACGCGTTGTTCGAACCCCCCCCCCCTCCCCCGTAACGCATCGTAACGTTTTGCAAGACCCCCCCTCCCCCCCTAATTGCGTTACGTAATACTTGAACGCCCCCTTAACGATTAACAGACATGGGGAAATTAAACGCAAGTTAACGAGTCCGTTAACATTTTTTAAAGTTAACTTAAAAGTTAATCCGTTAGTCGAAATGTTAACTTCGTTAATTAACGATTAACGGATTAACGAGTTAATGCCCAGCTATGTAGATGAAGTTATCTCAAGCTGACAACAGTTTTTTGTATGAAACTAGAAAACTATAAAAAATATAGAAAAATTGATGAAGTACGAATATTCGAAAGTCAACAGCAGTCAGTCAGTCAATCACTCCCCTGTGTCGAGAATACATCTTCAGCAATGCCGACCACTTACTTTCGAACTAGAGCAGTGAAAAAAGTCTAGCAAACCCTAACATCTACAAATCCTCAGGGCCAGATGGTATATCAGCCCATGTGTTGAGAAAGTGTGCCTCAAAACTGGCTCGAGCATTGTGCAATCTTTTCGATATGTCCTACACTTGTAGTGAATTTCCATCATGTTGGAAGGTTGCGAATGTCCAGCTAGTTCCCAAAAAAGGCGATGCTACCAACCCAAAATATTACCGCTCCATTGTGATATGCTCTGCGCGCTCCAAAGTAATGGAGAGCGTAATAAACTTTCACCTTGAGGACTATCTGGAGCGCAACGATTTGCTAAGTGATCACCAATATGGTTTCCGCAGAGCCCGCTCTACCGAAGATCTGATGGCTTTCCTCACTGAAAGGTGGAACCTTCTTCATTCATCTTCTCGATGAAAGTATGGTTGTCGCTCTTGATATTTCTATGGCATTTGACCGAGTGTGGCACCGCGCCCTCGTGTTTAAGCTTATTGCATATTGTGTAGGTAGTCCCTTCGCTTGTTGGATAACGAGTTTCTGCAGTGGCCGTTCTATACGTGTTGTCATAGACGGTTTCGCTTCAAAGGAATACTCCATCAATGCTGGTGTTCCCCAGGATTCCGTCCTATCTCCGTCTCTCTTCCTTGTTTTAATCGATGACCTTCTGTCCTCGAGCATTAACCCAATCCATTCCTTTGCGGATGACAGCAACATTTGTCATTCATTCAAGCTCTCTGAAGATTGAAAGAGAAAGGCGTTCTATGAACGACACACTCTCAAATGATCTAAAAACAATCTCCGAGTGGAGATGTGTTAAACGGGTTGACCAGATTGAATGAGACGAACGGATTATTCTTCACTACCCCTCAGTGTGGCTGTCGTAGACATTTTGAAATCAACAACTTTTGACGTTCTGGGTGAACAGATCATGTGTTTGGTATGTCAAAAAAGCGGCCAAGTGTCTAGATTTTTTAAAACAGTGTAAAGACTTCCCCCCGTTAACCTTCGAACTGTCTATTTCACCTATATTAGACCTAAACTGGGGTACAACTCGTACTTATGGGCCGGAGCTCCTAAAACTACTTTGAGTTTTCAGTGACATGCGATAAAATTAATATTGCCTCCTCTATTGATTCTCTAAAGCATTGTCGCGACTTTACGTATGATGTTTAACCCTACTTTATAGATATTTTAATGCGATGTGCTCTAGGGAAATTTATGACCTGGTCCCCATAATTCGTGTATTCTCTCGTAGCACTCGAGCGTGCTGGAAAGAACGTCACACTATCGTGATAATTCGTTTTTTGGCTGGATTGTGGAATAATCTCTCTGCGAGTGTCTTTCCAGACATCTCTGACATTATTAAATTCAAAAAAAAATATTCACGTTGGTTTAAGTTTAAGAAAAAAAAAAGTATAATGTATATTGCAGGCTAGTTCTTCTACAACCCGTCTAAGGAAAGCTTGATGAACCCCCATAATTGTCTCAATGGTATGAAAGGGTTTTCCAATAGTATTTGAAATGCCAAAACATTGTGTCTCTGTTGTATTCAGTAAAGTTTGCAATCATGGAAAGTTTCATGTCTCTACAACGCTTGGAAATTATCCAAAACAATCGTTCTTTATTTCTTTCGAAAAAAGTTGCCGTTGCTGTCAATCATGAGCCGAACAGATCCATGATAACGATCTTTTTATGGCTTGAATCGGTGGACATTAATTTAACAAACATGTGGCTCCAACAAGATGGTGCCACGCACTACACAGCTCATGTCACAATGAATTTATTGCGTGAAAATTTCGGAGGGTCAATGACCTCAAGAGTTTCAGATATCGAATGGCCTTCAAAAAATTGTGATTTAATAACTTTAGACGTCTTCTAGTGGGCTTATTTAAAGCCAATGGTCTATGCGAAGATGCCAGCGACTATTGATACTTTAAATTGAATATTGAACACTAAATTCGTGAAATAAGTCCTGATTATATGTTTTGTACAAAGCTTATTGTTCAGTACTTTTAGTGCAAAAAACCACAAAAAAAAATACAAGTGCAAAATGCATAAAAATGGGCAACGAGCTGCTTATATGTATTAGTTTCAATGACCGCTACGTCATATCATCAGTAAGCTTTTGTTAGCCGACGTTTAGTAGTCTGCAAGCATACTATGTTCTATTTCTTGCGTTGATCAGTTAAGAATCACAGCCAAAAATATGACCATGTGTGCCAAACTTCTACATTTTACATGCAATTGCTTATGTAATCCCTTTGATATCACACTTCTTGCGAGCGCTCCGTTGAAATATTTTCTGGCGATACGAACGAAGTTGCAAGGGCTACATGTAAATATCGGCGAGCTCACCGAGAGTAATTTTTTCA
Organism: Tricholauxania praeusta; assembly: GCA_949775025.1. Taxonomy (NCBI): domain Eukaryota; kingdom Metazoa; phylum Arthropoda; class Insecta; order Diptera; family Lauxaniidae; genus Tricholauxania; species Tricholauxania praeusta. The sequence goes on along the minus strand of OX459030.1, from coordinate 98,866,588 downwards.
TTTGTGTTTTTGGAACAACAAACAGCTAAGATAAGCCAACGAAAAACACGATAATGAAAGCCTTCCATGTCCATGTTGACATCAATATATTTAACCCTCCGTTTAGCGTTGTGGTCTGTCAGACCATTTTGAAACTTTTTGTGTCATAACTTTTTTTTTGAAAATATTTCGGCAAACAGTGCCATGACTTTCTTAAACTCGATGCATTGAGTCAACTGTGATGTATTTTAAGATAGTAGGCCATAATTCGTGGAACAAAAATAGAGTTCGAATAAGATTTGAACGTTGTTTAGCGTTGTGGTCTGTCAGACCACAACAACAAAATCGATTAATATTTGATTTTAGAGACGCAGTGGGAGTTCGTAGCATCATCACTAGTAGTTTCGAATGTTGTCTTGACACAAAAATATCTCCTTACTACAGTAAATATTACATAGAGAACATAGAGAGGTAAATCAGGGCCAAAGAGTGGTAATGGATATGGTTAAAAAGTTCTTCGGAACAGGACCAACAATATCTGCGGACAACTTCTTTTCGTCATTTGAATTAGCCAGTGAATTGATGATGTCCAAGAACCTGGCTTACGTTGGAATAGTTCGTTAGAACAAAAAATGTGTTCCGCCACAATTAATGGCATCCTCTACACGTCCACTGAACAGTAGAATTTTTTGTTTACATCATAACAAATTTGCATTATGTGCAAATAATAAGTTAGTCATTCTTATTTCTACTGAACATTATACATGTAACGTTGCTGTCGAGGTCAGTAAGAGACACCAAATATTGGACTACAACAAATACAAGGCAGGAGTAGTAATGAAATTAAATAGATAAGTTCTACCACAATGGTACAAGATCTGTCTTTTAGTCCTCTGCTTCTTCCGCTTTATCAAATAAAAGTAAGAATTTACAGATACATATCGCACACATTTAACTAAAGAGGCACAACTCAAAATTTTGCATCAGCGCGGATGGGGCACCAGATATTGAAATTCTGATATAAAATTATATGTTTTATTATAAATTTTATTTTAGCTTTTATTTCTAGCTTGAAAAATTCCATTTAGCCTTTTTTTGGTCTAGATTTATCTTCAAAATAATTGTGACAACACTGGATGCATTGAAAAAGTCAAGAAAACAGTATTTCGGCCAATAAAGTATACATTAAAAATTGTAACTATTTTACTTCAAATAAAAAATAAATGTAAAAGGAAAAACTAGGGCACCATTTTCTTTAAGAACCTAGGGCACCTAAAATTTAAATCCGGCTCTGTGTGGACCACAACGTATGGTTTACCGCCTTTTGGGTTACCGCTAAACGGAGGGTTAAAAGCTGTCCAGGAGTTTCCAACTTATAATGACTTTTAGAAAAGCCATAACCGGAACTGCACATGACTATATCTCGAAAACTAGATCCAAACGATACTTTTTTTTTGATATATTCTTTCTTAAAATTAAAAGCTACTTAAGAAAAAATAGTTTAAAAAATGGCGGCTTATGTCAAATTTCATTTTGAAATAGGGTCCGTAGAGGTTAAAGATAAATATTTTAAGTTAATTTTTTACACTATTTCAAACCAAAGGAGGGGGCCGTCCCATTTGATTTTCGCAAAAAAATACACTTAAGAACCACCCTAATGTACATATGTAAATAGAAAGTTTTACAAAAAGTTGCAAAGCTAATTACAAAAAAAAAAATTGTCCTGTAGGTGATCATTTTTCGGCCGCGTTATCAGATCCGATTAACTTTCCCTTCCAACGTTTCTCCATCTATGAAAGAAAAAAATCGTTTCTTAAAAAATGAACCTCCCTCCCTCCAAATAGGTTGCCTTAATAGAAAAAAAAAATATAAATCAAAAATGAATTAAAATATACCAACATGGGGAGACATTACGACTTGAAAGAAGAATTTAAAGACGTCTTAACTCGGTCGAGTCACATCGTACCGAAATCTTTTTGCCAAAAGAAAACTCTACTCAAATACGTTGTACATCAAGTCACTTGCAACATTGCAAGTCTACCAAGTTTTTATGTACGCAAATCAGAAATCAAAACAAAACGAAAAACAAAGCAAGAGAGGTGAGCGCTGCAACCGCAAATGAAATGTTCTACAAGCTCAAGTACGAGTATGAGGGCAAGTCGTACGTTTTCATGCTTCATGCGGTTATAGTTTTTGCAAAATTCAATATATGTCGGAAACCCCTAGACTTATGTATATCCAAATTATGGGTGTCCCATGAAATATAATTTAATGAGCTACAATATTGGTAAAAAATCTTTCAAATTTGACCTATAGTTTTGGAGAAGTGATGATTTTTTGAAACATTTACATATATTTTTTCAAATAACTGTTATTTTTTCAATAAATGTGTTAATAACCTATATTTTTTTTTTAATTCTAAAGAGCTTAGTTCTTTTGCTTTAAAATTATATATCGTTCTTCTAAATTTTTGCGCACTTATCCTTTTTTTAACAGAAAATGTAGAAATAAAAGCAACAGGCGTCAATGTGCGCTTTGTTGTTGTTTGCTTTTGCGATCTTTTTTTCTCAAGAAAAATTGTTGTAAATTTTTTGTTGAGTTGAACAACGTTCACAGCGGATTACAAGTCATAAGCAAACGAAGCTAAGTCATTTCGTTGTATCGTTCTGTTTCGTGCTACTAGTAAATCCTATAGTCACAGCAAGTGCACTTGCGCAGACCTCTACTAATTTATTAGAAAGATATTTTGGGTTTCTTATGTCAATAAATTTTGCAAGAAAAGTTACGCAAGTTAAGGATTAATGTTACAGTTAAGTGTGTTCAAAGTTGCACTCTAAAAAAATATTTAGCGGAACTGTTTATTTAAATTCGCAAATTTTGTTGTGATACGTAATATAAGAAGCCACCGTAAACAATTTCCCGCAAATGATATGAATAATTAAGGCCAAAAATTTTATTGAAATAACTATAATGAAAACAAGCATCGCAAATTAATTTATAAGATTTTTATTTAATTTAATATAAATTTAAATTAATTGTTTTATGCAGACATTAAAGTTTTGTTTACATACAATAGTTGATTGAAGCAAATAAAATACAATAATAGTATATGGTATAGTAATATTAGCTAGATTTCATAAAGAATAAAATAAACTGGTATGTGAACAAATAAAAAATATTTAAAATTAATTTAATAGGACATTTAGAAAAGAAAGAAAAAAGATAACCAAAAAAATATATATGTTGACGTTGTTTGATTGCTGTAAAATATTTTAAAAATGTTAAGCGCTAAAACGGCAAAAAACAATAAATAATTTTACACACACTACAAGTCATTTAAAAAACTATTATAACATAATGTGGCTAAAAACAATTTTTGACAATTAATTTTTACAGCAAAAAAAAAAGCGATTGAGATATCTTGTAATTTGTATACATTTAACAAGTCAACATTACTAACACGATAGTGTCACAATAAATATGTATATAAAAAAATCACATAAAGTATGTGCAATTTAATTAAAAATCTACACTTAAATCTTTCAAATATTATATTAATAATAGTTATATAATTTAAGCTCACAAGAAAATTTGCAAAAGTAATATCTCATGCGATAAATTTAGCTTATTGGCAATTTGGTTTATAAAATTAAAATTAACTAAAAAAACACTTATAGGCTAATAAATTACATATAACAAATAAAAACCATTTTGGCATTATAATCAGGTAAATGACATACATAACTATTTTTGCTAAGCTGTGTTTATCCTACAGTTACATAATAATTTTAGACGTTTGTTCAATATTCAACAAACTGAAAAATTGTACTATTTTTTATTTATATCGCCGTAGACTGTTATTTTACTACACACTATCACAAATAGCACTTATTAATGATTAAGAAAAGCTATATTCAAGAGTTTGATTGAGCGGGAATTATTAATTATTTCAAAGAAGCCATAAATAAAACGCATTCGTTTTGAGACAGTTAAGAAAATGACTTAACATATAGAACATTAAAAGTTTTGAAAATAAATCATCAATTTTAAATTTTGTGTTGTTTACCATGACGCATGCGAAACTTTCAATACAACGTTATCCATTTTCTAAATAGCCTAATAACTGTCGTCTGCTGCAACTTAAGTTCTATATGTCAAAAAATTTTTTTTAGTTTTGACCACTATAAAATAAGTAATTAAAGCGTTTTAATTATGGCCCTTTAAAGACCTACCCAGCTTATTGGCAAAAGTTTACCTCTTCCTGTCACTTATTGGATTTTGTTTGCTGTTTTTTAATTTGCCAATTTTTCTTTTCTTTTCTTTTCAAAAGTAGTCAAAGCAAAAACTTTTAAAAGCTAACAACCAATAACTACGATAATGAAATTAATTTTTAAGAGTAGTGAAGCTTCTACAAGGTATTTAAGTTTACAAAATATACAATTACATCAATATTCAATGATTTTTTTGTTTTAAAAATATGAAATTCTTATTTTCAACGTTTGCGCAGGACGTATTACTATTTGTTTGGAATGGCGGCGCATACAGCAGCTTGCACAATCGAATTATCCTGCCTTTTGCGTTTGCTTAGCACGCTGCATCGCTTCGAATGCTTCAATTTCTTTTGTTTCTTTGGCTTTATTTCGACGCTCATATTCCAAACGATGTGAAATAATACGCTCGACTATGCGTTCTGTTGTCATAGTGTTGCCCGGATCGATTAATGTGAAAATGCCTTTTGTCTTTGGTATGGCATAGGGATCAATTTTTCCATTTTCAAGTGCGATTGGTGTTTGACCATGGCAGACAACATCAACTTTAAAATGATCAAGCAGATCCTCAGTAACGCAGTAGGGAGCACCAATGACAACTTCATTGACATACTGTAAGTAGAAGTAGGTACAACAAAAAAAAGAGGAAAATTAAAATTAGAAATATATAATGTACAAAATAACTTAGAATGTTTACATTACATTTTCGCATACTTATTGTAAGACATTCAGAATGTTCTAATATAACAGCAAAATCCAAGTACGCAATTTTATAGGCAAGCCTTTGGAGAATAAGAAACACGTAGCAAGCCATTTCGGTTGATTGTTTTTCAAAAATAAATAAGTCGAACAGTTCTAAAACTATTCAATTTAAAGTTTTAAGCATTGACAAATGGAAACTATAATCAAAATAATTATGATATATAAATAAAAATTAATGTATGTATGTTCCAGGTAAACTTCTATATAATTATTTTATATCCCACTCAGATGAATCCTTTGGTTATTGTATGTAAAAAATTCCTATTATATTTTAAATGAAGACATATTCATACGTAATATATTTAATTTAATTGAATAAAAATTTACTAGTAAATACCTTTCGAAAAAGACATAAATCGCAAGTATTTGGATCGTAGTTTTTATGTGGCAACGCTTAAAAATCTAATTTTAGTAATTTTTTAACTTTCCGACCACTCTTTTTGAAAAATAAATAATCATGTAATATTGTGCAGCGTTTTTCAAAAGATTGGCCTCTCAAGCTACATACTCAGATTTTGGTGCTCATTTCGTCAGGTTTTTTTCAACCTTACGTGATTGGCACTAAATTCGAATTTAGCAACCCAAAGTTCGGAATTAGCTGACCAAAATAAATAAAAATTTAATATAAAATTTAGCTATAATGCATCAAAAGTAAATGTTGTAATTTCTGTTGCTTTTAATAACTTTGCTACAAATGATCAATACTTACTTTGCATGCCAGCACGCTAAGGACACGTTCATGCAAGTTCATTATTGGATAATTGTTACCCTTGTAGGAATTCACTACAGGATCGGTATGCAAACCAACAATCAAATAATCACCATGCTCTTTAGCTTTTTCCAAAAAGTCTAAATGGCCAACATGGAAGAGATCAAATGCGCCAGCAACATAGACCTATTGAACAGAAAATAAAAATTATTGTTACTGTCAAATAAAACAGATAAAGACAAATTTTTTAAGATTTTAATGGGCTAAACTTGAAGCCGTTTTTCTTGAGTGACACTGGAAAAATTTAGTTTCGATTACATTTTTGTTATTTTTGGAGGAAAAAAGATAAATATAAAACCTAAACACAATTTTTGTGCGCCACTCAAGCTCATTCATATAAATTTTTAATTTTTTTAAATAAAAATATTCTTGCCAAATTTGAAATTATATATACTTACAATTTTATCATTAGGCTGCGGTGATTTACCATCACTAAACTGTATGATCTTCTGAGTGGTAGGTAAAAATTGACTGCAACCAGTCCATGGACTCTTTGCTTGTGGATCTTGTCCCATATTTGATGAACCTGATTTAAATTTGGATTTTTGAAGTTGAGTTTTGATTAAAACTTTATCGAGTAAAGCTTTTTTTTTGTATTGTAGATAAAGTAATTTTACATTTATAATACATTTTTGTTTTTTATTTTTATTTTGCACAGCGTTAGTTGATAGGAGAGCAGAGCGGGATTTGAATTGAATTTGAATGTGCGATATTACATTGCATAGTTTTTGGCATATTATTATTATTTTTTTTTTTTTAGTTTTTATTAGTCATAACATAGAGGCAAAGAGTTTAATAGACATACATAGAAAAGAGAAAAAAGAAAAGGATAAAATTAGGGCAAAGAAAGCATAAATAAAAGTTTTAAATTCAACATTTAGAAACAAAGTAACGAAAATTAACTCAAACTCGTTTTAATAAAAGCATAGAATTTATTAAATTAGGAAGTTAAAGTAAAATGTTTCAAAAATGTTGTTAAAAATTAAAAATTCTTAAAGCTTTATAAAAATATTTAATAAATATGAAATTATAAAAGCATTTACAAAGAAATAAATAGCATGCATTTAAAACTAAGTAATTTCAGTTTTTGCAACTTTTCAAGTGTATGTTGGTTTTTCCTCTTTTTTAGCGTTTTACTGACTTCATCTCAATAAACGGCTATCATTTTTATGTGAATTTGTGGAATATAAAAAAACAAATGAATTATTAATAAAAATGTCAGGAAACTATACTCGTACAAAAGCACAAGGCATTTTTGAGCTTCACAACAGTCTACAGCAGAGGTGTCCCAGACAAACATAGCTCAACCTTTTCGCAATAAAAATACAATTTTTGTAAATAGTATTTGGCATTTGTTTAAGTTGTAGCTTTTACTGCCAAGGAAATTATGCAAACGAAATTGGTAGTTAATATGCATTAGGTTCGTAAAGCATAAGTTTTGGAAACAATTGGGTTTAGGTTACTTAATTTGAAACTTTTATTAACTCAATCTGAACAAATAACTGTATAGTCTAAAAGTAAAATAATCATCCGATAAAACCCATACCAGGGAAGTCAGATACTGTTCTATTGGATGGCGGTGCAATTCACAAGGATGAGTATATTTCTGTTTAGTTACTTTTTTCCTTTGAAAGTAAGCAATTTTGCAATAATGGAAATAAGCGAACTTAGTTGAAAAAGTATTAAAAGCATCCTGTTCCTTCACATTATTTAATTTAATTTACATAACTTCATAAGTGGTTTTTCGAGTGATTGAAGAAGCACAAGTGCCGGACCCGCCGTTGCAGTAATTACCTATGATCAATAAAACCCATGACATCGTGTTGGCCAGTAGCAGAGTGGAGGTTAGAGAGATTGTAAATGTATCGGACTAACACATACGGTACATCATATATGCACACTTTAGCATGAGAAAGCTTTTTATTTAAGCGATTAATGCCGCGTCTGCTCACTGAGGAAAAACGGAATTGGTGGTAAAGCTTAAATTCATTACTACACGCCAGTAAAGGTAGAACGGTGAACAATGGGTTTCACTTGGAAAATGTGTCCCGAAAAAGAAAAGGCAAAGACGCCAGTAAAGTCATAACCAGTATTATGGTAAGGTATCGGTTTTGTCAACTATTTAAAAAAACCGACAAAATGATCACAGACTAAGATAAAAATGATTTTCAACAACGATTTCGCCTATTCGTTCGCCGTTGCAACAACGAAGTTAGACGACATGAGCTATACATTTGTGCCGTATAGCCCTATTTTTCGGATTTTTGTTTTTGCTTCTATTTCATTCCAAACACGAAGAAATTGCCAACGGGAAAGAAATACTCATCAAATGAAATCATCGTCGAAACAGATGAAATAACAATTTTTAAGGGCTTAAAAAATTAGGAAAGTTGTTGGGCGAAGTGTATAAAGCTAATAGGTGATTATGTTGAGGAATAAATAAAGTTTTATAAAAAAAAGTACGTGACTTTTTACTCTACGAACGTGTATGAAAGGTAAATGTAAGGAAAAAATATTTAAGCACCTTAAACGCAAAACCCCTTACTAACAATATATAACAGCTAAAAATCATGCTTATAACTATTTTTTTCGAAATAAGCAATAAAAGCTCAAAGCGAAAACTTATTCAAAGGATAAAAAAAGCAAACAGCTTACCTTCTTTTTCAATGGCATACTCCGCAGTACCTTGATGAAAATGATTCCTTGTTAGAAGTAACATACGACCGACCAAATCTGTAGTTGAAACACCAGCCGTACGACGAACTTCCCTAAAAGTTGTCAATGAAAAAAGTTATCAGTAAAGAAAGACTTTTTGATATCATTTTATATATTAACATACTTGTAACGATTAGCTGACTTAACCAAATGATATGTATCAACACCTTCGGCGGTCATTGTAATATCATCTGTAGGGAAGAAAACAATTATTTAAGAATATATAATAAAGCAATTAGGTAAATTAAATTATTGTTATCTCACCACCATGTACGCAGAAATCACAATTATGTTCATCGAGTACTTCCAGTGTTGTCACGTATGGTGCACCCAATACAACTTCATCCACCCATTTAATACCTTTGACCATTTTTAAACGTTCTTCTTGTGTAAAAACTGGTGGTCCTTTATGTTTTGTAATTTCCTCATCAGTATGTATACCAACAATAACTTTATCGCCAAGTGCTTTGGCTTGTCGCAGGGAATTAGCATGACCGAAATGAACCATATCGTAACTAAAAAAAAAAAAAAAAAAATTATTTAAAAGTTAATATGCATTAAATGTCGTAAATCTTAAAACTGGAATTTTTTACTTTACTTTTTGTAAGCCACTTTATATACACATATAACACGCGATTATTTTTTTTTTAAATACTCAGGCGCATATTCATAGTCGTATTTTAAAGTTGAAATTAACTAAACTCAAACTAAGCTCAAAATAAATTTAGTCATGACTAAAAATTGTTTTCTATTCATAGTCGATTTTTTAGTATTGACTAAGTGGCATAAGCTAATGAATTCACCACACAAAAGCTTTCGTGGTAAACTTGTCAAATGTTGACTTTTTAATTTCAAGTTAGTTAAATAACAAAGAGAGTATTAAAAATTTTTGCACAGGAGGCACCGTAGCGCAATGGTTAGGACAGTGAACTCATAGCCCTCAGGACGTGGGTTCGAATCTCGTCAGATAACATGTTTTTTTTTTTTTTCAAAACATACATAAGTGTATATGAATATATATAATTTTTTTTTACCCTTCCGGTTTCTAAAGTGACCTGCCATTATAAATTTTGACTTTTTAATTTTACACTAATAAATTAACAGAAAGAGTAATAAAAAACTGGATTTTACAAGGCAGCGTGACGAAATGGTTAGGACTGTGGACTTATAGCTCAAAGTGCGTGGGTTCGATTCTCATCAGAATAAAACTTTTTTTGACACGCTAAATAAAAACAGCTTATAATTCTCTTTAGTTTTTTTTTTCTAAAATCATATATGCATGTATATTTTTTTTAACACGCCAAATAAAAACAACTTATAATCCTCAAAATTATCAAAATTGAATTTTCTGATATGAAATGAATGAATTTTCTCCATATTTTCTTTTTTGATATCGACTTAATATCAACTTCAGCTGAAACTATTTTTTTAGTTATAACTAAGCAGAAAAGCCGATGCTAAATCGACTATGAATGACTTAGTTATTGCTAAAATAAAGTTCTAACTTAAGCTGATGCTAAATATGACTATGAATATGCGCCTCATAGTTTATGTTACTTATCGTTATTTATAGTTTATGTTATTTATCGCATATAATCAGTTTTTTATCACATGCGATTGAATTATGAATGATTGAAAAATGAATGACTCTAACTCAATTCTGACATTGGGGACTAAAATATTTTTAGTGCCTACTCAAGGTCATAGAAAATATGTAGTGTCTTATCTTTCTTATAGATGATGTCCCTTGATGTCACTTGATGTCACTTGAGATTCTCTCAAATGTAAGCCAATGCGATAATGACTGAAAAAAGTCACAACAAATCCCACAATAGAAAATTAAATGCAAAACATAATTATTAGTACAGAAGGGAGTTGGCATGTTCATTTATCACACAAAATTAAATATCACGCTCAATTTATTTAACACATGGAATATCAATATTTATTTGTCACATGCGATTATTTTTATCACGCGCAATTATTTTTGTTATCGCATGAGATTTAGTTAATAAATACGTTGGTTATACCGAAAACATCTTTTGTGACATTAATAAATGTTGTTTTATTCATTGAAAGTTGCAAAATTCGGAGCTATGAGAGTGGTCTTAAACTGTATGAACATGGTCCGGTAATTCTTAATTCTCAAAAGCCTAATTTGAAGCAGCTTTTATACTAGTGATTACTTATACTTCCATTTCAAATCATGTAAAATAAATTGAATTCATTACTATTTATGCCTAAAATAAATATATATATAATAATAAATTTTTATTTGTACACGTATGTATGTATGTAGCTAAGTCAAGATTTACGTCATTGAAATTAAATTGGCACAGCAAAAATATTTAAGCAATATTTTACGCTTTTAATTAGTCACTTGGTATATAAAAATTTGAAAAACAAAAACAATCAATTAACAGTGAGTTAATTAGAATAAAAAACTAAAGTGCCAAAAGTTATCAGCATGAAATTTTTTGTCACAGAGCACATTTGTAGGGAGTAAAAAACTTCATGTATATGTGTGTCAAACATCCGCTTTCAAACGGAAGTTTTTTCGAAAATACATACTATATACAAATATAACACATGCGCTGATATTTATAAAGTCAGTTATCAGCTCCAAATACATTATACTCTAGTTCTAAATATCATTATCAATCAATGCGCAATTTCAATTTTATTATATAAGAATTTATAAAAATCTATTACGAAAGACATATGAAAAGTCCTTTCACGATATCGCCCACAACATACCAGACAACTTAATATTAGTATTTTTATCAGATAGAATACAATTTTGATAAGCAATTTCAAGAATGTTAACATAATTTACGTTATCAATTCAGTACATTTTTTATAACAGCTACAAACATCTTGAGTCATTACTTTATATCACTCGCCATACTCGTACTATAACAAATACAATGCTTGGGCCAAGGGCGTAGAAAAAAAAGCAAAAACAACAAATGAAAAAAACGTCTGAGGATTTATTTTGATAGTGGAATTTTTTTTACGTTTTAGCATGAGAAAAATACTAACTGACCCAACTAATACGTAATACACAATTCATTTATTGATTTTATTTATTTAGCTTCCATGCTTAAAATATGTTACCTTTTAAATATATGGATGGGATGGGTGAGTGGGATTGGTTGATTTCTTAAGTGTGAAATGTCATGCACGTATTGTGAAATTTTTGTTAAGCTTCTTAGTGGCGTTGGTAAAGGTCAGGTATTTGGGAGTAAAAGCAAGGTGGCAAGAATGAGGTAATGAGGCTATGCAGTATTTGCTCCACAGTTAGTCATGATGTTTCAAAAAACTTTTATAATAGCGGTATTCACGATCTGTGGTATTTTTTGTAAATATTTACAATTTTTGCTACACACTCTGAGCGCTCTAAAATATTTTTTTGTTTGCTAAAAATATCAAATTTATCAAAAATACACAATACAAGATCAAATGCTACAGATCGTGAATACCGCTAATGATTTTATTTTATATATTTTTGTTTTTTTATATTGTTTGGTTTTAAGACTATGCTTAGGACATATTTGATCAAGAGAATATTTCTTTTAAACAATTTCGTTAATAATGTTATTTTATGTTGTCACGCCCATTTGAGTCAACACTCAGTACCTACTAACGCAATCAAAGCTTCATGCAAAAATGTTCCCAGCAGGCGAATGAGCAAGGCCTGACTCGGAGAAGGCCTGCTACCACTGCTGCGATTATATAAGGACTTCTCAAAACTAGATTTTCATGCAAATAAAAATACAATCACAGAAGGCATAATATGCCTTCACACAACAGACGTGCTATCAGGCCTGATATTAGAAGGCAAAGAAGAAGGACCCCATTTACTTTAAAGCATTTCTGTTTCTTTTTTTATTTCATGTATTGCAATGTTTTATGATTCGGTATTACTTTTTTGTCAGATGCATTGTACATATACGACATGAAAAGTAGACACATGGTTAGAAATTAAGAGAGGTGTACATATTGCCAGGCTAGTCTTCTATTCCTTCATGTTATGTTAAGGAGGTAGAGTTTTGTGTATTCTTTGTCAAATTGTAAATTAAGAAACATCACAAAAAAAAAAATCATTAAAAAAATATCAACGCAAGTGAGATGGCGCGGATAAAAAAAAAAAAACAATTAATATTTAGAGTCTTTACGATGCTAAAATTTAATTTTTGCCAAGTACTTCTGAGAGTCCTACTACGGTAAGCGGTCTTAGAGGCCTGCTTAGGAAAGCCTGTTTTCTTCGGCCATTTCATATAAAAAAGAAAGTACGTTTGAAAGGAGGGTAGAAGGCCTTATACTTACCAAGGAAGGCCTTATACTTACCAGGGAAGGCCTTCTAGAAGCACTGTTAGCTCCTGCCCTTGCCCACTGGGTTGATATGGTGTGCTGCGACATATTACGTGCTGAGTGTTTGTTTGAAGATATTTGTCATATATTCACATTTAGTAAGTTTAAGGACAGATTTAATGAAAATAAAAATCCTCAGTAAAAGTAACTAAGCCTTGTTCGGTTTCATTAAAATATTTTGGCATTGGATTCGCCAATTTTTGATTTAAAAAATTAACTTACAACTAACTAAGCCGAAAATTGCAAACAGTTGACATACATATCAAAATAAATTTGAAAACAAAAATTAAAAATTTTAATTGAGTTGTCACAAAAATCGGACAACGTCATATAAAAAAACAGTATCAATTAGTTGTTTTAAACATTTTACTCAAATCCAAACCAAAAAGAACATTTTTACATTTCGATCTACTGTCGAACAAAAGCCACATACGTTTGTGTATATGATTACATGCACAAATACACAGCAGTTCAGGACATATTCGAAACCTTTCGGTGGTAATTATTTTTTGAGTAGTTCATAGGTTAATATGTAAAAGTTTTTTTATTAAATGTGTATAGTATTCACAGCCTAAAATAAAATTACTAAAAATGTATTTCTTTAGGGAAAAAAATTATAAGCCCCCTTAATCAGAATCCTAAAATAATAACAACGCTATCGTGTAATTTTTATTTATCTGTTGTAATATTCTAAATGTCACTACCTGTTAACTTATCTTTTAACGTGAATACTGTTAAGCCTCATATGGCACGAGTTACACTATCCATTGCTAAATAAATCTAAAGCATTTAAAGTCTTACAAATAAATGTGCTCTACTGTCCCTTAATATATTCTGCAAACAAAATCGCATGATTTCATATACAAACAAAAAAAACACTGGTCACTAAGCAAAACAAATGTTTTAATCTATGAATTGTACTCGTATGATTTCAACGACACGTATTACTTTGTATAATAGTGCAATGCCCAGTAATGTAATGTAAACATGTTTTTAATGAATGTAGTACTAATACGAAATTCCAAAAAAAAAGTAATAAATTTGAAATTTGAACCAATATAACAAATGTTACTTGTAACATATAATTAATAACATATTCTAAGTTTAAAAACGTAGGGGTGGGTGGTAACTAAGGAACTAACATTTGTATGATGCATGAGCAATAAAGTTCTCCCAAAGCATTTATTTTCTTGTTGATATGTAAACATCATTACTGGCGGGTATGAAAGAAAATCTATACATAACTGAATTGGCGGGAAACCTAATGCTGACTTTTACTTTTCGAATTTATTGATACTATTCCACATTTGCTAATTTTTTTCGTATTTTCTAGCATTTTTCTACTCTTCAACTTTTTCAATATTTTACAATTTTTTCAAATTTACATTTTAAACATTTTTTGATGTTTTCAACTTTTTACTACTTTTTAACCTTAATAACGTAACAAGAAAAAAATACTGGTCACTAAACTAAATAAACGTTTTAGTTCCCCAAATTCCAAGTCTCTATACATGCTTGGGGAGCTGCTTGCCCCATCATCTACCTCAGTATCTTATTCGTCTTTATTTTTACTTTAATTTCTTTATTTGATGCATTTTTTGAAAGCGTTCAACTTATGCATATCCTTACGTTTAAATTTAGTATATTAGGCAGTGAAAAAGGAAACATTTGAATTTTGAACCATTTGATACCGTACGTTTTTCACTTTCAATTCTATTGTGGTGTGATTTGGAGTGAATTTTTTTGCTACTCGGTTTATAAATAGCGATAATTTTCAGAGGTTGGTTGTTTTAGGTAAACACAAACACTTTTCGTCTTTTTTTATCCTTTTTCGACATTTTTAACATTTTCGACATTTTTAACTTTTATCGTAAACATTTTTTGGCTACTTTTGAATCTTTCGACTTTCATCAAATTTTTTGGATTATGGAATTAATTTTTCGACTTTTTGATAGTTTCGACATTTTTCGATGGTTATCTACATTTTGCGACTTTTCGACACTACTTGATATTTCTATAATAGCACAACGACACAACTTTGAGTACACACTTACAATCACATTTTTTTTTTTTTAAGTAAAATATCGCCATCATCATGTTCAATTAAGAGTCATTTGAAAAATTCTACCGAAGCCAAAAAGTTATTTTAAACAATAAATGAAAATACATTCAACTGACAACAATGGTGACAGCAAAGAATACCTCAGAAAAATGTTCATAAAAAAAACACTGTAAACAAAAACATAATAAAAACAATAGACCGTTTAGGAAAACACCTGCTATTTAGTATGTGAAGGTACAAAGTACAAACGAAGAAGAGTTAAAAGCCAAAAATTTTTAATATATTAAATGTTCAGCATTTTTAAGAGTAATGCTACTGTGCCATTGTGAAAAAAAAAAAATAAACAAAAAAAAATGCTGAATTAGGCGTAGTAAAAATGTTTAAAATTCATGAACTTGTTCAATGACTTCTGATTTCTGTAAATAAAACATTCTAGAAAAAACGTGCTGATTTCGAACTTTTTTATGTTGTTTTAAACGTGTTTTTTTTTTGACATTACAGAATTATAGTGAGTTTTATTTACTTAAAAAAGAAACGAAAATTCCAAAAATTAAAATACTATTGTGCAAATAACTACTTGCTTTTTCAGCTTCCTTGGTTTAAATATTTGAACATTTTTAAAATCCGTTAAAAAAAAAACTTAAAGAGCTTCACTGCAGTGCTTTTTAAGCTTCCCCAGATTGAAAGTTTTAAAATTTTCTTGACGCCGCCAAATTTTGATTTGATGAACAAAAAAATATGTATATTTTTTGCACCCGAAAACCCAATTAACGACAAAACTGCATTCACAACCTCTCCATTTTTTAAATTCATTATTTTTATAAAGTAATCTTTGTAAGGAAATTACTTAGGACTAACATCAGTTCTACCTGCAAAAAATCGAAAAATTGAGTCACAGAGCTGGAGCTAAATAAGTTTAAATAAATTACTTATAAAAACACGTCAATACTCTGCTCCGACATTACATCGAATCTTTAGAAAAAATAAAAAAAAAACCAAATCGAATCTGAAACCTTAGATTGTTCTATTTATTAATCGAAAGTTTCATTGCTTCAAACAAAGCCAATATTTTTGTCAAGTTACATAGCTACTTACAACGCAATTGAGTCAATTGTTTTCTTTGACTAAAGTAAATTTGCTTAAGATTTAATTCAATTATTCAATCATTTATTATTATTGAAGACTACACACTTAGATAGTACCTTTGCTACGTAGGTAAAGCTTTTTTTGTGCTTTTGCACATTTGCTTTTGTATTCATAAATCAAACACTCAGTTGCAATTAAAACTCATGAGAGCTGGTTTCCATTTCAAAAAAACAAAAAAGCAAGCATTTCGCTCAGTGCTAAGAGCCTTCTTTCTCCGACACAAGTAGTAATTTGATTTTATTCCTTTGGCCGGCAATGATAGATAAAATAAAAAGGGTTACCACCTCACCAAAAATATATAATGTGATATATAAAGTCCAAGTATAAAAACAATGTATATAGGTGAGGACTATCAAAATTAACATCAGTGAATTACACTTGTTACACATTTAAATCCCAAAAAAAATCTTCTATGCACATATTTTTCTTTGTTTTAAAAAAATTCTCTGGTCAATTGCATAATAATTATACGTTGTTATCTATGCAAATATTTAGTTGTGCTAAAATTCGAAAAAAGTGTTTAGCAAGACAACAGCAAGTGCTCATTTAGTAAGTACGTGACTTTCAATATCCGAAATTATTTAATAATTTGGCCTTATGAAACTAACTTGTCGCAAATATTAGCTATTAGTTAGTTGTTCAATATGTAAATTAAAAATAAAGTTTAAGGTGATAATTACATAATAATTCATTTACTGGTATAAAACTAGAATGTGCTTCAGTGAAATAAAAGTTCCTTTTTTAGATATAAACAGAATAACCTACTACAATCTAGAATAAGCCACAGGATACATCCATTGCATTAAAGCACACATGTACCTGAAAACTGACTAAATGAGCTAGGAATTGACAGCCTCTATAATTATATGTTTAGGTCAGACAAGTCCACTTCAATTCTTTAGAAACGAATAGGAGTTTCAAAACTTACTATGTAATATTTTCTTAAATAATTTTTTTATTTTATCTTTAATAACATTTTTTATTATCTGTAATAACACTGAGTTCTAATTATAACTTTATAAACCTGTTGCAATAACCGCAGTAGTTACAATAATAGAGTCAAAAAGTCTTAGGTATCCGGGTGTAGTTATTTAATAAGAAAAAACACTATATAAGAATAACAACGTTAATTCATCAAAAGAAAATCATAATTTATTTGCTTAACAAACCATTCACAAACATTTTTCCTTTATGAGGTATTCATAAACTCTCAACATTATGTACTCGTTTTTAGCGCAGCTTTCTTCCGACTAAAACGCCATATTATTGATTTATGGGCATAGCGAGCGACAGTAGAGAAGTTAAGGTAGCGTCATAAGACTAAAAAAAGGAGAAAAGCACTTCCCCCCACGGTTGACACAAGCGGCTATCCGAGAGCGGGTCACTATTCAGCAGATCCCAGAGTACCAACGCCAGGGTGTATTTTATAATTTAATTTTTTTATTATAAACTATGGATGTAATCTATTTTCTTAACAAGTAAAAACGTTTACGCTTAAGGTATAATCGAATTTTTTCCGTAAATTAAAGAAATTGAATTAAAAATGAAGCCACCCGCGGTTTTTTTTTTTTATCAAAATTTAAAAGGTAATAGCCAACCTGCGAATATAGATTTCTGTAGCGGAACCTTGGACACCGGCGAGCCAAGACCCCGGCCGGAAGGTTTGTCACAGTATTGATTACATAAGGTTTTCACAGTCATGTATATCGTATTTTAATTTTCGTATAACCTCTCTTTTCTGTTCAATTGCAAATTTAGCAATATGATTTGTAACAAATCTCATACAATTACATATCGTCGCTCTCGGGTAGAAAGGCCCTAACTCATTTTATTTCGAAATTTATTTTTTTGTCGATATTAAAAGATAACCCTCAAATACACGTCCACTCAAAATTTTGATGTGATATTTCAAAACATAGCAGATTTACACCCAATTGAAAAAAGACCCTAATATGAAATTTTGAAGTTTTTTATGCAGTTTTTTCGTCCTCCTGTAAAACTGCAAAAACATGACTTAAGGCCTTTCTACCCGAGAACGATGATATGTACCTATGTACTGAAATACCAACAGTTACTATTATATCGGGCTAGTAACACAATTGCCAAAAGATAACTGCCCTAAAGTTTTTCATTTGATTCGAAGCGTATAGCCCACGTTGCATTTATATTTTGAAGAAAAAACCTGCTGTTCCCTTCAGTTGTAACAAATTTTTTTTATCTGGCGTTTATAAAACGTATTATTGCTTTTTTATTTATAAATTTTCTACATCGCGAGAGAAGTTTATGTTTAATTCTGAGAAAATGTTTATGTTGTTAATATGAGATTTTGAATAAATACTTCTTCTAATTAACTGTACAAACGCATTCTTAGAAGATTAAACTCTATTCTCCTTAATTGTTAAAGAAACAAGTATAAATTTAATTTGAGTGAACACTTTAATTTGATTGAGATTTAAATTACAAAACAAATATTTGTAAATATAAGAATTCCAAAAAATTTTCCAAACAATACTGCCCTCAGAAGCGAAAAGAGCGTAATATCTCAAAAAAATGCGTTCGAGATAATTCATGTTTAGCTTATGTTAATTTGTTGAAATACCTGTAAAACTGGAATAGAGAAGATTCTCTTAGGAGATTTTTTATATGTTTGAACTAAGATACCGGGATTTGGAGTAGTTCAATAGACGCATAATTTCTTACGCTATCCGATGCCATGTAAATCACGAATATGAATTTTTTTGATATACTCCCTTTTCGCTTCTGTATAAACAAAATTGTTTACACACGCTTAAAATTTTAGGTATGCTACTTACGTAAACAAAATATTAACGACGTAAACAAAT
This sequence comes from Tricholauxania praeusta, assembly GCA_949775025.1. Classification (NCBI taxonomy): domain Eukaryota; kingdom Metazoa; phylum Arthropoda; class Insecta; order Diptera; family Lauxaniidae; genus Tricholauxania; species Tricholauxania praeusta. The sequence goes on along the minus strand of OX459030.1, from coordinate 98,847,670 downwards.
ATGTAATGTTACCCGGTAATTAACCTTATAGCATCGTCAAAACAAAATTTTAATATGTAGATTTCATAAAAAAAACTATATAGTTTATTTGCTATTTAATGCAAATGATACTTACAGCGTAAAAAATAACTTAATAAAATAACAACGTAGTGTAATACACACTTCGTTGTACTACTCATATGACAGTAAAAAAAAAATTCAATTAGCAACAATAAATTGCTAAAAAAAAACAACAACAACAACTGGCGTAAGAATACTCAAACTAAGCTGATAACTTTCAAAGTAGTTTTTGCTATATCGCAACCAAAAAGATCAAGGCTGTTAATTTACCTTGGAAAAGCGATACAAATTTCGTAGACAAAATATGTAGTATACAAGATAAAGTGACCGGCAGGTAAGTACACAATACTTAAATATAGGCAAAAACAAACTTATTTAAAAAACAATGTGGTTGGACAATCTTGCTTTTTAATCGGAACTTAAGTTGCATGTAAAATTAAAAAGGGTGTCCCAATAAGATCGGACTTCTTAAATTTTGTTTTCGTGCAAGTGGCAATTCTAAAATTTGACAGCTGTAACCTATGATTGTTCCGATTATTTAAAATGGAGCGCTACACAAAAGAACAACGCGTTATCATTGTGAAAATCCTTTACAAATAAGTGAACAGTTACGCTGAGATTGCTCGGAAACTTCGCAGAGTTTTCGGTCGAGAAAGTGTACCTAATGTGTCAACAATTAAAAGAGTGGTCAAAAAATTTGAAGAAAGTAGGTCTCCTGAAAACATTGCTGCTGTAAACGAGAGTGTCGCCGACAACCCAAAAACATCAATTCGGCATCATTCTCATCTTCAAATTTCAAGAAGCACTACGCAGCGAATTTTAACAAAATTGTCGAATTTGGGGCTCAGAAAATTCTCACGCGATCCATGAGAAACAAATGCATCGACAACGAGCAACTATCTGGTGCGGATATTGCGGTGTGATTGGGCCTTACATTTTTGAAAATGAGGCCGGAATTGCAGTGGCTGTGAACGGCATTCGTTACAGGAACAAATGGAGTTCTTGTGGCCCCAACTGAACGGCATGAATCTGGACGACATGTGGTTTCAGCAGGACGGTGCCACCTGCCACACCGCGCATGAAACAATCAATTTATTGTAGCCACAAAATTCTGATGTCAACTGGCCACCAAGATCATGCGATTTCTTTCTTTGGGGATTTGTGAAATCTCGGGTTTATGTGAATAAACCAGAAACAATTCCTGAGCTCAAGGCCGAGATGCAACGCGTCATCGTTGAGATACAGCCACAACTTTGTGAAAAAGTCATCGAAAATTTTATGAAAAGAGCAATGGCCTGTCATCAGAGTTTGAAAAATTTGCATTTTTATAGTTTGAGTTTCGAAAAGTTTTTCGAAATAGTTAATGTTGAAATTTTTTGAATCCCACTTAATGAAGCAAACTCGTTTCTAGGAGAAAATTTAAAAATAAATATTTGTTGATAGTAAAAAAACTTCGCTCCCGGAGGTTTTGTTATAATTCAGCATTTTACAAAAAAAAAAATTTCTTATCAGCTTCAATTCAAAAAATGCCAACAATTTAAAATACCCCTATGTGATTGTATTTGAAAAAAACAAAAACGTTTATTATTTAATCAATTGTACGCCAGTATCATATTCACATTGCGCTACAACAATTTGTGATTAAATATTGCAAGTAACATCACGCGATTCTTTGAACCCATAGAATTCGTATTGAGTGGAAATCATGAATTAAAAATGTACTGTATGACGAAAATATGCGGTATTTTTGTGTTGTTAATCAAAATTTGGCTCGTCTCATTCAACATGTGTTGATATGTTAATGTGATAGCATTTGTGTAATATTATATACCGTTGGTTGACAATTAAAGCTCAATAAGTATAATTTGAGGTACTCCACCCTAAGCTTAACATTAAAGAAAAAATGTGCGAGGCAGATTACACTGAATTTTTCAAAAGGTTTTAGTTTTGTAGAATCTGAATCTGGCGGTATAATTTCTCTGGCACGACAGGTTTTTAAGATATTTCATCCTTTTCAACCCACCAATTAGAAAAAAAATGTGCGAAAAATTAATTTTAGATCGTGCATGACATTTTTGTTTCTATTGAGAAGTTTAGAATGCAATTTAGAATTTCTACGACTGTGTTTAAATTTAACATCAAAAATTTTTTCAAGATATTACAACTTTCATTTAGATTACGGAAAACTTACGGATGTACGGATACGGATCATGCACATATATTGACAGTTTTTGGCCATTACGGCAGTTATGGATAAATATTATAATTCAGTTAACGCAATTAGATTCAGAACACAAGAAACCATAAGAAAACTGCAGACTGAGCTGCCATGCACGGCATATTTTACTTTTCATACGTAATTGATGAGTTTTACCTGCTGAACTTTAATAATCACTTTGCGACTGAGTATTAAATAGAGAGTCTAGAAAACAGCTGTTTAAAATTGACTTTCATCATTTGAATTGCTAATGCGAAGCACGAGTTATGGGTTCATTGTGCTCACTATCAAAAACCTAGTTATTTAATTTCTGAATTGTATTGGTATGATCATCGAAAAAGTATTGTACATATGTACTTCTTATAAGTACATAGTTTTCTTTTAAAATGTTTATTGCACAATCACTGTTGGTGGCACCACTTTTTTGTATGCCAACAATTTTGATGACGTCAATTATCTTTGATAAAGTTATTTATTATTTAGGTTTTTTTTTTGCGTCGGTCTGCAGATTAGACTACTGATTTGCTTTGGTGATTTATTTTATTTAGTTTTTAGCTTATGTACTGTACAGATATCCTCTTTGGCGGTATGTCCTACATTCTCGAATAAATTAAGAAGTAGCGGAAAATTGTATCCCGAATATTTTAATTGTGTTAAAGACTTCGTTTTATAGTAGTCATTTAAAATATACTCTGCATTTTATAGGATACCTCAGCTGAGCGTTGAAGAACTCTTTAGCATAAAAAACATAAGAGCCCAATTATGACTATATTGTTTTAGAGACAATTACATTAGACTCTAAGGAAAGACTTAGCAATGAGAAGAGGATACAATAAATTTTGTTTAACCTCTTCGGGGTTATTGTCCACATATGTGGACATAAGTTTTCCTATTCATATATTTGAGGTTTTTTCGTTATTTCTCTCAAATATTGGCGCATTATAAAGAGAACACACTCTCTCTCTTTAGTGCTCTTTTATTTTTTCTGTTTACTTTTTTTGGCGCGTTTTTTTATATCATTTTTGGAAATATGTCGCAGAAGAAAGCTCCTCTTTTTGGTAAGTAAAAAAATAGTATTAAATAAAGAATTTAGTGCAAAAAAGTAAAAAATAGTAAAATACAAACAATATTGTATCTGTGTGTCATAAAATTAAAAAAAAAAATTGAAAACTGTAAGAGTAATCAATCAGTAAAAGCATGTCCACATATGTGGACTGTGGGTGTCTATATGTATCAGTTATGTCCACGTATGTGTACTTTGGATATTATTGCAAGTAAAAATAGCAAACTTTGTATTGAGTTACTTTGAATTTTTTTATGCATAATTAACCATTGTCCACATATGTGGACATTTAAAAACTATTATTTCTAAAAAAATTTTTAAATTTTTTTTTGCAGAAACGAGTTGTTTAGACCCAATTTAGTAAAAATAAGTCTTTATAAGTTATTTTTCCATTGTATTTTTGGTTCGGGATCCAAGAGGTTAAAACATAAATTTGCATTGTTAAAACAACAGTCGAAGGATAAAATCTAATAAATTTTGTAAATAAGTCGGCTTTCCCAAAAAACAACGTTTTATTCTTTGACTATAATTACCAAAAATAACTAATTTTAATATCAAAAATGACTTTGTCAAATATAAATCATGTGGAGATATTATGTTTTCTGTGAGTCAATTATTTTGGTATTACTATACTGAAAAGGGCGTGTCTCAAAAAATAGTTCGAGATAATTGATGTTTTGTTTGTGTCAATTTGTTGAAACACCTATAAAATTCAGATGGAGAAAATTCTCTTAGGAGGTTTTTTATATGTTTGAACAAAGATACTGGCATTTGGAGTAGTTGGTTAGACGCGTATATGAATAAGAATTTATACGAAGTATACGAATATGAATTTTTTGAGATACGCCCTTTTCGCTTTTGAGGGCAGTATAATTAGTTTTAATGGAAAATAAGTGAAGATCAACCAAATCAAAAATTTCCTTTCATTAAAGCTATATCAACTCCCTCGATGGACTTAGGCTTGTTTGATATTTGCTATATGAGCTTAGTTAGTATTGTACTAAAAATGTATGAACTGAGATGATTTCGAACTTTTTTTCACAATTTTTATGTTAGAATACTAATATTTAACGGGTTGCGAGGCTAAAAACATCGATAACTTCGATGTATTAAGCTAGAAAACATGAATTCTTCTATTCAGATATAGATTTTTTTTTTGAGGAAGTAATTAATATAGTACATTCGTCACGTAACATCCAAAAAGCCGTAACCACACGTTTTAGTTTTATACAGGAGAAACAAAAAACGTGTTATACTGGAAAAATATATTGCTATGCATTTCTTATGTAAAAGATTGAAAAGACTTAAAGTTTACTTAGTTATCTTAAGAATTCAAGCTTTATTTATTTTTTTTTCTTAAATACAGTGTGGCCTATAATAACTGTCAGTAAAACAAAGTGTTATAAAAATCAAAATCGTCTACAATATTTTTTTTTATTTATCACAAACGTTTTACAACATTCCAAAATTTATTAAATTAATGATTCGAAACTATCACCCTTTTCTTTGCTTACAAGACGTAAACGTTTGTAAAACGATTCACAGGCGGAACGCACCATTTTCTGCTCCATTTTGTCCCAAATCCTTGTCAAACGCTGCTTGAACCCATCAATTGCTGAGCCTTTTGTTGACCTTACTTTACCTAGCATATGGCCCTATACGCAAAAATCCAATGTCTTGAGGTCCGGTGATGATGCTGGCCGTTCTTCCGCAGAGATGAAATCAGGCAAATCTTTCGGCCCTGTCCCTATTTGTGATACTGCTCCCCACACCTTAATTTTTGATATCGCTCAGCAGTCAATTCATCTTTTGGAGCATTCGCAAAACTTCTTGCGTACACACGGTTATTCTGCTGGTTGTGGCTGTCTTGCAAGAAGAACAGTTTTTCATCCGAAAAGATTATTTCATCTGCACCGTGCCAGTCAAGTAGCTCCTTACTTTTTGTAACAGGTAATTGCTTTTGCTTATTTGTTAGCCCATGAAAGCGTTAGCTTTTATAGGCCTTGAGTCGTAGATCATTCCTGATAAGGAGCTGCTTGGAAGTTTTTTTATATTTTCATGTCCTTTTCTATATAACAGGCTGATTGAGCAGGATATCGTTCTCTCACTTGTTTTATGACGTCATTTGTTCCCACAGTCCGACTGCGTCCAATTTTTTTTGTAATCTTCGAGCCTCCCGTATCCTTATATCGTTTTATTGTCTTATGTATGAATTTTTCTGCTATTCCGAGTGGTTTTAGTGTTTTTATAATGTCACAATTTTTGTAATTTTTTTTTTAAAAAAATTTATAAATAAGTCACGTTTACCTTCCATGGCGCTTCTGAGTTTTATATTAAGAATATTTTTTTTGCCGTGTACTTTCGTTGTGTACAATTAAATTATGAAAAGCAATGTATCTTTAGATTATAAAAAAATCAGGTTTTTAATTTTTTTCGGAGCAGTAAAATTTACTGCAGTTATTATGGGCCACACTGTATATACTAGTGTCTGTTTGCTATATGAAACTCAAAACTTGTTGTTACGGGCTTTTGAATTTCGTTAGTAATAACTTTATTATTGAACATATGATTTAATAATTTCGTTGAGACATGTAGTTTAGTCAAATGCATCATAATCAATCAAAAACTCGATTTTGAATTTTTTGTAGCTACGGCTTATTGGATGTTAGGTGATGATATGTATAATGATTGATGTACTAACTTAAAATAACGTTTTTTTTTAGTGGTAGGACATACTAAGACTATCACCAGTTGCATCTGTATTCTATATTATGGTGTATAAGCTTTTGAAGCCCTATAAATTTTTCAAATTTGAAGTATTACAACCATTAAGTACTAAAAATGTTTAAACACATACATGGCAACCCTATCCATATCCTCTACTATCAAAAATAAAAATATAAACTTACAAATGCGTCATGCTTTAAGGACATGCGCATTACCAACAAAGCCCGAAAAATCACGTGATTTTATTTCTTCATTAAACAAAAAACAAAAACAAATAATGATGACCAAACCCAAGCCTCACCACACCATAGTACACATTCACAATAGAACAACAACCAGAGTAAATGAAGTCTCAGAACAGCTGTTCAATTGCTGGCTAAAAGTTAACCACAATTCCAACGAACGACGGAAAAACCGCTGATCGTCGACTTAGATTTAATTATTTTTAGTAATTGAGGCGCCCAGTCGCAAAACCGGCTAAGTCTCTTTTTCATACTTTTGGAAAAACGTATTTCCCACATAACAGCTTATAAAATTTCTTAGTTAAAAACACGTCAAATCAGACTTTTCGAGTTTCATTTACATATGTTTTTGAGAAAACAATTTTGAACTTGGTGGGTTATGATACCAATATACTGCACTTTTAGCTGGTTTTGGCATAGTAATCAACAAATTTTGTTTGAAAAAAAGTGGATTTGGCCGGATTTGATATCAATGTACTGGACTTGGGCTGTATTGATTTCAAGACGTTGGACCGATTTTGAAAGCAAGTTCATGGGCTTGGCCAATTTTGAAGTCTGTGCATCAAAAATAAATTAAAAAATGTAATATTTCTCCTAAATTTTTTTTGTTAATCTAAAAGCATAGAGTATAACCTTGGTCTAGATTTTTTATTTATGAGAATATCTCAAAATTTGATTTTTTGTACTTAGCCGGTTTTGCAACTGGAAGCTTTCAATTGAGATCAAATTTTAATTTTATCTGTCGCGGTCGACGGATGTTCCATTCTTAAATGAAAAAAGTAGACTTAAAGCAAGTAAAACTGTCAACAACAGTCCTTGATTTTGCAAAAAAAAAAAAATGGTAATTTAACTGCTAATTGTTTTTTGACTCTTAACTAAAACTCTAACCTTTTTTTGTACTTGAAAACAGAAACTTGCTTCATATTGTTGTTTAAAAAAAATTAAAATCTACTTTTTTGACAAAAAAAAAAAAATCAAACTTTAGGCCTTTTGCGCAATTTTAGGCAAATTGACTAAAATTGTTTTATTAAATATGTGACTATGAAATTTTTAATTTAAAAAAAAAAATTCGTAATGCACCCCAATGTGCATATCACATTGAGCAGAGTTATTATAAATTAAAAAAAATAGACGAAAAATTATATTTAAGTTAGAATCTTTTAAAATTCTGATGTGATTCAAACTTGAATTCAGCATTGAAAAATTTATAAGAAAAAATACGATATGTAGCTAAAAACCGACCACTACTACTACTTCATTTGTAATGTCCGACGTAAGTAATATTTGAAAAATCGTATGGTCCGTAGTTATAAACAAATTAAAAGCAGCTTTTATCGACTTAGAGCGTACATGTTTTCAAATAAACACTGAGTTAAGTCTGTCATAGACGACTTAAAATGTGTTTTTACTCTTAAAACGCATTTTAAATTTAAAAGTAAGTGAATGTGGTTTAAAATATTTAAAAGCAGCTTTTAAGCGACATTTCGTATGAAAATTATGTTATAATTTATTTTTTGATAAAGACAGTCACCAGAGCAAGTTAAAAAAGACGAAACGTTTATTTTCATTGATATAAAAAAAAAATAAACAAAACTGGCCTATCGAGTACTGAACTCACGCGCTATGAATTAAGAACTCACAACAATAGCTACTTGACTATACTGTCTATAATTATTCTTATTCATCGCTGAGTTTGTATGCTGTTTTATGTCATTTTAAACAGGAGACAATTTTAAAAATTTTCTCGTAATTTATTGCAGGTTTTTTTTTTGCATAGGGTCATCTGTATAACTCTATTATAGTTAAAATCTTGTTTTATACGAATATCTGTAATTGTCAAACAAACGAAATGTGTTTTTAATTTAAATTACGATTTTAAATTAAGCGCAGTTTATTTTACGACTATTACAACAGACCAATATTTTTAATAAGAATAAAATAAATAAATGAAACACGTTTTAATCCTGTCTTCTTCAATTTACAATAAGTATTTAAAAAAAAAATTACAGAAATTCTCAGAAATATTTAACCAAATGCTTCATAACAAAAAAAGCTAATTAACATTAACTCGCAACATCTTCATATATAGGAAGAATTTTTTTTTATAACGTGTTATTTAAAGTAATTAGTGGAATAAAAAATGTTCAATTTAGCTGATTAGTATAAAATATGTACATTTCATAGTAAACATAAATTTGCAAAGGTTTCATAACTTCTTTATGATAATAGATAATAATGGATAATTTACCATAAAAAGCTTTAGTAATTAATTTTTTAAAATTGAAATACAGTGAACGATCGATAATATTAAATAATAAAACTAAGGGTGCTCAAATTACTATAGGAGACAAATCTTTTAATATAACAACTATACCCATTAATTATACAAACATTTTATTGATAAAATAACTCATTTGAAATTATAATTACTTAAGTAAAAATAGATAAAAAAAAGAAAAAAGGTGTTCGTGTTGCACTGCATGATAAAAAACTCCAAAATACAAGTTTGACAAAACAGAACAAGTCATACAAGAAGCCGATGTCAACAAAACAACTAACTTGACAGTGAATTTCAATTTTAATTATATTTAGTTAGTTGAAAACAAAAAAGTGAAGTTTTTTCTTCAAATTGATATTTATAATTAACCAATGTTACCTTGTGTGGCAAATTTAATTAGGAAATTTTTTACGTTTCTTTAACACATGATATTGACTTATGTATGTACGTAAGTAATGCAGTTTTTTTCTTTTTCATAATTGTGCATGCTTTGTAGTCATATGACACGTATATTTTTATGATTAATTTCAACAGGTGTTACAAAGTAGTACTTTTCCATTGTAGCACCTGTTGCATTCACAGTAAAAAATTTTAGATGCGCACTTAATAACAAAGGCCAACAAAATTAGATGAAATTTCATACCCAGAGACTAGACTAAATGTTTCCGAAGATTTTCGGTATGCTAAATCCGAATCCGATCTCAGAATTACTTTATCACATCAGATTTTTAAGATAACCTAACCTAAAAGTGCTAAAAACAGGTTTTTTCGATATACATATTTGGGAATATATTATACAATGGATAAAATCTCTACAAAACTTGTTACGGAAACTAAAAGTAATACTCTTTCCATGTAAAACCTAATTGGAATTTTTCGGATATCTTCATTTTTTTCGTTGAAATTGTTCATGAAAATATATTACTTCAGCGTATTCCTTACAACTATTATATTAAGATCAAGAATATATGTTTGTCTTGACGCCCCTTCTATGTGCTACAAACGGAATGACAAAGTGAACATACCCTGAGTGTGAAGTATAATTAACATTGATAAGATATTCTACGTTAAATTGATAAAAAAAAAAACAATTTTCACTGATCGGGAACTTCTCAAAAGTCGGACACGACCCTACCAAGTACATGCACTGATAATATATTGAAGATCACCCACACGACCTGTTGTACATAACTTTTACTATGGAACATAAAAAAAAGTATAGTGCGCGGTAGATAAGCAACACTTTCCTTATTGATTTGAGAGTGCTGAATATAAATCCGGCAGTGGAATATCTCTATTGCGCATTTCGACAATAAAAAAAAATAATTTATAATTTCTTATCAATGTGAGATTTTTACAAGCTAGGGAGTTCAATCCTTAGCATTATTTAAGCCATGGGATTTTTAGTATTAAGCCTCCGAGATTGTGATTTGTTCGGGATTTGAAACAATAATTTAATAATTTAAGTTTTTAAAATAAATTTAAACTCAATTTACCTACATACATATATGTATGTATTTTGATATATTATATGTTATATTGAAAATTAATTCTAGATTTTAAAAATAAAATATGTAAACAAGATTTTCTTTAGATTTTTTAGAAAACAACACGTAATTTTTAGATAAAAATCTTTGAATAACATATTAATTTGATTAATTAAAATCAGAATTCCGCCAAAACATTTGAGTTTGTCATGGCATTATTCAAATTAACAAGCATATCGAACCTACTCGTAATTGTTGGTCTGATAACATATTTTATTTGTTTCGATTATTGACGAGCTTAACTGAAATTTTGACATGATAAGAGTTATTCTAAAGAAGTTTCATTATTCAGCCAACAAAAGCATAAGAAAAGTGTCAACTTATTATCTACTACTAACGGCTTTTTTTCCAAGTTTGAGATGGAAAAACTAACATTGAGTCCGAACATAGAGAGATAACATGACTGGATTTGAATTCAACATAAGAAATTTATAAGAAATAACTTACATTTAGTTTGTCGAAAGGCTATATTTGCAGATCATGAACAAAAAAGGAATTTTCAGCACCAATGGATTAAGTCCTTAAGAAAAATAGTAACACCTCGAACATAAAATCTGACACATAGTATTATCAGGACATGTACTGAGTTGTATGCGGTCTCATAATTGTTCTGTAACTATTCGCAATAAATTATGCTTGAATTGCATGTCAATAGCCGTGTTTTACTCGCTTTGGTTAAACCAAAATCTCATACAAATCTGTGAACCAGCTTAAATTCTAGTTCAATTGACTTAAGTTTCTTTGTCTTTGCTAAAGTTTGAAGCTCATTGCATTAGCAGTAGACACAAACCTAAAATAATCAAAAATATATGGCAACTTTGCTGGAATTTTGAAGAAGCGTTCTTAGGTCACGTGTGGCCTTGGGCACCCAGTCAGTGCTAGGCCCAAATATTAAAATAGAAACACATAATATAAATAAAAACGAGTGATGAAACAACATCAAACGACCTATTGGTCAGTTGCAGAACTATAAAAGGTAAAACTTATGCGTTTTATTCACTTTTAGGTTTAACCTAATTTTTGATCTATGAAATGAAAATTCATTTTTGTTAAATTTGCGAAAAATATTAAATCAATATTAATTTTTTTTACAGTACTGAGTGCTACTACATGAAGACAAATTTGTATATATAATTTTTTTATGCATCCCGACATAAAAAAAAAAGTTCTAAAATTATTAATTCTTACGAAGGAAAATTTCCATAGCCTTTGATTTATTTTTAGCAAAAGTATTTTTCTATTGTTGTGTTTCTAACAATACGTCCCTTTTATTTTTAAAAATATGCTTTTTTTATGCTTTTTTTTAGCATAACATAAACATGTTTCCAATAGGTATTAATAGTTTTTTGTGTAGCTCAAGTATATGTTGTTAATATTACACAGGTTTGCGTCATTCCAAACTAAAGAATAGAATGCATACATAAATATAACAGATTATTTAAAATTTTGTGCAAGTAAAATAATGATTATGTGAGCATTTCTTTAAGAGTATCTGAATAAATAAAATAAATACACTTTATACAGTAACAATTTGAAAAAAAAAAAAAACTAAGCTCTTGTAAAAATATTGATCCAAAAATAGGTGAACTATTACAGAAGACTTATGCAACTTTTATGAATAACTCAGCAAACAATATTTCACCACAAGCACTATTACAGATTTATGAAATGCAAGTAGTTAATAGAAAAAATTCTGAATATTTTGATATTCACTGGTTTTCTAATGGAAACAGAATTACATTTTCAAAATTTAAATTATTTGAATTTTTTCTCATTCTAAAATTTTTATCAAACTAAATATGTAATTACTTCAGATCATAAATAAAAAATATTAAAAATTTGTACTATTTCTGAGGCATTCGAAGTTTTTCTTCACGCTTTTGACATATTGATCAATATGTATCCATCGTATAGTTTATCAACCCTATTTCGCCTTTAAGCACAATAAAGATTATATAATTGAATAAATTACCCCTCGTAGGATTAATAAAACACTACCGAAATTAAGCATTTTTGAAATTAATCAAAAAATCATTTGTAATAAAAATCTCTCTTGTCTCGGAACCAGACATATCATATCTGTATACTGCCTCTATCGGTTGCCTCTGATCATTCCAAAATAATTCATTGAGTAGTAGTTACAACATTTGTGTAATTAACTATTTTGTAGAAATCAACGCACTGTATAAAATTAAATGTTACTATAATTTCTTACACAATCGCTGTTCGAATCGATCGAATCCTGATTCATATACATAATTATTTTGTATAAGCTCTTTAAGAATGTTATAGTTAAAAAATATATAAATTAACGCTTACAATTATTAAATACATCCTGCCAACTTGAAACGGTTCAATATATGTAATCATTCACAGGTAATATTTGAAAGAAGCCGTAAAAGTTGCAATTTAATTTAAATTTGTAAGATCATTGATATGAATCCGTATCGAAGCGTATCAGATTTTTCAAAACTGGAAAGCCACACAAACCATAATATCCCATAAAATATCATAAAAATAACCCAAAACTAAACAGAAATTTTTTCTATAATAACTATCTACAAAATCTAAGACATTAAATGTTTATGTAAATAAAAATATATGCCAAGTGCACATCAAAGCTCAACACGCACGTGTAATACTAAAAAAACTTAGTCACAATCGAAATTTTTAAGAAATTTTGGCGAATTGGGTGCAGATGTAGCCTCATACTAATTTGAGTAGGTTCACAACACAAGTTCCATTTACATGTACGCCAATCCGACAGAACTGCTTATTCTCAACTATTTTATCTGTGACAAGCTAAGCCAGAAACAGATTTAATAGATACTTTCCTATATTCCCTTCTTTTATTGTAGCGGTTCAAGGCGATATTAACAAAAGTGCAATCCAGTGTTGGGAGACGCAGCTAGTTTTGGATAGCCGGAAATCATACTTCATATGGTACTATTAAAATCAAATTTTTAAGTATCGATATCTCGAAGACCAAACGACATCGATTTTTTTTATTTAACATTTTCGCTTTATTTCAACATAGCGTCGCCACGGATATTGTAATCGTGCCTTGAAAGGACATAAACAAAGCTCCTTAATATATTAATAATATATTATTTGGGAAAATAATGTTTTTTAAAAATTGTTCAGAAATTTAGAAAAATCGTCATATCTCGAAAACTTTGACACAGATTTTAAACTGATATGGGTTAATATTATAACGATTTTTTGGATCACTGTTTATTATCATGACATCTGTGTATGTCCATTTATATCCAGTCAAAATTCATTTCCCACAGTGTGACACATCTGAGAAAGATGATTCAGAGCGCACACATTGCATTTACCCCAAGAGAGAAGTGAGAATATAAAAAATCAATGTCAAACCGCAGAGCTAGTTCACAATGGCAGAGACAATTTCTGACAATTCAATTTGTTTAACTTCCGAAGATTTATTTAATTTAATTTCATGAATCAATTTAAAACAAACCATTTGTTATTAAAGTGTTCTGCTGCTGATTGTTTTTTAACTCACCATCCGTCACACCAAACGCGCACCTCCTTTCGCTTGGTTTCAGAGTTCTCCTTAACTGCACAACCATTCATTGTTGCTGATTTTCTTTCCGCCGCTGTTGCATTGCCGTTGGTTAATTTTTCTTCACTCATTTTCATTAATTTCTGTAATTAGCTAAATTTCAAAAGCTTCACAATTTTTCTATTAATTTCTATTCTTTAAAATTTTCTATTTTCACAATTTTCTTCTCAAAAGCACAACCGCTCGCCACAAGCGTCTCGTTTAATTTGCGACAAATTTTATTAATAAATTAATTTTTATGCTGTTCCTTTGATTTTGTTTCTTATATTTTTTCTTTCTGCGAAATTGATTTCAAAGCACAGAATACTATAATGCTTATCAAAAAAAAACTTATTTTCACTATATTTTTTTCTTTTCTCTCTACTTAGTTCGCCACGCTTGCTATGACTGATGCAGACGACAAGTATTTCTCATAAATATATTTTCATTTTTGCTTGTTTTGCGTTGCCCATTGGTGTATAATAGAGGTTATAGTAATTTATCCAAATAAAACTTGAGAGGAAATATGGCTTCATAGTTGTCAAAATCCTATACGAAATATAGGCAAACTTACTTCACTTGCTTACATTTTGCATTGGATTTTGACAACAAAGAAACCAATGAAAGAGAAGACTAAACTGATATAGCTGCATTTATTGACTATGGCGTTGCCATATCTATTAAAAACTGATTTATTATAGGGTGATAGCAAAAACTATATATTCGAACTATTGGGGAATGCGAAATCTGCATCTAAATAGTTGTGCAAGTAGCACCTGTAACTGTCAATGTAAGCTAAATATTAAAAGAACTTTCGCAAGTTCTATGGAATGGTCAGAATGGAACTCAGTCGCACAACTATTTCGTCGCGTGTATGCGTGGGCTCTATGCCTATTTATAACTTTGTTTTGTGAAATTACGATATAAATATTTAGGTAAGCTTTAAAATGGAACTGTATAAGATTATACTTCTCGTAGAGACTTAACCTTTTGGGATACCAAGTTTAGACAAGAGGATTCTAATAAAACTTGTCGAGCCAAACAGAAAATGAATGGTAAAATTGTAAATTTTTTCGATGCACATTCGTCCACAAGCTAATTGCTATTATACTTTATAGCCTTATAGTAAAAAGTGAAAATTTCTGAGATTTTATGTCGATAAAAGCCTAACTTTGATCAGTGTTTCCACTACTGACTAAAAAAACCTATTTAATAAACACTGAATAGCGGTTTTGACATTTAAGACATCTAAACATTTAGAAAAAACCAACGGCTGTTCATCAAGGGAGCAGCAAGTTTTATCCAATTTTTTTTTATCAAAAAACCGATTTTAACAAATTATTTAAATGTACCTATCTTTTGTAAAATTCTCTAGGGTAATTGCCTCTACTAATTTCTTTTTCGAACTCGGCGAAGAATTTTACAAAGGATAGGATATAGGATTTTCAATATTTAGAAACAAAAATTGGATTTTTTAAATATTTTGTTGAGATTGGGGGGGGTTGGCATTGAGGGGAATTGATTCGAGAATTTTTTTTTTCGAATTTAGCAAAGAATTTTACACAAAAATAAGTTGGTTTGGTTTTCCGACCAAAACTTTTTTATTTTTTTTTGCTACATGTGTAATAGGGTGTTTTTTTTCAAACTTTTGGTGACGGATTTTATTTATTTTTTCCTATATTATAGCTTGAGAAATAAAAATTACTGTCTCAACATTTAAGCTTCGTAGCTCAAACCTCTAAACGGCGCGGACAGATTTTATGTCCGATTTCGTTGAAACTTAACGAAAAAACCGACTTACTAAAACGTATAAAAAGTCTGCCTTAGGTACCAAGATACAGCATTTTGGATTTGAATGGGGGATGCCACCCACTGTTGTCAAATAATACGGAAAAAATACACCCGAAGGCAATTTTTTTATTTTTTTTTTTTTCTTATTTTGAAAATTTGCGGTCCTATATGCCTATATTATAGAATCGGGTTTGAACAAAAGACTCCCAAAATTTCAGCTTTCTAGATCAAACCTGCGAACGGCGCATCCACTTTGTTTCCTTTTACAATTCATGTGATAAAAAAGTAAAAAAACGAAAAACAGATTTTTTTTTGCGTTTTAGTAAAACAAAAAATTTCTTCCCTTTTGTACGATGTATAGGTATGTTTTCGTATTTTCTGTCGACATAAATAGATAACCGCGAATCAGCACTTACGTTGCATACGATGAAATCAGGGTGAGTGAGTGGATTTGATATAATTCAGATGATCAATTTGGATCAGAAGTTGCTTCACACAAATTTGCCTATGGTTGACACATTGTGGAAAATAAGCATTCCGCTTAAGCTTCTAATCTAAAGAAGGCAGCCAGTATTTCAATTTACCAAAAATACTTCTATGGTTTCATATGAAATTAAGAAACACTAATGCACCATTGTTCAGAGCATAATGCATTATTCGCCTGATATTGGACCAGAAGCAAAGAAATTGCCTAAGATCGTTTCATACTAAAATAAAACAAAAGTCGGTATTGACAATGCCGAACAAAATTCTTTCGAGATTTAGTTACTAGTGGAAAACTAACCGCTGTCCGATAGGCGATTTTTGCAACATCGTTAACATTTCAGCTCTGAATGATTTCATCATCCATTCAGCAATTAATTCAACTTGGCAAGAAAACAATGTAGAACGAGCTTTCTTCATGAACTTGTTCTTTTGAATTGGATAAAAATCGCATGTCTAACAGAGCCAGAAATCTACGAAATGTGTATTTTCTTTAACTTCTGCCAATGCTATCGAATCATCATCATCCTAGAATGGTCCCACTACATGTACACTAACGGGATAGATGTACTCTTTGTTTGACCGAGAAGACTTTACCCAAAAAGAACAAAAGCAGATTGGTTTGCTGTGAGTATAACAAAAATGATTGCAGAGAAATAGAAAACCGAAATGTGTGTGTCAAATGATTTGAAGAACTGGAAAAGAGCTAATTATTTGATTAACTTTATAATATTTTTACTCTTACTATCAATAAATGCAATTAATGCAATTTATAAATGTAATCAATACACTTTTTTTCCTTTTAAGTTCCATACAAAATAAATGCGGGTCGAAAAAGACCCGCCAACGTAAGATTAGTCGAAATATTTAAATATTCCCATTTTTGTTAATATAATAAGTAGGTTACTCTGCAGCAGTGTGTGATTAATGTTTTTGTTCGGTGTCGTTCTTGTTTTTTTTTTAGTACTGAACTGCAAGGGGCTCTCCATAAGCCACGTATATTTTTCTTAAATTTTGTATTGAGGTGAAAGTAGTGAAAACAGCATAGGATTTGAGCTGTTACACAAAAAACACCAAAGCTCTAATTGAGCAAAGACCATGGACTTTGTCCTTAACCCTGGAACGTTATACTTCGTCGAATCGACGACGCGCTCCCACTCTTTGTTCATTCACTTTGTTTATACCACATATGCTTTAATTTTTTTAACAATGTTAATCTATGTCGAGAGCTTGTCGTAAACGGACGTTCGTCGCATAAATAGACCCCACAATTGAATTTCAGTGGTATAGTGTCGTCAAATCGAAACGCTGATTTTGTAAGTCCTGCTCAAAATAAGCTTAATGATGGATTTTTCTTTTTCTTATACTTTTTAATATAATATATTTTTTAAGTCAAATTTGTTTTTGTTTTCTTATTTTTCATACTATGAAAAAGTTCCCTTAAAAAAAAAAATAACTAAAAAACGTTCATAAAAATACTATTGATTTTAAGGCAAAAAAAAAAAATTATTTATTTTTAAGTTTTATTTTTTTGTTTGTTTCTGAATAAATGAGTTAATGAAAATGGTTTTTTTGAATTTTTAATTTGAAAAGTTAACCCGTAATCATTTTTTGAAAAAAAAAAGCTCGTCGATCCGACGAAGCATAACGTTAAAGTATGTAAAATAAGTATAACGTTCCAGGGTAATTTTTTTTTCGATTTTCCTTATGCACACAGAATATATGTAAGAAAAACATTAAATTTTGGCCAAATTCGGAAAAATTAAAATTTTGTAGCTCTGGTAGCAACCCTAGGAATACTTTTTTTTTTATTTTTTTTAATAAAAGAATCCCGAAGAATTCTAGAACATGTCATTTATTTGAACATATCTAATGTACATAGATTGGGACACAGTGTTGTTAGAATCAGCACATACACATAGCTGGGCATAAACTCTTTAATCCGATAAATCGTTAACTCGTTAGCTTCCGTTAAATTTCCCCAAGTCCGTTAATCGTTAATCCTGTATCTACTATTTACCAAAAAGATACTGCACTCACCGCGCGTTCTGACTACAAGTACCTTTTGGTTGATATGGCTGGAAACGTATGGTAGCAGTTGAGTGGACGCATTAAAAAAAATTCAGGTAGAGAGGCGTTACGACAAGAAGCTGCCGAAAGATCGAAGAACAGAGGTACTCGTAGCTTAAGTGGCGGAGGCAGCAACGCGAGTATCACTGACGATGATGAGGAAGACTTTTTCAATTCTGTTACTCAGTCTAAAGAAAAATTTAAATCTTTGAAGAGCAAAGCTCAAAATTTCGTCAAAATTTGGCTAAACATGATATCAAAAGACTTGTTCAATGATGCGGCATTACTCGGGGAATAGATATTCATAAATCTGTTTATTACATACTATAATACTGCTACACCCTCAAGCGCTGCAGTTGAAAATATTTTTCCGCGGGCAAAGACATTTTAACGCCGAAACAAGCCTCGCTTTCAGACGAGAAATTCAACATATTAATTTTCATGAAGGGGGACATCCACATTATGCCAGATGACTAAATTACACACTCCAATTATACACATCTTTTTTTTTTGTTTCTAACCTGTTAACTTCCAGAACCCAAACCAATATTTTTTATAAGAACATACTAACGTAATGATATAAAAAATTGCAATTTTATCGCGTGTTATCGGATTAACGATTAACATTAACTTGCGTTAAGTCTTCCGAAAATTAACGCTTTAACGTTGAACGAAGTTAAATTTTTTAGTAACGGATTAGCGAATAACGAAGTTAACTATTTGATTAACGATGCCCGGCTATGCACATACATAGGTACATACATACATATGTATGTAAGTTGAACAACAGATAAATTTTAACACGGTAGGACGTATCAAACTCAATAATGCTTCTTAATAAGATTCACTATTTTTTTTTTTTAAAACAATTTTTGTAGTTAACGTAGTTAATGGACAACCCCTGACGAGAGACTTTAATTGAAAACAATTATACTTAAGAATTATCATCAAAGTACCACATATTTAACAAGAGCATGGACCGACGAAGTGGACTCTGAACGATTCATACGACAAACTTTTAATAAACGATTGAGTACATTTACTTGTATATTTTCAAGTGTGCTGGTTCTTAACAAAAAACAAAAAAAAACCAAAGAAAATAAAATTTAAAATTCTTGATATTGATATACATCACGCCACTTTTTTCAAATTCTCTTTTATGTAAATTTTTCTTAACTTTTTTTAATAGTATTGCACTGATAGTAAACATCTTTTTTTTAGAATCGAGAAAATAAATAAACAGCACATGGTCTCATAAGAACATACTATATATACTATTAAGCTTATACATATTTTTAAAAGATCCAAAATCTAAAGCTTAAGCTTTTATTGTTAACATGAAATTTTTTTTTAAAGAATCGTGTATACTTACGGTGACCATAAATTTAAATTGAAAAAACAGAACAAAAATTTTGTTTGTAGAAACGTATTTTTTATATTTCATTGGCTTTGATTTTATGCAAATCAATGGTAATTTTCTGAGTTATAAGTTTTTTTAATCATGTTTTCCTGACTTTGTAATTATTCCTTAAACTCAGTTAAGATCATAGTTGCATCTCGTTATTAAAATAGATTTAACAGTCTCAATTTTCATATGGCACTTTTCGTCAGTCCATAGATTAGTTAAAATAGAAAATACACTTTCGGTGAAGGCATTTGAACCCGGTAAACACAAATTAAATTCTACTACAGTAAGTCCATTGACATTTTGGTTGAGGTACTAAAGCGGGTTAGGCACTTAAGCGGGTCTCGCTTTAGTTCTTCAAAGCTCTTGCCATATATTTAGCTTCTGGTTTAATTGGAAATATTGAAGAAAAAGTTTCAATCTTAAATAATTTTATTTATTTAGTACTTATACGTTGGACGTAGCTATATGCATTTATGTACCTACATATCAATACCTTAATATAGAAAGGCCCTAACTAACATTTTTTTAAAAATCAACTTTTATGTAGATTTTGGTAGGTTACCCACTAATATGTACACCATTGATAAAAAAAATGCTATGATTGAAAATAAAGCAATTACAAGCAAATAAAAAACCCATACTTACTTACTTACTTGGGTGGCCATAACAACCCGTTACCGGGTTACGGCCGACCTCAAAAGCTCTCTCCAGGCGCCTCTGCTTCGCGCGCGCATTCTCCAATCATTCACACCAAGCGTGGATAGTGTTTCCTCGGCTTGGTCTCTTCATCGGAGGCATGGTCTTCCTCTTCGTCGTCGCCCAGCGGCTTCCGCATCAAACACCTTTTTCGCCGGAGCTTCTTCGTCCATACGCACAATATGTCCCAGCCAGCGCAGACGTTGGATAGTGATGCGCTTGACTATGTCAATGTCAGCGTAGAGCTCGTACAGTTCGTGGTTCATTCAAATACGGTAGTCGTCGCCGACGTGAACAGGACCGAAGATTTTGCGAAGAATTTTTCTCTCAAACACCCCAAGCGTGGCTGCATCAGTCTGCGACACAACCCATGCTTCTGCGCCGTAAAGTAGCACGGATAAGATGAGCGTCTTGTAGAGTGTCAGTTTTGTCGGGCGAGAGAGGTCTCTACTACTCAATTGCTTACTGAGACCATAGTAACACCTATTGCAAGAGTTAGTCTTCGCTTTATCTCCAGGCTGACATCGTTTTGAGTGTTCACGGCGGTGCCAAGATAGGTGAATTCCTTGACAACTTCGAAAGTATAGTTGTTCGCAGTAACAAAGGATCCAATACGCCGCGTCTCCCTGTTTGTGGACAGCATATACTTTGTTTTGCCCTCGTTCACCGTCAAACCCACTTTCGCTGACTCTTTTTCGATAGCAGAGAACGCAGCAGTAACATCTCGCTTACAACGTCCAATGATATCAATATCATCGGCATATGCAAGGAGCTGGACACTTTTGTAGAAAATAGTGCCATTACGATGTACACTGGCTCTTTGCAACATCCCTTTCATCACAAAGTTGAAGAGGTTGCAGGATAGTGGATCGCCCTGTCTGAAACCTCGTTCGGTATCAAATGGTTCGGAGTGGTCCCTTCCTACTCTAACGGAGCTGGCTGTGTTGCTCAACGTCATTCTGCAAAGCCGCACCAGCTTCGCGGGTATACCGAACTCAGATATGGTGGCATACAGGCAATCCCGTATCGGGCTATCGAAAGCAGCTTTAAAATCGATAAAGAGATGATGGGTATCGATCTGTTTTTCGTGGGATTTTTCCAGGATTTGACGTAGTGTCAAGATCTGGTCTATGGTGGACTTACCAGGTCTAATAAAAAACCCATAACTCACTTTAATACGTGTTTTAATAATTTTTATTAAGCTATTTCGTTCTCCTGTAAAGTAACAAAAATGGTAGATAGGTTCATTCTATATCAAAGTAACGATATGTACATATTTCTATAAAATCATCACATATGTATGTATTATATGAAAAAGTCAGTGTTTTTTTTTTGGACGTTTTGAAAATTTTTTCCCTCTTTTTAATTAAAAGAGCGAAAAACTTGGGCAAAATCATAATTGAGACACAAAAAGTTTGGGTACTTAAGCGAGTGAGGTACTTAAACGGGAGGTACTTAAAAGGAGAAATTTGTATGAGGTGAGATTTGGTGTGAAAACATAGAGATCCAAAAAAGTGGGTACCTAAGCGGGATGTGCACTTAAGCGGAATCCACTGATATTTAAAATATTTTGAAAAGGTGTGAAGTTTTTTTAAAATGTTGAAATATTTAAACCCATTTATTCTCGACTAGCTTTTCACCATCTGTCCATTCCTTTAGTTTTTCACAAGTCACATAATTTTTAACACACGTAAGCTCATCAAATAGTTTGCTGTACTTAATTTTAATTCGGCTCCTCTTTCCCAGAAGATATGTCAAATTTCTTTCAACCTTATCCCAAGATGGCATTCAACCTCTTTAAATTCATAATCCCACTGATGTAGATAACACTGGTCAACACTAATTTTGCCTTTGGGCTCTGGTAGTCATATTTTGATTTCTTTCACATAACTAATAAAAGAAAAAATATTTTTATTAGCTGAAGTTTGCTTTTGTAGGAACCAGAACGACCTAAAAATGCGAAAATCATGGTTTTTTGACATATTTGAGGCAAAGTTACATCGAAAGGTAACAATTTCTTACAAAACCATTAATGAGGTCCAGAACAACTACTCATTCTCTTTTAAGGCACATATTGAGTTATATCGATATCTTTGTTTTTCTCCGAAATATCGTCAATTGAAATTTATTGTGCATTTCTCCATACAAATCTTTATAAGTTTTAGTGGGGCAAATTTATAATAAACTTTAATTTATGATATTTCAGAGGAATAAAAATGATATCAATACAATTTAAAAAGGATTTTGTAGAGAAAGAGTTGTTCTGTCGAACCCCGTTAATGGTCTAACAAAAACAAATTGACTTTCAATGTAACATAGCCTCAAATATCTCGAAAAATTGTGATTTTTGCACTTATATCTTATCTTATATCTTGAAAACCAGAATGATCAGAGAAGTTCTGATATTGGATTCGAACTCAGCGCATCAAAAACATTCGGAAAGTATATTCAGGTTTCAGAGCTAGAGAACTGTTCAGAACAGAATGTATACTTGAATTTTAATTTCAAAAACATCTCAGAATCTCCAAAGTTAAAAATGAAACCTTTAATGATAACTGCTTCCCTTAGATAGAAAACACTAAATGTGTATGTAGGTACGCTTCTGAAACCTCCCTTAATATATGATGGAGCTAGAACCGGAGGTGTACAAAAGCGGAAAAAGTACTTCTCAGTAAAATAAGGCTTAAGATTTTTTCAGTAGTTGTAGTACTAGGTGGTTAGTTTTTTTCTACCGATATAACAGCAATGCTGCCCTCAGAAGCTAAAAGGGCGTATCTCAAAAAAATTCATATACATATGTGATTCATATGGCATCGGATAGATTAAGAAATTGCGCGTCTAATGAACTATTCCAAGTGCCGATATGTTAGTTCAAACATATAAAAAACTTCCTAAGAAAATTGTCTCTATCTTAATTTTACAGTTATTTCAGCAAATTGACATAAACAAAACATCAATTATCTCGAAGCGTATTTTTTTGAGATACGCCCTTTTCGCTTCTGATGGCAGAATGGTGCTTATGTACATATATTCAATTAGTCTAGTGTCATTGATAACATGTTGGTGAAATTTTCAATTTACAATTTAAACAGTTTTTAGTAAAAATTAGAACTATGCATTTGTACCCTTCTGCTTCTTAGTCTGTTCTGCTTCTAAGTCCGTGATGCGAATTGAGAAAAGCTGCCTCATCTCGCCAGATGTGAAAATTAATGTTCTTCGTTTTTTTTCATAGTGGACAGTATTAGCAATAAATAAAGCTCTTAGTTTAAGAATGATGTTACTCTGATATTAGAGGTCTGCATGAGTGTACTCGAAATAATCACCATATAAACTACCGAACGCAATAAACTTCGATAGTTTGAACTTCTAGAACATTTTATTTGCAATTTATTTGCTAGTGCAGCACTCACCTCTTTTGCTTGGTGTTGCGATTTCTTTTGATTTGATTTGTGGTTTTTGTGCACAAAAGCTCGATAGACTCGCAACATAACGAATGGCTTGATATTCGTTTCAAGTGTACTCATGCAGACCTCTATTTGATATTTTATTCTGTAGGGGCTAAAACTTTTGATGGTTATAAAGATCGAAAATTTTCTCAGGTAAATTTGATCATTTGATTTGGTATTGGCAAAAACTTGGTAAGAACTCTTGGGCAGAAATAACATAATAATTATAATAATTTTTAGAACAGCTGTATCCACTTTCGATCGCAATATCTGTGAAATTTCTTTATTGCACTTTTAGTTATTTTTTCACAATTTCGAGTTAAAACGCTTTGCATTTGCCAGTACTTTTCCAAAGTATTGAAAATATGTCAGGTAAATATTTTGAATATTCTCGAGTATTCCCAACTTGGAATTTGTACGGGTTGTCAATTATATCACCTTGGGGCTTCAGATTCAATAAATCTTTGAAATAAAAGAGGGACTTTGGGCTTTTTGAAATTAAGTGAAAACTTTCATTAGCGAATTCCAAACTCAAATATAAAAAAGTCAAAAATATTAACGACAACGCAAGAAATTAGCGAAAGATCTCTATATAATCTTTTTTTTTAATTACTGTTTGCAACTTTTTATTTAAATTTATCGAACTTTTTTATTTGAGTCCGCCCCTCCATGAAAAATTTCGTTGCGACGCCCCTGCACTAAAAAGTTTATTCTGAGATTCTTATGTATCTGGCAGACTTTTCGCTCGAATTTCGCAGTAGGTTAAGCTAGCCCATGCATGGCTTAGTTGGTCCTTAAAACTGCAACGTAGAGTAACTTCGGGTATTGTGACATGGTTGGGTGATGTCATATGCCATCATGTTTCCTGAAATAAACAACTCTCGACAAAATTTTTTTTATCAACATAAGTAGCAGTAACGGAAAAAGATAAGTGCTGCAAGGTTTGTGCATTTCATGTGTGAATTAAGCCCAAAATAAAGTAAGATTTTGCCCGAAGTACTAAAATTTGTTAGTGGGTGAATATTTTTTATTTATTTATTTTTTATTTATTTATTTATTCAGTCTATGGAAAAATCTTACAGACTATAACATAGTACCTTAGTAATAAAATTAAGACTAAAATATAATTATAAATTAAATGACAAATTTGTTAAGTAATGAGATCAAAATAGACTTAAAAATACATTTAGAAAGGCAAAAATCAATAGAACTATCTTTATATAATTTATTTAACATCAAAAGAGTTCTATTAATTGGCTCATTAATGGCATAGTTTGATCTATGGCATTTTATGTAGAAATAATCAAAGGAACGTAAATTTCTCAAGGGGATATTGAAAGAAATGTAACTTAGGATAATCGGGCAATCAGTATAACCATTAATAATATCATAAATGAACATAATACTTTGAATTAGGCGTCGTTTTTCTAAAGTCTCAAGATGAATAAGATTACACCGGGCATTATATGAAGGAATGGGTTCATTAAAGGGGATACAACGTAAAGCATATTTTAAGAATTTTCTTTGAATACGTTCAAGGCGATCAACATGAGTCCTATATATCGGATTCCAAATAAAACATCCATATTCTAAGTTAGATCTAACAAAAGAGGTATACAAAGTCTTAAGGGTAAATGGATCTAAAAAGGAGGAACTATTTCGTTTAATAAAGGAATAGGCTTTAGGTATGATACGATTAACATTGCCAATTAAACTGAAACGAGAATCAAAAAATATACCGAGGTCACGTATTTCAGTAACAGTAGATATAAGGAAATTGTCAAAATAGTATAAAGACACTATAGGCAAAACACATTTCGCAAAAGTCATATGGTAACATTTACCAAGATTCAAAGGTAGTTTATTATTTTTGAACCACGTAAAAACATTATCCAAATCAGTTTGCAATTTTGTAATATCAGAGTAATCATTCACTCTATAGTAAATCTTCAAATCATCAGCATATAACAAGAATTGAGACCAGGAGAAACACGAAGAAATATCATTAATGAAAAGGATAAATAGCAGTGAACCAAGGATACTGCCTTGTGGAACCCCAGACGTAACATCAAAGGATTGTGATTTCACATTATCTATTGATACAAAAGAAACCCTATTAGTAACATAGGACTTAAGCCATGAAAGAAATGAGGAGTGAAAACCTATTTTGGAAAGTTTAGCAAACAAAAGATAGTGGGATACCTTATCAAAACCTTTACGGACATCAGCATAAATTACATCCACTTGGCATGAATCCTCAAAGGAAGCAATACAGTATTTCGTAAAAATACTTAAATTAGTCATAGCTGACCTACCAGAAACGAAACCATGTTGATTGGGGCA
Source organism: Tricholauxania praeusta (assembly GCA_949775025.1). Taxonomy (NCBI): domain Eukaryota; kingdom Metazoa; phylum Arthropoda; class Insecta; order Diptera; family Lauxaniidae; genus Tricholauxania; species Tricholauxania praeusta. Next base: position 98,821,730 of record OX459030.1, on the reverse strand, counting down.
TATCAAGTTTTTGACAGCAAATAACATCTTTTTTTTAACAATTTTTTCAAAAAGTTTTGAGATATTAGTCAATTTTGAAATAGGCCTATAGTTTTCTATGTTATTTTTACTTCCAGATTTGAAGATAGGACTTATAACTGATATTTTCCACTTATCAATAAAGACACCAGATGCAAGAGATTTATTGAAGATAATTAAAAGGGGAATCGAAATAGATCTGATACATTTTAACAGAAAGTGGGAACATAGACCATCGAGATCAGACTTGTAAGAGTTTTTCAATTCTAAAATACCATTTTCTATGTCAACTTTTTTTAAAGATAAAGAGCCAAAACTTAATGGAGTATTATTATCATTTATAATTATTTGATCATTAAAGTTAATATTATCTTCAAAGTTAGAAACAAAAAATTTAGCAAATAAATCTATAGTTTCTTGCAGAGAGAAAGACTGATCATCATGTAAAAACATAGAAGAGGGAATGTAGGAGGAACCCTTTTTGGATTGAATATATCTCCAAAAAGATTTTGGGTCTACCTTCATACGACTTTCGAGATTTAATATGTATTGTTTGTACAAAAATTTATTTAAAAAATCGAATTCACGTTTATGTAGTTCATATTTTTCTTTAAATTTCAAACAGCCAGAAGATTTAAATTTTATAAAAAATTTGTTACGCAGATTTTAAGCTTTTTCAAACCTTTAGTATACCAAGGGAGCTTGTAAGTCTTTTTACGTAGCGGAACATTTATTAAAACTTTCGTAGATAAACTACTAAGAAAAATATTAAAACAATTTTTAGTATTATGGCCATTAAATAGATGGTACCAATCGATGTCATTAATGAGACCATTTAACAAATCAAAATTACAATTCTTGAAATCATAATAACAAGGGTTAACAGGTTTAGATTCAATAAAAGCATAAAATTCTATTTCAAAAGAAACTGCCGAGTGATGAATCGTTGGTTCAGATATAGGGAAAGCACATTCAAATAATTTAAATTTTACAAATTTACTTAAGAAAATTAAATCCAGTATTCTTGACAGTTTATTTAATACAAAGTTTATCTGCACAAGATCGATACTCAAAAAGCTATCAACTAAATGAATTTCATGTAGTTTGTTAACATTTAGAGGTATAAGCACATTAAAATCATCTGCAGAAGGAGTCCAATTTAGGCTACTTAAATTAAAGTCCCCAGTAACACAAAAACAATCATCATTATCCGCCATAGACGATAGCAACACAATATTATCAATATGCTTACAATATAAATCAGGATGACTATTAGGAGGAACATATGATGTACATAAAAAAATTTTTTTACCATAAGGTTGATGAATAACAATACATAATTGATCGATAAGCCCGCCTAATGTGTCGATATTACAGATCCTTGTGCACAACTTTCTGCGGACAGCTACCAGCACACCACCACCACGTGTGCAACCTGTTTTTAGGGCATCCCGATCTTTTCTATATATTTGAAAAATAGAAGGATCAGCAATCTCTTCATCCTTAAAATCATCATTTAACCACGTTTCAACAAATATTAGAACATCATAATCTCCGGCCAAAATAAAATTTCGCACAAGTACTAATTTTGTTCTCATACCAGAGAGATTTTGAAAATAAAATTTTAAAGCATTTGAAATCATAGATGGAGAGTTTTGAATGATTATTTGGTTAATTGAGTTAATTTGCTTTAGATGATCGGTAGTTGTTCTCCTGATTTTGGAAAAAACTTAAATGGACGGACATTAACATTTGCCGGCCATAAGTCAGATACCATTAAATTATCATAACATGAGTCCATTACACCCAATTTAAAATTTACACTCCTCAGAGTATCCAAAGAAACATCTTTTTTGACTAGCTTAAAACATTGAAGTTGATGTTTACCTATATTACTGTGATTAGCGACATACTCAATAATTTTCTCTGCAGTAACAGAAGGCACAAATGAAGATAAATGTAGCCATTTCATCCTCACAGCTACATCAAGTTCAGCACTACGATTAGATCCAACAACTACCATTTCATTATTTCTATTATTATTCTTCACCATTGTCCAGCCTAAATTACGTTGTGAAGGCGGCAGGGGTTTTTGAATAGAATTTGAGGTAGGAGTTTGTCTAAACAAACTTTTATTAGCAGGATTTTGAGCAATAGCAGCAGAAACAGTACCAGCAGCAGCAGCAGCACCAGCACCAGCACCAACTGATGATGTAGTTGCATTTGAGGAAGTAGCAGTTACGGCAGCAGCAGCAGCGGTAGCAGCATATGACATAGTTAGATTTGTACTAGCGGCAGTTGACAGTGACTTATCAATATTAGAAGCAATTGAAACAGAAGGGTTAGATAACTCAGCAGTAGCAACATCAATAGCAGTAGAAACAGCGTCAACATGAGCTGCATTTGCTAACAACAAATTAACATCAGCATCAATTTTTTTTTCAGATTTTTTCACACTAATGTTCGTAAATTCACGAAAATTATTTATAAGGTCTTTGAACTCATTAGTCATAAATAATGCGAGTTCTTTATTTGCTGAAATGTGTTTAGATAAAAATAGCCTGAGTGTATTAAAACTGAAATTTGGGTAATGTGATATATTCCAATGTGCTCCACTCAGCAAGGACATTACGTATACTTTTTGCAACAAATCATTCCAGAGGAATAAAAAGATTCAGACCTGAGTTCAATGCCTGCAATTCGATTTAATTTGGGATCACAATGATTGTCTTCCAAGACGGTAAGCAATTTTTGTATGGGAGTCATCTATCTGACTTTAATATATTCTACTTTTCGCTATTGATTCAGTTTAAGTCTAGTTTCCTTTTGTATGGATATTCTATTGAAAGATATAATGTTATTACATTTTTAGTTCCTACTGTTTTATACTTGTTATACTTTTCATGATGGTACTTATATCACATTATCCGAACGCTATATATCACATTACCCTCCAATTTCATTAAGGGGTGTCACTTGGCTTTTTTCCATTTTGCTGAAATAACTTCAGATTGGCTTACGCTATAGAGCTCCGAAGTCGTAATATACTGCACAATGCATCAACAAACCATAATACATAAAGAAGGAGAAGCTATGCTATAAAAGTTGCGTGTAATTTAAAATACAAAAATGCCTATACATACTTATCACAATAACCGAAGTTACTCTACTTAACAAAAAGTTTCGAAGAGTTTTGTTAAATGTCATTTGTATATGCAAAGAGCGAAACTGATCGCACTTTCTGTTCGGTATCAGCCGTTTGTGCATTGTATGTATGTATACATACAAGCATAGCTGGGCACCGTTAATCAAATAATTAACTTCGTTAATCGCTAATCCGTTACTAAAAAAGTTAACTTCGTTAAACGTTAAAGCGTTACATTTCGGAACACTTAACGCAAGTTAACGTTAATCGTTAATCCGTTAACACGTGATAAAAATTGCATTTTTTATATCGTTGCGTTAGTGATCTTCTTATAAAAAACTGTTGGTTTGGGTCTTGGAAGTTAAAAAGTCAGGAACAAAAAAAAAATGTACATAATTGGAGTGTGTAATTTAGTCTTGTGTAATGTGGATATTCCTCTTCATGAACATTAATATGTTGAAGTTCTGGTCTAAAAGCGAGGCTCGTTTCGGCGTTGAAATATATTTGCCCGTGGAAAAAAGATTTTCAACTGCAGCTCTTGAGGATATAGCAGTATTATATTTAATAAATAGACTGATCAGTTCCCTGAGGAATTCCGCATCGTTGAACAGTCTTTTGATTTCATGTCTAGCCACTTTTGACGAGATTTTGACCTTTACTCTTTAAAGATTTGTGGGTGCTAAATTTTCCTTTAGACTGAGTGAAAGAATTGAAAGATTTTTCCTTATCATCGTCGTTGTTACTCGCGTTGCTGCCTCCGTCACTTAAACCATCTCTGTTCTTCAAACTTTCGGCAGCTTCTTGTCGTAACGCCTCTTCTACCTCTTTTTTCTTGCATTTTGTCATACGCTTCCAGACATATCAACTGGAATGTACTTGTTGTCAGAACGTGTTTTACGCGGCGCCACACAGTGCGTGCGGTATCTTTTTGGTAAATAGTGGGTACTGGACTAACGATTAACGGACTTGTGGAAATTTAACGGAAGTTAACGAGTCCGTTAACATTTTTTAAAGTTAACTTAAAAGTTAATCCGTTAGTCGAAATGTTAACTTCGTTAATTAACGATTAACGTATTATCGAGTTAATGCCCAGCTATGCATACAAGATATTTGAAATGGATATCGAAGTGGAAAAACCATACACAATCAAATTTCATTTGTTTGACAGTTCAGTGATGTACACTTTGCATTTTTTTTCCTGATATTAATTCAAACTAGTATCGCCTGAGGTCGAAATTCGACCGTTAGCACTAAATTTTAATGATAAAAAAACTTTCCCGACCTATTAATAACAAAACGTTTTTGTTCATTGATTATGATCTTATTTAGTTTCACTTATCACCTCACCTCACCTCACCTCACATACGGGGTCTATTCGATTTTGACTCATAAATTGTCCCCTTATCCCTTTACCGTTATATATGTATAATACTCATTTAATGAAGATCAGCTAGCTCTAATTATAAAGATATTTTCTAATGATGCGGGCATAAAAGTAATAAAAAATACTTTTCAGTATTGAAAAACTAAACTGGAAAGAGCTATTTTTGTATCATGTTGTTTATCCCTGCCTCTTACTCTTCCTTAGGGTGCAATCTATCTCCATATCGAATTTCACCAAAATCGGTCCATTAGTTTAGCTGTGAAAACATATTTTCCTATTGGGGGCGTGGCACCATCCACTTTAGACCGAATACCTTTTCTCAAGATTCAATCTACCTCTGTACCAAACTCCATAAAAATCGGTCCATTAGCTTAACAATAAAAACAATTTTCCTGTTCGGAGCAGTACCACGCCCACAAAAAGAACATAGAATTTTCAGAAATGTTTTTAAGGGTTCAATCTATATCCAAACTAAATTTCATCATAATCGGTCCATTAGTTCAACCGTGGAGACGATTTTTCTTGTTGGGGGCGTGGCATTGCCCACTCTAAACAAATATCTTTACTCAAGGTTGAATCTATCTCCATATCAAATTTCATAAAAATCGGTGGAGCATTTCAGCCGTGACATCTTTTTTTTTTCCATTAGGGGTTAATGCGTTTTGTATGGGGGAATCATGTAAATATGTTCACTTTATTTTACCTGCCTTAACGGCAACTAATACACCTGATTTTTTCTGCACATCTATGGATCAGTACTTTTGCAATGATATAAGTTGCATTCCCCTCTCTTTATAGTAAATACTAAAAAAGTGTACCACAAGATTCGATGTTCACGTATTAATATATAGATAATCATAAATGTGCATATTTAATGTTTTAAATAGCTAAATTAATGTCATTTAATATTATTTTGTAAATGAGTTTCATTTATCTATAATATAAAAATGAATCGCAAAATGTGTTGGTAAGCGCATAACTCAACAACGCCTGGACCAATTTGGCCAAATCTTTTTTTAAAATGTTCGTTGAAGTTCAAGGATGGTTTTTACGGCGAGAAAAATTAGGGGGCATATTTAGGGTGGCCCTCAAACATAAATATTTTTGAAATAGCATTTTCACGAAGACCGATAAATCGATTCACATGGAATTTACACCACGTAGCTTTTATATTAAAAGACATGGTTTAGTCTATGAGACATTTATATAGGCTACATATTTAGGGTGGCCCTCATACAAAAATATTTTTAAAATAGCATTTTCCCAAAGACCACCAGTTAAAACGGTTAAAACCAGTTCAAAACGGTTAAGCCACTAACTAACTGCCATAACACAACATAATCGCATAGTTTTTTTTTTGTTGGAAAGGCTGTGAAGAGAAGGAAGGATATGTATATTTTTTTTCAATAGCAGGTGGTGCCACGCCCTTAACTGAAAAAAAAAACGTTTCCCCGGCTAAACTAATGAGCCGATTTTAATGAAATTTGGTTAGGAGATAGAGTGTGCCATAAAAAAGTCCTTTAAGTGGGCGTGTCACCGCCTCTAATGAGAAAAAATGTAGCCACGACTGAGTCGAATTTGGTATGGTGACAAACTGATTCCTGAGAGGAAAAATTTGTTCTCAGTAGGGTGGTGTCACGCCCCTTACATGAAAAACGTTTTAATAGCAAAAATACAAGTTTTATATTCTTTTAAGAAAAATATCTACTCCTTCCTCATTTCTTTGTTAAAAGAAAATTAATTTTTTGTCTGTCTGTCTGTTCTTTATGGACGCGGAAACTATCCAGCCGATCGTTATGTAATTTTTACAGTATATTAGTATTAATCAGGCGGGTGTCATAGGCTATAAAGATAAGACGGTAAAAATTTTATTTAGGGTGCATACTTATGGTGGCTCTCATAAAAATATATTTTAAAATATCATTTTCACGAAGACAAGTTAATCGATTCACGCTGAACTTTAAATATCATTTTCTCGAAGACAGCTAAATCGATTCTCATGGCTTTTATATTAAGAGGCACAGATAAGGTCAATAAAAATTTATTTAGAGTGCATACTTAGGGTGACCCTCACACAAAAATATTTTTAGAAACCAATTTCACGAAGACAGGTTGGCCTATTCACACCGAATCCACACCACGTAGTCCTTATGTTAAGAGGCATAGCTTAGGCTACAAAACTTTTATTTAGGGTGGCCCTCACTTAAAAATATTTTTAAATATCATTTTCTCGAAGACTGCTTAATCGATTCTCATGGAACTTACAGCACGTGGATCTTATATTAAGAGGCACTGCTTAGGTTGTGATTTATTTTGGGTGCATATTAAGGGTGGTCCTCACACAAAACAAAATTTTTAAATAGATATTCACGCAGACCGCACATCGAATCTACACCACAGTTGTGGTGAAGCGATGCGCACAGGGTAATGCTAGTTAGTTATATTATTCCATAACATTTTAAAATTAGTCGCTTAAAAAAATGTTGCTAGGTTTCGCTGATTTCTGCTTTTCTATAGGTGGCCATGAAAAACACTTCCATTTTTTTTCCCAATCGAATGGCTTTTTGATTGCCTTTATCTTGGAACCAGTACTACGCCTGGCATCAACTTCATCTCTAAATATAATGCTACCAAAGGGCTATTCCTTGAAGTAACAGAAGAAAATAAAAGTGTTTCACTTTGACTTTTATTCCACTTTAAAAGTGTACTTCCGTTCCGTTCAACATGAGAGAAATGCCCATATATACATAATATTGTGAATATCACATATGTAAGTTTGTTACTGTGACTACATTGTTTCTTAAGTTCATCTAAGTACGACATAGCCACTAAAAAGCCTATTCTGAGATCCTAAAGCATCTGACAGGCTTTTCGTTCAATTTTATTAGTAGGTTAAGCTAGACTATGGATAGTATAGTTGGCCATTTAGCCACATGGGTAGCGCAACATGCTGTTAATTTCTGCGGGCTCAAAAGATAGATTTCGTTTTTCTTGTGCCCCTGCGTCTATTTTTCAATTCGTTCCACGGGCACATTTGTTTTTGTCACTATCTCTCTTTCTCTTTATATTTTAAGACCAGTAGATTTCATTATTATCATTCTTTGTCGCACTTAATAAATTAACCCCTTGCTTTCCATTGTTTGAAAAATGTTGGTCTTCTTGTTGACAGGTTTTCATTCTGTTGTTAGATTCCGACGTTTCTTGTTTGGATTTGGGAATGAATTTGCCGTATTGTGTTTTAGCCGCGTATAATTAGATGACGTCTTACACGTCGTCATTGTTGTAAAATTTTTAAAAATCGAAAAATTAAAGAAAAAAGATGAAAAATTAAGTAACCCAAGTGATCAGCTGAAATATACATAATTTTAATTACAGAAAACGTGCAAATTTCTTAAGTTTTAAAATTTCAAGCTATTATTTAATCATTGGCTCATGAACAATAAATTGCTGTAATTGTTTTTTATATTATTTTTGTTTAACATACGAAGTTTTGTGTTTTTTTTTTTTGCAACAATCAACGACTGAAAAATGACATCGTCAGAAGTTCGTCAGCGTAATGTAAGTATTTTTGTTTCTAAGCGCCAAAAACATTGCTAAAAATGTAAGCTGTTGTTTGTAAATTTGCCAAAAAATATATATAAAAAAGAACAATTGACATTACTCACTCGTAATATGGATTCGTTAATTAAAAATGTGTTGATTTTATGTTAGTTACCAAGGTTATTTTTATTTATATACAAAAAGCTGCCGGTAACCATGTCAGTATGGTCAATTGATGCTAGCGATGTGTGTCCTAAAATTCTTTAAAATGATCGATTCACATCCCAAGATTTGGAATCAGTTTTGGTGTGCTTCAATAGGAGATTCAGGTGTAAGTTGAAAAATGTTATGGCTTAAGCTTACTTTAGCTCCTATTCTCCAATTTTGATTAAACCAAACTTTTCTTATGCATAAATATGTAATTAAAAAGTGTCGCTGGGATCTGGTCTCGGAGATATATCCATCAGAAGTTGCGGATATAGCTTTTGTAAAAATCCTTATAAGTTGGGAATCTCTAAATGGATATCAAAAATATGGGTGTCATAAGAAACATAATCTAATGGCCTACAATAATGAAACCCAAACATTCGAAATTTAACCTATAATTTTGGAGATATTACGATTTTTTTGACCAATGTTTTTTTTTTTTAAACCGTTATTTTTTCGAAAAAGTGTGTTAATAACCTGTAACTTTTTTAGCATGTTAAGAAAGCTTAATTTATTCCCTTTAAAGTAGTTTACAGTTTGTTGTAAATTTTTCTATACTCACACCCCTTTTCTTATGAAAACTACGTATGTATTTATGGACAAAAAATATTTAAAATTCAAAGGCTTGCTTACTTTGAGCTACTCTACCTCAGTCAATTTTCATCAAAAATACTTTTATGGGTCATAATTTTCACGAAGACTACGTCACCTTTCTTTTTTAGTGAACCAAAAAAACCCCTAAATCCACTTAGGAAAAGTTATACCCGAAAATTAAAAAAAATTGAAATTTTTCGGTTTATTTTACATAGTTTTTAACTTATTTTGTTGAAAAAATAAGTTTTTTGACTTTATAATGTGCCATTTCGACAGGAAATTTTACTCTCTACAATAAGTCTAAGAATGTTTATGTACTAAAAATATATAGTTTTTGAGTTGTGATTAAAAAAATAAAAAATGGACAAATTTGCACCGTTCTCCAAAGGACAAGCCTAAATTTGCTCGCACTTTTGGATTTAATATTTTAAGCGTACAATTGAACACTTCTTCTGGATGGGATGGTGTTTCTAGTGTTGTGTTTAAAAATTCATGTGAACGACTCTCTCCAATAATTTGCAATATCTTTAATTCAATAATTGACTCTAGTACTTACCCAGATTCCTTAAGAATTCAAACTGTGACACCAGTGTTTAAAAAAGGTGAAAGAAGTAACCCTGATCATTATCGTCCAATATCAATGCCACCAACGCTAAGTAAAATTTTCGAAAGACTGCTTTACAATCAAATTTATTCTTATATTACAGTAAATAACTTGTTATATGAACATCAATATGGATTCATTAGAGGAGCAGGTACCCAAACAGCCCTGATTGAACTGGTCGATCTTGTGTGTAAAAACATTGCAAAGAACAAGTTGGTAGGAGGAATGTTTCTTGATCTCAGCAAAGCATTTGATTCGATTGATCATGAGATACTTTTAAAAAAATTAAAGTATTATGGTTTTTCTACAAGCTTGATCAGTCTTATAAAAAGTTATTTGAGTAATAGGAAACAATTTGTTAGTATTAATAATGCAAATAGTAATTTCAAAATCCTTGGTATTGGTGTCCCTCAGGGATCTGTTTTAGGACCACTGCTGTTCCTGATTTTTATTAATGACATAGCAAGATTACCTTTAAAAGGCAAAATCTTGTTGTTTGCGGATGATTGTTCGATTTTCTACCCTGGTGATAGCGTTGATGAAATTAGGCGTAATATGAAAGACGATTTAGTGGTTCTTGATGAGTTCTTTCGACTTAAGAAGCTGCATCTTAATGTTAATAAAACTAATGTTATCTGTTTCTGAAGTAAACGAAAATTTTTTACCAGTCTTGATATACTTCATAATGGAGTCTTGTTGAGTGAGGTAGATTGTATTAAATTTCTTGGTGTCAATATTGATTGCTTCTTGAGCTGGCACGATCATATTAACTTAGTTGAAAACAAATTAGCCATGGTCAATGGCTTACTTGATAAGGTCAGAAATAAGTTGACAACTCAGACGAAAAAGCTAATTTACTTTGGCCTTGCGCACTGTCACATTACTTATGCAACTGGTATTTGGGCTTCTTTCTCTAATGTTAATAAGATTCAAGTGATGCAAAACCGGATGCTTAAGAATGTTTTTAATCTCCATAACCGTTATCACTCTGTTGATATATATTTGAATTTTCGAATTTTACCCGTTAAGATTATCTACAGGTTCCAATTATTGTGCTATATCCACAAAATTGCTAAGAATTTAACACCCAATACCATTCAAATTTCCAGTTTCCATCACTCGTATAACACTAGGCATAGAGATAATTTTGTTGTTCCGAGATCTATTAATAACATTTCGGCTCAAAATATTTCACACAGAGGTGTTGTGTATTATAATGATCTGGATAGATCCTTAAAAGAGTTAAATAACTTGGGTTTATTTAAAAAAAGGCTAAGAGAATATTTATTAGACAGAAATAGGCTTATATCTTTATATTAATAAATTATATTTTTGTATACATATATGTAATATAATAACTCAATTTTGTTAATTTGGTTGTAAAATTTTTATTTAGTTCGTAAGACCTTTGTGTTGAACTCCGTATTAATCTACTAATTGAATTATTGTTATGAATTGACTTTTATAAATAAAAAAAAAAAAAAAAAAAACACATAAAAAAATAAAATACCTTTAACGAATTAGTTTCTTATTTAAATACATAGTCTATGGTTTTGATAATAAAAACTATATTTTATTTGTTCGCTACTTTAATATAGTACGAATATCAAATTGCTTAACTTTATCTGTCGCTTTTTGCGCAGTTTTGATGGCAGTCGTTTGTTTGAGTTTTGCGGGTTTTGTTATTCAACGTAACCAAGTGGCAAAACTATTTGAATTCATATTGCAATGTGATTAAATATACATACATATATGGTATATGTTATGTATGTATGTACTGCATTTTCAAGTTTAATCAATCACTACCTTCTATTTATATTTTTTTAAATTACATTTTTTTGTTTTGACAGGTTTCGTTTCCGAATATTTTTAAAAAACTTTCATAAAATTTGGAATTAAGCCTCTCTCCACCACTCGACATTTTATTATTGTTTTGTATCGCTCGTTTTGTCGTGCTTTTGATATACATATCTAACTTGCCAAATACGTCTCCGATATTTTAACGACTCAAAGGTAAAGTAAACCCTTTGTTTGATATTTTTATTCAATAAAAACTGCTGAATAGTTTTGTTATGCTTTTAACGTAAAATTTTTGAATAAATTAATGCGAATATTCGCTTCGTTTCATTGACTTTGCAGTAGAGAGAGACTAATGTAGGGGTTGTTTACATAATACGTAACGTCAGCAGGGAAGAGGGGATGTAAATTTGTGACGTCATCCTACTCTAAAGCAGTGGCGTACCGTCCATATTTGGCGCCCGAAGCGCCAAAAAATAAAAAAAAGTTCCTCACTTTTGCTTCTCAAAACACGCTAATACATTGAAGTACAAAATCATCACACATAGGGCTACCAGATGGCATACTAAAGTAGCAAAAGTGCTACTTTTGCAAGGCTTTGCTACTTTTCACTTGAAATTTACTACTTTTGATTGAAATGCGCTACTTTTCACTACTTTCGAAGTTACAACTTTTTTTTTTTGGTCGATAAACAAAATTTTACAAAAAATGTTTTATTTGCTATGGGAAAGTAGAAATGGGGACCTTTTTTTTTGGTAATTACTATACTTTTTTTGTAAAAATTACGAAATTTGTTTGTGTTTTTTGAAAATTCTTAAATTTTACAAATGTGCTACTTTTGCAAGCAGGACATATCTGGTAGCCCTAATCACACATAGACTTCAATTATTTATAATTTACTAAAAAAAGGTCCACTTTTACTTCAAGGAAAAACCCTAGCAAAATAAAATGTATACGAGGACCATTTGTCGCCCCCTCGGCCCTCCCCCTTAGGTACGTACTGCTTTAAAGTACAATTATTTTCTTTCGCTTTCTTGAACCAAAGCTCTATCTTTTAAAAACATTAAAAACTTCTAATAAATTATGAAGAAACCTCTGAGCTAACTTAGAATAAAGTTAGTAAAAATTCTATATGATTTATAACTCGGCACAAGAATTCAAAGTGATATCTAAAAAAAGGGGCGTTTGAGGAAATGGGTGTGAAACGTCGCTTTGATACGAATGATAAAATAAAAAAAAACAATTTTACCCCTTCCTTATGGTTCAATCTGTCTCCATACCGAATTTCATCAAAATCAAACCTAAGGAAAGATATTTTAATGGTTGGTGCCATGTTCCATGATGTGAAAACATATTTTCACATCATGTCCCCTTTCGTATACACGTCGGTATAGGCCGACATTACGAATGGCTCGAATTGGCACACGTACGCATATGTCGACATACAAAAAATATTGAATACAAACATTTCGGATATTGGTGACGCCCCAATTTGATTGCTTTTTATATTTTTTTGTTCAGCCATAACCTTAAGTTCCGAATTTAAATATCTGCATTAAACAACAAGTATTTACGTAGATTTTATTTTGACCAATATATTTTTTTATTAATGTTAATTTGTGAGAAAACTCTTTTCTTGAGCTGTTTTTGGTCTTTAAGTTGGTGAATTAAAAACAAATAATTTTTTTAAATCATTTCACCCGACGTTTCGCCCGTTGGATTCAGGCTTCTTCAGGGGTTTTTTTATTTTAAAAACTGCAATGAACATAAATTATTTTTTTAAAATTGTCGTATACAAAATTGTGATCAATTTGACACTTACATTAATACATTTAAAACGACTTAGAATTTTTGAATCTAAATTAAAATTAGACATAAAACATTTAACATATAAAACTGAAAAACACTGAAATTCACAGTACAACACTGTAACACGCACTGATGTTGTCAAAAGGGTCAACTAAACCATGCACGTTTTGACTGCAGTCAACTTATGCAAGTGTGCGAATACACAAAAATCGTATATCAAAACTACAACGTACTTAACAAAAAGTTTCGTTCAATTTCCACAAATGTCATTTGCTTAAGGAAAGAGCGAAACTGAACGCACTTTCTGTACGGAATCAGCTGTTTATGCATTGTATACATAAGAAAAAATGTTTGCAATGGAACTTGAAGTGGAAAATACTTTTGTTTTGAAATTAATAGAAAATGTGAAAAAGAAGATAATTAAACAGTAAAATAGACGCATTTTATTGATATCGATGTAAAGGAAAGGCCTTGGAGTGAAGTTGCAGAAATATGCATTTTAATGTACACACACACAATACATACAACAATTTAATTGACAATTCAGTGATGCCACGCGCTGCATTTGCCAATACTTTTCCCCACAATCTACACGCATAGTACAAAATGAGCAATTTTGTTTTCTTATTTTTTCTTAAAATTAGTAAAAACAATGTCTGGATTACATATTTATTGCTTTAAGTATCTAAATTAATGTCATTGAATAACATTTTGCGAATGAATTCAATTTATTTAGGAAATATAAGAAATAAAATTTATGCAATTGTGGGAATATTTCACACGCTTGCCAACTATGGCTACATCGCTTCTTAAGTTCAACGAAGTACAACATAGCCACTAAAAAGTCTTCTCTGAGTTTCTTAAGCATCTGACAGGCTTTTCGTTCAAATTTGACAGTAGGTTACGCTAGGCGATGCATGGTTTAGTTGGGCCTAAAGCAAAGAGGATCCAAAGAGATGAAGCTCTTCTCTGCCCAAAAATTCTGCTCACACGTATTGCTTGTCAGAGAATACGTGTGACTCGTTTCAAACCATGCTGCCTTATGTTGTGAAATAAAATTTTCGGAAAACTTGTCTTGATTGGGGATATTATCAGGCGATTGGGGGAATCACTTGGGAATATTTTCATAATGCTGTTATATAATTGAAAAGTTACATAACTTTATAATGTTATCAAAACAAAAAAAAAATGTTTCAAGATCCTTATTCATTTCATACCTGCAATTTCAGTTTCTTACAAAACTATGTAACTTCAATTATAATATGAACAAATGTTGTTGAAAGCAGCGAGTAAATTGTTGTTTGAATGTCATCAGTTACTGACAGTTTTCCTGTTAATGCTAAGAAAACATGTTACATAATCGCAAACTTGAAAATAGTTGAAATATGTCTATATAATCGACATGAAAACTTATGAACTAACAGTAAGCATGCTAAAAAGAGATCTCTAAATTGAAAATAAGTTCATGTGAATAGTAAAAAACGAGCTACACGATTAAGAAATAGTCCAGCTCGATAAGGAGCTGCTCATAAGTCTTTAAGGGAAGGGAAGTGAGGCTAAAAACAGCATTACGTAATATATGAACAGGCTCTAACTTGATTATTTTCTAGATGTAAAATAACTTTGTCTATAGATTTGTAAAATATCAATAAAAAATTTGTTAATTCAATAAAATTTTTGTTTCATTCAAAGGAGTACGTATCTTACCCACAATTCACAGTGAACGCAATTATTACAGAAGTTTAATTTTAAAAAGATTTAAATCGAAAACTTGAGGACAAAACTCCACTCCAATTTTAAACCATTGCAAGTTTACTTAAAAAAATTTAGCAATATTTTCAGTAAATGAAGCTTGAAAATAGGTGATTTTTTTTGGAAAAATATATATTGCAAGTTTTTTTAAAAAATTTTAGCAATATTTTCAGTAAATGAAGCTTGAAAATAGGTGATTTTTTTGGAAAAATATATAAGCCAGACAGAATCTTTAATAAGCTTATGTTTTTAGTGACACTAAGTCTATTTTTCCTTTAATACTTTCCATTTAATAAAATTTGTAATTGAGTTTTAGATTTATAAGAAACTGACGACGGGCGCGATTGTAAGTGTTTCGGCTAATATCAATGATTAAATTAAAAATTTTCGGTTATATTTTATACTAAATAAGTACAAAAAAAAAATTAAACAAACGTCAGTGCATTTTTCTAACTTATTATGCTTAGTAAGGTTGTGATCAAAACATTTATTTTCATGCGATCTGTATAATTATTCGCTTTATATGCAAAAATAAGTTAACTCGTTGAAAGCCGTCATATTAACTTTCTTTTTGGGAAAACTTTGCCAATTTCAAACATTTTACGGCGTGTGGTTTAATTTTTGTCCGTAGGGGCAACATCTTAACGTCGTGGTGAAAAAAATATTTTACTGAAAAATGTTCTGAAATATGAAAATTTCAAAACACAATTGCAATCGTTTTTAGACCTTGCCTAACAAGATATTTAATTTTTTGATTCTTAAAACTCGTTATTATTATTTGCGTGGGCATAATAATGTTCTTTTAATTCCGTTTCCTTCATAAAGAAACTGAGAAAAGAAGAAGAATACTGAAAAAATTTGTAGAAAGTGTGAGGTTAAATTTCCTAACAGACCCATGTAAGTTTAAATTGGACTCGTATGTATTAGTGAAAATACTTGATTTTTACAACCGTGCAGGAGGGGAAATATTTTTAATTTGGTGAAAAGCCCGACAGCTGATTTTGAGGTACTACTAATTAGTGAAGAAAACTGATTTTTACAACCGTGCAGGAGGGGAAATATTTATTTTTATTTTTAATTTGGTGAACAAACTGACATTTCAATGGAAATGAAAAAATCAGTGGTGAAGTATAATATGACATTTGCCCAATGAGTAGGTTGCCATATGTTAAGATGTTTAACTAAAAAAAGCTAGGAAGTTATTTTTGCATATTTAAAGGACAGAAGACTTGCAAACTATATTATTTAGTACTTTATTTCATTACATTATTTAGAATTTATCTAAATTGCATTGTTTTTTTGACTACATAATAAAATTAGTTCTTTTAAGTCCCTAATTTGGACCAAAATGTCCTAAGTGGTAAGGTCAAGAATTTTATTAGTCACCATGGGTGGGTGAGTTTTTAAATGCAGCGACGCGACTGATTTTTTTTGCGTTAGTAGTAGAATTCTGTCGAGAGCTTCATCTCTTTGGATACTCTTTGGCCTAAAGTCTTCAAGCTGTTAACAAGAAAGAAGACTTTGACAACATCAGTGCGTGTTACAGTGTTGTACTGTGAATTTCAGTGTTTTTCAGTTTTATATGTTAAATGTTTTATGTCTAATTTTAATTTAGATTCAAAAATTCTAAGTCGTTTTAAATGTATTAATGTAAGTGTCAAACAAGTATTTACATATGTTGTTCTGCGAACATTTTCTAAATTTCATGTGTCTGCGAGGGGTTAAACAATATCTTTCAATCTATCTCTGTACCAAATGTGGGATTTGAATAAAAACCACGATTTTGTTTAATATAAAATGTTTATTTAATATTTATTAAAACTTTAAATTGGTATATTCCTTAAGACATGTTACTGCGTCTTTTCACTGCGTCGGCCAAAATTGTACTGTCCTCGTCATTCAAATCGTTCGTTCGTTTTTTCTATCGTCGTTTTCTGTCAGCGTTGCCAAAGTCAAAACTCGCGTCCGCTTCTAGTCGAGTGAGGTCTGTTCGCGTTTACATTTCCTTGTCTGGTAGGGTCTATTTCCACACAAATTCCATCAAAATCGATCTATTAGTTTAGCAGTGAAAACGTATTCTCCTGTTATGGCCGTGGCACCGTCCAATAAAAAACAAGCATTTTTCCTTATCTAATCTACATATCTCCATATCAAGTTTTCATTAAGGGTAAAATTAGTAATTTTTCATTAATTTTTGTTTAAGGTGATAAAAATATTGGATCACTTTTAAATTTTAACACATTTTTATTACAGTGTAAGAAAACATGAATGTTTTTTAACTAAATGGCGGATCTGCAGAATATCCCTTCAGTGTATCTTTTCAGAGGCATCGAAAACTGCTGCAGCTGTAAAAATTTTTCTATCTATCTAAAAAAAAAAAAGGTTTTCTTTTTTGATTACTGACATGTTGATTCACTAGTTTTGACCGCAAAAAAATTATTTATCCACGCGACAAAACTTTTAAGTATATCTTTCCGATAATACTATAGCAAGAAACCTCTCAAAATTTCAGCCCGATCGGTCAATAACTTTTTAAGCTACAGCACGTGCAGTTTTTGCAAACACAGTATCGAGATAATCGCGTTTAAAGTTTTAATACGATATGATACGATGATATGCGGATTCTGACGTTTTAGTTTTATTTAAACTAGTTACGCCGTGTGGTTGAAATTCAACCATTAAAAATGCTTTTGGTGTCAAAGAACTGATATAAAAAAGAGATATTATTTGTCATCGCTTTCAAAAATAAAAATCATGGCAACATGTTGCTCTATACCTATCTTAATTCCTTCCTTAGAGTTCAATATACAAATCTCCATACCGAATTTCATCAAAATCAGTCGATTAGCTTAGTAAAGAAAACACATTTTCCTGTTAGGGGCGTGGTGTCATCCACTTAAAACATATACTTTTTCTCAAGACTCAGTCTATCTCCATATCAAATTTCATCAAAATCGGTCCATTGTTTTAGCCTTGAGAAGCTATTACCTACCTTAACGGCAACATACACACGTATTTTTTTCTGCACATCTATGGAACAGTACCTTTCCAATGATATAAATTTCATTCGCCTCTCTTTATAGTAAATACTCAAAAAGTGTACCACAAGATTCGATGTTCACGTATTAATATATAGATAACAATAAACATGCAGCCAGTTAGCAACGATCGTCAATCATGTAAATTTACAAAGATATGCAGCATCTATAAAGCGTGTTACACGGTATCAACGTTTACTATGTTGTTGTTGCACCTCTGTTGTCATCTTTGTCAAATAAAAAGCTTTAAATCAACTTGAAAATGCACATGAGTATCGATCGTTAGTAACTTGCTGTAATTTCAATGTTATAATTTAAAGAAAATAACTAAAAAGTTCTGTGGCCAATCCAAATGTCGCCAATTTATCAGTCCAGTTCAGTTTATCAGTCCCGCCGAAGTTTTTTCAGTTTACTAGATAAAGTCTGAACTTTGTAACAGCTTAAGCCTAAACCAAAATAGACGAGACGAGACATAACGAGTAAGTTCGAGTGTATGTAAACCAATGTTGATAGCCAAAATGAACCTACGTAATTGATCGAAAGTGAATGAAACATTTTGATGAGACGTAAGAGTTCCGTAAGAACCGAACTTACTTGTTAAACGTCAAAACAGACGAAACGAGTGCAAACGTTCGTTCAATTGCTACCGTCTCGTCATGTCTATTTTGGTTAAGGCTTTAGTGTTTGAAGCGTTAAAAAATCAAGTTATGATATGTTTTTTTTTCTTTAAATCACTGTGAATTTGTGATCATAATAGGTTTGTTCGAACCAGATTTTGTGGTAAAAATTTAAAAGTGTCAAATCGCGATTTTCGAGAGAGTAAAAGCTGAAATTTCTCTGACTACTCGAATCACCACAATTCTGGCTAGAACGGAAAAATAGGTAAAAATTGAAGACTGTCAAAAAGTTGCGCGTATTTTAGTAAACAAGCAATGGCAGAGTTTAGGAGCTAAAACCAGCCCATAGTTGCATAACCGTTTGGTTAAGACATTCTGAATGCAAGGTGAGTGAAGCATTTTCGAGAATATTATTGAAATACATAACTTAAAAAGTAAATGTTCGATTTTAAATTTTTCTGCCTGATTTTTATAGCTTCATAAATTATCTTGAACTTTGATTTATTTTAAATGCATAAAATGCATTTTAAAACAATGCTTAGGATAAAAATAAGAGGTTTGACGTTAAGTAAATTTTAGCCAAAATTGTTTTACATTTTGAGTTAAACAGTTTTGATGCATGTTATGCTAGGCAAAAATTTTAAATTTCGCATACGCTGTTACGGAATTGACGTTTTTTAACAGCTAGTTAGTCCAGAAAAGTCGTGCACTAATTTTTTTTTGTTCAAACAAAGAGTTATGTTCGATGAAATTGTAAAAACAAAAAAAAAAAAAAAATGGAGCAACTTTCATTTAGCAACACTTCCAATTCCTTATGTTAAAACTGCGCACTTCGAAAAACAGTATCTTAAAAATAATTATCTGGTTGACTACCGTACAACCATTCAGGTAACATTCAACTTTACGATTCCTTTTCAATAAAAAATCGCTCAGCTATTTAATTAAATAAATGAGCATTTACCAAGAAATGTTTTGATTTCAAGCTTTTTGTTATGTTGCTTCTTCTTAACACACCTTTATAAGAAGTGAAAAAAAAAATCAACGCTGAAAATTATTTTATATGGAAAGCATTTGACATGTATAATTCAGACAGGAAATTTCATTTCCCTCGCATGCAAAAAGTGAGTCACCAGTCTCGTTGCCTACGATTTTGACAGTCTCCAATTTTTAGCCACAAGAAATTTATCTGGGTGAAAATTGAACTTTTTTTTGGGAGGGGAAGTGATCAGCTGCTTCTTACTCTCATTTTTTCTCTCTCAAACACCACATTTTTTCTGGCTCGAACGCTTTTTGTGGTAAAACTTTATAAATATTTACCTATTTTTTCAGTCTCGAACAAATCTTTTATTTGATTATATCTATAAACAAATTGTTAACGTAATCTGTTATATTTTAACATGTACTATGTAAGTGTGCATTATACTTCACCCATTTTATTGAGAAAAGTACTCAACAAATAATTGTTTCTAAATCTTTCTCTGTTTGATTTCATAGTAACGATGACTAGACAGAATATATAAAAACATAACATGCCATGAATAGCAAATTGAAAGCAACATACCAGTTAAAATAAAACTATTGATAAAACCTTTTTTTTATTTTGTTTTCATAATTATTCTTCATTTTAATGTGAAAATTTTTCTTTATATTGTGAAATACAATACAATTATGCACTATCATTATCTTACTACTACATATCACATTATCTTTTTATTCTGTAAAAATTTCATATTTGTTATCAGATACGTGGACGCTGAACGGTTTCCAAATACATTTTGGCAGTTAAATTTTTATCATCGATAATGTTTAAATTACTTTTTACTGTATTTCAGTTCGTGTTACATCAGCACATTTATTAGTATAGAGGTAAAGACACTTGACAATCTGTCGATTAGAAAATAAATTGCTTGATAAAAAACATTTTAAATCAGAATGAGTGAAGGTGGAGATAGGTGACCCAGCAATTAAACTAATTTTACTTGAGCATTGAAGCAATAGTTTTATATAGTTTAATATTGTTTGCATATATTTTGTACATTAGGGTGATACAATATTTTTTTAATGTTTTTTTTTAGGTGCTGTTGCGAAAAAATTAAGTTTGTGATATGAAGAAAATTTTCACGCAAACGTAGATATGTAACTCTGTTTTAAAAGGTGGCGCCAAAGCCTGTTAGTTTTATATGTTTTTCGAAGTGTTATTTTGCGCTAATTCCAAATATGGCCTCAGAATCGACCCATGTCGTCAGAGTTTTGAAATGTTTGAGTTTAAGTACCTAAAAATTGTGTTTTTGTCTACTTTCGAGGCTATGTATAGGTTTCAAATAATTTTGTTCAGTTAATATCCCTATTACCGATGGCGATTCGCCTGAATTTGTCGATTCGCCTTCCGTGGCGAATCGCCTATGACTCTGTAGTATGTACACGTTCGCCTACAAAATAATGCTGCCAAGTTACAAAACAGAAATTGACGTCTAAGAAACTTCAAGTCTGAAGTTTTGCTGCCAAATTAAAAACAGAAATTGACAGCTGAAAAACTTCAAATTTAAAATCGTCAAAATTTTGAACATCTAATTTTTACAAGTGAAAAAGAAATAAAATTAAAATGATAAGCAATGTGGACTTATTTTTTGAAGATAGCTATGAGGTTGTGGATAGCATTATTCAAAGGATGCGGTGGATTATTAGGGACAGCTCGAACTGCCTTGCGGGCTGTAAGCAAATTAATTTCTTAAATATTGACAAGAAATATATGAAGAAATTGTTTTTCCAGATTTGTGTCTTACTTCAGGATTAATAAAGAAGCATTTGTGTATTTATTGGAAACAATGGAAAGCTTATTCGGATTATACGGTCGTAGTACCGCAATTCCAACCTTTTCCATCACGCGTGGGTGGTCTTAGCGAATTTATCTTAAATGCGAGTTGATCCCACATATCCTTGTTGGTCTTCTTATTCGACCCAAAACTACCAAGTCCCTTTGGCAGTTCAGGATTTTCCTCCATAAGCTTTACTAATTTATGAAACTGCTGTATATTTGCATTTTTCATGCTAATAATTAAAAAGTATTACATGCATGAATAAAATTGATCTATAAATTTTTATACTGACGTTTTGTTTGTGCTTTCCATGATTGCGATTTCTCTATCACAACTATTTGTAAAATTTTTCAAACACTTATTCAAATATTTGTCACATACAAATTCTATTCGCCCGATTTTGACATTTCTGACGAACGAAAGTTAGGCGACTCGCTATAAGTAATATGAACATTTTTGACATTCGCGCAACTTTGACGTTTGAGGCGAAACAACAGGGCGACTCGCAAACCGTAATACCAATTTAGGCGAGTCGCCTAATTTTTCAGGCGATTCGAAAAGTTACAGCCATTTTAAGGCGAAATAAACTTCAAACCGATTGGATAATATTGTTAGGCCTTAGGGGATTAAGTTCATATCACTTTTAAATGGTTATAACTTTGCAAGGAAACGTCACAGATGACCATTTGATAGCTCATTTTAGAGAGAAGACGTTGGTAAATGATATTTTTATTAAAAATTAACTGGACATAATTTTTTGAAAAATATACATAACCTCAAAAGTAGACAAAAAACACAATTGTACTTACCCTCAAATATTTCAGAATTTTGATATGATGGATCAATTCTGAGGTCAGATTCGGATTCAAATTACTTCGAGAAACGACCTTCAACAGCCCAACAACATTAATCACCTATTCATTCACAAACCTTTTCAATAAAATATAGTTTTTCCATACAATTTACATATAAAACTAGCAGGCTTCGGCGCCAACTTTTAAAATTGAGGTACAGATCTGTGTTTGGGTGAAAATTTTCTTCATATCATAAATTTAATTTTTCCGCAACAGCACCTCAAAAAGATCATTAAAAAAATTTTGAATCACCCTAATGCACATACATTTGGGGAACTCTCGTATTTAGTATTTCAATTAAACACATTAGTGGTATTCATCAAAACGCGCAAGTTTCCAATTTGTGCAATATTCGAATATTTTGTGCAATTTGTGGCAATTGATGAGCATTTCAAATTGTACTTGTCAAAATATAAAAATTTAAATTCCGAAAGAAAGCGAACAAAATAAATTAATTAAATTGTTTGAATTTATTAATGCTAGAATTCTTCGGAAAAAACGATGGTAAAAGCTTTATTTAGCCAATTAGCGACAATTTTGTAGCGCAAACTTTTCTAATTTGTTCAAAAAACTTTCCATACGATTTTTGACAATTCGTTTGCGAGGGTCCAAAAATGCACAGTTTGCTAGGATTTTTCGCGTTTAGATGAATACCCATATTATTTATCCGAAATGTGAAAATTTTTTATTTCATTAAAAAGTAAAAATACTGTGATTGAGTGTTAAGAAAAAGTGCCCCACATCTCTGCCGGCAAAACCAAGCTATTCTGGGGAAATTTTCGATGACATCATTGTATTATTGTGGCTGACAGTAACACGTTGAATCTTCGAAGTCCATATTAGGTATTATTTTGCTATGAAAAATTATCACTTAGCAAAAGATTTTTTTAATAATGGTTTTTGGAAAAAAATAATCTATATTGTTATAAAACAAGGCTTAAGTTTACTTTAGCTGACATTCTCCAAATGAATTTTTTTTAGGGGTAATAGAGGGTTAAAAATAAATAAAAAATATGAAAAAAGTCATTTGGATCTAGTTTCGGAGATATAGACATCGGAAGTTGCGGAAATAGCTTTTGTAAAAATGATTTTAAGTTGGGAACCGCTGAATGGAAAATGAAAAATATGGGTGTCGTAAGAAAGATAATTTAATGCTAAGCAAAGTTTTGAAATGACCTATAATTTTGGAGATATGACGCTTTTTCTGAAATCTTGACCATTATTGTAGGCCATTAAATTATCTTTCTTATGACACCCATATTTTCCGTTTTCCATTCTGCATTTTTTGACAATTTTCTTATAAATTGCTCCGCATAACCGAAACCCGCTTAAAGGCCCCTTCAGATTATGTGAGAAGTCATAACCTTTTTTGTATGTCTTTGCATATGATATGTCAAATCGCATAAGATTTATTTTATTGTGTTCATACTGATATGATTTATGTTAAGAGAACTTGACATTTCTCAATAGTAATTTTGGCATTGTCTATCAAATTAATTTTTATTTGTAAACAATTTTGTTTTTTAACAAGAAACTCATATGACTTCTCTTTTCAAATACACTTGAATCGAGTGTCAAAATAGTCATATGCGTTCTCATATGAAAACTCATTTGTGTAATATAAACATATTCACACTATGAGAGTTGTCATATTTGAGGACTCATATGACTTTTTATATGACTTCTCATATAGTCTGAAGGGGCTTTAACTGAAAACCCCGCTTAGCTGAAAAAAAGTTTTGGCAAAAATTAAAGTTTTTCACTTAAACAGCTCCGCATAACTGAAAAAGTGCTCTTTATTTTTCCTCGTTCACTCTGTCTGCTATGTCAGATTTGACAGTATAATATTAATTGGTTTGTGCTTATGCTGCATATTTATTTCTCGACAAGTTCTCCATCTAGATAACGGACATTTTTCCAAAAAGGTAGACTTAGGTACTTGCAGCATTGAAAATGGTAAAAAGATCCTGTTGAATGGTAAGCTTAGAAACTATCAAAAATTACTTTCGGAAGACGGGTTTTGCTGCAAGCATTGACGAAATTATTTCGGAAAATAATGATGAAGAAGAATCTTACTTTTCGAACACACTCAAGCAGGAAATTGAATTGCTTGTAGATTTCGATGTTTTGGAAAAATGACAGATTAAGAATTCATAAATGAAGTAATGCATGAATCTGACAATAATCAAAATGAAGTCGATTCTGATACCGTAGAGTTTATAAATTCAGATTTTGCACAAAAGCCTGTGAATGAGGCTTTGAATGCTATTCGAACTTTAAAGGAATTTTTTTATAGGGATTTCGGAAGTCGATATAGCTATAGATGAACTTGAAGACAAAATATCTCTCCGTAATATGCATACTCATAATAAAAAAAATGTGGCCCGTTCGAATGGCTATTAAGCCTTGTAAGAAAAAAAAAATAATTAAGATTTTGCAATCAAACGAAATCTTTTTAAAAGTGATATTATTCCATAACATTTTAAAATTATTTGCATTAAAAAATGTTTCCAGGTTTCGCTGACTTCAGCTTTTCTATAGATGGCCACGAAAAACTCTTCCGTTTTTTGTCCCGTTCGAATGGCTTTTTTATTGCCTCTATCTTGGAGCCAGTACTACGTCGTGCATCAACTTTACCACTAAATATAGTGCTACCAAAGGGCTATTCCCTGAAGTAACAGAAGAAAATAAAAGTGTTTTACTTTGACTTTAATTTCACTTTTAAAGTGTACTTCCGTCCCGTTCAACATGAGAGAAATGCCCATATTCGAATATTAGCATGCAAATATTTAATTTTCCGGTTGGATTGTTTTTCAGCTATCCAAACTCCATCTAAGTGAAATTTTTCTTCAGTTATCCGAACTCCGCTTAAGTGAAACTTTTTTTCATTTATCCGAACTCCGCTTAAGTGAAATTTTTTTTCAGTTAACCAAACTCCGTATAAGTCAAATTTTCAGTTAAGCGGGTTCGACTGTATCTTAAAAAAATACTTTGAGCAATCTGATTGCGAATCTATTACCCGACAAGTTTACTTACCCTATTTCGCTTCAAATATCAAAGTCAAACAAAAGCAACAAAAGCTAACGCAAAAGAACGGTGTGGAAATGACATTACACCAAATAGGGCGGTTCACATTATCACACATGTTGTCCTTCATTGCTTGACAACATGTGTGACTGTCAATATTGCTTTGCGTTCACATTATCGAGCATGCCATCAAACATCAATTGCAGAACAATTTATTAGCGTCCACATCGAAGTGAACTGCCTGAAATCTTATTTAAAATGAAAAATGTTCACTAGGCAGTCAGTTCACACAGGTTGTATAGTTCGACAAGCTAGCAGAAAAATCAAAAATTTTTGAAATCCATCCAACATGTGTGTCAAGCGGTCCATCCTACCGTTCACATTATCGAACATAGATGTTGTCACACCATGTTGGGCAGCATGTGTGATAATGTGAACTGGGCTAATGAAGGAATATAACAATTCACATGGAAGCGTGTTTGCAGTCAGGCTTGACAACATTCATAAAGCCCAATTTCCATGTGATCTTATCTTATGTTATTTTATCCCATATCAGGGATATCACATCAAATTTTTGTAAGAAAGAAAAAGCATGCGAACAGAACCTAATGCGCTTGGAGAATGCGAGAGTGAATAGCATACATTTGCTATCTTAATAGCATGTGATGTCTTCCCTGATATTTGATAAAATAAGATAAGATAAGATCACATGGAAATTGGGCTTAACTATAAATATTGATTTGAGTTCACATGCTACAGAATGCTGCTTATCATTTATGGTAAATACCAAAAACTTGGGACGTAGTTGGTGTTAACGATCCAGCCTAGTCTCAGATATATTATTTTTTTTTTAAATTCACCGCAGCTAATTTTTCTTGTTACCACTTCAACTGTAGCATTTAGCTCGATATCCAAAAATCTTTTTAACCGGCGCTTATAATTTTTGAAATTAAACTTCTTTAGCGAGGGTGTAATTTGAAATTAGGTGTGTATAAAGCCTAATTTCCATGCTATCTTTCGTTATCCCATATCAGGGATTTCAAATCAAGTTTTTGTTAGAAAGAAAAAGCATGCGAACAGAACCTAATGCGCTTGGAAAATGCGAGAGTGAATAGCATACATTTTCTATCTTTATAGCATGTGGTGTCCTCCCTGATATTTGATAAGATAAGATCATATGGAAATTGGGCTTAATGAAAAGCAAAACGCGACATTATTTTTTTTAGCTGCACTGTTACAATTTTTTCCTCGAAGGTAAGGCTTGGTTCACGAGAACCATTGCTACAGCAATGAATTATGTGTCAAATTAAAGTACTCATCGAGCGGAGTGCCCGAGATCGGTTTAACAAAAGCTGAGATATAAGCGTGGAAAGTTTTCCTATTTTATCAAGCATTGCACTGATTAACTACATGGGGAAAAAATCTACTAGTCTCTCTCATTGTAATTGTTTCCTTACTAAGCGTTGTTGTTGTTAAAATATCAAAAGCAATGTATGATAATCATTTATTTCTATAGCTATTCTAGATCCTGTCAACTTTTATCATTTTTATAAAACATTTTCGTCTCATTCTATCGCAGTTTAGTTTTCTAAAACTTCACTTCTACCACATGTGAACTGCGCACATGATTTTTACTTTTTGTATTGCTGTTTTTGTATTTTTTGCTTTTTATTTCCCAAGTTTCTGAAAAAATATGAGAATATGCATAATTCAGAAAAAAAAAAATAACTGTTTCGCATCGTACGCTATCGAAATGTTTTTATTTTCAATTGATCTTGATTTATGGTTGTTCAATGTTATAATCAAGTGATTTTTTTTATTTTTGGAATAGAGTGTACTCACTCAGGTTTTAATTTTTGAAAGTTAAATAAAGGTTTTTTTTTCATTTGTTAAGTTTTTGATTGGAAAAGCCAGCAGAAAACAATAAATTTTGAAACTCGTGCATGTTGTCAAGCTGCTGTTTCTAGCTTTCATATGATCAAACTGATGTCAACCCATGCTGTATCAGTCATTCAATCGTGTGAACTGGTCTATTAAAGCTTTCAGTTTTTGTGTTTGTCTTACTCTGTATTTTCGCAGCTCTCTGTATATAATTAAGAAAAAATTATCAACTTAAACTTTTGACATTTGTACCGTCAATATAGAAGGAATTCAGTTGCTAAAATCGTGAAGTAGGAAAACTTTGCGGTTAGAAGATTTGATGAAAATTGTTTTGGTTATAAAAAATAAAGATGCACAAAGTTTTGTAGAGCTTAAATGAAAACGGCACAATATTTTCACTGCAAAAAAACAAAAATGAAAATTGACTACGAGTTGGTAATTTGCAATATATATTTTTGGTTCTCTTCTCGATTCTTCAAAAATTTAGTTTTTTTTTTTATATTTCAATTTCTCTTTACTTACAGTTAAATCAACATGACGACGGTGGTACATCACGTCGCAAATCACCGGTATCCGGCGCTGCAGGCAGTGGCGGTGTTCCTAAAGGACTTAAATTATCCTTCCTTTGTTTAATCGCTATTGTGTTGGTCTTGCTTTTTAGCTTTGGTTGGTTTATAATGTTTGTTTTCTTTTTTAAATTTATTAAAATTAATTTTTTTACATGCAGGTATCTATTTGGACTCCACTAGTCCTATTCTGGAACGTATTGCTTCAAAACTGGGCTATGACAAAACACAGTTTGCTGTGATTATTGATGCTGGTTCTACTGGCAGTCGTGTTCTAGCTTATAAATTCCACAGGAGCATCATTGGTAAGTAAACTGTAGT
The DNA here is from genome assembly GCA_949775025.1 of Tricholauxania praeusta. Taxonomy (NCBI): domain Eukaryota; kingdom Metazoa; phylum Arthropoda; class Insecta; order Diptera; family Lauxaniidae; genus Tricholauxania; species Tricholauxania praeusta. The sequence goes on along the minus strand of OX459030.1, from coordinate 98,793,760 downwards.
TTTTTCTTGATTGAAACAGATCTTCCGATAAGTTAAACAAAAAAACTAAATAAATGTTGCTTATAATAAAGAGGGTATTCATGCAAACAAATCCTTTCAAGCGTATATTGAATTTTCAAATTCCATATGAAAAAGATGCAATTATTTATCAAATACAGCAAATCAAATACAGCAAATCTCTGTTAATCCAAAAATATTTGTTAAATAACGTAAAAACTATACCAAATTTAATATTGAAGAAATCTGATGAGGACGAACTCCTTCTGTTAAAATTAAAAATTTCAGAAATCAAACTTAGAAGTTTTTCAGCACTTTTTGTAAAAATGAAGAAACTTAACGAGTTCTTGTAAGAGAACAAATAATCTGTCTTTAGACGATTGAGTTTTCTTTTGAAAGTCCTATCAAATTTCAATATTAACAATGTCTTGGGATCTCATGGCATACGAGCCCATTTACATGTTGAGAGATTATGGATTGGTTAGACCACTAACAAACTTATGATTCATTTTTTGAATTTGAATTAAATGCATACCTTTACCTCATGAATAGTCTAATTTGTGATCGCCGATATAGTTTTCGAGATATTTTCTATTCACCTCTGTGTGAAAGTTCGGTTATTGCATTGACTTATTGACATTAGTTATTCCTTCGCTAGTTACTAGCCTTCTAAATGTTAATTTGAAAAATTGAGTAAAAAGAAAATCGGATCGTATATAGTACTACATATTTAAATGATATGAAAATAATTTTTAACTGATTATATTTTAATGCTAGTGAAATTCCATGTTTCCTGTTGTCGCAAAGACGAATAATTTTCACTCCTAAATGTTACCAAAATACGTAAGTGGCCTGCAAATATAGACAAATAATATATAATCTACAAGAAAGATTGTGAAGACAAAAATTCATGAAAAGTCAATCATGTCATTATGAAATATATTTAAAATTCAACAAAGTTTTATTTACTTGCTTGAGAAGAACATTATTTAGCTCTGTTTTATCACAAATAAATCGCACAGTTAAACTGTTATTATTCATGCATTTGCTGCACCTGTAACATTTGTAAAAACATGCCAATATGAGTAATCAGATTAGAGATGTAAGCACAACTTTTGCAAACTAAATTCAACCTTTTAAAAGCTAAATTTACCTTATATAAACTATATTCAACATTTCACACATAAATTTATTAATTTTTAAAATTATTTTTATTTTCTTGTAAAAAAAAGAACAAATTAAAATGAAATAAAGATGGCCCAAGCGTCAAAACTCATATTTTGAAAAATTTCCGAAATTGATTAAACATTTTGCAAAAGTATTGCGTTTCTCTAGTAGATGTTTTAATTTCTTAAATTTTTTCTAAGATCTCCTAAGTCATTTGTTGGAAACGGAAAGGGGTTTTTCATTATGTGCAACTATACACTGATTAACGACATTCATCTATTATGCTAAGCATAAGGTTTCTGTGATTCGATTTTAAATACAACGTTTCTATCCATTATTCAATGAATTCTCGAAGAACCTGTAGCTTGAACTGTGTACTACAATAGATAAAAAAATTGTCCAATGATAAAACCACACAACTTGTGTATTTTCACAGAATACTATTGTGGCATCATCGTATTATACATATATAAAGGTCTTAGGTTTTTTGGGAAACTTCCTACCTGCCCCTTGTTCGTCCCGAACAAGTGTCTCTTCTATTGTTAATACTTGAGATTATTCGGTACGGTCTTTGTAACTTGGAAGATAAAACTTGTTTCCATTGTGTTGAATGGCCAGTAATTTTTAACCATCGTTCAACCGCAAGTCTTCCCATAGTGCCTATCTAGTACCATATTGGTTTCCTATCTAGCTCCTTATACTCAACAACTTACTTTGTCAATTAAGTATCTATGCGCTGTTCCCGTTGTATTTTTTTCTTCTGCGATGCACGATTGTGAAATCGTATGTCTGTTAGTTCTAAAAACATCGAAATTAACAGCTGACAAGTACTTAACTGTTTCCATTACTGCACATAAATTTGTTAATTTTTAAAATTATTTTTTTGTTTTTTGTAAAAATAGAAGAACAAATTAAAATGGAATAAAGAAGGGCCCAAGCATCAAAACTCATGTTTTGAAAACTTCCGAAAATGACATATTCGGGTTTCGACAAAATTTTACTAAAGTATGCGACAGTTTTTTCTTGTCTTTTGATGACTAAGAACGAGGCTTGACCACTAATGTAACCACTCATTTCGGTATCCAATTCAAATCTTTCACCTGGTACAGGATACGTGACTACTGGCACTAAACATGAAGGTTATTTCAGTTCCTGTGCTCAACTCCATTCAAATTTTCGATTCTTCTGCGTCAGCTCATATAGACTGCCAGCTACATTCGCGAAACCAGGAACAGAACGTCTGTAGTAAGTATACAACCGCTACTCCAAAAAACTTCACAGCTCATGAAGTTTTTATAGCCATGTCCAATCCTTAACGGCTTTTATTTTGCTTACCTGCGTGCATACCTTCTGACGTTATCTTTTGTCCCGGATACTTGAACTCATGCTTGAAAAGTGAGCACTTAAGCATTTAACATAAGACGTACTTCCCTTCAAAACATGTCCCGTAAGGCACAGAATCAACAGAAAACCATCTTGCTCCAGACAACGTTTCCAGTGAATCAGCGATTCTATGTGTGTGTAACTGTGCTTGATGACCGTCATTTAATTTTCTGTAATCCACACAGAATGTGATTACTTCATCCTTCTTCTTAACAAGAACTACCCGTGAGTCAACTACGTGCTTTGATAGTATTATGACATTTTCCTCTTCCATGTCGCCAATATAGTCCATCACTTCCTCCCTCTTGGCAAGTGCTATCCTTGGATCTTGTCGAATTAAATGAGCATCACCTTACCAATTCAATGCTTTGGACGGAAAAATTTGCCAATTTGTTTGCAGTAACCTTTTTGGTTTGAATTCAAAACAAAAAAGTGTAAGCTCTTTCAAAATTTATCCATATGTTTTCCGGAATCAGCACTTAATGTTACATAAAAAATGGCTTGATTTGATATCCGGAATAAAACTATTCTTTAAATTTATGACATAAGTAGTTTTTCAAATAACTTCTGTAAAAATAAAGTAAAATTAATACATATATGTATAACACTGTTTCAAGGACAAAATTTTCAAGTTGAAAAAGAGATAATAAGAATACCCTCCCACAAATTGTGGGACTCTTAGTTAAATCAAGACCATCTTATTTCCAGTTTTGTAGATAAAGCAGCTCAAATGTCAATTAAAGCTTAATAAATTAGCCGTATTCATAACACACAGCCACATAAATGAACATACGATGTCACTTTTTCGATTCTTTTACATTTCACATTTTCCGCTTATTCAACCTCTTCAACGTCTTTTTAACATTTATTTAAAAGGTACTTTCAGTGCAATGTAGGGTATGTGAGCTTTGGTCACATAAAAATCTAGGCGGACTCATCAGTGACTTAAGCCGGTTTGCAAGAATCTGTAATCCTAATATGATTCGCATAGATCTGTTAAGAACCTAAGCAAAAAGTGAAACAAAAAAAAAAAAGTTTACGTTTTCTTACTATTAGTTTTATCACTTAGCCACTTTATTGCAAATTTTTAAACTGAAGTTTACTTTTTAAACTTCAAGGACAAGGACTACGCATAAGGTAAAAGTTACCTAAGCTTTGTCTTTCAGTTCCTCACGGAGCATAGGGCCTCCACCAAACTCTTCCAACATGAACGATTTTTAGCGAGTGCCTTTAATTCTCGCGAGTGTCTTCAATTCTCTCTAACATTTCCCCGATTCACGTATTTCCTGTTCTAGCGATCTATGATTTTACGGCCGAGGGTTCCAATCCAATGCTTGCCGGTAGACTTCAGTTAGTGATTTTCGCCACGTGTGTCCAATTCATTTCGCAGTTTGATTTGAATGTAAATCGAATCTTGACGGCATCTGGTGCGCCATTCCACATTGGAGTCTAGGTCAACAAATTTTCAGAATTCGGCGAAGAAAATTGTTGGTGAGCGTTTGTAAATTGTGCAGAAAAGCGCTGTTAGTAAACCAAGTTTCACAGCTTTATATTTGACTTGAAGATTTTGAGCTTCGTTGTGTTTACAGGAACGAAGATTACTAGACTTTTTGAAACTACGCGAAGGTACCTTTCGTTTTGTTTATTCTAGCATATATGTCTATTGATATCACCATCAGGTGTTCTTACGCTGCACAAGTGAAAGTTATCGAATTCTTCTATGCTGGATTCGCTTATCATGAAGCTATTGCTGACATTGGTTAGGCTTTTTGTTTTATTCATGATGATTTTCAGACCTACTTCTCTCCAAAGAAGATCTGACGGCAGTTAGTTTTTCTTGCATGTCTGACTGCTTAGTGGCGAGGAGGCATATTTTATCGGCATAAGCGAGGACTTGCAGATGCACGCTGAAAGTTAAATGCCACGATTTGTAAGTCGAGGGCTCTGTACATTGTCAAGTACTCTCAGAAACACTTGAGATGAACTCAAAAAAATCAAAAAGCTTCCCGTTATGTAATATTCTACATTTGAAATCTTGATGGGAATAATGGTCTTGGGTGCTGCACACTGATGGTATTTTCAGTATACATATTTGTACTTTTTTCGGTACATTTGGATCCTGATAAATCGTCTTCAGTACATTCAACAAGTTTTCTTTATATTCGGTACATTTGCCGCATTTCAGTACATTTGGCGCATTTTGAGTACATTTTCGGTACATTTGAACTATTTATGAAAATTTTTTAGTAAATAAAGGTTAAATATCCGTAGAGACCTGCAGTTATGGTTTGCTGATTTTCTTTTTTTTTATTAGTAAAAAAAGTTAAAAATTTGGTTGAATTTTTGTAATTTTAAGTAACTTTTAATGTTCATGACAAAAACGTTCATTTGGCATCTAAAAAGTACATTTCAAGTCAAAACCCAATAGCCATCCCAGATGCAATTGCGGTCGATGCTATCAAAAGCGGTATCCCCTTGTAGTTCTGGTAAAATGATAAGTCCCATTTTTTTTGAGATTTTCACTAGGGTTTCTATGAGCCAGCCTTCAGGTGGTCGTTCTTCTTCCCTAATATGATTAAGAATTGGGTACATAGTTTCAGCAGCGAACTACGAAGAAGCTTTCAGCATTTCAACAACTATACGATCCGCATCCGTTGCTTTTGTTGTTTTTAAAAATTTGATGGCCTTTGTTATCTCTGTTAAAGAAGCTTTATTATGCCATTTTGCGAACATTTTTACTTTTTCTTCAAGAGATATGATATAAAAAAAATGGTATGTTTACTTTGACAGCTGATATAATCTAGGTATAAAAAAAGTAAAATTATTTTTTTAAGTCTCACGTCACGTTAAGGGAACTAAAATATACAAGCCTTTAAATGGGCCTGCGCACATCCAAATCTGATTATTTATCGCAGGGGTTCAGCAACGGTTGTCTTGGAACGTTACATTACAAAGTTGAGTATGGGAACTCGTAGCCCTATTTTTTAAAGATTGCTTTTGGAAATCACAAACTAAGGACTGTCCCAGAAAAAACTTGCACTTTTATTTTTTAAGATTATACTCTACCTGATAATCTTATAGGTCTAAAAAGACAAAATATTTATTCCATATAAAGTGACGTTTGATATGATGTATAACACTTGAAGATAGCACTTCTAACGACAAAGATGTCTAGCAAGCAAGAAAAAGTCCGCGAACTGATTTTGTCCACATACCTGCAAAATCCAGGGTTAAAATATTCAGCTATAGCAAAAATAGTTGGTGCATCAGAAAGAACTGTCAAAACGGTTATTTCTAATTATAAGAAGGGTCCACCTGTTTCACGAAAAAGGGTTCAGGCAGAAAACCAGAATTTTCTAACCCAAAGGTAGCGGCGAAGGTGAAGCGCCTTTTTAGGCAGAATCCCAACACGTCAGTGCGAGATATGGCGGCTAGAGCAGGTACATCAAAATCTACTGTGCAAAGGATAAAGGAGAAAAGTAAGCTAAAGACATATAGAGTTCAAAAAGTACCAGACCGTTCTGATGAAAAGCAGTTGATGGCTCAGATGCGAGCCCGAAAATTGTATGGAAGGTACCTGACTAAATTTGACTGCTGTGTTATGGACGACGAAACTTACGTTAAAGCAGATTTTAAGCAGCTACCTGGGCACGAATATTATACATCACCGAAGAAGGGGAATGTGCCTAGTAAATTCAAAGAAAAAAAAATTTCGAAATTTCCGAAGCAATATATGGTTTGGCAGGCCATATGCACCTGTGGCCTCAGAGCAGCTTCTTTGTTACGCAAGGCACAATCAATTCCAAAGTTTATATAGACGAGTGCCTCGAAAAACGTCTTCCACCGTTTATTCGTGCACATGAGGGTACCGTGATATTCTGGCCAGATTTAGCAACCTCTCATTACTCTAAAGCTACGATGGAATGGTATGCAAGTAAAAAGATCAATTTTGTACCAAAAATAGCAAATCCGCCTAACTGCCCAGAGCTTCGCCCAATTGAAAGATATTGGGCTCTAATGAAAAGAGATCTTCGAAAGAGTGGCAGGACTGCAAAAAATTTTCAAGACTTCAGACTTAAGTGGAAAAGATCGTACCGTACTGTCGATGAAACAACTGTGCAAAATTTAATGAAGGGCCTTAAAAAAAAAAGTAAGAAATTTTTATAGAAAAAAAAAAACTGTTAATTAGTTTTTAGATATTTATATTCTGAACACTAGCCATTATTAATAAAAAAATAAAAAAAACCAAAAAAATTGCTGTGTATTTTTTTATAACTAAAAAACAAAGTGCAAGTTTTTTCTGGGACAGTCCTTAATTGCTGTAATTTTTATATAACGTATAATTTTTCCCATACGAGTACCAGTAGGTGCTATGTCGGTTGTTTGTCATAAAATATGTAGTACGTACTTTTCTGATTGCGTGAAAACGCCAATGCAAGTCGTCTTTTGCAACAATAATGTCGCTGAATTATATATTTATGTAACTAAGTAACCTCATGCACAAACTTATGTCGCTGTTGTTCCACAGCAAATTCCATCATAGCTAGCCAAATATAAAATAAAAATTTAGTTCTTAGTGGACTAATCGAATTATATGAAATAAACAGTTTTGACTATTGTGTACACTAGACATGTTCGAAAAAATCACATGTTCTGGAATTCTTCGAGAATACTCGAAATTCGAAAACTTATTCATATATTAAAATAAAAAAGAATACTCCACGTTTGCCACCAGAACTGCAAAATTTTTATTTTTCGAGATTTGAGTCAATGAAGAGAAATAGATTTATTTCTTATTAAAATTTTTTTTTTTAATATTTTTCGATTTTCCCAATGTTACCACTATTTTATTTTAAGCCGATATACCTACATATAAGAAAAAACATTGCATGTATTACTGTAAAACAAATTTAGTTTTGATAATTTTTGAACCAAAAACTAAATTTTATTTCTCATTAATTTTTTGTAATGAATATTCATGTAGTGGCATTGAGAATTTCAAATTTTAGTGTATTAAGGTGAGTGTAGTGAAATTAGCAAATGATTTGAGCTATTACGCAAGAAAAACCAAAGCTCTACTTGCGCAGAGATCATGGATTTTTTCCTTTTACATATATTTCAATTTATTCGTTTTTAACAATAAAAATTTAAAATCTTTAGTGCTTTGGTAGTGAATTGTGTTTTATGCAATTAAAACAAACATTTTCATGTGGTGACATGCACAAATACGACTCGTATTATAATTTGAATTGCACAATAAGGATTAACCAATTCAAAATACATATCGCTCACTTACTTCAAGACTGGCATAACTCAAAAAACATGATTATTGAGTTAATGATGCAGAAATATTTGGCATTTCATGTTTTAGTTTGTGTGAAGAAATCAGAAAAGTATCTCATAAACTTGCCTTTTGAGAAGAGTTTCTGTAGACATACTTTTCATCATTTTCATATAAAAAGCAACTTATTGAAAACTTTAAATGCGTTTTTCTCCCACTTTATGTTTTTTGAGTTATGCCAGTCTTGAAGTAAGTGAGCGATATGTACTCAAATTCTTATGAGTAGATAACTAGTTACTTCGGAATGTGAGGTCGGACAACAAATAAATGTAACAAAAAGCGTAATGAAATGGAAAAATAAGTGTCGCATACTCTAACAGTGTTTCACATTTTCAAAAGTTAAAGTCAAATACATAATACATACCCACATACATAAATAACCTTGCACTTTTTAGTACTTGGTGCAATATTTTAATACGTCAACCTAAACTCTTGAAAAACAACTAGCTGTGCATCTTTGGGTTAATTTTCCACAAAATGTGATAAGTAAATGTAAGACATATACTTTTTGCACAGCTGGTAATGCTTGGGTTAAGCTAGAACTTAAATAACGCTTGATTGAATGCTATTACTTAATTTTAGTACCACCATTTATAAACGCTATACCAATTAGAAGAGAAAGTTTTTCTCTCTTGCGCTCTCTCAGTTACGCACGCAGCAAAGCTTTGCTGTTTTAATATGATAAGGCAAAAAATGGAGCTTTAACACTGACGACAATGTAGCTGAAGCTTCCAAATCGCCGACAGTGAAAAACATTTCATTTTTCGTTTTACTCCGAACAACAACATTTCTTTGTATATTGCTGACGCAACAACGTGTTTTATATTATTTTCATACATTTTCTATACTACGACTAAAAAAAAACAGTAAAACTTCAAAATTTATTGATCAAATATGTTAAAAGAAAAACTTTGTAAAAACCGACAACAATAAATAAACAACAAAAGAAAACAAAAAAAAAAATTTTATGTGAAAAAAGCAAATTCGATATCAACAACAAGAAAACGTCAAATAGTAGCAACAAATATTTTTCCACCGATTTGTTTTGTGCATTTTTTATCCAACTGGTGACTATCTGGCTGGATTAGTGTGTTGATATTGTTGTTGTTGTTGCTGGTGCTGCTACTATTGCGCCGCTGTTGCTGCTACTTTGATGTTGCTGGTTGTTGGCACTGGTTTTTGTTTTTTTTTTAATTTTGTCAGCTTGTTTTGGTGGTCAACAGGTGAAGGATTGAGTAATAACGCGTTAACAACAAAAATTTGTATTGTATTTACTTAATATATATGAATGAATAAAAGAAATACAAAATTACGAAAAAAGAAAGTTAACAAAAATTTACAACAACAATCACCACAATAACGCAACAACAATACTGAACTTTAAGAAGCTCAGTAAAAAATGAATTCAGTGCAACCAAAAGTGTAGCTGTGTGCACATGCGCACGTTCGTTCGACGGTCGATAATAAAACAAAATTTCCTCAGCATCTTCATTAGAATAGTGAAAAATCTTAAATTTGATCATTTAAATTGTGTTGTTTTACTTAAAGTGAAATATCAAAAAATTCTATATTTGAAACAAAATCGACAAAAAGTTTTGGAATCTTTATTTGCATATTGGAAACACATCGTTTAAAATTTCTAGATTTTGATTAAACGAAGTTTCTCTGAACCTCGAATTCAACAGCTTGAACTTGTACTTAGGAATGCTGTTATTGGACTGAACTTCATACTGAAATGCCTTAGCAGTAATTTGACATCTTGGTACGGCTATTTATTTTTGACGTCAAGATGTAAAGGTGGTTCTTGCAAATTTTGAAAGGTCCTTTTTCATTAAAAAAAAGTTAAAAGTGCTTCGAGCAAGTTTTTTAACTTTAAGGAAGATTAGGTCAGACTGTTAAAAACTTTAAAGCTTTCTTGTTTTTCAAGCTTTTTTTTTTTTTGTTTGAATTCATGAGATTATATAAATGCGAAAGTGCAAAAGGAGCTCCTCTCTGCCATTTGTTCATTAGTACAGATCAAATATGCTAAATTTCTATATCGTATTATGTAAGGCGAAACAATTGAGTGACTGATTGTGGCGCACTAACAACAGCCGTTTGAAACTTTTAATTAAGGACTTGATCCATTTTTTATATTCATTTGAACTTGATTTGAAAAAAAAAATGTCATTTCAGATTTACACTTAAAAGATATAGGCAGACGAAAATTTAGCACTCACTTATTTCGCTTTTCATAATACGGGGGTTAACTTAACAAATTAGCCATATTCTAATTTAACTTTTGATTCTCCATATCTCTACGGCTGACCATAACTCAGACTTTGGTAGATATATGTTTGTACATACATAGACTGCGGAATAATGTTGAGCATGCTGAATATTTGTATGGGACTTTGGTATTGAATCAACGTGTAAAAAGCGATCGACATCGTGTACCTTAAAAAAAGTTACTGAAGGTTAAAGGTAATATTATGTTGTTTTTTTTTTTTGTGTAATGGTTGTCAAACAGATTTAGCCAAGATCAGTGGTGCTCACTAATGCAAGCAACGATAAACATATGTTAATAATTCTGTATACGTGCACAGTCTTTACGCTCTTTGACGCTCTTTAAGCGTCTTATCGATATCATTTTTACGCTCTTTGATCGCCTGCTCGTTCTCTGCGCAGCACCGGCCAAGATCAAAATTATAGTTTCAGATCAAAAAATGTTTAAACATAGTTTTACGCAAGAGTGAGCCTTCTCACGTTATAAAGCTATAAAGACCACTGTTAATGTCCGGAGCCCGTTTTACTAGCTTTTACTCGTGATAGAGTATTAAGCATAAGCATTCGAATACATAACGCGCGCCCGAATACGCTTGCTTAAATCGAATATGCACAATAATACGGTTTCGTTGTGTTTTACATAGCATTTTGGTCATCTGTGGTCTTTCTTGTGCACATTATACGGCTGTGTAACAGTTTAGTTCATAAAAAGAAGTTTCAAACGATGTACACAGCATCTGTAAGACATACAAACATTTTGATGACAATGCAACTTTAAGAAGTTTAGTATGAAATTTCATCTCCAAGACCGAACTTATGAAAGACTTCACTTAAAAAATACATTTTAAATGAGATATATATACATCACTGGTGACGAAAGGATAACTTACATTTACCTACAACAATTGTAGTATAAAAAAGGCCATATTTTGACTCATGGGATCTTTCGAAATCAAAATATCCTATTTGTTTCTAAAAAGTTATACTAAAAAATATCTTTTAAATGAAATATTTATCATAAGCATCGAAATCATAGTTTTCATCAGCTAATACTCAAAACTTTGTTTCGGTTAGTATTCAACTTCTTAATCTTTTAAAAATATAAAACAATCAGGCACAATTTTGCGGATATCTGTCCCCTATTCTGTAAATGTTAGCTTTCAAAGCTGCATACTCAGATTTTTTCGTTGATTCATTTGATTCGTTGACAATACCCGTGTGCAGTTTAAAAACTAAAATGACATACTGTAAATAAAGCATTAGTCTGGGAGCTAAAATATTTGTTTGTGGTAACTGTATGCTATAACTATGAATTTCAATTGATTGGATCTAAAACCAAAAAAAAACTGATTTAAAGCTAACAATCTTTCTAACGACACATGCTAACTGTACTAGACAGTAGGCGTAATAACAATATATGTTGATCAAATTTTTGACTTAGGTCTTGGTTTGTCTTAGCTTTAAATAAATTACTGTCAAGAGAGTAAAGACTCACATTAAACTCAATTTGAGAAAAAATTACCTTGATTCACTCTGAATGCTCCATTACCAAATTAAAAAAAAAAATTTTACTTTTTGAGCATTATATCAAATCAGAAACAAGCCATTGAAAGGAAAATTTGCTTAGTTGTGGTTTTTTAATTTTCCTCACAAACTACTGTTAATGATAAAGAGATTTAAATAAAATAATCTTAGAAATCTGCTCGAAAATTGGTGCAATAATTTTTTGACTAACCTATGTGTATCCAATTTTTTCAATCTGCATTTAAATTTCTAGAAGGCTAGTAAATTGTGATTTCGACAAATTTACAACATAAAGATCGCAAGTCAAACTTCACCCATATTGAGTCATATATCATAGATTTAGATACACTAAACAAAAACGATTGCATGGAAAAAATTCGATTTCTCACTTAATTCTCGAAATACTTTGTGCTAAAATATAAATTGTACATTTTGTATAAAAAAAATCGAATCAGAACTAGCTTGAAATTGAATTTAGAATCTATAAAATTCATTGATTGAGAGTTTTCAAGTTAATTTCTAAGAAAAATCTATACATTTCTGAAAAGGCTATAAAAAAAGTACTGTCTCTACCACTTTTACATCATGACGTAAACCAAATCTTGAATTTCTTTTCCTGCTTATATTTTCATCTTAACTAATTTTTACAGATTTAATTGGGTTACAAAAATGTACTGGAATATCCAAATCTTGAGCAAGCTGATAAATTAAGTTAGCTGAGTCAGACAGCTGCTTCACGGAAAAGCACCAACTTATTTGAACACTTGAAATTAAGTCTGTTCTTGGCAATACAATTTTTCGGTCAATTAAAGCTACGGTTAAAAGTTACGCATTACACTACTACTCAAGCTTGAGTGCTTCCACTGAATTCGATGGTGCTTTACGAAGCATTGCAATAATTTGCGATAATTTGCCATAATGTTAACTAAAATGCAAAAATTTATTACTTCTATTGCCAAATGTAAACAATGCGAACATAATTGTTAAAACAACAACAACAATAATAACTACCGTCTTCACCACTACTAATCCAAACAACTACATAGTTGTAACTACCACTAATACAACAAAAACCAGCAAACAATTGGCAGTTGAATGTCGTCTTCAATTTTTTAAAATTTCTTCTTTCTGCGTGCTTTACGGAATCAACATCATCATTATCACCAACAACATCATCAAGTGAAATTCCATTAAATAAAGTGAAACCTCAAAAATTTTTAAGCAGCAACAAATTTAAATAAACGAAACCACGCACACCACAGCAATTAATAACTAAAATATAGTAGAAACAAAATGACACCTCAGGCGCCTACAGTAAATGCCATGGCTGCATCAACAGCAGTTGCCACGCCCACACCTAGTGGTGGCACAACAACTGAATCATCAGCAAAACCACAAGCAGTTGCTGGAAAACGACGTACTCATAGTACACGCGAACAGTTGCAACAAATTTTCGCTGGTGGTCTCTCAGCGGCCATAACACGTTCCACATGCCAACCATTGGATGTACTTAAAATTCGCTTCCAATTGCAAGTTGAACCGCTTGGCGGACGAAACGCTACCAAAAAACACTCCAAATATACCTCAGTAGCGCAAGCAGTGCGTCTTATTTATCGTGAAGAGGGCCTCTTTGCCTTTTGGAAGGGTCACAATCCAGCACAAGTGTTAAGCATAATGTATGGCATCTCACAATTTTGGACCTATGAACAACTTAGTTTGTATGCTAAGCAAACGGTCTACCTTAAGGATCGCCCCAACTTTTCAAATTTTATTTGTGGAGCCATTGCGGGTGGTGCTGCTGTTATTATTTCGACACCATTAGATGTGATACGAACGCGCTTAATAGCACAGGATTCAAGTAAAGGTTATCGTAATGCAACGCGTGCAGTTGCGGCGATTATACGCGGCGAAGGCGTAACCGGCATGTATCGTGGTCTTTCGTCGGCACTGCTGCAAATTACACCGTTAATGGGCACAAATTTTATGTTCTATCGTCTACTTAGTCAATCAGCTATGAAATTTTTTGAGGTGGAGGAACGTAATAAGTTGCCTACATGGACGTTACTTGTTATGGGCGCCTCATCTGGCATGTTGTCAAAGACTATTGTTTATCCTTTTGATTTAATAAAGAAACGTTTGCAAATACAAGGTTTTGAATCGAATCGTCAGACTTTTGGTCAAAATATACGGTGTACTGGTGTCTATAGTTGTTTACGTATGACTATCGCAGAAGAGGGTGTTCGTGGTCTATATAAAGGTGTGGCGCCTACATTGCTTAAATCAAGTCTAACTACAGCCTTGTATTTTAGCCTTTATGACAAGCTCAGGCAAATACGTTGGTCAGTTTTAGAGTGGCGCTAGCAGCGTTGTAGTTTGTAGGGCGTGGTTGAGCTCAAGTAACTATCCCTTAATAAATGCTATGTTTGTTTTTTAATTTACTTTCACTTTTTCACTAGAAATTTATTTACGATTTTCATTTTATTCACAATTTCTTTCGATATTACAAAAGCAATTTAAAGATGTGAGAATAGTACTACTCAATATTTAGCTACTTTTATGGCACATAAGGAAAAGTTTTACAATATGTATAAGCGTATTAAATATATATGTATGTAAAAGATATTTTCATAAAAATGTTTTAAGTAAATTGTATTGCACAAAATAAATATTTGATGTAAAATAAATGTCGTTATTAAATGTTAACTATATTTCAGAAATTGAAAAAAATATATATATTGGCCAGTACATGTTAATACATTCTGATCACATTTGATTATGGCTAGCTCCAGAACCCTTTGAACTCTTTATTAATCTTAAAAATAAAAAAATATAAGAACATCTTTCAAAAAACGGGAGCAAAAAGAACTTTTAGCTCATATAATACCGTGCCAGTCGTTTTTTTAACAAGGGCCACAAGGACCACTGCAACGTTTGACATTTGGTTATTGAGCCAATTTTAGCGGTGTGTTTAAGGGTATCCATCCTGCTGAAAAATTACTTCGTCCTTTTGGTAAGCACTTTCATTCACAACGTCTGGTAGATTCAACTCTAAAATACGAAGACAATCTTCTTTCATAATGCCATTAATTTTTGCCAACGGCCCGACATTTCGCCAAGTGAAGCAGCCATCAATTTACTTCCTCCAAGCTTCATTGTTTCTTTCACTTGATACTTTTGCAAAGTTTCATATGAGCGGTGCCAGTAGCATTGCTTACCATTTAAGGAATTGGAAAAAGGTAATATAGTCGTACGAGACCAAAATGAACCGTTTTCAGAACATTATTTAGATAATTTTTATGAAAAGTACGTTCAAAAATAAATATTTTGATAGAAAAAATAAATGAAATTTGGCCGATTATTCGAGTAACTATGAGCATTTCAAAAAAAAGTAACGTATTTTTCAAAAATCTATATCTCTTTACTAACTTGATAAAAAAATGAAAAGAAGTCTCAATCTGTACTAAAAAAAATAAATATTTTCAAGAAAATCCGAGCTGCAAAAGTCAAATGATGTCCGATTTAGCGTCAATGCCCCATATGTGCGTATATTTAACTCTTAACTCCTTATCCTTCTCGTTGACGCTGTCACATTTATTCATTTAAATAAAATAATATTACAGGCACATGACACTTTTTTAAAACCAGCAAAGAAAATATCGTATGTTGAATTTTTACGAAATATTTTTTTTCTTTCTAGGCATATAATTGTGAAGATGATATTTACGTTCGTAAAATTGTTATTGCTAATATTAATATTATTTGCAAAGCACGTTATTGTCATCTATGCATATGTTATAGCTGAATAATTTTGCTTTATTTACATTAGACATGTTCAAATAAATGGCATGTTCTAAAATACTTCAAGAACACTCGATTTTCGAAAATTTATTCAGATTCGAGTATATCCTTATGTAAAAAAATAGTAAAAAAAACAGTCCTGGGGTTGCTACCAGAGCTGTAAAATTTTAATTTTTCGGAATTTGGCCACAAAAATGAAGAAAATTTGATTTTTTACTTACATATTTTATTTTTTTTTAATGAATATTCATGTAGTGGCATTGAAAATTTTAAATTATAGTGTATTAAGGTGAATACAGTGAAAACAACGAAGGATTTGAGCTGTTACACAAAAAAAACCAAAGCTCTACTCACGGAGAGACCACAGTTTTTCCCTTATAAATAGGCTTAAAAAAAACCCGTACATTTTTTTTCGATACTTCCTTATGTGTACATAAGGAAAATCGAAAAAATATTTTAAAAAAAATATTTTAAATAAGAAAAAAATAAACTGATAAAAGAAATAAGTGTCAGCCAAAATATTGTTGGGCCTGGTTGTAAGAAGCCGACAAAAAACACTTCGCTCATTATCATGGAAAGTAAGCCATAAGTAGAAAAATATATTAAGACCAATGTTGTAGTGGAGATGAAAACACGTCAATTTCATCCCCGTAAAATTTTAGTATGATAAGATTTGACGAGGGCGAGTTGTACACAGGTGCTCATGATTTAAAAAACGATTGAATAAAATTTTGTTTTGCAGAAGACTTATTTTAATCCCAACGATCGAATTTATATTGGATCGATTCCGCCTTAAGTAAATTGTCCAACACAGTAAATTATAACCACACAGTGAATAAATATTAGTCACATCGAATGTGTTATTTTTTTCAAGAAGATAAAATGAAAGTAAATTTTAGTTTATTGAAATTATACCTACTGAAAATTGTTTTTTGTGAATACATACTAGAGGTCTGCATAAGTGCATTCGAAAAGATCATCATATAAACTTCCGACTGCAATAACCTACAAATGCTTGAACTTGTAGTACATTTTATTTGCGATTTATTTACAAGTGCAGCACTCACCTCTGCTGCTTGGTGTTTCGATTTGTGTTTTTTGTGCACAACGGCTTCATTGACTCGCAACATGGCGAGTGGCTTGATGATCGTTTCGACCTCTAATACATAGCATCTTGCTTCCTATTAGTTGGAGAGACTTATTCAATTTAGACAATAGTTAATGAGAAAGCAGAATGAGCAATAACTAGAGAGTATTGAGCATCGATCGCACCTAGCAAATAAAAAAGTGCCGATTCAACAAGTTATCGCAATCTCAAAAGTCGCTAAGAATGTCGTTAAGATCAATCAGTTGGACCTTGCATTAATTGATCATGCACCGTATTTTTTTGATTTTGTTCCCAGCGATTATTGAGGGTATTCCTGAAAACGCGAAAAGCCTCGAAAACTGCGAAAACTGAAAAGTGATTGCAGCAACTTCAAGTGATTGCAAAGAATTAAAAATGATTTGAGGTGACTTCAATGCAATCAAAATTCTTCCAATCAAAAACGTGACGTCACCAAAATAATTGCATTCTTTTGTGATAGAAAAGGCTGCAAGATTATGGCATTGAAGTCTACAGATGACTTCATTTTTAAATAGCTGCACTCTGAATGCGGTATTTCTCATGAGTTAAAATTGAAAATGAATGCATTCATTCACAGCTCTGGTAATTTGTTTATATTATTTTCTCAATAAATTAAATCAATTTACTTTTTCACTATTTTGCGGCATTTTAAGGATTCTATTTTATTTGAAAAAGAATTTGATGAAAAATTTAATTATTTTTCAACAAAATCAGCCATAACTGAAATAGTGGATGTTTTGACTAAACGTCAAATTGCATTGATAGGGGTGTTCCTGAAAGCAAGCTCGAAAACTTTCGAGTTTTCGCGTTTAGAGGAATACCCATTTTATATTTTCTAATTTGAATAGATCGCTACAAGAGGAGAGACCTTTCATATGAATATGTTGTTTCACAGGAAAATGTAGCGTATTTTGGAAGTCTTGTAAAATATTTTGAATGTTGATAGATCATTGAAACCTTTCTGTGCAGATATTTCACACTTTCATTCCGTATATGGAATATACAAAATTGAAAATATTAAAAGCATCAAGAAAATTGTTGTTTCCATTACGAATTGCAATAAAATAACTTACTTGGTTAAGAAATCATGGCCCCTAGTTTGGGTATTGGGTTCTGAAGAAAAATAAAATTTTTCGACTTGTTGCGCTTTTGGTATTGAACTTGACTTCATACCAATCGTAAAAGTTAGGAAATTACTTACATACAATTATTTAATGTTCCAAAATTATTTTTATTCTGCAGATAACAAGTTGGTGCTTGATGAAGAAATTTTTAGGGAACGCAAACCTGGCTTATCCGCTTTTGCCGATAATCCACAAAAGGTAAAATTGTTAAAAAAAAATTAAATTCACGATTATTTTTTAATTTCGTTTCTAATTCCTTTAGGGTGCACACTCCATCAATTTGTTACTTGACGAGGCTAAAGCATTCATACCTAAAAACAAATGGGCCGACACACCGCTTGTATTAAAAGCCACCGCTGGTTTAAGATTGCTACCACAAAGCAAGGCTGAAAATCTGTTAAACGCTGTGCGTGAACTTTTTACAAAATCGGCTTTTAGCGTTGATGGCAATGCTGTCGAAATTATGGACGGAACTGATGAGGGAATTTTCTCATGGTTTACAGTAAATTTCCTACTCGGACGTCTTTCGAAAACAAACCAAGCGGCGGCACTTGATTTAGGTGGTGGTAGCACACAGGTCACATTTGCTCCAACTGATCCATCACAGGTGCCCGTTTATGAGAAATATATGCATACGGTTAATACGTTGAACCGTGAAATTAATGTTTTTACGCATAGCTATTTGGGATTGGGTCTTATGGCAGCAAGACATGCTGTATTCTCGAAAGGGTATAACGAGCAAGAAACAAATTTAGAGACTGTTTGCTTGAATCCCATTATAAATAATCGCACATGGACCTACGCAAATATAGAATATAAAGTAAGGTAAGTTATCAAACAAACAAATGTAATTAAAAAAAAAAAAGTTCAAAACCTATAAGTACATAAGTATATTTTCACAAGCCTTCCAAGATGTTCAAAACATTTAAGTTACTTAAATTAAAAAAAATTCCTTGATCATAACCTCTACATTCTCGAGACAAATCAAAAATAACGGATAAGTAAAATTACTCATGCAGCAATTTCTCCGAATAGTACAAAGCAACTGCTGAGCTGCATTCGAATTATCACAAAATTTCTAACTATACAATACGGAGATAAAAAAACTCCACTTAAATATGTAACTAATATAAGACGAGTGATGCAGTTTGAATGTCGACAAAATACAGAAGCAAAGCGGTGACATCTACGTCATTAATTGACTTGGTCACCTATGGCAGCGATGGGCAAAATACGAAAAATGAGACAATTGTGGCTCTTTAAAACAAACACGTAGTTTTTCTTAATTATAATATGGTCGGTTTTTTTCTGTTCTAATTTTGGCCATCTATGACCTAAGGTTATCACTATTCAAATAGTTTGTTTCGATCTATGGTGTAACGATGGCAGTCTGAGGCCACAGTGACGCGCTGACTAGCTTTCACCTTTTTATATAGAATATCATTGAAAATCACAATAACTTCCGACTTATTTTAGTTTATATCGAAATTTTTGGCTTCTCGTTATAAAAACCTCAAGGGATCGTTGGCAGAATTCCCGCCGCCAGATGCCTATAAATGTTCAATGCCAGTAACAGTTTTTTTTTTTTGTTTTTGTTACAATAATTGCCACTTGAATTCATGAATTCATCATTAAACTGTAGGTCCCCACCTTTTTCAGGATGGCGGTGGGTCTCCTCTATCCACCATGTCTTAACATGGGCTTTTGAGTCAAACTATAATAATGATCGTTTTAATATATCTACCAAATATTACCTAAACAAATTTATAATCTTATATATTCATTTACAGTGGCCGAGATAATTCCAAATCAACGCAAGAAAATCCCGTTGTTGATTTTGAAGCCTGTTTGGATGCGACTAAGAGTAAAATAATGCCTTTGGTGAAACCTAAACCATTTACACTTAAACAACACACCATTGCTGCATTCAGTTACTATTTTGAGCGAGCGATCGAATCGGGCTTAATTGACCCTCTTAAAGGTGGTGAAATAAGTGTCGAAGACTATCGTAAAAAGGCGCAAGAAGTTTGTGCCATAGCTAATGATGAACAACCATTCATGTGCTTTGATTTGACATTTATATCAGTGATACTGCGTGAAGGATTTGGTCTTAACGATGGAAAAAAAGTTAAGGTATGAAATGTGATGCAATAGTTAATGTAACAAGTGCCTAAGACCACGCAATTGTAATTACTTTTAATGGTCATTGCATGAAATCAACTTCTGTAAATTAAACCTTTTTCAGTGCATAGTCATAGGCGCTTTCTTTTCAATAAGTTTTAAGCTAGATTTCGTTTAATTTTGTAACATATGTATGTATTTGTTTTTTACAGCTCTACAAGAAAATCGATGGCCATGAAATATCTTGGGCTTTGGGCTGTGCTTACAATGTTTTGACTAGTGATGAACGATTTAATTCGTAAATTCCTATGTAAAATTAATTAGTGAACAAATATTTATGATGCTAAATATTTTGCAAAATGTTGAGAAAATTATATTTATTGTAGATCTATTGGTGCCTTAGAATTGCGTATTGTTTTCAAGCAAAAAAGACTTCTTAATTTCGTAATATTTCGTTTTTATTTCTTTAATTTTATCTTTTGTCTTTTATATTTAAAATTACAAATATTTTCTTTTTTTTTTTAAAGATGGCACATCATAACTTTTTGTTCTTAGACTAAAAAACTTGGTTAAAACAACTGCGTGTGTGTAATATGTACAATGTGATTTTAAAATAAATTCCGGTTTTTGTATTTGAGGTATCACCTAATAGGTATCTCCTAACTTTTTCCTCAAAAGTGTTCTTGTGTAAATATTTATAAAAGATCAATGATATTATTTAACATATGACGTATGTTATTTTGTAGAGTATACGAAAACTTTTGTAAAATTATACTAGTGTCAATAAGAAAAAATGTGTTTATTGTCCTCTTCTATCTTAGAAAGTTTATAGGTAATAGATGTTGATTATTTTAGAAAAACTAACTAAATAAAACTTGATAAAAATAACTTCATCTTTTTTTTGTAGAAAGAAAAGAAAAAAATTGAGTTGCATTAATTTACCATAGTTATGAAATCAAAATTTATTTATGAGAAAAAAATTTTGTGCAACAAAAGTTTAAGCTTTTTTTGTCAGCAGTTGAGGTGTCTGAAGACGACGTATCGGAGTCACTATTCGAATTAAAATTCCAATTATTTTTCTTGTAGATTGTTCTATCTTGTTCCGTGTTTAGAAAATCGTTATAGGCATCAATTTTTTTATTTGTAATTGCTTCAGACAATATCGATTCTTCTTTACTATAACTGTTAATTGTTGATTTTATTGACGGCAACTTAGAATCTTCGAAATCGAGTAACAACTTCTTTTTTTTCTTAAATTTCCCTATTGAAATTTGTGTTGAAATAAATAAATTATTAAATTTGGAAGTATTCTAACCTGTTGTCGATGTTGCTGACGACTTAACTATACCGGAAGTTGTTGCTTGCTGTTTAATGTAATTGTTTTCTGTTTTTATATCGCTTTCTTTTTTTAAACCTGGTAAAATCGTATAGGATAGATTCTAAAAAATTAAAAAAATAAATATAAATATGGAACCGAAATTTTGAAATAACTCTGCAATAATATTGTTAATACGTTACGAGGTTATCTGTAAAGTGAACTAATTCAACTAAGTATCTTTCCCACTTTGGATCTTTATCGGTTAATACGAAAGAAATTTTTGACAAAAATGGCCCTAAGGATGGACGGACATCCGATAGAATGCAAGTCAATGTGAATACGGTCATGATATATTTAGAGCCATGTTGGATTAAAAAGCTTATTTTATTCTGTATTTTGAATGTAAAATTATTAAGGAAAGAAATTGATAAGGTATGTTCTACTTTCGCACATCAGCATCTTCAACATGTATCATTTAATGTAAAAGAATATTGACTGAAATACAAATTTTATAATCAAATATATTTGCAAGTCCCGGAAGATTCCCGCTGCAGAGTCTTTTAGGGTTGAACTCATTTTTATTAGGTAATCCATTTTGTGTTCACTACAAAAACAACACATGTGAAGACCCCCAATATTTTGAAGTAATCAAAAATTAAAACTTTTATTGCAATATATGTTCTTTTAGAAAATAATAAAGTTACTATAACTGAATTACTTTTCAAGATACTTAAGTCATTGCGTAGTTTGATATATTAGCATTTCATGAAATTATGATGAATGAAATACAGTCATCTTCGCACAGACCACTCAGCAAAATAATGTTGAGTTTTACTTAGGGGCCGTTCAAGTATTACGTAACGCAATTAGGGGGGGAGGGGGGGTCTTGTGAAACGTTACGATGCGTTACAGGGGAGGGGGGGGGGGTTTCGAACAACGCGTTACGTAACATTGTTTTAGAAGTGAAACTACTTTAGCGGGTGGTGATTTGAAATGAGGTGTGTATAATGAAACGCTTTCTTTATGTGTATGCTTATTGAATAGCTACAGCCAAAAAATTTTATTATAATGATAAAAGTTGATGGGATCTAGATAATTTACAGCAATAAATGATATGTTAAATTAAAGCACTTATCAAGCAGAATGTTCTAAAACTATCATCTTCGAGATTGGTTAACCAAAACCAGAGATGTAAGCGTGGAAAGATTTCCTATTTTTCTCATTTATTGCTGTAGCTGTTCTAGATCCGATCAACTTTTATCATTTTAATAAAATATGTTCGTCTCATTTTTCGCCATTTTAACATATTTTAAGCTTAAGCAAATGTTTATTACATTGAGGGTATTCCTCTAAACGCGAAAACTCGAAAAGCGCGAAAACTCGAAAGTTTTCGAGCTTGCTTTCAGGAACACCCCTATCAATACAAACTCGTAAACGATTGAGCAATGGCAATTTGACAGTGTTACCGCTGCCATGAAAAAAAATGTATCACACCAAAACGAAAAAAATATGTAGAATTAAGTTAATAAATAACAAAACACAAATAGGTAAACAAACAAAAATTCTGAGAATTGCGCTTTTATATATTTAAAAATCATTCTGTTAAGTTTATGTGCCAATTTCTAAAGAAACTTCAAACTGGCAGCAAATTATTTCGACATACGGCAACACTGATTTATTTTCCAACTTTTCGAGGCCACTTGCTCAACTAATTAGCCTCGAAAGTTGAGCAAACTTTTCTTCATACAAATTATTTTCGAGACTCGAAAATGTGCTCAGTTTTCGCAGTTTACGCAGTTTTCGAGGCTTTTTCGCGTTTTCAGGAATACCCTCATTATGTGTGATTTTTATTAAATAACAATATGAACAAGTTAAGGTGTTATCTTCAGTCAGGCCGAAACTCACATACCCTAAACTGCACTCAAAGTAGGTACATATATTTCAGTAAAAAAAGACGTTGAAGAGGTTAAATAATTCGAAAAAAGTGTGAAATGCTTAAGAGGTTGAAAACTGTTGAAAAAGTCGTAAATATATGCAAAATGTTAACGTTGAGAGAGGTTGAAAAAGTCTAAACAATTTAAAATCGATGAAAAAGTCGAAAAAATAAAGAAATTTCATCACAATATCTTGCACGGCTTACGAGATATGGTGGTATAGAGGTTAAAATTTAGGACCGTGCCACGCGAATCTTTGGAAACTTGAAACCTAGCCTAATCTTAATTTAGTTCAAATGTACACCTAATCACCAAGTTTCATCAAAATCGCTGCATTTTTTTTCAAAATGGGATTGGGCAAATATACATAGAGTATGGGCGGTAGGCGTGTCCATGAACCGATTACGTCCGTTTTGAATAGCAAGATGCCTGCAAGAAGGTCTGACCTGAGTGTGCTAATTTCATTCAATGAGCTTTCTTGGTTTTTCCGTAAACCTGATTTGAACAGACAGACAGACGGACATAGCTATATCAACTCAGGTGGTGACGCTGATCAAGAATATATCTATATACTTTTTCATACCTACCACCGCCCTCTTCTATGCGTTACAAAAAAATGACAAAGTGAATATACCCTCGGTGTAGGGTATAATAAAGAAAATAAACAACATACGCATGTATTTCCGGTACTTTTCGCAACATAATTGTGACTTTTAGGTAAATATGGTCACTTGGGTGTTACGTAACGTTTAAGGGGGGGGGGGGGAGGTAGAGGAAAACGTTACGGCGCGTTACATAGGGGGAGGGGGGTCAAAAATCTTCGAAAATTGCGTTACGTAATACTTGAACGGCCCCTTACGCATTCAAATTACACCAATGCACGTATCCAAAGTATTTTTTTAAGAATACCTTCGATATTAACAGCCGGATAATGCAAGAAGTGCAAAGAAAATAAACAACATTGCTCTGATGGATACCGATCCACGGTGTTGTACAGACGGAAAACATACTAGGGTCGATGTGGGCATTAGAAGAAACGAGAAGGAATTCATTGACCCAAATTTGAGTGGCTCTACACCCGAGAAAATATATCGAAGCACTATATTAATGAAAGCAAGTCCATATCGAAACTTCACAAGAATTGCAACTAGTTACCCAATTTTATGAACGTCACGTTTTGTGAGTGACTTGTGAGCACTATGTTTGATGTGAGAGTAAATGAATTGCACAGGTACTCACTTTTTTTAAAAGAGAAGAATGATGAAAACAACAAAGCATTTACATATGTGCAATTCAATTTTTTAACATCTAAAGTCAAGGTTTACACGAGGAAATTCGATGAAACAAATTCTTGTACATTCCCTTTTGTGAATTTGTTTCGCGTTTACACACGAAAACTAGAATTTCCTTCAGCCTGCGAATATCAAAGCAGTTACTACGTCGATCCACCACAACAAACGAATTGATTGAATGAAATGTAAAACGGATCTTAAAAAATTATCACTTCAGAAACTTTTGTTTCTCCTTAAGTAAAAATGGCCACTGTTTTAATGTGAACGAAATCTGCTATGATGATTTCAAAGATATTTACCAGTTGCAAGAAGAAACGGGTCCTATCAGTATGTTTATGGTAAACTAGGTAATGAAAGTAATAACATATATTGCTGGTCTTATAGTTTTCTGCCAAAAATGGAAGCGAAAGAAGAAAGCAGATGTGCAGTACCTAGTTAAAAAAATTGAGAAATTGAAAAATGCAAATCAATAACAACGGTGGAGACAATAATGATTTAAAATTCATAATTCTTACAGTCCTTGATAAAAAATGACTAGGTAGAAGAGACCTAAATACTCAGTACAAATTGTATTAAGCTATTTACCTTTGGCAAATCCACGTTCTCTTGATAAGTAATTTCTTTAGCATCACATTTACTTTCATTTTGAATGTTGCTGTATTCTCCATCAAAGGAATTCAATGGATCTTCATGTACAGTATCCAAATTTTGTGTATGTGAGAAGAGTGTTTCAAAACTATTGTCCGGTTCTTTAAAACGCACGCGGCGTCTTGGAGTTTTTAGCTTATCTAATTTTTGTCTGTATATAATGCGGCGCTCTACAACTTCATATGGAGGATCTTCTATTATAGGTTTTTGCGATTCTATTGAAATAGGTTCTACGTTGAATTTTTGCATAGTTTGGCCACCGTTAGTTTCAAATTTTGGCAAATCATCTGACACGAAAGAGTTAAAAGGTAACCGAGATTTGAGATAGCTGCCTTTAAAAGTGTTTGTAAATTGTTGCTTGATAAAAAATGTAAGAATTTAGCAATTTTTTCAGGAATATCACTTTTGTTATAGAAATATATACCTCTTTTGTATGATGCTGCTTGTCGATTTGTGATGGTTCATCTGTTTTGTCATTCCCAGTGGTATTACTAAGCACCTGTTTCGTGATGAGAAAATTGTTTTAAAGTTTAACTAATTTTTTTTTATCTACCCTTTGATTAGCATCATCCAATTTCTGATCGTCTTGAAACAGACTCAAAACCGCATCATTATGCATTTGTCTTGCAAGTCTAAAATTTTGTCTGGTCATACTACGACGTACTTTTACGCGCTCTCGAGCCTGATTTTGTCTTATTAAAGCCTCTGGTTTATTGTTTAACGTTCGTTTCAGTTTTTCCACTTGAAAAAGAAAATATGTTTACTTTGAATTAAAATTAATTATTATAATAAATCAAAAGATTGGGTCGATTTGACTTAGCGCCGTAAAGTCGTTACTATGTCGCAGATTTTTATTGCGAAATATGCAGCCAAATATGCACTTGAAACCATAAAAACAAATAATTTTTAACAATTATTAAGATAGCAAAATATATCAAAAAAAGTAAAAGCTTACATTTATGAAAAAAAACTTCAAAATAATTCGCCCAATTCATTATGGACAAAGTAAATTAAAAAAATTAATTCACTAATCAATTTAAATATTCATAAATTCAGTCCTCAAATCACATACACAAAGTGTTAATTTATTGACATTTTTTATTTTTAAGTTCTCAAAAAGTTTTAAAAAGTCCCAGCGGCAAATATTTTATACACAACATCGATGAATAGCTATTCTCGTTGTAGGCAGTAATGCTCACAACCCCAGCCACAACTGTAAATGCTTTTTACAAAGGGATGACCGTGTTTATTAGTGGACCCCTCCACATATGAGCTGGGTAAGAGTTAATACTTTTTTTGAAAAATTTTAATTCCATTCCGTATAGGATGAGAACGATGAAACGAATGAGTGTACTTAGAATAAGTTTTATTTTTCTGAAGCGGTACGTTTTATACTCTTTGAAATATTTAATAAATAAAATACCCTCTGCAAATACGAAAAAACCTATGGGCTTATGATCTACTTCTTCGCTGTCGGTTTTACTTTTTGGCACAGGAAGCGTTACGATACAATGCGTCTTAATCCCGGAATATAGCTTTTTAATATCTAATACTTTGCTATAGATAAAATTGACCAGGGATAGAAAATGATGGTGAGATAAGTTAGGCCGCTGATTCTAAAATTTATTGACAGTTTTAATACTGTGGGCAGTTTTACTTAGACTCAATTAATATTTTAACGCTCATTGGCAACCGACAGGAGTTTTCACCGCTCATTTAAATAGTTGCAATGTCGAAACATACCAATGCTTCTTTTTTCTAAAGCTTTGTACATATCTTTCTTTTTCTGTTGAAGCTCTTTCAGAACTTTAATTTCTTGCTGGGGATGATTTAATGATTCACTCGGCTCTGAAGAATCACTTGTCATTTTTTGTACATTCCGCTGCTGCATTTGTGCGCACATGTCAGCAGATTTTTTGTACGCATCCACAAGTTTCTTTCTTAAAACCTCATTTTTCTTGTGCTTTTCACCTCGTTTTTCCATCATATTCAGTATGTGCGTCTTCATTAAGTTGTGGTATTTTTCTTCTAAATGAACTTTTGAAAAAATCAACATGTAAATTCGTTTAAAATAAAACAGCATTTTACTTAGTTCTGCTTGTTGCAACTGCAAATTTTTCTTAATTTCGTCTTCAAGTTCTTCAATACCAACATGTAGATCTGGATTTTTAACTGTTGTGGTTTGCAAAAATTTTGCCAGATCCAAAAAACTCATTTTTTACTATTTTTTCCGAATATTTTGTGTTGCAAATTTTTTTTTTTTTTTTGTTTTCTGAAAAATAAACCGAAATTGTCTTGATGTTATTTTGTCACATTTGAAATGTGGAAACGGAAATTAATACTTACAGTTGTGTCAATACTGTTTATTGTGGAAGAGCTGTGTTTATTGAAAAAAACACAATGTTGCCACATTGTTAATTGCAAACGAATTCACAATGCTAATGGTAATGCATTTTGGATTTTCTTAAATTCATAAAAAAGTTATTTTAATAAAAGGAAATGAAAATAAATACACTGAAATTTGAAAAGAAGGAAAATCTGTTGAGAAAAATTTTCAATTACTTTGTTACACTTAAACCTGCATTTCAGAATACTAATTTTTAATGCTACCAGGCATCCAGCAAATCCAACAGCTTGATTTTCATTTTGACTTCTTTAAATTTGCAACTGATCCCGCGTTATTTTGTTGTTGTTTTTTCTTCAGAAAAATTTAGTCGAATGAATCCTAAAAAATGCGTGTATTTGTTGTTGCTTTTATTTAGTTCACAACTGATGCCGTTATTTGCAATTTTGTTGGTATTTTTTCGGCAGAAAAATTCAGTTAAAAATGATATTCATGTTGTTTGCTTTTATGTGTGTTCAAATTGTACTATTTTTTGCAACCAGGATTTTTCCTTTAATATAAAGAAATTATGAACTTAAATTTTTCAATTTTCTTGTTTTATTCAAAACAAATAAATCATTACTTGAAACAAGTTAATACCTAAATCGGCATGTGAAAAAAACACGGAAAGTAAATTTGTATGACAAAAAATTAGACTTTCTATAAAATTACCAAGGAAAATAAATCAAAATGCCAAACCGCACTGTCACTACCGACATGTTATTTCAATTTGGGCTTAAGCCTTTGCAAATACAAAAATATTTTTGTTGGGAGGCTAACCACCCTTGATTCCTTGATAGAGTACGTGCGTTTTTCAGCTCACTCTGAAAAATCAAAATGAAATTCATGTTGTTTTATTTGCTGAGCGCCTGCCTCAAACAAAATTTCTTTTGTATTGTAGATTGAATTAAGATTATTTTAAAATAATCTATATTTTTCAACATGATCATGAAAATAACAATAAAGGCTCTACTAAATTGTCGAATTAAAATCTGACAGCAGAACGTGGCTTCGTAGTTGTTAAAATCCAATGAAAAATATAAACAAAAAAAAAATGGATTTGAACAACTTTTTGACCGTTTGTAACACATGGAAGGTAACGTGGCAGGTCTGGAAAAGTGGATTTATGTGTGTAACGAAACTTATTAAAAACATTAAGCTATCTAGATAGGGCTACCAGATGCGATACTAAAGTAGCAAAAGTGCTACTTTTGCAAGGCTTTGCTACTTTGTTACTTTTGACTCGAAATGTACTACTTTTGGTTGAAATGCGCTACTTTTCACTACTTTTGCATTTGAAATATTCTTGTAATTTGCTGGAGTTTTCTCGTACAAAGTGAGGACCTTTTTTTTTGCTCATCAAAGTTATTTGAAATTATTGTTTTAATTTGGTGGGGTTTTTTGTTAGGTAGTGAGGACCTTTTTTTTTTTTTTTTGTGCTCATCGAAGTTATTTGAAATTATTGTTTTAATTTGCTGGGGTTTTTTTGTTAGGAAGTGAGGACCTTTTTTTTATTTTGCTCATCAAAAATGATGGTTTTCATTTACAAAATTCCAATTTTTTGATATGTGCTACTTTTGTAGTAAGGCCATCTGGTAGCCCTATATCTAGAGGAAGAAATATATAAAAAAAAGCACAAATGCATAATAAAGGCATTGTCCGAACGAAAAGTGAACTTACTTGGGCAAGTAGAAAGTAAAAACTTTACGTCATCACGTCTTAAATGAAAAGTGAATACGATACAACAAAAATGTTAAATGTGGATGCGCATACATTAGATTAAATAGTTGTGAGACTATCGGCCACAGTTCGACCATATTCGTTGAAAAAGAAAAATGTATCGCGGCAAATCAGAGCTTTATTTTTTTTTCAAATTAATTAGTCGAGCAACCAATTAATTGCCATTATCACACTCTCATAAGATTGAACAGTTCTCAAACTATTTGACTTCAAGATCAATGCCTCTATGGAGATTGGCCAATCGTTTAGTTGGGCAATTCTTTCCACTCTTTTTCAATTGAGAATCGGTTAACTTGGTACTAGTATGCGCACTCTCATAAGTCTTTATGAGAATCGTCCAACTAAGCCGCGGCCGATGCGGACATAACCCCATACCAAAATGAGACAATGTCCGAATAATTTGGGGATTATGTCATGCCATTGGTGGCAACTCTGATACTGCTTACAATAAAGCGATTAATGGGAGAAAATGGTGTCATTTTAAAATTTAAACGCAAACCAACGAAGTAAAGGCTCATAAAAAAATTGTGTCTAAAATAAGAAAAGTGACAACTAAAATCCGAAATGTTTTCAATACTTTGCAATAAGTGTTTTCAACAACGTTTACAGGCCAATGGAACGCTTGAATTTTATATAACATCATGTAAACATATCCTCTGTAAGAGCTGCCTGCAGCCAGAGTGTCCAATTTGTAAGCATCGAAGCAGGAGTCACATCATTTCCAAAGATATACCCAAATCTATGGCTAAATATTTTACTGATCCAAACAAAATATACAAACACTATCGGCGTACAGTGCGATTTCAGGTGGAACAACAGGCTCGAGCCAATCACTACTATGTGAATACCCAGCCGAGATTAATCATGCAATTAAAAAAGGAACAGAATGCATTTATCCGGATGGAACGGCAACTTAATAGTTCGATTTTAACAGAAAAAGAACGTATAAGAAAATTATCTAAATACTTGAATTATTATGAGCGACGTGGGAAACTCACAAGGAAGCGGAGAGATGTAGGTGCCAGCCAACAAACGACAAATAGCAAACGTTCAAGCATTAAATCCAAGCACAACAGTGAAGCTACGAGCAGCGTACACACGCCAACATTGAGCAGTTCGGATGCATAGATGTCCCGCAGCGCTCCATGAATTTGAATATGCAAAATAACGGGTTGAAATTAGTTGAATGAGTCGTACGCCTAACACGTTAAGGTAAATAGAAACGTATGATATCGGCTCTCATTGGTGGTGCACAATGTGGTCCAAAATAGTTGTTTGTAATTTACTCGAAAAGAGTGCCTCATTCGAAAAACAGATCGGTCCAAAATTGTAAAGCAAAAAAGAATATATCGATTTCTTGCCTCAAAATCCTATGTACAATACGATTTCAACGAGTAACACCGTTTTCGAATTTCGCCGAAAATCTCTTATTTTGGACAAAATAATAGTATTTTCGTTGCAATGGAAAAAAGAAAACAAATTAAAAAACAAAAAATTTTTTTGTTGATAAAAATTATTACACTAAATTATTTTTATGCTTTACTGAGCTAATTTTCGAGTTGAGGTACACTTTTTGAGAAAATTACAAAAATCTTTATGAACACTTTGAGAAACTACCGATACTGGTAGCAAGCATTTCTATTTAACTTAGGATCTCAGGCATACGACTCATTTACTCTCGTAGTTTGCATATTCAAGTACATCAAGCTTCCGCTCTAAATTGAAATATTAAAATGTTTGTTCTCAGAGCGTATGAGGCACAGTTGTTCTTAAGCAGTTTAACATATGTATAGAATAATATTTTAAGTTTTTCTTATGTACTATATATTTATGTGAAGAATATTTCATTTTTGGTTCAATAAAACATATTTAATTCGATTTCTGTTTTTACATTATTTAGTTTTTATGAAATCTCCTTCCTATTCTTCCATTCCATTTTTCGGGCTACGTAAAAGAACCTTATCTTGTCCGAGGTAAGATTTAAGTCTTATAAAGCAATTTCTCAATTATTTATAAAGTTTTTACTTAACCTATGAACAAATTATCCTTACAGACTAATATGAATGGAGAAAAAATTATTCTAGACTTAGTATTGTAATTAAAGTCAACCGTAATTTTCAACACTTTTCATATGTATATTTTCGGCTTTGTTAGCTTTTTACAGCTGTTTTAACCACTCTCAACTTTTTCCAAATTTTATCAACTTTTTCAACCTCTTTCAATTTATTTCGACGTTACCAACCTCATTCAACTTTTAGTTGTTCAAATTATTTCAACTGTTTTGACATTTTTCAAGATTTTCCATGTTTTTTCGACTCTTTCAACTGTTCCAACATTTGTTCAACTATTTTCAATATTTTTCATTATTTCAACCCATTTCAACATTTTCCATGCTTTGTTAACCTCTTTTGACGTTTTTCAACATTTTCCATATTTTATCAACCTTTTTCAACTTTTGAAATATTTTTCATATTTTTTCGACATATTTAACCTCATTAAACTTATTCTAACATATTGAATATTTTTTTCGACTTCTTAAACCTCAAAACGAAAAACCGATCTATGAACGGTCTTCTGGTACTGATATTTTGTTCAACATCTACGTCAAAAATGTACGTTATTCAACACAAACTCGAATACTGTATTTTATGTGTTGGTCAAAGCGATATACATATGTACATATATCGTCGGCTTAAAAGCAAAATTGACCATCCAATAAAAATCAAATTTTGTGTTTTTGATGGAAAGTGTACAAATTTTAGTTTCTAATGTAAGAATGTACTCTTATAACAAAGCTTATCAGGTACTGTACGTATATACGTTTCTTTTTAATAACCGAAAATAATATATCACACAGTTAAGAGGATTTAAGCATAGTTAAAATAATAATTGGCATTGCTCACTAATTATTTTTTTGTAGATAGTCAATTCTGCTTGTAAGCCGACGATATATATTTTGGTAGCTTTATTATTGATACCAGGGCATCGCTTCTGATTGAGTGAAACAGCAAAGTGTAAACTTTTTGAACTTTTTCACGCACAATACGTTCGGTAAAATAGTAAAAAAAACTTTAATTTCACAGTTTCAGTGAACCAGAATCGAGACTATAAAATATTTTGCTTTGATATCGGTGATATTTATAGTATTGAAGCTTTGAATAGACAATTTCAAAGTACCAATAACATTGAAAATACTAAAATGATATCGATAGTACGAGCTCCATGAAAATATCATTAGTATCGTAATGAGAAAGAACTGTGACGATATACATACCTAACTGATAGTTAAGATGCGCGAAATTAGGAATTATATTAAAAGTATCGGTGATAGTAGAAGCATCGATAGAAATTTTATTATTTTAAAAACTTGTGTTAAATCTATAAATATATGTATGTAGGTACATCGATTTTTAATGTTTCTTATAATTATTTAGTACGGATTTTTCGAAACAATTAAGATTAATTCGCTTTACAGCTACTTTGTTCCAATAAATTGCAATATTTTTATCTATCTGAGATCCAGTGAATACTGCTTCATTTGATACTGCATTAGAATGCACTTTTCGATTCCGATACTGCTGATAATAGCTGTAGATGTGCGTAAACCATTTGCCAGTTGAATAATAAAAAATCTCAATGGTGCTAACAATGCTAAAACCATACATCAAAGACATAATTCCACCATAACGACCTAAAAGATGACAATAAAAAATTAAGGCATTGTATTTAAATAACACACAGACGAATATGTAACTTGACTGCCTACTTAGTAGCTCAACCCAATTGCCAGTGATATCTTCCTGTGTCTCCAGTGCATAACGTTGCTTAAAATATAACTTTATAATGGCCAAAGGTTTGTAGTCCGATATGTTTTTCCTGTAAAAATTACCAAACAGTTTAAAGTGATTTATTGCACATTTGTCATTAAGTTTAGCTATGGTACCACTCACAATAGCCCGTGCTGATATATATTGCCCTTTGCGGCCTTAGTCAATGGTAAATGATTGGTGTAAATGCTATATTCGACACCTTGGCAATCCGGCAAACACATGGTACAACTTTTTGTTGTAACACTTCTTTCGAGTGAGTTTTCCGGCGCATCATCATTGCTGGTCACGTAATCAAAATAATTCCAGCTATACCAGATTTTTCTCCATTGCGTTAGGCATGGTAGATCCAAAAGTGAACAGTATGTTGCATTTAACATTTCTGCGGGCAAAGCAGGACTTACACAACCACAATATTTTATCATACTTTGCATGCGACACACTAATAGACATTCATCTAGGGAGTAGTAAGATCTGAAGGAAAAGTAAAATGGGAAATTATTATTTGTGAAGTTTCTATTAGTTATCAGTTGAAAATAAAATTTCAATTAAATTATCCGACACCAGCGCTGGATTAAGTCAGGGCTAGAGAGAGCTATAGCTCCGGTCCCCAAGCTCAAGGGAGCTCCCAAGCAGCGTTGGATTAAGGTGTTTGCTAGTGGCTTTGGTAGGGCCAGGACCCAAAACTCAAGGGACCTTATATGATAACATGGGCACCATTTTGTATTGGGCACATAACAATATGTAAATTTATGTTTGAATTTAAATAGATGAATTTGCTAGACAAGGGACTGCTTCACAAATTTCTCAAGACAAGGAAATGTTAGTACGTTACTTGCCACTTGGAGGATGTTGAAAACCGACATTGTTAATAAAGGAGATCTGGCCGGAATGGGATACGAACCGCTCTCTAGCACTTATATCTCGCACTGGCCAATATCTCATCGGCAGACATGCAAAGATATTAGAGTTTCGGTTGTTTGACTTCTGTTGAGACGAAAGTATCGGTTTTCAAGAACTTGCATGTATTTGAAACCCGGTTTTTTATAAAATATTTCAAACTCCGCAATTTTTTTTTATTATTTGCAGAGCAGTGTTGTCTTGAATTAAATACAAATTCTATATTAAACTGAATAATCTATATATCAGATAACAATTTTAAGGAATCATCGTAAAATACGCACTGCTTTATTTGTTTCTGTCCCTCCGCTGAAAAGAAACACTTCCGTACAAATGGTGAAAATTGGCTTATGCGCTTGCTGGCTCCAGAGAATTCAGGCTGGACTTGAATTTCGAAAATACTATTATAGTCAACTAATATTTCACCAACCGTATTTGAATGTACTGTAGCATAATCCTCAGGTGGGAAAAGAAAAATCTTTAAAGAAACTGTTTATTAAAAATATGAATTTTTTTATTCGATTGAAACAAACCTGAAAAGCATCAATTGGCAAATCCCTATAGGTAGTGTCATCAGGATCATCTTGCAACACAAATTGCACACTATTCAATATTGAATTTGATTGAAATGTAATTTTATTTGATTCCTTGGGTCCATTGCCGCTTTCGTCGAAATTTCTTTTGAGGAATCAGTGAAGGTTTATTTTCTAACTGTTGCTTATCCACTCGGTATGTAACGTTTCGAAAACTTTTCACATAAAGTATTATATAGTTTCAGTTACGTTTCAGAAAGCTTTCATTTTCATTTCAGAAAACTTTCTGCAATGTTTCAATGTCTGCTTTTTGCTTTTGTTTGAAACGTTTCTGAAGTGTTACAGAAACATTTCATGATGTGTTGCTGAAACGTTACAGAAATATTTCAGACACACTTCAGAAAGATTTTATTTAAATGACTTCAAGTACAGCGTGCCAGAAAAATTTTATTTGAAAGATTCAGGAAACATTGAATCTAAAACCATTCAGAAACACTTCATAATGACTATAGGTGAAACATTTAATTGACTATAGGTGAGACATTTCATTTGAAATGTACAGAAAAGATTTCTGTAACCTTACATTTGCAACATTTCAAGCGAAACATTTGTGCAACCTTACGAACTGTTTCTGAAACGTTACATGTCGAGTGGGTATTCTCTTTAAATATTTCTTACTCATCAATTAAATAACTCCGACGACGTTGATAGTTGAACATGCAACATACACTTAATGATGTTAAATTTTTAAAAATTATATTGCTTGGATTGATAACTTTGCCAAATATTAATCCACGTAATATAATTTCTTTGCAATCTGGCGCTAATTTTTGCAATATTTCATTAGAAGGATAATCACTTGAATTGTACATGTAGCTTAGGATTTGATGTAGTTTTGTTAAACGTTCATCACCGAATTGAAAACTATTGAAAGGATGCACATAAAAGCCTGTCAATATAAGTAATGCTTCTTCCATTTCAAGCGATGTGTGTGCTAATAAACCGGTCTTAAAGCCTTCTTGATGTCTAAAGCTGAAAGCAATAGAAAAAGTAAAGAAAAAATAATTGTTTTTAGTTTGTTACATGAAATATGTGAGAAAATAGCTCATAATTAAATTAAAAGCAACAAAATAATATTTTTATAAATTTAATATACAACAGCTGACTAACTAAAATTCTTAATGGATATACATTTGATAGCTTTTTTTCAAAATTTTTTTTTTATTTTTCCAGACGCACGAAAATCTAATCATCTGAAAACCATCTCAGCCTGAACTCCAGTTTGAAATCTTTCTCACAGCGTTGGCTGTTCGGAAAATATTCTTCGAAATATCTAACTGCTCTTAATAATCAAAAATTACAAACGATAGTTATGTACTCTGTAATCCATAGATGCGTAAAATTTTGGAAGTAGGAGCTACTTACAACAATCGCTACAAAAAAAAAAAAAAAACAACTGCAGCAACAGAAAAACCCCCTCATAAAATCG
This sequence comes from Tricholauxania praeusta, assembly GCA_949775025.1. Lineage (NCBI taxonomy): Eukaryota > Metazoa > Arthropoda > Insecta > Diptera > Lauxaniidae > Tricholauxania > Tricholauxania praeusta. The sequence continues at coordinate 98,757,850 of OX459030.1, read as the reverse complement.
ATCTCGATAGCAAAAAAAAAAAAATGCTCGGCAACAAACCAAAATCCAATTCTGAAGAAGCAAATGCAATATGAGCAGAAATAAATATTTAGCGAAACAAAGGAAGCTATCGTCAATGCGGGCATTGTTGTTTGCTTGTGTGCAAGAGATACGCAATGAATAGCTCGTGTTTATTTTTTTTCGTAATTCATTGCCTTCATATGCATTCGTTGACAACAAGAGCTTCGTTTAATGTGCCGCACTGTTGACGCTTGCTCAAAATGAATTGGTATGAGTATCGCTGCTCACGACTGCGAATCATCAAAAGGGCAATGAAAAAGCAGCCAATGGTTCGTGAAACTTCATACTGTTGATGCGAAAGGTTGCCATACATCGCCAATCAATAAAGATAAAATAAAAAAGAACAAAACACAATAATTGACAATGCCGACATTACCATGCTGTACATGTAGTGTTATAATAATATAATAGTAATACAAATAACTTTGGATTTATTTGTATGAATAAATCAAAGTTTGTACACTGTATAGTTTTATTTGTTTTGAGTGGACTTTTATTTTGGGGGGCAAATATAGTGTTAGGTTAGGTGACCATACATCGAATAGCGAAACACTTTTTGTTTTATTTTATTAAAAATTTGATTTTTTCAAGCCTTCTAATTTTTATTTTATGCAAAAAACTTAATTCATAAGCTTTATTTTTTATTTTATTCCAAAATTACTTTTTTTACTCATTAATAATGTTTTTACTTATTTATAATGAATAAATGAAAATATCCACACAAAAACTTTACTTTATATTCATTTACGTAATTGGCAATGCATGGCAACCTTCTATCATCAACAGAATGAAGTTACACGAATGCAGCTTAGCATTCGCTGCTTTTTCATTGCCTTTTTGATGATTCGCAGTCGTGAGCAGCGAAACTCATAACATTTCACTGACAACTGTCGTGCTTTCATTCGTTTCGTATGATTGATGTTAAGTGTTGATTCGCTGTTCGTTTTTCAGCGAATGTTTCATAGCTGCGTAAAGACTTAACCAAAATAGACGTGACGAGACGGTAGCAATTGAACGAACGTTTGCACTCGTTTCGTCTGTTTTGACATTTAACCCAAATTGTTACGCTAGCCAACGAGTCGAAAAACCTGTTATGACGAGTTGCAACGTTTTGAAGTTCGGTTCTTACGGAACAACTCGTCTCGTCAAAATGTTTCGTTCACTTTCGATCAATTACGTTGGTTCATTTTGGCTATCAACATTGGTTTACATACACTCGAACTTACTCGTTACGTCTCGTCTCGTCTATTTTGGTTTAGGCTTAAGAATGCCTTCGCGCTCATCTCTGTTGTGTGCTCGCTTCTTTATTTTCTGAATAATGCGAAAACAGTAAAAATCTCAATGTAAATGTGAATATAGCGCTTATAAAAAAATCAAAACAATGAAACTGTGCGTAGCAGAGTAATGAATTGTTGTATTGCTTATTTTTCTTAAGAAAAAAAAAACAAGGTGTTTGTTGTAAAGAGCCAAAATTGACTAATTTTTTATATTTTGCCCAACTATGCTTTAATCTAACATCTATGTCGGGTTATATCTCCCTAATTTTTTTTTACTTTTCCGTTTTTTTTTAATTGGCTTAAATCATGCCAAAGTAATCCTAGAATCAAAATCTACAGCACCCAAGTACCGATTTAAACTCAAAACTTTTTTAGATCAATTTTTTCCAAGAAACTTTGATGAAGATGTATGGCATTTTGAAACTTCAAACGCGTTTTTTTCGAAACAATGTTTTCAAAATCGGCGGGCAGTAGAACTGAAAAAGTTTACATCCGATTGACTTGAAATTTTAACAGTAGCTTCATTGTTTGATTATCTGTTGAAGTACATACGATTTTAGCGATTAATTAACAAGAAAAAAAGTTATAAGCAATTTAAGTCGATTTTTTTCGTCGAAAAAACGATTTTTTGTTAAAACATTTGTCATTTCGCGAAAAAAAAATTCATGTAGATAATGAAAAAAATTTTTTTTTTTTTATAGTTGGAGTTCGACGAGACTTCTACTGCCCGCTGCGGAAGACGATTTTGAAAAAGAGGTTTACGGTAATCACTGCACAGCCGCCATTTTGTAAAAAAAATAACATCAAAAAATTTTTTTCTCTTCTTCAAGAGTTGCTCAATACAATGTTATATGTTGTGCAATTTAGTTATGGGTCAATCTTTGAATACTTTTGGTTTACTTTTTGAGATTAATGACCAATTTTTAATTTTTTATTAAAAAATTATTTAATTAATTGAATAGACATATGTATTTATGTATATTAAATTTCTCCCTGACGTTTCGCTACTTATTTGGCAGCATTTTCAAAGGGTTGTTTTATTAAAGTTTTTTAATTTTTTACAACATTTTTTTGAAAATTTTTTTTACAACAATTAAACGCGATTTTACACATCTAACAAAAAACAGAAAACAGAAAAGTTAATGGACAACGATTAAAAGATTTTTACAATTTGACGGCTACTATGTTATATTATTTGTATACCTTTAATCTCAAATGTCCTTTAAAAAAAATAATTAAAACTGCCTTGTTTTTATAGCATAAGGGAGATATAACTACTTGAGAGAAATTAAACTCTCAATTTTTTATAGCATTCAACAAACAACATTACTTGTATTTAAAAAAAAATTTCAAAAATGACTTCTTCTTCTTGTTAAAATTAAGTGTTATTCCCGATATATATAAAACTACTTTTGGTATGAATTCGTGCTCGTTGTACTAGTCAAAAATGACAACCAGTGACAAACTTCATCTATCGCAGAAAAATCGACCAAAAATACCCCGTAATGTACGAGTTAAAAGAACAATAATGACGGTTTTAATTTTTAAAAGAAGTAGAGTTCCAAATTGTGATTAAAAATAAAATAAAAATCTTAAATCTTTTAGTTAAAAAGAATACAAATTCAAATGAGGGATGTACTTAATTGAACAAATTAAAAACCAAAATGACGGTTATTTTTGATGGATAAAAATATAAATTTCCCAATGAAAGTTGTACTTAATTTGAAAAAATATAAGTACATATATCCATAATTCTTCAAATACCTGAACTTTGTTTTTTTTTTGACTGTTTTGAACAGTTTTTGAAACAAAATATCTCTAAACCTTTGGGGAATAGGATAAAAAAACTTTGCATTATTTTTACTTAGAAATGCTTTAGTTTTATCAATAAAATAAAAAAAGCTAAAAGTTTTTCAACCAATCTTAAGAATGTATATGCCTTCAAATCGAAATTCCCGACATAGCCTTGGAACATATGCATTTTTTTTATTGAAGGTGCGCACCAGTCTAGTTGTATGAATTGTATGATATTTTCCGAAGTTATGTCGGGAATATCAATTTATTCGATGTTTTTCGAAAGTTTCGAAATTTTCATATGCTATGATAAGTTTCGACCTTTTAGGTAAGCTTAAATTTTTCAATACTCCTCGAAAAGTTTTAGCTTTTTTTCATGTATTTCTACAAGTTCAACTCTCCGATGTATTTCAATAAGTTTTTACATTGTTGATTTTAATCTTTGTTTTTCGAAAAATATCGGCGTTTTTAAATAAACAAAAAAAAAGCTACGATTTTTTCGTATTAAAATGGTATTTTTCTATAGGCAATCTCGTATTAATTTTATATTGATTCAGTATTAAACCTTTTTTCTCAGAAAAAACTACTGCATTATATATAGGAAAAAACGTACATTCATTATACAAAAGTTTCAAGCGTCATCACATCCGGAATTACAGTTTCACTTTAAAAGTTAGTTTAATTTAGTTTTTTTTTGTGATATTTTATATACAAATAATAATTGAAAACGATTACAGCATACTTCATATAACAGAGGACCAGTCTGCCAACATCCACACAGTTCTTTGCTTCTAACCATCTATCTGTGTACTATGTAGTATTTACATTTGATGTCGAGTATGTACATTAGGGTGATTCAAACTTTTTTTTTTAGTTTTTTTTAAGGTGCTGTTGCTTAAAAAGTAAGTTTATGATATGAAGAAAAAGTTCACGAAATTTCAGCTCTGTAACTCAATTTTATAAGGTGGCGCCGGAGCCTGTTAGTTTTACATGTAAATTGTATGGAAAAATTATTTTTTACAAAAAAGGTATCTAAATGAATAGGTGATTAGTGTTGTTGAGCTGAAAAGGGTCGTTTTTCGACGTAATTTTTTACGCTGAATCCGAATCTGGCCTCAGAACTGACCCATCATGTCGGAATCCTGAAATATTTGAGGTTAATTACCTGAAACATGATGTTTTTTGTCTACTTTCGAGTTCATGTATAGGATTCAAAGAAAGTTGATCAGCTTATTTTTAACAAAAGCATCATTTAGTACCATCCTTGCCCTTTAAAATGAGCTTTCAAGTGGTGATCTGTGATGCTTCCTTGCAAAGTTGCAGCCATTTCAAGGTGACATGAATTTGAAACCCGTTGGTTAATATTGTTGGGTTGCAACCCTTTGTAGGGGATCCAATTCATGTCACTTTAAAATGGCTATAACTTTGCAAGGAAACATCACAGATCACCACTTGAAAGCTCATTTTAAAGGGCAAGGATGGTACTAAATGATGCTTTTGTTAAAAATAAGCTGATCAACTTTCTTTGAATCCTATACATGACCTCGAAAGTAGACAAAAAACATCATGTTTCAGGTAATTAACCTCAAATATTTCAGAATTCCGACATGATGGGTCAATTCTGAGGCCAGATTCGGATTCAGCGTAAAAAATTACGTCGAAAAACGACCCTTTTCAGCTCAACAACACTAATCACCTATTCATTTAGATACCTTTTTTGTAAAAAATAATTTTTCCATACAATTTACATGTAAAACTAACAGGCTCCGGCGCCACCTTATAAAATTGAGTTACAGAGATGAAATTTCGTGAACTTTTTCTTCATATCATAAACTTACTTTTTAAGCAACAGCACCATAAAAAAAACAAAAAAAAAAAATTTGAATCACCCTAATGTACATACTTATATAAAATGCAGCTGAAAAGCACTGAAATATATGAAATTCTAAAATTATTGATTAAGTGAGCAAGCAATACTGAAAAAATATTAGATTATCGGATTGATTATCTTTTTCAGAATAAATTTGATAAGGAGTTCAGTATAACTATTATCATGAATTTTTTTTCGGGGTGCATATTTACTGATAAGTTAAAGTTCTATCAATGTTTTTTTTTTTTTTATAAGCCATAATTCAAACTTTCTCAATGTTTTACGAAAGGTTTTCATTTTCAATGTCACGACTTAATTCAAAATTGAGCCTGAATACGCCAGAATCCTTCTTTTTTTGCAAGATGTATTTATGATCTACATATATCGATTGGTATGAAAAAAGCATGAAATAGAATCATACTTTAGAAGTATGTAAGTTCCAACAGCAATAATTCTGTATGGCATCTACAAGAGATAATATTTCCTAATGGGAACAACACTCATGTTTCTAGCATACATTAAATCAATTGTTATCATTTCATTTCATTCCCATATGCTCTCTCACAGAAAATCGTTTAACATTCCCGACACATATTCTCTTAAAGAAACAACAATTCGATCACCTAAGCTCACCTAAGCAAAATCAAAAGAAGGCTAGAGAAAAGAGTTAACATAAGCTTATCGGCGGCGCCCACCTAGTGTGTTCTATTACCAATTTTGAGCATTAAACTTTGCTTATCGGCACAACTATAAAACTAGCATGCTACTGCGACTACACTACCAATTGATGAACGTATTACGCGACGTTCGCAACAATCAATCAGTTAGTTAGCCAGTACAATGACTCGTCTACAGTTCGCATTCCTCTTGGCAGCCGCCACTTGCTGCTGTCTGGTTGCCTATACAAACGCTGAACGTAAACGTTACGATAACCATCACATTTATGAAGTGACACCAAGCAATGTTCAGCAACTTTCTGTAATGCAGAAATTGGATGGTTCAAGTGAAGATTACGTCTTTCTTAATTCCGTACACTATGTGGGAGCTAAAATCAATGTTGTTGTGGCACCACAACAAGTAGAAATCTTCCTGCGGACGATGCAGCGTGCCGGAATCACTTATGAATTGGTCAACGAAAACATACAATCGCAGTTGGAAGATGACCAGATGGCCGATCCAAATCGTCGTAGCGATGATTATTCTTGGGAGGAATATCATGAACTGAACGATACTTATAACTGGTTATATAAATTGGAAGCTAATAATCCTAATCTGGTTAAGGTTATTGACATTGGCACATCCTTTGAAGGACGTCCAATTTTGGCAATTAAAATCTCTTATGGTCCAGGTAGAAAAGCCATTTTTCTCGAAGGTGGTATGCATGCACGTGAATGGATTGGACCTGCTACAACCACCTATATAACAAATGAACTATTAACTAGCACAGATAAAGAAGTTCGCGTAATTGCTGAATCTTTCGATTGGTATATTGTGCCACATGCTAATCCAGATGGTTTTAGCTTTACCTATACCGATAACCGTCTCTGGCGAAAGACCCGTCAACCTCATGGTGATTGTTGGGGTGCTGATCCGAACCGTAACTGGGACTTTCATTGGATGGAAGTTGGTGCTAGCAGCAATCCCTGCTCTGATACCTATGGTGGACCGGTACCTTTCTCTGAACCAGAAACACTCGCTTTGTCGAAATTCATTTCAACTCAGAAAGGTAATATTTTCTTGTATATTTCATATCATTCCTACTCGCAACTGGTGTTGTTCCCGTATGGACATACAAACGAATTACCCAAAAATTACGATGATTTGATGCGTGTCATGAATGTAAGTATTGACGCTGTTGCAGAACGTTATGGTACCAAGTATACTGGAGGTAATGTCTATGACGCTATTTATCCTGCATCTGGTGCTAGCCAAGATTGGGCTTATGGTGCACTGGACGTTAGCTATTCATACTGTTTTGAATTACGCCCTAGAAATACGCTCTTGGGTGTCGGTTTCAGACTTCCAGCTGAACAGATAATAGCAACAGGTGAAGAGACTTTTGATGGACTAAGAGCAATGATCAAAGAAATTGGTGTTTCGAAATTTTTGTAAAATCATTTGCTTTTTTTGACAAAGTACTTTTTTAATAAAGAAACTTTATGCTTAAGTTAAGTCATCGTTTCATTGAATAGAGATCATTTCGACCGTTGTTATCTTTTGATATTTTATTACTCATAATCTACGCAAATCGCCTAATGTGTTGTTATTATTTTGGTTATTTTCGAAGATAATCTTGAAAGATTGTTGAAATTTATAATGGATTATTATTGCGCTTATAGACGAGATTAAAGCTAATTTATTGCATAGGGTAAGAGTACAGTACTTTTGTGAATGAGTTTTTCTAATCTTATCAAATTATGATTTAAAAAAAAAATTTTTATTTCATATAATATAGCTGTGTTTTTTGACGCATGTTTAAAAAAGTTATCTCAGTGGCAAGAGAAACGCATCTAGCCGCTTAGTTTTTTTTTCGAAAATCGAACTTGGCAGCACTGCCGTAGATCAACTGTCAAACAACTGTCAGACAATTAGAAAACACATCAAATTAAATGAACTTAATAATTTTGGTATTTTCTATGGATAATACGAGACAGTAGAGGTAAGTGTAATATAAAGCATTTTCAAATAAATATGTACACATATGTTATTTTTATTTTTCGCCAATTTGTCGTCTACGGATGGAACTGTTTTTTGATTAAAAATTAGAGACTTTGTGAGATTATGCTGCCAAATAACCAGAGTGGAATAAAAGTCAATGTAAAACACTTTTATTTTTTTCTGTTACTTAAAAGAATAGCCCTTTGGTAGCAATATATTGAGTGGTAAAGTTTTTGCCAGACGTATTACTGGTTCCAAGATAGAGGCAATAAAAAAGCCATTCGAATGGGACAAAAAACGGAAGTGTTTTTCATGGCCATCTATAGAAAAACAGAAGTCAGCGAAACCTGTCAACATCTTTTAATGCGACTAATTTTAAAATGTTATAGAAAAATATAGCTTTTTAATAGATTTTGTTTGATTGAAAAATTTTTTTCACTTTTTTTCTTACAAGGCATAATAATCCATTCGAACGGAACATATTTTTCCATTTTGGTTCACTTGGGAAATTTTACAAAACGACTTTATTATTTATATAAATAATAATACTTAAGATATATACAGTAATTAAAAAAACAAATTTAATGTTTATATTTATCAAATTAATTAGTTAGATCAATTTTAACAAAGAAAAGAGGAAGGATTAGATATTTTTCTTAAAAGAATATAAGACTTGTCTTTTTACTGTTAAAGCGTTTTTCCTGTAAGAGGCGTGGCACCGCCCAGTAAAAAAATATATTTTTACTCAAGTTTCAATCCGAGGATTCGAATCCGTGATTAGTTTTCCTTCTTCTTCTTTTTTTCTTACAAAAAAATTCAAAATTGACCGGAAAAAAATGAAAAAATTCCGATACTGTACTTTAAAGTTGCAAAATCACCCAATATTTTTTTCGTCGCCCATCTCGTGTTACATCATTTTTAATGTACTGTTATTTGTTTAAAAGAATGCCGTAAACCGCATATCATTTTCTTATTTCGAACCCAAGATATCTGTATTTTTCTAAATTAACAGAACTGACATTATTTGAATTTTTGAAAATGATAGAAAAATCTATAGAATAGTTCAAATTATGTCAGTTCTGTTAATGTAGAAAAATGCAGATATCTCGTGTTCGAAATAAGAAAATGATATGCTGTTTACGGCATTCTTTTAAGCAAATAACAGTACATTAAAATATTGTAACACGGGATCGGCGACAAAAAAAAAAATGTTTGAATTTGCAACTTTAAAGTACAGTATCGGAATTTTTTCATTTTTTTCCGGTCAATTTTGAATTTTTTTGTAAGAAAAAAAGAAGAAGAAGAAAAACTAATCACGGATTCGAATTCTCGGATTGATGGTAACTGTTTGAAATAAAAAAAAAAATTTGATCACCTTAATATGCAAAATTGTCGACAACGATTCGAAAAAAATCAGGGTTTGAAATAAGATAATGAATGATATGCGGTTTGGGTATTCTTTTAAGCAAGTCACAGTTCATAAAAAATGATGTACCATGGGATCGGCGGTAATATAATATTTGAGGTGTTGCAGCTAGAAAGTGGAAAATCGGTACTTTTTTAATTTTGTCCGGTCAATTGTCAATTTTTTTTGTAAGAAAGGAAGAAGAAGAAGAAAAACCAATCACGGATTTGAATTTCCCGATCGATTGTTTCCCGAAAACCATACCCACTTTGTTGAAAAATTTTATAACCTCTACAACTTGCAGCATTTTTTAAATCAAGATTTTTGAAAATGGGTTGTTTACTTAAAACAGAGGGCGCTAATCCAGTTTTCAATATTAACTTTAATCCTAGTAATGGGGCTTGTCCAGAAATATAAGGCTATTGTAATCCGCTGACACATCGTGAAAAAATCAGAAAGTTTTTTTTTTGAACCGCTCTAGTATATATGTATGTATGTATATGCGAGGGTTAACCAATAAGTACCCGTGTTTAAAATGAAGACGTAAGTTTTTTCACAAAATTTTTTATTTTTAAATGTAGTATTTTTTTTGTTCTATTCACTTTTCAAAGCGTTGGTACCATTTGTTTAACCCCTCCAAAAAATACGATTTAAAAAAAATTCCAAAATACACTTCTGTCTCAGTGATAACCTCTTCATTTGAGCTGAATTTTTTCCTGTTAGCCATGCTTTCAAGGAACAGAAGAATGTCGCAGGATGTCGGGTTGGGCGAGTAAGGTAGGTGTGGAAGCAATTCGTAGCGCGTGTTCGTGCAATTTATCCGCGACAATCAAAGATGAATGTGCTGATGCGATATCGTAATGGAAGAGTACCTTTTTCTTTGCCAAACAGGGCCGTGTCCCATTGACAGCATTCAGCTTCACTTTATTTCTTCGCCTGTTTTTCCGTCCAAAAATAAAAAACGAATTACGGATCGAAATTGCTCTTTACTTGTTTCGAATTTTTTGGTAATGCTTAAAATCGTTTGATACTTTTCGAAAAGTTTCAACTTTTTCAATGGTTTTCTATATATTTCGACTCCGTTGGTTTTCAATATCCTTAGAGTTTTTTAATATTTTTCTATAAGTTTAGACTTTTTTCAATCAACTTCATCAACTCTTCTCCAGACTGATTCAAATGTCATGGGTTGGATATATTTTAAAAGTTTTAACTTGAATATTCATATGTAGTTCTTGGTAAGCTATATATATGATTGATTTATACATGTACAGTAGAGTTATTGAAATTATCATCTCAACGGACGCTTTTGTACGTAAGAAGAAAATCACTTTTTTAAGAATATTAATACATACGTAAGTACACATATTTTGATCCACAAAAATTAAAATTCAAAATCATTGAAAACGATCGAAACAACAAAAGTTTTTAATGACGGTTATTTTTGATCAATAAAAGTATAAGTCGAACTTAACGATTCTTTGTAACCTAATAATATAAAAAATTAAATCATTAAAAATCATGTCGCATTTGTATACTTCCCGTCAAAGGAAGAATATCTGTGTATCTGAACGAACATTTGGTATATCCTCTATCTTAATTTTCAACAGTAACGATTGTATATTGTATATGCAGCAAAGGAAAATATTTCCTAATAGGAATAACACTCATGTTTCTAGCATACATACATAAAATCAATTGTTAACATTTCTCCCATAGAAAATCGTTTAACATTCCCGACACATATTCTCTTAGAGAAACAACAATAAGTACAGTTACAGAAGATCACCTAGGCAAAAACAAAAATAAAGAGTTAACATAAGCTTATCGGCGGCGCCCACCTAGTGTGTTATGTTACCAATTTCGAGTATTAAACTTTGCTTATCGGCACAACTATAAAACCAGCATGCTACTGCGACTACACTACCAATTGACGAACGTATTACGCGACGTTCGCAACAGTCAATCAGTTAGTTAGCCAGTACGATGACTCGTCTACAGTTCGCATTCCTCCTGGCAGCCGCCACTTGCTGCTGTCTGGTGGCCTACACAAACGCTGAACGTAAACGTTACGATAACCATCATATTTATGAAGTGACACCAAGCAATGTTCAGCAACTTTCAGTAATGCAGAAATTGGATGGTTCAAGTGAAGATTACGTCTTTCTTAATTCCGTACACTATGCGGGAGCTAAAATCAATGTAGTTGTGGCACCACAACAAGTAGAAGTATTCCTGCGAACGATGCAGCGTGCCGAAATCACTTATGAATTGGTCAATGAAAACATACAATCGCAGTTGGAAAATGACCAGATGGCCGATCCAAATCGTCGTAGCGATGATTATTCTTGGGAGGAATATCATGAACTGAACGATACTTATAACTGGTTATATAAATTGGAAGCTAATTATCCTAATCTGGTTAAGGTCATTGACATTGGCACATCCTTTGAAGGACGTCCAATTTTGGCAATTAAAATCTCTTATGGTCCAGGTAGAAAAGCCATTTTTCTCGAAGGTGGTATGCATGCACGTGAATGGATTGGACCTGCTACAACCACCTATATAACAAATGAACTATTAACTAGCACAGATAAAGAAGTTCGCGTAATTGCTGAATCTTTCGATTGGTATATTGTGCCACATGCTAATCCAGATGGTTTTAGCTTTACCTATACCGATAACCGTCTCTGGCGAAAGACCCGTCAACCTTATGGTGATTGCTGGGGTGCTGATCCAAATCGAAACTGGGGCTTTCATTGGATGGAAATCGGTGCTAGCAGCAATCCTTGCTCTGATACCTATGGTGGACCGTCAGCTTTCTCTGAACCAGAAACACTCGCTTTGTCTAATTTTATTTCAACTTTGAAAGATCATCTTTTCTTGTATATTTCATATCATTCCTACTCGCAACTGGTGTTGTTCCCGTATGGACATACAAACGAATTACCCAAAAATTACGATGATTTGATGCGTGTCATGAATGTAAGTATTGACGCTGTTGCAGAACGTTATGGTACCAAGTATACTGGAGGTAATGTCTATGACGCTATTTATCCTGCATCTGGTGGTAGTCAAGATTGGGTTTATGGTGAACTGGATGTTAAGTATTCATACTGTTTTGAATTACGCCCTAGAGATACGCTGTTTGGGGTCGGTTTCAGGCTGCCAGCTGAACAGATAATAGCAACAGGTGAAGAGACTTTTGATGGACTTAGAGCAATGATCAAAGAAATTGGTATTTCGAAATTTTTATAAAATCATTTGCTTTCTTTGACAAAGCACTTTTTTAATAAAGAACTCCGTTTCATTGAATATAAATCATTTCAATCGTAGTTATTTTCGTAATCCGCTCAAATCACTTAATGTTTTGTTATTTTTCTGGTTATTTTCGAAGATAATCTTAAGAGATTGTCGAAATTTGTTATGTTTTATTGTTGGGTTTGCACAAAAAATTAAAATCTAGCTTATTGTACTTTTGTGCATGGGTTTTACTTATCTTATCATAATGCGACATAAATTTATATTTTAATATCAGTGTCTGAATTATTGGAAGATTGCAAAGTATAATAATAAAAGTACATAAAAAAAAACTTTTGGGTAAACGCAGAGACTTAACTAGGAGCGGTTGAAAGAGGGGAAAACTCAAATTCGTTTTTAATAGTGCGGTAGATAGCGATACGAACTGAGCAACAATTTCATAACATCAGAAAACATATTTATTCCAATGTATGGATATGGTAATTGTAGATCTCCATGAGATGAGATGTGACCTACTGAAATGGGATATCTGATTTTGTCCTTTTCTCGAAACTAAAAGTGCCACTTCGAGGAAGGCGCTTTGACTCGGTTGAGGCCATAAGAGCAACTTTACTGACGAAGTTGAATACTATTCCTCAATCAGCCTATGAAAAATATATGGAGGACTGAATTAAGCTTCTTTGAAGCCGACAGAATAAATAGTTTTATTTAATTTTATTTAACAATTCCTGATACTTTTTACTTAGAATGTACCACTTATTTAGCATTCTGTATTCGAAAAAAAATTAAGTTAGTACATCAAATTGTTTTATTCATAGGTCACATGCGTGAGAACTAATAAAAAAGAACCAGGAATAATACAAATCTTCAACTTTGTTTTAATTGATAAGAATATGTACAATATATCGTCAATTGAACCGAAGTAGTGAAATTGAAGTGTATATTTTGTAGCACTAATGTTATATTCCCCAATAAATGAAAGTCGATTAAAGTTGATTTAGTTCCTGAGGCATATTGTCCAGCAGGCCGATTAGAATATATTTGTGGCTTCCAAAAATTTTGGAGAGCCTGATCGAACTACATGTTAAGAGCAAACCTTGTGAAGCTTATTTCAGCAACTCAGCTCTAAGAAATGATTAAAATCCATCTCTCTAAAATCAAAAATGTAAGGTAGTTTAATCCCTCTGCTGAGATATTTGCTTAAATGTAGATATTGTAACATAATTCAGTCAAATTTAAGACTTCCACTTTAACTAACTTCCTGTACAGGCTTGCTTTTATATCAGGTGATCCTTAGTTATACAAAACTTTCATGAAACATTTTGTTCAGTAGTTTCATTATTGCTGGCTATTTTATAAGTAAGTAATATGGGATACTCTTAGTTTGTGAAGTTGGTAGGTTTGATTTGAGTTGCCGTTTTCTCTCCTCAAAATCATAGCGTGTATATTAGGGTGTTTTTTTCAAACTTTAGGACAGGGACTTTGTTTATTTTTTCCTATATTATAGCTTGAGGAATAAAAATAATTGTCCCAACATTTGAGCTTCCTAGCTCTAACCTGAAAACTGCGCGGACAGAGTTTATGTCCAAATCCGTCGAAATTTAACGAATAAACCGACTTACTAAAACGTAGAAAAAGTCTGCTTTAGGTGCCAATATATAGCGTTTTGGGTTTTTTAGTTGAATGGGGGTCGCCACCCACTACTGTAAAAGTACGCCCACATTTTTCGTGTGACTAAAAATGCGGAAAAAATACACCCGAAGGAGGTATTTTATTTTTTTTTTTTTAAATTTCCGTTGCTGTGTGCCTATATAATAGAATCGGGTTTGAAGAAAATTCTCCCAAAATTTCAGCTTCATAGATCAAACCTGCGAACCGCGCAATCACTTTTTTTTTTGGTGCACACTCTTCAATTATGATTTTTTTTGAAGTTAAGACTATTTTGAATTAATATTCAAGGAGGAACAATTAAAATTCAAAGGAACACATAGTTAAAATTGCATTTAAGTTAAAAAAAACATGAAATGTTACATATAAAGTTAAATAAAAAAAATAGCTATCTGAATTTTAATTGAACAACCTTGAATATTAAGACAGCCTTAGCTTCAAGAAAAACTATGGCTGAAAGATGTATTCCAAAAAAAAAAAAAAAAAAACGAGGCCAGCTAAAAGGCCAAATCTGATGGATTTGCACATATACTCTCACACACTAATCCTGGTTATGTGCATACAGAAAAGGATCGCAGGTGGCGCAATAACGTACTTCTTATGGTAGCTACTTTGGTGCTGATCCCAACCGCAACTGGGGAGTTCATTGGAATAAAGTTGGTGCTAGTGACAGCGCTAGCTCCGACAGTTATGCTGGTTCAAATGCTTTCTCTGAAATTGAAACAAGGACTTTATCGAATTACATTGCCTCGTTGAAGGAAAAGATTCAGTTATATATCTCGATCCATTCCTTTTCTCAATTATTATTGTATCCCCATGGATATACTGCCCAAGCGCCGCCAAATATTAAGGACTTTGAACAAATATCTAATGTTGCTGTCGCTGCTATTAAAAAACGTTCTGGCACTGAATATAGTGCTGGTAGCATTATCGATAAAATGGGTGCTGTTGCCGGTAGTAGTGTCGATTGGGTCTATGACAAGGCGGGAATTAAGATGGCATTCGCTTACGAATTGCGTCCAAAAAATGGTGGATTTGAAGGTTTCAAATTGGATGCTTCTGAAATTATTCCAATCGGTGAAGAAATTTTGGACTCCATTGCCGCTATGATTGGTGAAGCTAAGCGTTTGGGTTATTTTAAATAAATTATTTTTCATCGATTTGAATGTATGATTAATAAAGCAGTTACTCTAAACAAAAAACCCGGCTTTTGTACAAAAATGTTAAACCTAATGAAATTTTGAACGTGCAAAGAGTTACTAGTTAATAGTAAAAGTGCGCTTAGGTCCTACATTTTTATGAAAATGGTATTTCTTCCACCACGCTAAGTGCTGACTGGTTTGACTTATTGCACCCATATTGAATTTGGCAACTTTTGCTTTAATATCTCTCTGCGTAGCGTTTTGAAGTTTATGCTTGTATGAGCGGGTCCACGCCCTCTTTAAGAATTTACCAACTTTTTGTTCGATGTTAGACCTAACCATTTTTTGTATTTATGTGAAAAATTAAAAAATATAGCGTTTTAAAGTGTTTATTTCGATGCTGATTCCTGCGCTTACTTAGAGAAATTTGGCAAGTTGTCCTACAGAGCTTTTCCGAATCTTTACCACTGTTTGTTTGAAATTTAGTTTCATTACCTGAAATAATTTTCTCAGTATCGCGTTTTCAAGCTTTTGCTTGTATGGGTCGAAATTCGCCAACTTTTCGTCAAAAGCTTTTTTAAGATTTTCCTAGTATTTCTGAAAAATTTGGTTACACTATTTCAAATAACTCTTTCAATATATCATATTAAAAGTTTTACTTGTGTAGGTAGGCGCGTCTGTGAACAGATTTCATCCATTTTCAATCCAAAAAAGTTTCTTTAAAAGAGTAGCCTATGTGCCGAATTTCATTGAATTATCTTTTCCCGTCATCGTGATTTTCACAGACACACAGACAGACAAACAGACAGAAGTACGTGGCTAAATCAACTAAGTTGGAGACACTGATCAAGAATATATGTATATACATACTTGTTTTTACCTGTCACGCCTGTGTTACAAACTGAATGACAAACAGTGTTTTAGCACTTTTGCTTAGAATACCTCAAAAACCTTAAGTGATAGAGCAATTCTGAGCCAGAATTCGGTTTCAGGGTAACTCAAGTCTCAATAAATCAGCACTGAAATCAAAAACGGAAAAAAAAATTTGAGTTTGTAGGACAGATATTTTACGCAGTTAAAAAAAAGAAATAGTAATATAATTGAAAAGGTATAAAATCTGTCAATTGTTTATCTGTCAAAATTCATTCAGTTTCAGTAAACAGTCTTCTCGCAACGATTTTTTTTATCTTAAAAAATGTAAAAAAATTAGATAAAAACATTCTCAAAATTTAAAATTTTAAAAATAGCTTTGGGAAATGTTCTTTGTTTTCAGTACAAATCCTTAAAATCGTAATTGATTACCAAATGGAAATTAGGGTACACAGGGTTGTAGTATATCTCTGATGTGAGTTAAAAACAAGTTAAGGTGTTATCTTCGGCCAGGCCGAAACTCACATACCCTACACTGCACTGAAAGTACCTTTTCAATAAATGTTAAAAAGACGTTAAGAGGTCGAATAAGTCGTAAAAAATGTGAAATGTTAGAAAGGTTGACAGAGATTGAAAAATGTTGTAAAAGTCGTAAATATTTGCAAAATGTTGAAAAGAGTTGATATTGGTTGAAAAACTCTAAAAAAGTTGAAAGAGGTTGAAAAAAGTCGAAAAAATAAAGAAACTTGTGAAGAAAGTTGAAAGAGGTTAAAAAAGTCGAACAAATACATATAGGATATATTAGAAAAAGTTAAAGAATCAAAGCTCAATCAGCTTGTCTCAGACTGTGTGAAATTTAACCTCATGATAAAATTTTTCGTACGCATCAGCGGAACATTTTTAGTGATTCATTCCGGAAGTTCTGCCTTCTGCAAACGAAGACGAATTGTAAGAGTGCTTACAACATTTCCGATTTCCGCAGAAATTGCCTTGGAAGACTTGAAAGGGTATTTTTATGAAAGAATAACTATTTGGCGACCAACTTCTGGAGAGGTTTTCGTTGGTCTACCTTTAGTTTCTTTTCCTATTTTGTTTATAAAAACATTTTGCACAAAACGCAAAGACTAATCCATCAAACAAGCGAGGTCCCGCAAAGATTTTCTTCTTTTTCGTAGGCTCAGAGCCAATCGTCACTCTTCTGCTGTGCAATGATTTATTCGGCCTATATCTATAGTATATTTTTCATAATTTACTTGCAATTAATTTATATATAAATATACTATTATCGTTGTTTAAAAAAAAGCACAAAGAAATTTAAGTTTTAGTTATAAAATTGAAAAACAAAACAAGTGTATCTATTATTTTGATCAACGAATTCGCGCCCGTTTTCGATTTATATTCACTGGCGAAAAAATAGGGGAAGTACGTTCTTTCATTCCTCAGTTAACTGCATTGTCAGACTGTATTCTCTTGTTTCACAAAGAATTCTAATGCCAATTCTTCCAAATATGGAATTTATTGGAAATTGAGTAAAAATCTTTTTGGTGTATCTATTATTTTGATCAGGGGTGTATGACGCAGTTAAATTTAAAATTTAGGTACAATTCAGCCCGGTTTTGATCCAGAAATAGCTTTTCATAAGTAAACCCCCTACACCAAATTTTAGTATGATTGCTCACATATTTCGATAAATATGACACTTACCGTATTTTATTTGTATGAGAGGTGCCACACCCACTAGTGCTATTTCAGCCAATTTTGATTCAGATAAACTCTATAGCAACTGAACCACTTACATTAAATTTCATAGCAATTGCTGCAATAGTCCACTCAAAATAGCGCTTACAAATTTATGTTAATATGGGAGGTGATACGCCCACTGATGCAATCCTGTCGAGATTCATTTATTTTTAAAGCTTATATGTAGTAACTGACATCTATACACCAAATTTTATGAAGATTACTCTCATAGCACACTATCTATAACAATAAAAGTTTTTTGCTTATATGGGAGGTGCCACGCCCACAGGTACCATTGGACCAAATTTTTGTAATAAGAGACCTTATAGCAAGTTTATCTACCTCATTAAATTTCATAACGATTACGTTGTTAGTTCTCTCAATATAACGTTTATTAATACTGTGGGCGGTGCCACGCCCTTCAACGAGTTTTTCCAGTAAAGTGGCTGAGCTTGCATTGATGACTGCTTTCAGCGGCATCACCTCCAAAATTTTTATGGAAATCGTTTGTGCCAATTTTGAGATACACCGAATCAAAATTTTTAACA
Source organism: Tricholauxania praeusta (assembly GCA_949775025.1). Lineage (NCBI taxonomy): Eukaryota > Metazoa > Arthropoda > Insecta > Diptera > Lauxaniidae > Tricholauxania > Tricholauxania praeusta. The sequence continues at coordinate 98,739,560 of OX459030.1, read as the reverse complement.
GTAGAAAAGTGCCACACCCACTTTTTCGATTCCGCCAACTTTTATCTCAATTCAAGATATATATGATCTGTATCCGTTTACCAAATTTCATCGCAATATCTTGAACGGCTTACAAGATATGGTTGCATAAATTATAAAATTTAGGGCTGTGCCACGCAACTTTACGACCCTTTGGAAACTTGTAACCCAGCCTAATCCAAATTTGGTTCACATATGCACCAAATGACGAAGTTACATCAAAATCGCTGCAAATTTCTTCAAAATTGGCCTGGGTAAATGTACATAGAGTATGGGCGGTAGGCGTGTCCGTCAACCAATTTCGCCCATTTTCAATAGCAAGATGCCTGCAAGAAAATGTGACCTGTGTGTGAAAATTTCATTCACTTAGCTTTCTTGGTTTTCCCGTAAACCTGATTTCAACATACGGACAGACAGACAGACGGACAGCGCTAAATCGACTCAGGTGGTGAAGCTGATCAAAAATATATATACTTTTCCATACCTGCCACACCCCCTTCGATGTGTTACAAACGCAGAGACAAAGTGAATATACCCTCGGTGTAGGGTATAAAAATAAAATATCTAGTAACCCAGCCAAACTAGTTTTTAAGATGAATTAGTTTTTCCAAGCCCAACCTAGTTGATTTGCATACCTGAAAGTATGTAATTTAATTTTAATGCAAAAGCACTGTGGATAGCGAAGTTGTTGTTGAATATGTTATAGACTGAGCCGTAGCCGAAGTAAGCAGTATTTAACATATTGGAGGATGTAAATCCTGAGCCGCGGTCAAAGGCCGCTTACTTACCTTTACTTACCACTTGATTAGCATACAATGAAGTTGATACTTTTTTGTTTTACCTTAGTTTTCACTAGCCACAGTGCTTTTTCATTAAGATTTGATTGCATATCTTTAGGCTTAACGGTAACTAGTTTGGCCTTAAACTTTTTTGGCCGGCAACAATTTTTGATCCTCCGTGTTTTTAAAGTGCTCACAACTCAAACTAGTGATCATATGAACTTTTGATTAGAATGAGAAGACCTAGCACGTTTTTTTATGGAAAATGGTCTTAAGGTCAAACTGATTGCATCAGACGATATGGTCGTATGCAGTGATGGCGAACTCGGTTTGTTAACTCGGTTCAACTCGAGTTGAAATCAAACTCGCTCAACTCTATTTCCCTAAATTTCCAACTCGGTCAACTCAGCTGAACTCGGTTTGGGTGAATTTTCAACTCGCTCAACTCGGTTTGGCCTTATATTTCGTTAATCAACCGCCAGAAACGCATTGCTTTTGCAAATGAGTACGTTAATAAGCCAGCAGATTTCTGGAAACAGGTTTTGTTTTCAGATGAGAGCAAATTCTGCATATTTGGAATCAGAGGACGGAAAAATGTGTGGCGAAAGCCAGAAAACAGCGCTCAACAAGGAGAATTTGTTACCAACGGTCAAACATGGTGGTGGAGAAGTGTTGATGTGGGGGTGTATGGCAGCAGGTGGAGTCGGTAATTTTGAATTTATTGAATCTACTATGGATAGATTCGCTTATTTGAACATTTTAAAAAGTAATTTAAAGGATAGTGCTGTAAATTTGAGGTTGCCAAGGGTATACTACTTTCAACTAGACAACGATCCCAAGCACACGTCTGAAATTGTTAAGTTATGGCTCACTTATAACGTCCCAAAAATACTGCCAACGCCTCCACAGTCACCAGACCTTAACCCAATTGAACATCTTTGGGAATTATTGGAGCGAAAGATAAGACAACATCATATAACAAGTAAAGAAGCTTTGAAAGGTGTCATCAGGAACGAGTGGTCGAAAATTTCCGTCGAGGAGACAACTAAGCTAGTTAACTCCATGCCAAATAGGCTAAGAGAAGTCCTCAAGCGAGATACCCAACACGTTACTAATTGGCATTTTTTTTTTAACTTTTATCTGTTTTTTAAGTTTTCGACATATGAGCGTAGACTTTTGACACACATATTTTTTAAGTTACTTTCATTTCATACTATTTTTTAAAAAAGTGTAAGTGCTTTGTAAAAAAATGTTATGTTTATAGAATGCTTAAGATATAATTATAATAAATGAATCGAAAAAACACAACCAACATAACTTTTTCATTTAAATTTTTCAACCCAACTAAATTTTGCACAAAGGAGCGTAGACTTTTGACACTAAGTGTATATACGAGGGCGGATTGATAATGATGCGGTTTTCAACAGATGGCAACACTGGGCATCATATGGTAATTTTTTTCCCCGCGTGTAATCTGTCAATAGGCTCCATGTAAATTTTTGGCGCGATATGTCATTTAGTTTTTGCTTGGCAGCCATATAAGTCGGATAACTTTTAACTTTTCTTGTAAAATGGATAAAACCGATTTTCGCTCTTTGATTAAACATTATTTCTTGCGTGGAAAAACCGCGAAGGAAACAAAGGAAAAGCTTGATAAATATTATGGCTCATCATAGCTCATGAAGAAGCTATCAGCCAGATGGGTGCCGCGATTACTCACAAATGATCAAAAACGGCTAAGTTCCATGAATTAACATACGTTACGAATTGTTGCCGCATCCACCTTACAGTCCAGACTTAGCACCGAGTGACTTTTTCCTATTTCCAAACTTAAAAAAATGGCTCGCGGGAAAGAGATTCACATCAAATGATGAAGTAATCAACGAAACAAACTCATATTTTGAGGAGTTCAACAAAACCTACCATTTGGATGGCATCAAAAAGTTAGAATATCGTTTGACCAAGTGTATCGAGCTAAAAGGGGACTATGTTGAAAAATAAAACGAAATTTAAAAAATAAAGTGTGTTTTCATTGCTTAACCGGATCATTATCACTCCACCCTCGTACTGAAGGCTTTTTTTTTAAATAAAATATTTAAAAAATATTATGTCGAAGTTACTGAAAATTTGATTTAAAATTTTTACTTCCGGTTTTCCATACATAAAAAAATTTTAAATTCGAATTTGACTAAAAAAATTAAAAAGAGCATTCTTTTTACTAGTTAAATCAATATTTATATTTCATTATAAATTCCTTAATTCCAATAACAGCGTTCAAAAATGACGGTCCTTAAACTTCGCCAATTCTTTAGAAGCCCATAACTCGGCAATTAAGTCTCATACGAAAAAAAAAAATTATGTGTACACATTTGTGTCTACTAGACGTATAACTAACCGGAATATAAAAAAATGTCACGACCTCACTTTATTTTCATTGCCCGCTTCGCCTGAAATGCCCCATATGAAAGTTATTGCATTTATGAAAATTTTTTTAAAACGTTAAACAATTAATGTTTTGGACAGTGTATTCTTATAAGTGTACATCTTTTGAATGAATTGACGAAGACCAATTCAATATTTGAAATTTGAAAAAATGTTTTGTGTATGAAAATCGTCTTATATCATAAACAAATAAAAAATGTGATATATTTATTTTGTGCAAATTTAAAAAAAGTAATCATGAAAAAAATTAAAAAATGTCGAAATTTTAGTTTTGGTCAAAATAATCATTTACTCTATAAAAGGAGAGAAATTTCAGATTTTTTTCAAAAGAACAACTTTACGACACCTCCTACCTATGTAAGTATTTTCATATTCACAATTTTTTGTTGTTTTCAGCTTATAAATAACAGTATCAAATTTCAAGAGACTAACATAACTATTAATTTGTGGCCACCGTTTCATACTAACCTATCCACTGTGCGGCATGACAGTTTTCCTCGTAAGATTGATATTTGCAGAGATATAACATATGTATATTAAAAAATTAACTGTTTAATTTTCAATAAAATGAATCGTAAACTACTCAACTACATAGTACATCACAAAAAAAAAATCAGCGAAACGTAAACCTCAAGTTGCCCGCATGCCTGTGAAAATCATGTGGATTACAGTAAAATCAAGTCACATAATTCGTTGAAATTTGTAACACTAACTGCATTTTCAATTATAGCTAGTGGAATTGCAACTGTGAAGCGCATTTGGTTCCTGTCGAGGCAAAACATAACACATTTCTTCAGTAAGTTGCAAGAATAAATATTTCGGAGACAGGCACCGCTCTGGCTACGGACTTATTTGTGGAGTGTCTCGAATGTATTTATATGTTGAAGAAAGCAAGTCTTTATTGAACATACTTTCATACTCATATATCATTTAAATAGATTGTGCGAGCCTTTTATTTGTGTTTTCCAAAATTCCCACAAATATTGACGTCATTGACAACTCTACTGAGTGTACTAACAACATGTACACAATCTGCTGTGATATGCATTTATTATTCCAAACAGTAACGTGAATTGATATTAATCACAGATTGTAAATTGTGATTTAAAATTTATTGCGTTATTAATTAAAGATTTCAAAAATGATATGAGTAACCGAGTTTTTTTTTAAATAGCTATGGTGTGTTTTGTAAAATTAATATAGCAGACAGATTGCAATAGCAATAGCCAATATAATTTAAAAAGGTGAATGCTTCCATTATTTTTGTTTAATTGAAACATTTTGTATAAATATTCTGGTAAAGTCCTAAGCAATCACCTAATCTACAAAAAAAAAATATAGGGAGAAGGGCAAGTCCTAGGTGGAGAGCCCGCTGTAGAAAAGTTGAGTGTATAAGATTACGGGAAAGATAGTGAGCCATTTAAGTAGAACTAACGAAACAGGGTTGCCTTGCCAAAGCCTGTCCCGATGCCCGAAAATGCTCCAATTTTTAGACAATTTTGTTGTTTTAATTGAAACAAAAAATAATATGATGCCTCAAAATATATGAGCTCGAAAAGCCTAAATAGAATATATAGGGCTGCCTTGTCGAATCCGGTCTTAAATGGGTGGCAATACATGTTTGAGACAAAATTCGACAAGGCAACCCCATATATTCTATTGAGGCTCTTCAAGCTCTGAATCCGCACACAACACAACTGAATCCGCTAATATTTAATTCAAAGAGCTATAATTGAAAATATAGCAAACGTCCGGTAAATTTATGAATCGCATTGAACAATGGAGTAAGTTCAATGCGAGCTCTCGCAAGATTTTCCAAAATATTATTGTATATCAATCTTTGTTCAAATGTTTTTATCTATAATTAGATTCGGCTATATTTTAAATTAAATTTCGTAAATGTATTTCATGGTTATCATTTAAAAACAAAAATACTATCAAACCATCACGATACCATTAGACTGATACGCGTAAAACAAAATAGTTTTGGTATAAAAACTCAACGCCATGCCGAATTCAAACATTGCTCAAGGTTTTATCAACCATGTCGTTCAAACTTCACCTACTATTGGGTCTCTGCTTCTTGGGCTCTGCATTGAGCTGGGACGATGGACGGGCTCGTTACGATAACTATCGAGTTTACAAGGTGATTCCTTCCAGTGTTGCTGAATTAGCTGTGCTTAAGGATTTGGATGGCGCAACGGACTCAATGATGTTCCTAGATGGTATACATTTGGTTGGCCAAGATGTTAAAGTTGTTGTGGCACCACACAAAACACCCGACTTCTTGCAATTGATGGGAACAAACGAAATCGAATACGAGTTGATTGAACGCAATCTGCAAAGCCTACTGGAGACCGATGAAATTCAAGTAGCTTCGTCACGTGCTGTTGCTGATTATGGCTGGACTAGTTACTATAAATTAGATGATACCTATGATTGGTTGAAATCGTTGGCCCAAAAATATCCAGGTGTTGTTACACTCATCGAAGGTGGTAAGACCTATCAGGGACGTTCCATTTTGGGTGTAAAAATCTCACACAACGCAGGAAAACCAGGTATTTTCCTTGAAGCTGGTATTCATGCACGTGAATGGATTGCTCCAGCTACATCCACCTATATCATCAATCAGTTGCTAACCTCAAATGTTGCGTCCATTAAGGACCTTGCGCAGAACTACGATTGGTATATTTTCCCACATGCCAATCCTGATGGTTTTGTTTATACACATGAAAAAGATCGCATGTGGCGTAAGACACGTGCACCATACGGAAGTTGTTTTGGTGCTGATCCCAATCGCAACTGGGACTTCCATTGGAATGAAGTTGGTGCAAGTAATAATGCCTGTTCCGATACGTATGCCGGTCCAAAAGCTTTCTCAGAAATTGAAACGAAGTCATTGTCTAATTATATTTCCTCATTGAAGGGCAAGATTCATCTGTATATCTCATTCCATGCTTATTCGCAATACTTGTTGTATCCCTATGGACACACCAGCGCACTGCCACCAAATGTTAAAGATCTCAAGTCAGTATTTACTGTTGCTACCGCTGCTATTAGCAAACTTTATGGCACTAAATACACTGGCGGCAACATTTACGATGCTATCTATCCATCGGCTGGTGGTAGTATTGATTGGGCATATGGAGTTGTTGGCACCCAGATGTCATTCTGTTATGAATTGCGTCCAAGTTCAACCAACTCTAATATTGGCTTCCTGTTGCCAGCTGGTCAAATTCTTGCGACCTCTCAAGAAACTGTGGACTCCCTTACCGCAATGGTTGGTGAGGTTAAACGCTTGGGTTATTTTAACAAATAAACTTTTGTAACGAACCTTATGTTATGTAAATAAAGCATTTTAAGAAATAAGTTGGATTTTGTCATATTAAGTGGAAAAATTTACTTTAAATTAATCTGTAGACCAAATCCATCTCAAACCATGCACGCGTATTATTTCATGTTACGGAATTGGTTGCCGATTAAATATGTTGTTTTTCAAAGGATATAAGGGGATACATAGCCATTTTAAGTTATGCCCATTTTAGGCTGAAAATTGTTTCAAAAAATCGGAATTTCCATCCAAATCAAACTAATTAACTCTTGTCCTTTGATTCTTATAGAACTTCTTATTCTCTGTTAGAATCTTTAAAAAAGTTGGAAATTGGCAGAGTTACAGCGCTTTTTATGAGAAAAAACAAAGCTAATTTTCTGAAAAACCCCACTTTTTCCTTCGCTTAAAATTTTATTTTGGACTTGTATATATTTGAAGATAGATTGAACAATAAGAAAGAATATTAGAAACTCTGATTTCTTTAAGGGTAGCACCGCCGTTAATATAGCACTGCTGATAGTTCCTTTTAAATAAATGTTAAAAAGACGTTGAAGAGGTTGAATAAGTCGAAAAAAATGTGAAATGTAAAAAGGTTGACAGAGGTTCAAAAATGTTGAAAAAGTCGAAATTATATACAAAATGTTGAAAAAAGTTGAGAGAGGTTGAAAAATTTTGAAACATTTTTAAACCGATGAAAAAGTCGAAAAAATAAAGAAAGTAATGAAGAAAGTTGAAAAAGGTTGAAAAAGTCGTACAAATACATACATATAGGATATATTGGAAAAAGTTAAAAGTTTGAAAAAGTCGAAAGAGTGAGATACATATTGAAAAAAATCGAATAGAAATGAAAAAGTTCCAATATGCCACGCCCACTTATCCAATTACGCCTACTTTTGGTTTAATAAATTATACTGATGATCGACATCCGTATTTTAAATTTTAGCACAGTAACTTGTATAGTTTACGATATATGCCGTAGTTAGCCTTAAAATTTAGGGTGGTGACGCACCCACTGGTACAATCCAGTCGATTTTAGTTTCAGAAGTAGCTTTCCATAAGCAACACTCTTACACCAAATTTTAGTATGATTGCTCACATTTCTTTAGATATGCCACTTAAGGTATTTTACTTGTATGGGGAGTGCCACGCCCCGTGGTGCTTTTTCACCCAATTTTGATTCAGATATAATTTGTAGCAATACAATAAATTTCATATCAATTGCTGCAAAATGTAGTTCATTTAAAACAGCGCTTCCAAATTTATATTATATAATCGGTGAAACGCCCACTGATGCAATCCAGTCGATATTCATTTAATTATAAAGCTTATAGTAACTGACATATATACACGAAATTTTACGAAGAGTACTCTCATAGCACACTATCTATGCCAATAAAAGATTTTTGCATATATGGGTGGTGCCACGCCACAGGTACTATTGAACCAAAATTTTGTAATGAGAGACTTTATAGCAAGTACATATACCTCATTAAATTTCATAACGTTAACATTGTTAGTTCTCTTAATATAACGTTCATAAAAATTGTGGACTGAGCCACGCCCTTCAACTAGTTTTTACAGTATACAGGCTAAGCTTGTAAAAATCATTTGCGCCAATTTCGAGATATACAGAGTTAAAATTTTTAATTGTTATAAAGTGCCACGCCCACTTTTACGATTCCGCTTACATTTTTTTTATCATAGTCCAGATATATTTGATATGTATTCATCTTGCACGGCTTACGAGATATGGTGGCATTAGTGTTTCACCGAGGCTACGAGGCAGCCTCGTTTTTGACTACGAGAACGAGGCGAGACCGAGGCGAGAACGAGCCGAGATGGAAAAATAAATTTGCCTCGCTTGACCGAGGCGAGGCGAGATCACACGGCACCTCGCCTCGTCCTCGCCTCGGCCTCGGCCTCGCCTCGTCCTAGCCTCGTTTTCGAAACCAAGAGCGAGGCGCGATTTGACCAAATCTAAACTTGTAAGACCCATATGCAGATTCTAAATATGAATGTAATTGTTATATTAAAATCTATATTTAACTAATATTTTAATATTTTATTTTGGGTAAACTACTTTGTTTTATTTTTAACCCGCATGTGCTTCTTACGAGTTCAGATTTGGTCCAAGCGCTAATGCACAGAAGTGCTTGGATCGCATCAGCTTCTATGCGACTACGCCTTGATTGATCGATTAGGGAAGCATGTAAGGCTATGTAAGGCTATAAGCAAAACTGCATGATTGACAACACTGCATTGAAATTTATTTGTTCTAATAGTCCGGTAAGGCGAAGCGAAACGCACAGCGTAATGCTAGTATATAAATAAAGATCAATATATGTATGTTCGTTGCTAATGGACTCCTAAACCGTTCAACCGTCCGACGAAAGATTTGACATACATATATGTTTCTTATAATTTGGGATGCTTCGTAACATAGTTTACGATAAATGGGTGATGCCACCCCCACATAATAGAAAAGCAGAATTCATCATATAAAGGGTTTTTCAATAGGAACGCTACAAAAGTAGACCAATAGGGACTGCAAACGACGCCATATTTTTTCTCGCTCTTTTGACATTTCTCTTTAATATGGTTTGCCATTTCATCATGGAAAGATATACGATCCAACAACGAGTCGAAATTATTAAAATTTACTACCGAAATTCGGATTCAGTGGCTTTAACTTTAAGAGCGCTACGTCCAATTTATGGTCGTCATAATCGTCCTGTCAGATCAACAATTGAGCGTCTAGTGGAAAAATTTGAATCCACAGGCACATTACAAATTGTTCCCGTGCCAGTGAGACAAAGAAGTGCCCGTAGTGTCGAGAATATTGCTGCCGCTAACGCATCAATAGAGAAAGACCCAAATCAGGCGGTACCATGCCTTCAATATAAGAAAAAAATTAACTTTATCATATCTCAATATCTATTTGACGTAGATAAATAAGATTTGGTACATATCTTTCTTATAGTTTGTAAAATGTTCATAGCTTAGTTTGGTTTGGGAAAATAGGCAATGCCTCTCCTTCCCATATAAGAAAACAATTAAATTCATCACATCTCATCCAATTCACCAAAAATAAAAACAGATATTTTATTTTATTTCTTGAGGCTTGATCAGCCTATCAGCCCTGATACATGTATAATTTTTTATTTATTTTAATAAAAACCTCGCTTTTTTACCGAGGTGCCTCGGCCGAGAACGAGGCGAAGCGAGGCGAGGCGAGGCATGTGATGGCAAGATCTCGTCCGAGGCCGAGGTGAGGCGAGACTTAAATTTATAAAACGAGGCGAGACCGAGATCAACTAGAACCTCGCCTCCCTCGGCCTCGGTGAAACACTAGGTGACATAAAGGTTAAAATTTAGTACCGTGCCACGTCCCTGTACAAGCCTTTGAAAACTTGAAACCTAGCCTAATCCTAATTTAGTTCACATGTATACCAAATTACTAAGATGCATCAAAATCGCAGCAACTTTTTTCAAAATAGTCTTGGGCATTACACATAGAGTATAGACGGTAGGCGTGTCCGTGAACTGATTTCGCCCATTTTCAATAACAAGATGCCTGCAAAAAGGAGTGACCTGAGTGTGCTAATTTCATTCAATTAGCTTTCTTGGTTTTCCCGATAACCTGATTTTAACAGACGGACAGACAAACGGACATAGCTAAATCAACTGAAGTGGTGACGCTGATCAAGAATATATGGGGCATTCCATGCCAAATCACCGAGGTTTTGGTCCGACCCTCTTCGATTTCGCTCACTTTTTGATATGTTTTAGTGCGTATTAAAAGCAACAAGCACACTAATTTCCAGTCTTGTATTCGAAATATGGCCATTTCCATAAATTTTTTTTTCGAACTAAATCAGTTGCACACTATTCAAAATGTATTACTTTTTCTTCTTACTAATGGTTTGAATTTAATGAGAATCAAATAAGATTTGATGAAGTTACATGCGATCAGAGTCCGAAAGTGTTTTTTTTGCTTATTTTTAAAACTCACTAAATTTCAATTGAGATCTTTTTTTGTTTCAACCAGAAATATAGATAATTCAATCATAAAAAACATACATAAAATTTTCAAAATTCGAAAAAAAGTAAAAATTGTCAGCACATCTCAAACTGCAGCTTAAAAGTTGCGTAATATATAGTTGAATTTTGAGAAAATTTTTAAGAAAAATCGAAGGGGTCCTAGCTTAAACCTGTAAACGGCGTGGACAGAGTTTAATTTCGTTGAAGTTTAACGAAAAAACCGACTTACTAGAGCGAAGAAAAAGTCTGCCTTAGGTGTCAAGATATAACGTCTTAAGTTTTTTAGTTGCATGGGGGATGCCACCAACTGTTGTCAAACCACGCCCACATTTTTCGGCTGACTAAAAATGCAAGCAATATAAGCCCAAAGGGGTTTTTTTATTTATTTTTTAAAGAATTTGCGGTCCTATATGCCTAGGTAATAGAATCGTTTGAAAAAATTCTGCCAAAATTTCAGCTACCTAGATCAAACCTGCGAACGGCGCATACACTCTGTTTCCTTTACAATTCATATGAAAAACGAAAAAGGAAAAAAAAAACGAGAAACAGATTTTTTATCATGGCCTCGAAAGTAGTCAAAAAAACATCATGTTTCAGGTAATTAACCTCAAATATTTCAGGATTCCAACATGATGGGTCAAGTTTCGGAATCAGCGTAAAAAATTACGTCGAAAAACGACCCTTTTCAGCTCAACAACACTAATCACCTATTCATTTAGATACCTTTTTTGTTAAAAATAATTTTTCCATACAATTTACATGTAAAACTTACAGGCTCCGGCGCCACCTTATAAAATTGAGTTACAGAGCTGAATTTTCGTGAACTTTTTCTTCATATCATAAACTTACTTTTTAAGCAACAGCACCTTAAAAAAAAAACAAAAAAAAAAATTTGAATCACCCTAATGTACATATATCGTTACCTTAATATAGAAAGGCCCTACCTAACATTTTTTTCAAAATCGAGGTTTTTATAGATTTCGCTAGGTCACCCACTGAAACACCATTGACAAAAAAATGTGTGTGCTACGATTGAAAATAAATCAATTACAAGCAAATAAAAAAAAGCCATTACTCACTTTAACTCACAAAATCTTTAATTTTTATTAAGTTTTTTCGTTCTCCTATAAAATAATAAAAATGTAAGATAGGGCCTTTCTATATTAAGGTAACGATATGTCAAATGATAAAACTCGAAGAGGCCTAAATACTTATAATACCTATGTATAAAGGTTTGCATTGTTGAATGCTGTCCCCAACATGAGTTCTGGTTTTTAGGGTTCATTGACCCAAATTGACCATTCAATTGCAAAATATCATCCCAACTTGTATTCATTTTAATCGCTGCTTTTGTCGCCAATTTTGAAGGATAGATTTGATCCTAAATTCAAAACTTAAAAAATATTAAAATAGAAGGCGTGTATAAGTAATAGTGTTGTATATAATAGTGACAGTAGCTACGGAACTTACTTAAAATGAAAAATCACTGAGTTTTTCACTTTGACAGAATTTTCGTGATAATTTTTGATTTTCTATTTTAAATGCAATTTCCAAGGAAACGCAAGGGTATACTTAAGAGAACAGCAGTGAGTGGATCATTGCGGTTGTTGAGCTAAGTACAGTATAATTTCTATTATCCGAACTTCGATTATCCGAATATTCGATTATCCGAATATTCGATTATCCGGACTTATCGCGGCTCTAATTACCAATTTAGAAAGATATTTTGAGAAACATTTTTATAACGTTTCAGACGTTTCTTGGTAATTGCAAGCTGCAAGCAGGTAATATCGAATATCCAGCTGAATTTGAAAATGTGCGAGTTCTCGTAGACTTTTAGCATATAAGTTCGGAAACGTTTAAAAGGCGCCGTGATAGCAATCATTAGAGATGTTATTTATGCTCGAGCTGTTAGACTTATGTATATATTTTTTACTTTTATTTTGTTTTCTCCCCGAAATTTCCAAAATTGAAGCTTTAAAGCGTTTATACAGAAAGCAGCTACTGCGTCCTCTTCTGTCAGTAGACAGCAGTGAAATAGAAACGATGTTGATTTTTTTTAAAGAAATAAATTTAAAAGATTGTTGCTATATGCTGGTAGAAGCGTGGAACTCTGTGGAATCGCAAACATTAAGAAGGGCATGGAATAAATTATTAAAGACTTAATTCAACTCTTCAATTAAACCACTCGACGATTTCAAACAGAAGCAATGAAAACTCTTACCATTGGTGAAGGGTGGGATGAAGAGAATATCAAGGAGTGGCTGAACTGCAATAGTGAAAATCCTGAATTCCAAATTTTGACTGATGCAGAAATCATTGAAGATTTAAACAGTTACGAAAATGAAGATGAAGAAGAAACTGAAACTGGTGGTGTATGTCAAGTACCATCTCACACAGAAGCTTCTGAAGCTCTAGATGTTGCTATTAAATGGTTTGAAAGACAGGTTGAATCGGATCCCATACAGTAGTTACAACTGAAACGCATTAGGGACTTGGCCGTAATAAAAAGATGTGATTCATTGCGTCAAAAATTATATCTATTTATTTTCAACCAAAATCTTAAATTACATACTAGGTATTATGTAATTTTTTTATATCGAATTGTAATGCTTTTGCTTCAACAATTAGTCACTCTAAATAACAGTGCATGTATTAGTTTAAATATATTTGTATGGGGCATTCCATGCCAAATCACCGAGGTCTTGGCCCGACCCTCTTCGATTTCGATAATTTTTTGATGTCTTAGTGCGTATTAAAAGCAACAAGCACACCAATTTCCAGTCTTGTACTCATAATCATTATTGAGTAATCGGTTTTTTAAATTTTAAGGCAAACATTTTTCAATTAACGATAAACTAGTAATAAATATTGATATCAATTAAAAGTAGGGCATCATTTTTTTTTGTATTAGAATGTAGTTTCTGAAAAAAAATAAAAAAAAAATTATTCGAAGTAATAATCAATCATTAACGTTTAAAGATTAAAATCGACATTTTCGAAAAGTGTGACACCTTTGATTATTCTTAAGAATTTTTTCAAAATTCTACTCTATATTACGCAACTTTTAAGCTGTAGCTCAAGATGTGCTGACAATTTTTTTCATTTATTTTTCGAATTTTGAAAATTTTATATATGTTTTTTATGATTGAATTATCTATAGTATATCACTAGTTTAAACAAAAAAAAAATCTGGTCTCTCACATCTTTTTTTATGTATTTTGAGTCGTAAGTTCCAAAAATGCCAAACATTTTTTTCTCTTAGGAATTGTTTTCGAGTTATTCCCCAAAAACCCGTTTTTCGCACTTTTTTCATTTATTTGGCCATATTTCCATCAATTTTTTTTTCGAATTAAATCATATGGAATGCCCCATATATATTTCGTATATATTAGTTGGTACAAATTGTCGGTAGCACAAATTGAGGGTTGAGTAGTGCAGTAGTACGCGTGGCTGAAGGGTATTACAAAAGTACTATTGTAGTACAAACGACAGCACTGATGCGAATATAGCGTGAAGTTCATGATTGTGGGTATGTGAGTAGCTCGGGTCTCACAAATGCGAATGGGTGTGAAACTCACACTCATCTGTATTCAGCAATGAGCAGCAAAAGCACATGAAACAGTGAATGGTTCGAGCCACTAATGTTGAAATGTAGTAGAGGAAACTCTATTTTTTAAAGAGTGCGGGAGCGCTATGCTTATAACAAACTGAACAATATAATAAATACGCAGGGTTGCCATGGAAAAAATTACCATCTGCTGAAAAAAATAAGTTTTTTAAAAATGCAATTCGACAGTGAGAAAATTTTTTTTCCACCAACCTATGGAGAAAGGTTGAAAATGGCTCTTTGCATTGTTCGGGGACACTTCAAGTGAAGTTCAAAATCATTTTTAGACTTTTCTCTATCGAGTGGAACAAAAAAAAGTTTTCCGAAAATTGCTCAAAGCCAGTCCTTTCCATTTCAGACTTTTCCTCATCGATTGGAGCAAAAATTTTTTTTACAAAAATGGATAAGTAACAATCATATTCAGGGTCCGGAGCCACCCTAAGTAATGTCCTAGATCCATTTTCGACTTTTTCCTATCGATTGTTGCTATTTCACGCGAGGTATTATACATTTTTTAGATACAATGTTTACCTACGCACGAGAGATATTCATAAGTAACTCACGCAACACTCATATAAATACGAAAGAAAACAAAATGAAACGTTATTCACTAGAAATGATTGTGAAACACACTCGCATTCACAGACTACGCCATGGGAGGAATAGAGTGGCTCGTTTTACAAAATTTTCTGTTACCGTGAATCTGTGTGAATATGCTTAAAGTTTCCTGAACTATTGAATGACAGGGCCGGCAGAAGGTGTGTCCTCTGTACTCTACACTCGAAAACTTTGCGAGTGTCGAATTTTCCACTTGAACCTTTATCAGTATTTCTGTTTGCCACTATCTTCGTTTAAGAAAATATAATTATACAGTTTTCTCCACAATGTCATCGGATTTAGATGTAGATTGCGAAACATCAGCGAGCTCTTCTGCTTTTTTCAACAAATCAGATTCTTTTGAATTCATATTTCTTCTAAACTCGATAATAGAAATCTTTGACCGCATCGAAATTTTAAGTTCAGATTTTTGATTCAATGAAAAAAATTGAAGCTGTAGATCACGTACAAACTTTAACAAAGTTTGGACAACAACTAATAAAGACGTAGAAAAACTTTCAATTGAGGGATCTCAACTACCGCGACAGCAAAAAATTCGTATCTAGCAACTTCAAAAATCAACTGTGAAAATTATCATCGGAAAATACATTTTCAAACTATAGACTAACTAATTGAATCATTTAACAATCATTTCGATACTGATTCTTTTAAGTTTATCAAATATTTAGAAACGTTTGCGATTGGGCAAGAAGCTGATGTAAATAATATAGCAAAATTTTATCAAGATGGATTTCGTCATACATACATATGTATGTCCACATAAGTTGTTATTTCAAATAACTTCTAATGTAATCCAAGTAATTATGACATGGAAAAAACGATTATATCGACGTAAGCTGATTTGACGTTGGCTGTTACTGAGTATTCAAACTTTTTTTTTTATTTGGAAAAACAGCTTAGACTGTTTTAAGCTCGTATTCCCTAGCACAATTTTAAATATCTTAAGTCATAAGTACTCTTAAGCTATTATTCCAAATTAGATTCTACATTTAAAAGAGAAAATCAAAGTTCCTCCCAAAAGATCATCCATTATGCTTCAAAGTGAAGTGCAAGTGAATAAAAGTTCTTATACTTATGTTCATTTATTGTCTACGTTTATCTTTATTGCTGATAAGATAGGTATAACTTATAGTCACAAATCACTACACCCTAAACCCACCACAGTCAAAAGAATCACTCCCCTCCCCTCCCCTAAGCATCCGTCGTCACTCGACACTCGAGTTTTATATGTTCTGTCGGCTCTGGTGAAAACATAGTTTGTGGATGCAAAACATCGCTAAAAATGTATAAAGGTACACCTGATTTTTATCTTGATCTTCAAGGTCAAATTGTAGTGAAGTTTTAATAATTATTATCTTATTTTATAGGAAAATTATGCCTTAGTTATTTCATTTCCCGAATAAATACCGGATATTTTTCAACACGACTAATTAAAAACTGAACATTGAAATACGAAAAAAAAGATTCCAACTTTTGCACTTTATCAGACTAGACTTGAAATTTGGTAAATAAATAACAGTTTTCAAAAAAAAATTTGGAAGAAAATCAATCAGTACATATATTGCTAAAACTAACGATTTATTTTTGAAACCTGAAAATCTCATAGTAATATCGATTATAAAAAATTTTCAATATTTTTTCTGAAAAGTACGTTTTAAAAAAAAGTTTTTGGAAACAAAAACAATTCAACTTGGCTGATTATTCGGGGAGTTAAAAATATATGTCTCTTGAAAAAATGCTTGATTGAAAAAATTACTTAAGACAAAAAAAAATTTCAAATAGTTCAGAGATGTTAAAACAAAATGGTGCCCGATTTGACGTGAAATGCCCAACATATGTATATAAATATATGAAAGCAAGTTAGTTGCATTATCTTAAATAACTTTTATAATATATCGCTTAAATTATAAATATTTATATTTAACGGCATCAGGCATGTCCGTAAACCGATTCCACTCATTTTAAATTCCACGAGCTTTAATTGAAAATGTAGCAAGTGTTATAAATTCCAGTAAAATTATGAATTTACCCCATGTCTTAGTTAAAATTTTTTTTTTTTCATATATTTTTATCTATAAGTAGATTTGGCTATATTATAAATTAAATTTCGTAAACTTATATCATGGTTATCATTTAAAAACAAAAATACGACCGAATTTTGATTAAATCAATACGATACCATAAGATTGATACGCGTAAAACAAAATAATTTTGGTATAAAAACTCAACGGCATGCCGAATTCAAACATTGCTCAAGGTTTTATCAACCATGTCGTTCAAACTTCACCTACTATTGGGTCTCTGCTTCTTGGGCTCTGCATTGAGCTGGGACGATGGACGTGCTCGTTACGATAACTATCGCGTTTACAAGGTAATTCCTTCCAGTGTTGCCGAATTAGCTGTGCTTAAGGACTTGGATGGCGCAACGGACTCAATGATGTTCCTAGATGGTATACATTTGGTTGGCCAAGATGTTAAAGTTGTTGTGGCACCACACAAAACACCCGACTTCTTGCAATTGATGGGAACAAACGAAATCGAATACGAGTTGATTGAACGCAATCTGCAAAGCCTACTGGAGACCGATGAAATTCAAGTAGCTTCGTCACGTGCTGTTGCTGATTATGGCTGGACTAGTTACTATAAATTAGATGATACCTATGATTGGTTGAAATCGTTGGCCCAAGAATATCCACGTGTTGTTACACTCGTCGAAGGTGGTAAGACCTATCAGGGACGTTCCATTTTGGGTGTAAAAATCTCACATAACGCAGGAAAACCAGGTATTTTCCTTGAAGCTGGTATTCATGCACGTGAATGGATTGCTCCAGCTACAGCCACCTATATCATCAATCAGTTGCTAACCTCAAATGATGCTTCCATTAAGGACATGGCCCAGAACTACGATTGGTATATTTTCCCACATGCTAATCCTGATGGTTTTGTTTATACACATGAAAAAGATCGCATGTGGCGTAAGACACGTACACCATACGGAAGTTGTTTTGGTGCTGATCCCAATCGCAACTGGGCCTTCCATTGGAATGAAGTTGGTGCAAGTAATAATGCCTGCTCCGATACGTATGCCGGTCCAAAAGCTTTCTCAGAAATTGAAACGAAGTCATTGTCTAATTATATTTCCTCATTGAAGGGCAAGATTCATCTGTATATCTCATTCCATGCTTATTCGCAATACTTGTTGTATCCCTATGGACATACCAGCGCACTGCCACCAAATGTTAAAGATCTCAAGTCAGTATTTACTGTTGCTACCGCTGCTATGAGCAAACGTTATGGCACTAAATACACTGGCGGCAACATTTACGATGCTATCTATCCAGCGGCTGGTGCTAGTGTTGATTGGGCATACGGAGTTGTTGGCACCCAGATGGCATTCTGTTATGAATTGCGTCCAGGTTCAAGCGACTCTAAGGTTGGCTTCCTGCTGCCAGCTAGTCAAATTATTGTGACCTCTCAAGAAACTGTGGACTCCCTTACCGCAATGGTTGGTGAGGTTAAACGCTTGGGTTATTTTAACAAGTAAACTTTTGTATCGAACCTTATGTTATGTAAATAAAGCATTTTAAGAAAAAGTTGAATGTTGTCATATTAAGTGGGAAAATAAACTTTTAATGAATAAAACTAAATATTTAATACTTGCGTGAAGTTAGCGCCGGGCGAAGAACCGAAAATGATATTTTTTGCGGCGAAAATGTTAACTTAACAGAACTTTTACATTAGAATGTTATTTTGTTTGCATAAATGTTAACATAGAAAAGCAATATAAGCACGATGTGACAGCTTGCTATCGAACTTAACCGCGCTCGTTTAACATGTGTCTGTAGCGTAGTGAGTAAGGCACTGGCCTTTGAAACATAGGGTTAGAGGTTCGAAACTCGGCACAACGAACTTTTTTTTTTTTATTTTTTTTTATATTGAATATCAATTATTATTTCATAATTCCTAATGGTAATTTTTTTTTTATTTTTTTATTTTTAGATTTTAATTTCTTAAGTTGAAAGTTTTTTCATTTTAAGAAAATTAATAAGGACGGTTCGAAGATAATAACTTGTACGAAATCGAGTAATATTTAATAAGCTTTAAATTCAATAAAAAACAAGATAAAACCCTCCTTAAGGCTCTGAGCATGAATAAAAATTAAACAAAAGAGTTTTCAATAAATTGCATTCTGAGCTTTTCTGTTATGAAAAGTTTGAAGGTTAAGTATGCGTATTATTCAAGGCCATTACTGCTGTGAGCACAAAATAAAAAAACTAAGCAAAAGATCTATGTATAAATTGTATTCTGTGCTGCTCTGTTATGAAAAGTGTGAAGGATAAGAATCCGTATTTTGGATGGCCAATAAATAGTGCAAAATCCTGTTACTTTTAAAAACCCTTAAATTGCATATAGAGAATACCCTCCTTAATGCTCTGAGCATAAAAATAAAAGAATTAAAAAACTGAATTTTGAATAAACTGCATTCTGAGCTGCTCTGTTAATTTGAATAAATTGCATTCTGTGCTGTTCTGTTATGAAAAGTGTGAAGGATAAGAATGCGTATTTTGGATGGCCAATAACTAGTGCAAAATCCTGTTACTTTTAAAAATCCTTAAATTGCATATAGAGAATACCCTCCTTAATGCTCTGAGCATTAAAATAAAAAAATTAAACAACTGAATTTTGAATAAATTGCATTCTGTGCTGATCTGTTATGAAAAGTG
Organism: Tricholauxania praeusta; assembly: GCA_949775025.1. Classification (NCBI taxonomy): domain Eukaryota; kingdom Metazoa; phylum Arthropoda; class Insecta; order Diptera; family Lauxaniidae; genus Tricholauxania; species Tricholauxania praeusta. The sequence continues at coordinate 98,719,997 of OX459030.1, read as the reverse complement.
TGAAGGATAAGAATAAGTATTTTGGATGGCCAATAAATAGTGCAAAATCCTGTTACTTTTAAAAATCCTTAAATAGTATATAGAGAATACCCTCCTCAATGCTCTGAGCATAAAAATAAAAAAATTAAGCAAAAGGGCTAAGAAAAAATTGCATTCTGTGCTGCTCTGTTATAAAAAGTGTGAAGGATAAGAATGCGTATTTTGGATGGCCAATAACTAGAGCAAAATCCTGTTACTTTCAAAAATCCTTAAATTGCATATAGAGAATACCCTCCTTAATGCTCTGAGCATAAAAATAAAAGAATTAAAAAACTGAATTTTGAATAAACTGCATTCTGTGCTGCTCTGTTAATTTGAATAAATTGCATTCTGTGCTGTTCTGTTATGAAAAGTGTGAAGGATAAGAATGCGTATTTTGGATGGCCAATAACTAGTGCAAAATCCTGTTACTTTTAAAAACCCTTAAATTGCATATAGAGAATACCCTCCTTAATGCTCTGAGCATAAAAATAAAAGAATTAAAAAACTGAATTTTGAATAAATTGCATTCTGTGCTGCTCTGTTAATTTGAATAAATTGCATTCTGTGCTGTTCTGTTATGAAAAGTGTGAAGGATAAGAATGCGTATTTTGGATGGCCAATAACTAGTGCAAAATCCTGTTACTTTTAAAAATCCTTAAATAGTATATAGAGAATACCCTCCTTAATGCTCTGTGCATAAAAATAAAAAAATTGAGCAAAAGGGCTATGAAAAAATTGCATTCTGTGCTGCTCTGTTATGAAAAGTGTGAAGGATAAGAATGCGTATTTTGGATGGCCAATAACTGGTGCAAAATCCTGTTACTTTTAAAAACCCTTAAAAAGCATTTAGAAAATGCCCTCCTTAATGCTCTGAGCATAAAAATAAAAAAATTAAGCAAATGAATTTTAAACAAATTGCATTCTGTGCTCTTCTGTTATGAAAAGTGTGAAGGATAAGAATGCGTATTTTGGATGGCCAATAAATAGTGCAAAATCCTGTTATTTTTAAAAACCCTTAAATAGTATATAGAGAATACCCTCCTCAATGCTCTGAGCACAAAATAAAAAAACTAAGCAAAAGATCTATGTATAAATTGTATTCTGTGCTGCTCTGTTATGAAAAGTGTGAAGGATAAGAATCCGTATTTTGGATGGCCAATAAATAGTGCAAAATTCTGTTACTTTTAAAAACCCTTAAATTGCATATAGAGAATACCCTCCTTAATGCTCTGAGCATAAAAATAAAAGAATTAAAAAACTGAATTTTGAATAAACTGCATTCTGTGCTGCTCTGTTAATTTGAATAAATTGCATTCTGTGCTGTTCTGTTATGAAAAGTGTGAAGGATAAGAATGCGTATTTTGGATGGCCAATAACTAGTGCAAAATCCTGTTACTTTTAAAAACCCTTAAATTGCATATAGAGAATACCCTCCTTAATGCTCTGAGCATAAAAATAAAAAAATTGAGCAAAAGGGCTATGAAAAAATTGCATTCTGTGCTGCTCTGTTATGAAAAGTGTGAAGGATAAGAATGCGTATTTTGGATGGCCAATAACTGGTGCAAAATCCTGTTACTTTTAAAAACCCTTAAATACCATTTAGAAAATGCCCTCCTTAATGCTCTGAGCATAAAAATAAAAAAATTAAGCAAATGAATTTTAAACAAATTGCATTCTGTGCTCTTCTGTTATGAAAAGTGTGAAGGATAAGAATGCGTATTTTGGATGGCCAATAAATAGTGCAAAATCCTGTTACTTTTAAAAACCCTTAAGTTGCATATAGAGGATACCCTCCTTAATTCTCTGAGCATAAAAATAAAAAAATTAAACAACTGAATTTTGAATAAACTGCATTCTGTGCTGCTCTGTTAATTTGAATAAATTGAATTCTGTGCTGTTCTGTTATAAAAAGCGTGAAGGATAAGAATGCGTATTTTGGATGGCCAATAATTAGTGCAAAATCCTGTTACTTTTAAAAATGCTTAAATTGCATATAGAGAATACCCTCCTTAATGCTCTGAGCATAAAAATAAAAAAATTAAGCAAAAGGGCTATGAAAAAATTGCATTCTGTGCTGCTCTGTTATGAAAAGTGTGAAGGATAAGAATGCGTATTTTGGATGGCCAATAACTAGTGCAAAATCCTGTTACTTTTAAAAACCCTTAAGCTGCATATAGAGGATACCCTCCTTAATGCTCTGAGCATAAAAATAAAAAAATTTAGCAACTGAATTTTGAATAAATTGCATTCTGTGCTGCTCTGTTAATTTGAATAAATTGCATTATGTGCTGTTCTGTTATGAAAAGTGTGAAGGATAAGAATGCGTATTTTGGATGGTCAATAACTAGAGCAAAATCCTGTTACTTTCAAAAACCCTTAAATTGCATATAGAGAATACCCTCCTTAATGCTCTGAGCATTAAAATAAAAAAATTAAGCAAAAGAATTTTAAACAAATTGTATTCTGTGCTGTTCTGTTATGAAAAGTGTGAAGGATAAGAATGCGTATTTTGGATGGCCAATAAATAGTGCAAAATCCTGTTACTTTTAAAAACCCTTAAATTGCATATAGAGAATACCCTCCTTAATGCTCTGAGCATAAAAATAAAAAAATTAAACAACTGAATTTTGAATAAACTGCATTCTGTGCTGCTCTGTTAATTTGAATAAATTGAATTCTGTGCTGCTCTGTTATGAAAAGCGTGAAGGATAAGAATGCGTATTTTGGATGGCCAATAACTAGTGCAAAATCCTGTTACTTTCAAAAATCCTTAAGTAGTATATGGAGAATACCCTCCTTAATGCTCTAAGCACTAAAATAAAAAAATTAAGCAAATGAATTTTAAACAAATTGTATTCTGTGCTGTTCTGTTATGAAAAGTGTGAAGGATAAGAATGCGTATTTTGGATGGCCAATAAATAGTGCAAAATCCTGTTACTTTTAAAAATCCTTAAATTGCATATGGAGAATACCCTCCTTAATGCTCTGAGCATTAAAATAAAAAAATTAAACAACTGAATTTTGAATAAATTGCATTCTGTGCTGATCTGTTATGAAAAGTGTGAAGGATAAGAATGCGTATTTTGGATGGCCAATAACTGGTGCAAAATCCTGTTACTTTTAAAAACCCTTAAATTGCATATAGAGGATACCCTCCTTAATGCTCTGAGCATAAAAATAAAAAAATTAAACAACTGAATTTTGAATAAACTGCATTCTGTGCTGCTCTGTTAATTTGAATAAATTGAATTCTGTGCTGTTCTGTTTTGAAAAGTGTGAAGGATAAGAATGCGTATTTTGGAAGGACAATAACTAGTGCAAAATCCTGTTACTTTCAAAGATCCTTAAATTGCATATAGAGAATACCCTTCTTAATGCTCTGAGCATTAAAATAAAAAAATTAAACAACTGAATTTTGAATAAATTGCATTCTGTGCTGCTCTGTTAATTTGAATATATTGCATTCTGTGCTGTTCTGTTATGAAAAAAGTGAAGGAAAAGAATGCGTATTTTGGATGGACAATAACTAGTGCAAAATCCTGTTACTTTTAAAAATCCTTAAATTTCATATAGAGAATACTCTCCTTAATGCTCTGAGCATAAAAATAAAAAAATTAAGCAAAAGGGCTATGAAAAAATTGTATTCTGTGCTGCTCTGTTATGAAAAGTGTGAAGGATAAGAATGCGTATTTTGGATGGCCAATATCTGGTGCAAAATCCTGTTACTTTTAAAAACCCTTAAATTGCATATAGAGAATACCCTCCTTAATGCTCTGAGCATAAAAATAAAAAAATTAAACAACTGAATTTTGAATAAACTGCATTCTGTGCTGCTCTGTAGATTTGAATAAATTGCATTCTGTGCTGATCTGTTATGAAAAATGTGAAGGATAAGAATGTGTATTTTGGATGGCCAATAACTAGTGCAAAATCTTGTTACTTTTAAAAATTCTTAAATTGAATATAGAGAATACCCTCCTTAATGCTCTGAGCATTAAAATTAAACAACTGAATTTTGAATAAATTGCATTCTGTGCTGCTCTGTTAATTTGAAAAATTTGCATTCTGTGCTGTTCTGTTATGAAAAATGTGAAGGATGAGAATACGTATTTTGGATGGCCAATAACTAGTGCAAAATCCTGTTACTTTTAAAAATCCTTAAATTGCATATGGAGAATACCCTCCTTAATGCTCTGAGCATTAAAATAAAAAAATTAAACAACTGAATTTTGAATAAATTGCATTCTGTGCTGATCTGTTATGAAAAGTGTGAAGGATAAGAATGCGTATTTTGGATGGCCAATAACTGGTGCAAAATCCTGTTACTTTTAAAAACCCTTAAATTGCATATAGAGAATACCCTCCTTAATGCTCTGAGCATTAAATTAAAAAAATTAAACAACTGAATTTTGAATAAATTGCATTCTGTGCTGCTCTGTTAATTTGAATAAATTGCATTCTGTGCTGTTCTGTTATGAAAAGTGTGAAGGATAAGAATGCGTATTTTGGATGGCCAATAACTGGAGCAAAATCCTGTTACTTCTAAAAAATCCTTAAATTGCATATAGAGAATACCCTCCTTAATGTTCTGAGCATTAAAATAAAAAAATTAAGCAAATGAATTTTAAACAAATTGCATTCTGTGCTGTTCTGTTATGAAAAGTGTGAAGGATAAGAATGCGTATTTTGGATGGCCAATAACTAGTGCAAAATCCTGTTACTTTCAAAAATCCTTAAATTGCATATAGAGAATACCCTCCTTAATGCTCTGAGCATTAAAATAAAAAAATTTAACAAATGAATTTTAAACAAATTGCATTCTGTGCTGCTCTGTTATGAAAAGTGTGAAGTATAAGAATACGTATTATTCAAAGCCAATAACTCGTACAAAATCGATTTCCAGTAATAATTTTTCGTTTTCAAAGCATTAATAAGAATTTAATTGTTGTGATCTATATTGAAAACAAACGTTACAAATGTAAATTTGTTTATGTATTGTCTATTCGAATCGAGTTAATTCTTAAATGCATATAGTATCAAAAATGATACGTTGTCTTATTTCGTGTGTAAGAGACAAATCGTGTTTCATTTACATAAATTAACGTTCCTTTTCTATTTCTTAACAAACCAACAAAAGCAAAATAACAAAAGATTCGTTATTTTTCATTGGAAGGACTGTTTTTTCGTTACGGTCGGTTTTTGGTGAACAAGTGAAAAGTTAACTTTTTGAAAGTGAAATATGAAGGTATTATTTGTTAAATCACGCTGGAAAAATATTAATATTATAGGTAAGTATATAAATTATCTGTCAACTAATATATTTTGTATGCAATCATAAAATTTTCTAATTAAGGACTGTCCCAAAAAAAAACTTTTTTCTTAAGGTCCTTTACTAAATTTTGATCAGTTGTTTCATTGACAGTACCGAACGATCTTTTCCACTTAAGTCGAAAGATTTGTAAGTTTTTTGCAGTCTTACCACGTACGAACAAGTTTACGCATCCAGTGTAACCGCAGCCTTAGGCTCTGTTCGCATGCTTTTTCTTTCTAACAAAAATTTGATTTGATATCCCTGATATGGGATAAGATAATATAAGATCACATGGAAATTGGGCTTTAATAACTTCAAGTTCACACATAAAGATGGCGTCAACTTTCAACTTAAGACTAGTTCACATTTTTCCTACCAAGGTCTGTACACATCGGTACTAGAGGTATGCGTGAATGCGCTTGCTGTTATGTCAGACTATTGTAGTCCAAGAGCCGGCTGTAGAAAAGTCGAGTGTATAAGATTACAGGATGGGATGCATGCCAAATGATAGAGCTCGACGAGCCTAAATAGAATTTCTAGGGTTGCCTTGCCAAAGCCTGTCCCGATGGCCGAAAATGCCCGAATTTTAGCCAATTTTATTGTTCTAATTAAAACTGTAGTACATAACAGCTCAAAATGAATGCCAAATGATAGAACTCGAAGAGGCCTAATTATAATACCTGGAATTGCATTGTTGAATCCTGTCCCAAACATGGGTTTTCACCGGTTTTTTAGGTCAATTTTCATTAATGAAGATAACAGCTTGAAATTTGTGCCAAATGATAGATATCGAAGAGCCTTAATAGAATATATAGGGTTGCTCTGTAGAATTCTGTCCCAAACATGAGTTGCCACTCATTTAAAAAAAGTTGACCCCAAAAACGGGTGTCAAATAATGTTTAAGACATGATTCGACAAGGCAACCCTATATATTCTATTTAGGCTCTTCGATATCTATCATTTGGCATGAATTTTAAGCTGCTATCTTCATTAATGAAAATTGACCTAAAAAACCGGTGAAAACCCATGTTTGGGACAGGATTTAACAATACAATCCCAGGTACTATATTTAGGCCTCTTCGAGTTCTATCATTTGGCATACATTTCAAGCTGTTATGTACTACAGTTTTAATTAGAACAATAAAATTGGCTAAAATTCGGGCATTTTCGGCCATCGGGACAGGCTTTGGCAATGCAACCCTAGATATTCTATTTAGGCTCATTGAGCTCTATCATTTGGCATTCATCTCATCCTGTAATCTTATACACTCGACTTTTCTACAGCCGGCTCTCAGCATATTGGATTTATTGACAACTCTAAATCAAGTTTGAAATTCTGCAGCACCTTAATAACAATGTCACGAAACAGGACAATACAAAAAAATGATTTAGCTTCGTTTGCTTATGGGTTGTAATTCGCTGTGATTTAAACATACGATTTAGAACAACAACGTCAACAAAAAAAGACACGAAACGCACAAGCAAACAATAACAAAGCGCACATTTATGCCTACTTGGCTGACATTTGAAATTTGGTTTGTTGCGTTGTAAAATTGCGTTGATTATTTGAGTTAGGATTTTGTAACAAATAACAATAAAAATTTTTTTTCTCTTCTTCAAGAGTTGCTTAATCCGATGTTATATTATTTGTATACCTTTAATCTCAAATGTTCTAATTTTTTCGAAAATTGCCAATTTTTCGTGCCAAAATCGCGCCAAAAATCAAAAACTATAATACCGATCTTTCTGCATTAATATGTACACAGCAACATATTAAAATTAAGAAAGATCGGTCGAGTAGTTTTTTTATCATGCCCGCCAACTCGAAAAAACGCGTTTAAAGTTTTTCAAGTACTATAACTTCGACACGATGTTCCTAAAATGCTCGCTATATATTTTATAAGCCAAATTCGAGGTTTATCATTATATAAATAGGCAACCTCTAAACGGTTGCACCACTTTTTCTCAGCCATTGCACAACGTAATCGCTCAATTTTTTTTTTGTTGGAAAGGTTATGAGGAGAAGGGGGGACATGTATACTTTGTTTTTCAATAGTAGGCGGTGCCACGCCCCTAAAAAGGAAAAACGTTTCCTTGGCTAAACTAATTAACCGATTTTGATGAAATTTTGTTTGATGAAATTTTGTTTGTGAAAAAACGCTATCACGGCTGTGCCACTGCACCGATTTTGATGAAATTTGGTATGTAGATAGATTCGATCTTAAGTAAAAATATATTTTTTTGGTGGGCGGTGCCACGCCTCTTACAGGAAAATACGTCGTTACTACTAAGCTAACGGACCGATTTTGATGAAATTTTGTTAGGATATAGACTGAACACTAAAAAAGATTTTTAAAAACTCAAATTTTTTTAGGAGGCGTGGCAGCACCTCTAACAGGAAAAAGAGTTTTCTCTACTAAGCTAATGTGCCCATTTTGATGGAATTTGGTACAGGGATAGTTTGAACCCTGAGGCAAGCTATTTGCTATTTAAAGTGTACGGTACCAACCCCCAGTAGGAAAATATGTTTTCACAGCTAAGCTAATGAACCGATTTTGATGAATTTGGTATGAAGATAGATTGCGCCCTAAGTAAGAGAAAGAGATAGTGGTAGGGATGTAGCAACATGGTACTATGATCTAAATTTTTGGAACGATGACAAAAAATTACTCTTTCCAGTTCAGTTTTTGAATACTATAATGGGAAGTCCATAAATTACGTGAGTCAAAATGGGGGGGGAGAGGGTCCGGAAAAATCTCACCAAGTCTCACAAAGAGGGAGGGGGGTCAATAAAAATCTCACGTAAACTTTTTGATACAGAGACTAAGCATTATTATAGCGGTTACATTTAAAAATTACAAGTCAAGTCTCATGGATGGGAGGGGGGGGTCCCGTCAGAACTCACCAAATCTCATCAAGGGGAGGAGAGGGGGGTCCGAATTTTCAAAAATACACCTCACGTAATTAATGGACAGCCCGTAATCGAATCTTAGAGTTGAGACATGCAACAGCTTCTTACTCTTTGTTTGTGAGAGAGTGAGGATTATCTATACATCCATCCTTTTTTAACTGCCATAACACAACATAATCGCTTAGTTTTTTTTTTTGTTGTACATAATAGTTATGAAGAGGACCAGTGCAGAATTTGAATTTTTTTTAATAGTAGGCGGAGCTACGCCTTCATCAGGAAAATTCGTTTCCACGGTTAAACAAGTGGACTGATGTTGGTGAAATTTGATTTGGAGATAGATTGGAACCTTAAAAAAGGTATCAAAATCTTCAAGTTTATTAAGGAGGCGTGGCATCGCCACTAATGGGAAAAAGCGGCGTAACGGCAGTGCCACTACACCGATTTTGATGAAATTTGGTATGAAGATAGATTGAATCTTGAGTAAAAATATTTGTTTTGAGTGAACTGTACCACGTCCCTAACAGATAAAATTGTTTTACTACTAAGCTAATGGACCGATTTTGATGAGATTCAGAAATAGATTGAACCCTGAGGTAACGCATTTGTCTTAAAATGGAGGGTGCCGCCCTTACAATAGGAAAATACTAACTAATGGACCGATTTTGATGAAATTCAGTATGGAGATAGATTAAAGGTTTTCTTTATGTGGGTGGTGTCACGCTCTTAACAGGAAAATATGTTTCCTTAGCCCTTTAATCGGCAAGACCGTCTATAGAAGGTTTTCGTTAAAATCCAATTATTTTTAAAATCAAATTTTATTTTCCAAAAAAACTGGCAGAATCGTTTTTGTATTGAATGTACGCATCTAACGGTAACGGTTTAAGCGAGGCTACTTGATTTTTTTGACAGTCACATTCATTTATGTGGGGTATTTTATGAAAACGGACTTGTAAATTATTCGTAAATTTGATAAAATTAAAAAGTTAAGGAAAGGACTTTTCAGTAGCTCAATCGAGTTCGGAATTTTTTTGGTAAATTGCTATAATGTATACTTTGATAATTTATTATTAGTTTTATGTGAAAATACAAATTTGTAACAATATTTAGATTTTAGTGAAGACCTTCTGTGGACGGTCTTGCCGGACTAAGGCAAGAAAATTCCCATATCGCAATTGAAAAAAGTAGTACATTTGTACGAGTTTTTCTCTTTTTTGTTCTTTTATTTACGTTCCAGGTAAGGTACGACGAAATTAATTATTTTCCAGGAGTCAAAAAAGTTGAAGAAATTGTATAAAAAAATCGGACACGCACACCTTTTATACAAAATGCAGCGTGCATTTATGTTTTGCGAAAGCCAAAAACTGCTTTAAAAGTATCAAATGAAAATTAATTTATTTTTTATCATTAACTAGCTGTTATCCTGAATGCATTCAGTATTTTATTTGAATAAAAATGTTTGTGCCAAAAACAAAATAATATGTTTTAGTTATTTGTTTCCTTACTCCGGCAAGACCTTCTACAGACGGTCTTCCATCTTTTGCTCCTGGCGGCTAAACAAAACAAAATATCGACAAACGGACCTTGGATTCGAGTTCCTCGCACCAAAGTTACCCTAAAACCAAAATTCTTATAGAAAAAAACCTGCTATTTCTATATTGCCGATTAAAGGGTTAGCTAAACTAATTTAATGATTTTGATGAAATTAAGTATGTATATTGAACTCTAAGAAGATATAGGGATAGGGCAACATTTGAGAATGATTTTTATTTTTAAAAGCGATGACAAAAAAAGCTCTTTCTTATATCAGTTTTTTAATACCAAAAGCATTTTTAATGGTTGAATTTCAACCACTGGGCGAACTCTAGTATTATTAAAAACGTATTCTTCAATATTTTTTAAGCAAGAAACAGTCAAAAAAAACTTTTTTAATTCTTGAAAATTTTAAGGTGTCATGTCCCCTTAAATTTGGTTTCATAAAAATTTGGAGCTGAAGTAAATTTAGTCATTTCCACAGTACACATTGTGTTTGCTTCTCAACAGTCAAAATGCGAACAAAGAGTAAAAGGAAGTATGAAAACGTACAATTTAACTCACACTTGCGCTTGCGCTGTGTTGAACATGTAATAGACAAAATGCGAATTAAGAGTAAAAAGAAGCGTTAAAATGTACGATTTACTGTCACACTTGCGCTTGTACTGCTTTGAACACTTAATTTACGGTTGCAGCAATCACTTCACTTGCTCTTTTTTCTTTTTGTTTTGATTTGATTTATGATTTAAATCATAAAAATTTTGGTGGATTTGAAATGTGGCAAATGACTTAAAGGCCGATTTAAATCCACTTAAGCAGGCCTCTAATACGGTACGACTACATAGTTTTAACAATGCAACAGTACTTTAATGTAATACATTAATATTGATACAATATACTATTACACTATTGTATATGTGAATAAACAAAACACCGAAGCACAAGTTCCCTTCTATTCAGGTACCTACACGCACATACGCCGGAGCTGCAATGTTGTTGTTTTTGTCAAAACACACAAGAAAATAGTTTCCTACGACGTAGTTTAAAATTAAGCTGAAAAATTAATGTTTTCTTTTGTTTTCTTATTTTATTAACTAAACATAATATAATAGGTAATTTAACGGTTGCATTATTTGAGTTTGAAAAGATAGTTCTACCATTTATACAAAAAAAACATGATTTGTTTTTAGTTTTGTGATTTTTATATTAAAAATCAAAATTAATTGTTTTATGGGATTTCTATTTTTTCGATCAAAAGTAATAGTTACATTGGATTTGTATTTGCAAAGTAATCGGATCAAAAAAACTCTCGTTAATTAAGTTTTCTACTTTTTTTTTTTCAATAAAAAGTAATTGTTGTAGTAGATTTCTATTTTTTTCGATCAAAAATAGTCGTACATTTTTAAAATTAGTTGTAGTGGATTTCAATTTTTTTCGATCCAAATAATCGTTACTTTGGATTTCTATTCTTTTCGATCCTTTAATTTAGATTTCTACTCTTTTTGATCAAAATAATCGTAATATTTAATTTTTTTTTTTCGATCAAAAATAATCGCTATTCTGGGTTATTGTGTTTTTAAGGTAAGAAATAATTCTTATTTATCGTTCATGTATACGCTTTCAATACATGCCATAGAGGTTATAAGTCTTGTAAGTTCCAAATTAGACTGACAGTGACGTGCTGGTACCCTTGTCGCTCTATGCAGTTATAGTTCTCAAAATATAACTTAAAGCAAACCATTTTGATTTTCATCCAACCATTGGACCAACACAAAATTTGTTTGTACAACAATGCAAACTACGATACCATGCGCTGTCCAACCAGACTTCGTTGCACAACAGAGTTGTACCTTTACCTTCCTTAAATTTCTAAGCAGAATAAGAACGTGCGATCTATGATCTGTGTCAAATCGCAAAAAAAAACAGAATCTGTCCTATTTCTCAGCGATAAATTTTGTACTCACTACAAACATATCGCTCACATACTTCAAGACTGGCATAACTCAAAAAACATAAAGTGAAATGAAAACGCATTTAAAATTTTCAATAACTTACTTTTTATATGAAAATCATGGTACAATAATCATAATTGTACCATTATGAAAATTATGAAAAGTATGTCTACATATACTCTTCGCACAATGCAAGTTTATGAGATACTTTTCTGATTTTTTCACACAAAATAAAACATAAAATGTCGGATATTTCTACATCAGCAACTCAAAAATCAAGTTTTTTGAGTTATACCAGTCTTTAAGTAAGTGAGCGATATGTATAATAAAAGTCAAGACGATATTGCTCGTCCCAATTCTGTTTAGACATTGAAACGGGGTACACACTAACGATCATGTTCGCCAAAAAAAAAATATGCCCGCTGACTGAAACACATTTTTGTGGTTGACTGACGAAAACGAACGGTCACACACGCAAACAAGAAAAATTTCAGCAAAACTGACGAACTTGATCGCTAGTGTGTACCCACCTTAAACGATATGATGCGGTGGTAGTATGAAAAATCAGATATGGAGAGCGGCGTATTCGTCATTCTATAATATAAAACACGTTTTTTTATTTCCGCCACTCCATTTTATAAAACGAAGCGGCAAGGAACGAAGAAATTAAAAAAAACTAAAAATAACTAAAATAATATAATATATTAATAAAATAAATTGATTTAGCCACAAGTCGAGATTTTATTTGTGTGCATTTCATTTGTGAATTAAGCCCAAAATTACGTAAGGATTATAGCCGAAGTACTAAAATTGGTTAGTGGGTGAATATACTTTGTCATAAATAATGTGAGTTCTTTATTTGCTGAAGTGTGTTTTAATAAAAATAACCTGAGTGCATTATAACTGAAATTCGGGTAATGTGATATAGTATAATTTGCTCCACCCAGTAAGGACATTACCTGTTCTTTTTGCAACAAATTCTTCCAGAGAGGTACAAAGAATCAGACCTGAATTCAATGCCTGCAATGCGATTTGATATGGGCTCACAATGATTGACTTCCAATTTTTGTACGTGTGTCATCTATCTGACTTTAATATGTTGTTTTTCGCTTATTGATTCATTTTAAATGTAGTTTCCTTTTTAATGGAAATTCTATTGAAAAATGTAATGTTATTGTATTTTTAGTTCCTACTGTTTTATACTTGTTATACTTTTCATGATGGTATATCACATTATCCGAACACTATATATCATATAACCCGCCAATTTCATTAAGAGTTGTCACTTGGCTTTTTTCCATTTTGTTGAAATAATTTCAGATTGGCTTACGCTACAGAGCTCCGAAGTCGTAATATACTGCACAATGCATCAGCAAACCATAGTACATAAAGAAGTAGAAGCTATGCTAGGTATATCCGAAGTTACTATACATGTGTTAAATTTCAACAGTCTGAAAATTTGTTTGCTTTTAAGGACTTACAGCGCCATAAGCAAATTTTTATTGATACAGTGATATATTTGATTTTGCTTTGAATGTATTTACTGGTTCAACAAGACGAAAATTGAGGAAAAATTGTGAATTCTTTTATTTTCTTCCCATTCCTTTTTTTGACTGTTATTTAAATTACCAATGGGTTTGATCCCATTCGTGCAAGATTTTGCTCTCACGAGATATAGACGAAATGTCTAAAGTATTCTTTGCCATGTAATTCCTATGAAAGCTAAAAAGTTTAATGAGCCCCCAGTTAATACAAGGTGGGTCAAAAGTAATGTCATAATATGAATGTGCCATAATGTTTGCAAATGGCGCCAAATATTATTGTGCTTTGACATACATATATGTATGTTTTAGACAGATAGAGAATTAGTTGACAACAGGCGATATAGCGATCCATTCGAGTGGGCCCACAAACATTGACGAGATAACGATGCACACAATTTGGCATCAGTAGACGTTAATTGCGTAGAATTTGGTGAAAGACCTGTAGATTATCCCACATAAAGTGCAAATCGTTCCCTAATTGGTGCCTGCTGACCCTCAAGTGAGATTAACTTACTCACATGCTCTGTTAAACCTGATGCAAGAAGAGGATGAGTTCTTATTTAAAATCGTAATGAGCGAGACAGCCCACTTCCACTTAAGTAGTTATGTGAATAAGCAAAATTTGCGTTTCTCGGCAAGGAGAATCCACATGAAATGCACGAAATGCCATTGAAAAAGTGATTTCTTGAGGACGCCGACGGCACAACCATAACCGTAACTGGTGAGCGATAAGGGCAAATGTTAAACGAGTTTTTCGCCACAAGTTGCAGAATTGGGTCTCGAGCATTATAGGTTTAACCTGGACGGAGCAACTGCTCACAGACCTCTGGCAAAGATGGAGATTTTTGAAACACCAATTTCTCCCTTTATGCGATTTCAACTGTCCGCTAAGATTACCAGATCTGGCGGCGTCAGACTCCTTCCATTAGAGTTTTTTGAAATATCGCGTTTACTATTACAAGCCACAAACTTTGTTGGCTATGACCAAGCAAGTCTTGAAAGCCAACATTGAAGAAAAAATCACCAATTTGAAGCTATATGTTTTCCGAGCAACAATTTACAATATCGTAAAACGAGCACAAATGTGCATCAACAAGAGGTGGTCGAACTCAAAAGGTTAAGTTAATAGATATAATTTTTTCATGTTAATGTCATCAATTTTACATCTTCAAATATACTTTTTTACACTTTTTTCATTTCTAAAAAATTGCAACCAATTCACATTATGAAATTACTTCTGTCCCATCTTGTATTAAACCTGTTTGAAAAAAAAAAAAAATAAATTAAAAATTTAGCCACCCAAATGTATAAACATGTGCTGAACTCGAAAGGTTAAGAAAAATTGTGAAACATCTTTCTTAATTTATGAAGAACTCTTAACGTTTGCATTGAATAATTTCACTTTACAAAAAACACATCAAACGATGTTGTACGCACTTATTATCGTTTATGTACTTAGTAAGATGCAATGCTTGCAATGCGATTTAATTTGGGCTCACAATGATTGTCTTCCAATTTTTGTACGTGAGTCATTTATCTGACTTTAATATGTTCACCTTTTCGCTTATAGGCTATTGACTATGTATTTTGATAAGGAACTAATTCGTTAAAGGTATTTTATTGTCTTATATGTTCAATTAAACTCTAAAAACGATGTAGCCAAAAATGCGATTAGATTAAGGCTTGGACTACTGAGAACGGTGCAAATTTGCCCATTTTTTATATTTTTAATCCTAACTCAAAAACTGTATATTTTTAGCATATACACATCAGGAGACATATTTTTTCATCAAAATAAGTTTAAAAAACTATTAAAAAAAAAACCGAAAAATTTCAATATTTTGAATTTTTGGATACCATTTTTTTTAGAGAAGATTTAGAGATTTTTTCGATTCACATAAAAGAAAGGTGATGTAGCTTCCGTTAAAATGCTGCCCCATAAAAGTATTTTTAACGATGATTTACTGAGATACAGTCGTTCAAAGTTGCTTACTTCTGTATAATTTCACCAATTTTTACCTATAGACCGCGTTAGTTTTAATTTTTTAGCGCTTGGCCTATTCAAAATATTTGACATCTTCAAAAATAAAAATTGCCAAATTGTTACCCTGGGAAGTGGCCATTGATTCGTATACGTATCACCATAATTGAGTGCTATATATAGCTCACCTAAACAATCTGGATATATAATTTTTATTGTGGGGAGTAACATTAGTCCTTTTGAATCTATTCTGTGTAGGTTTTGTCCACATTTGATCAATTTAAATATTTTTGATTAATTTTCAAAAAAATATCCAAAACAATTGTTTTTTAAACTTTCACTTAATCCTAAAAAGAACAGCCAATTGATTAAATTATAATGAAAAAATGTCCAAACATGAGCAAGTTTCGTGATTCGTAAGCGAATCACAGGTTCGATATGGGTTAACACTAAGAGCGTGAGTTTGTGCTATACACTAAAAAAAATTATGTTCTAAAAGCGAAATGGGAACTGAAGTGAGATTGCTTTAAGTCGCTTTAATAAAAAATTATATTCCTTTGTAAAATTATTAATACGGTTTAATATATATGCACTTTTAAATGAACTCTCAAAAATACATTTAAAAAGTGTGTATTATTAACTGCAAAACACGCTATAAGCCATAAAATATAATGCGTTCAATGTGTCGGTTTAGGAAATATTTTGTTAATTTTTTGCAAAAGGGGAAACTTTGCTGTTAAAAAATTCTGTATACAGCCTGATGTTCGAAATATTCCGCTTTAAAATTATAGTTTTTTGAGAAATTAACATTTGAATTAATGTTATAACTTATACTTTGGACTTATAACTACTTAGTCCAAATTCAACCATTGAACTTATAGATTTTGGAAAGCCAAATAAAAAATTTATGTCGCCAATAATGCTCATAATACTTTAAAAAAATGTTTACATTTTTGTAGAAAAATTCAAATTTTGTACACTAAATTAGAAATATCGTGAAAACTTAATCAGAAAATTATTTCTGTTAAATTTTTTTATGTCTATTCAGTAGATTTTAATTATGTTTAAGAGATTAAAATAATTCTTTGAAATTTTAATAATGACTTCATGTATGTATATTGTGTAAAAAACCAACGACGTCTCATTTTTTTTACAGTGTACATGAAACACACGATCGAGAACTCTATAACGTGTTGGCAAATCTTGGCGTCTTATGACGTCAGTATTGAAGATTCAAGGTTGCCAACCTTATGCTCTATGAAATCAAATCTTATTTATCTGTTTTTATGTTAACTTTTGTGTCACCAAGGACTGGAATTCGCTATATATGCAATCATTATTAAATAGACATTGTAATTGAGCTATAAGTAAAATGTTTTACGAGCCGCTTTCAACTAAGAATGATAAAACATTCTTGACTTTGAACAAATCTTTAAAAAAAAAATATTATTATGTCGAATTTTGAGTTAGGGCAACTCTACTCTGAGTATTTTGAGAGAGACTGTGTACAAAAAATTGAAAATTTGAAATCTGTCATGAAGTGTACAGTGGGCAGTTGCTAACAAGGCAGCCGAAAAAAAGTAAGATAGTTGGGAATAAATTTGAATTTTTTTTGTGGCCAAGACGAAATGTATATAAGTATATTTGTATTTTATTGGTTCTGAAAAAGTAATACATTAGTATGGCTTAGTGTAACACAATTTTTAAAACCATTAATAAAAATACCTTGCACATAAGTGAAAAATATATTGCGAACCATTTACTTGAACCCAAAAGTGTTCAAGTCAACAAAACGGCTTAAAAATATATTTTTTAGAATGTTTTTTTGAATAAAACTAAACAGTGAAATCAAAGAAAATAATCCAATCAAAAAGGAAACTTAATAATATTACAACATAGTAAAGAAACTTTCTTATTAAATGTAATATATGGGGTGGAATTGTAGCCAAAGGAAAGTACCTTACGTGAAGTAAATTACGTGAGTCAAAATAGGGGGGGGGGGCAGGATTTGGAAAAATCTCACCAAGTCTCACCAAGGGGGAAGCGGGGTCAATAAAAAACTCACGACAACTTTTTAATGCAGAGACTATACATTATTATAGCATATTACATTTTAAAATTATAAGGCAAGTCAGAGCTCACCAAGTGGAAGGGGAGATCCGAGTTTTCAAAAAAACATCTCACATACTATCAAATAATCTGTGGCAACAAGCAATAACACCTTAAGTCGATCTACGATGACAGTCCGAAACAGTATAAGTCACATGCTTATACACAGAACTTATCTTGATTTGCCTTGTGGTCATATAGACTTAAGCTGTAATTGCTTGTGACAACAGTAATGTACATAAGTGAATGAATTTGTTCCACTGTTGCGCTCTCCTAATATTTTTTTGATCTCTGCTGCTCACAATCTTAAGCCAATAGGAACATGTTTAAAATGACGTCAGTGTTGCGCATGCGCAGAACAAATTAAATTTCATGCGCCGAATGGCGAACCGATTGTCTTACGAAGCTCACGACTGTGAAAAAAGCAACAAAATAAATAAATGGTCCAAGCAAGCTGCCAGTTCAACGAAATTTCCGATCTAAAAAAACAACATAAGTAGAGTTACCAGAGCTCTGGCGATTATAAATTATTAGTAGGGTAACCAGATATGCATGAAAAGACACTATATTATATAAGAAATAATTTTTGATTATGAAAAAGTTTTAATCCGTTTTTAAACGTAATTTAGTAAATATATTGTTTCAGTATTTTGCTAACTAAAGCCAGCATTTCTTTAAATTTGCGATCCTATATGCTTATATTGTAGAAACGCGTCTGAAGAAAATTCTCCAAAAATTTCAACTTTCCAGATCTTACCCACGAACAGCGTTATCAGCTTGTTTCCTATTACAATTCATATGGAAAAACCGAAAGATTTTTTTTAAGCGTTTAGTTGATTCCATATGAATTGTAATAGGAACCAAACTGATTGCGCCGTTCGTAGATTTGATCTAGGAAGCTGGAATTTTCTTCAAACCCGATTCTATAATATAAGCATATAAGTGGGTGGCATCTCCCATATAACTGAAGTACCTAAAACGTTGTATCTTGGAACCTAAGGCAGAATTTTTCAACGTTTTATTAAGTCAGTTTTTTTGGGAAATACCTCGAGCTAAATAAAGAAAATAAAATGCATCCACAAGATTTTCAAAAATTAACACCCTAATATACATTTGCACATGCAAATTTGTGTGTTCACGACATAAAAAGTAAATTTGCAGTCTTAGAGTAAATTCCGCGTCTCAGTTTAATACATTTAAAAAAAACCCAAATTCCATCACTGTTTCATACATCCTCTGAGCAACGAGCTCTGAATCAGAGGCTTGTTCAAAAAACAGCAAAAGTACATTACTTTTTGCTGTGTAATTAAAAAAGTTATAGCTTCTAAAAAAGCATTGTCAATAGCTTTTTCATACTTTGATTGAAAATTATACCCAAAATGACTACTTTTATACTAGCATTACCCTGTGCGCTTTACCTTAAAATGAAAATATCGCACCCAAAATAAAATATGTATAACCTAAGCTGTGCCTATAAAAGCCTTAATAAAGGTTTTGTAGCCTAAGCTATGCTTCTTAACTTAAGAGCTACGTGGCGTTAATTCGGTGTTAATCGACTGACCTGTCTTCGTGAAAATAATATTTAAAAATATTTTTTTGTAAGAAGGCCACCCTAAGATTGCACCTTAAATAAAATGTTTACAATCTTATCCATGCCTATTAATATAAAAGCCATCTGGTGTAAATTCCATGAGAATTAATTGAGCTCTATTTGAGAAAATGATAATAAAAACATATTTTTAATTGAGGACCACCCTAAATTAAAGTTGTGTTGCCTAAGCAATGCTTCTTAACATAAGAGCTACGGGGTGTAAATTCGGTGTGAATTGATTAACCTGTACTTCGTGAAAATGATACTTAAAAATATTTTTGTTAGAGGGCCACCCTAAGTATGCACAATAAACTAAATTTTTATGATCTTATCTGTGCCTCTTTACATAAAAGCCATCTGGTGTAATTTCCATGAGAATCGATTAAGCGGTCATTGAGAAAATGCTATTTCTAAAATATTTTTGTATGAGAGCCACCCTAAATATGCACCTTTAACAAAAGTTTTATAGCCTATGACACCCGCCTTATCAATACTAACGTACTATAAACATTTCATCAAAATCAGATGGATAGTATCCGCGTCCATAAAAGGAAGACAGGCACAAAATTAATTTAATATAATATATAAGAAAGAATAAATAAAAATAGTTTGCATAAATCAAGTGCTGAAAAATCTACAACTCTGAAAAACTGTACTTATATTTTTTTGTCTCTCTTCTGCTCATTTTATAATTCTCGCGAAGCAATTGTCTTACGAAACTCAAAGCTGCGAAAAAAGCAACAAAATAAAGTAACAGTAAAAAACAAAAGAGCGTTGCAACGAAGCTCTCAGTTTCGTTAACACTAACAAAAAAATGACCGTGTGCAGCGACAGAGCGTGATTTTGTGCTATACACTAAAAAAAAAAAATACGTTCTAAAAGCGAAATGGGAACTGAAGTGGGAATGCTTTAATTCGCTTTAATAAAAAATTATATTCTGTTGTAAAATTGTTAATCCGGTTAATGCATATATGCACTTTTAAATGAACTCTTAAAAATACATTCAAAGAGTGTATTTTATCAACTATAAACCATAAAATATAATGCGTTCAATGTGTCGGTTTAGGAAATATTTTGTTAATTTTTGCAAAAGAGGAAACTTTACTGTTAAAAAATTCTGTATACAGCCTGATGTTCGAAATATTCCGCTTTAAAATTATAGTTTTTTGAGAAATGAACATTTGAATTAATGTTATAACTTATACTTTGGACTTATAACTACTTAGTCCAAATTCAACCATTGGACTTATAGATTTTGGAAAGCCAAATAAAAAATTTATGTCGCCAATAATGCTCTTAATATTTTAAAAAAATATTTACATTTTTGTAGGAAAATTCAAATTTTGTACACTAAATTAGAAATGTCGTGGAAACTTAATCAGAAAATTATTTCTGTTAAATTTTTTTATGTCTATTCATTAGATTTTAATTATGTTTAAGAGATTAAAATAATTCTTTGAAATTTTAATAATGACTTCATGTATGTATATTGTGTAAAAAACCAACGACGTCTCATTTTTTTTACAGTGTACATGAAATACACGATCGAGAACTCTATAACGTGTTGGCAAATCTTGGCGTCTTATGACGTCAGTATTGAAGATTCAAGGTTGCCAACCTTATGCTCTATGAAATCAAATCTTATTTATCTGTTTTTATGTTAACTTTTGTGTCACCAAGGACTGGAATTCGCTATATATGCAATCATTATTAAGTAGACATTGTAATTGAGCTATAAGTAAAATGTTTTACGAGCCGCTTTCAACTAAGAATGATAAAACATTCTTGACTTTGAACAAATCTTTAAAAAAAAATATTATTATTATGTCGAATTTTGAGTTAGGGGTACTCTACTCTGAGTATTTTGAGAGAGACTGTGAACAAAAAATTGAAAATTTGAAATCTGTCATGAAGTGTACAGTGGGCAGTTGCTAACAAGGCAGCCGAAAAAAAGTAAGATAGTTGGGAATAAATTTGAATTTATTTTGTGGCTAAGACGAAATCTCACCAGTCTCACCAAGGGGGAAGCGGGGTCAATAAAAAACTCATGACAACTTTTTAATGCAGAGACTACATTATTATAGCATATTACATTTTAAAATTATGAGGCAAGTCTGAGCTCACCAAGTGGAAGAGGAGATCCGAGTTTTCAAAAAAACACCTCACGTACTATCAAATAATCTGTGGCAACAAGCAATAACACCTTAAGTCGATCTACGATGACAGTCCGAAACAGTATAAGTCACATGCTTATACACAGAACTTATCTTGATTTGCCTTGTGGTCATATATAGACTTAAGCTGTAATTGCTTGTGACCACAGTTAAGTGAATCAATTTGTTCCACTCCTCATATTTTTTCGATATCTGCTGCTCACAATTTTACGCCGATAGGAACATGTTTAAAATGACGTCAGTGTTGAGCATGCGCTGAACAAATAAAATTTCATGGGCCGAATGGCGAACCGATTGTCTTACGAAGCTCACAACTGTGAAAAAGCAACAAAATAAAATAACTGAAAATAAATAAACGGTCCAAACAATACGATAAACAAAACCTTAAAATAATGAAAAATATCAATAGAAAGGTATTTAAACATGATATACCATCAAATTACGTTATTCCAAAAATCTTCTGTTTTTTAATAAATACTCCTTGGCATATTTTAATATATTGTTTTTATTTTTAAGGCTTGCAAGTGGTTTTATTCATACAATTCTCCCATAATATTCAGGCAAACATATTTTCCAGTGCGATTTCTTAGAGAAATTTTAAGTTCTTGCGCTGTTTTGAAAATATCTTCTTTGATTTCTTTCAATATCGAACGCTCTTTTTGCTCATTTAATATCTTGCCTTGACCTTCTCTTGGCCGACCTAAACTCATCGCGGAACCTCTTGATTATGTCGTGGACAATATATCTACTTTTTCCAATCAATTCGGCAATTTTTCTTGCAGTTTTACCTTTAGAAGGTCACTTAACTACTAATTGCCTATTTTCTACAGTAGATTGCTTTCCATTTGGAGCCATTTTAAATATATTTTAAGTTATTGTTGACACTGTTTGCCGCTAAATGCAATTTACGACTGAATACGATAAAAAAATGTCATTCTTAAATGCTTTTCTGCAAAATAACGGTATATTTAGCATTGTCATTTTGCCTTGTCCGATTATTCGTTGCGCGCAAGATATTGAACTGGTTTCGTTTTTTTGTTTAAATTTACAGTTATTATTAAAAAAGTTGTTGTTTTTTTATTGTTCAGAAGGGTAATAATATAAAGTACATATAAATAAAAGCGAAAACAAATAAATACACTGTTACGTGCACATAATTAGGAACTTTTTCATATAAATATCTTACTAATTCAAAAAAATATTTTTACAATCTTATGATAGAGTATTCCTTCATTCTTTTGCCGACAAAATTGTTGGCAATTTTTAAGCTGTTTAAGCACAGGGTGCTTATTTATGATATCAGAAAGAAAACCAAGCGTGCACATAATTAGGAACGACTTATTATTTTGTATTCCTTAGTCTGAAAAATTTTTATTTTGTTTTTGTATTTATCAATATTTGGTTGGAAACCCTTTACTTGAACGAACTGCTGCAAAGCCATTAGATCCTCACACAGTCTTCAAGCAGTCTTAGGAATGGTTATCCACACCTTTCGCTCTTCCACATAGAGTTACATAAAATTTGTAATTTTTAATATACGTTCCAATACGTTCCTTGACTACTGCCAGAGGATCCCAATCAAATTTAGCTCCGGACTACAGGATGGCTAATCCAAAACAGTCACCATGTTGTCCGTGAACCACTTCTTTGTATGACCAGCAGTATGTTTAGGATCATTATTTCGTTGAAAGATCAAACTCACGGCTAAGTTTTCATTGGCATATGGAATCAGATATGTCTGTAATATGCCTGTATACTAGAACCTGTCTATGCGACCCTCAATTTTTGCGATTGAGCCAACACCACACCATGACATGCCGCTCCACACAATAATGCTACTTCCGCCGTACTGTAGTGTTGGGCGTGTGTTCCTAGGGTTAAACTCAGCTCAAACCGGGCACCTAACGTATGATCTGCCACTCGACCATAGTCTATTTATTTTGGTTTCATCAGTAAAAAACACGTTTTTCCAATCCTAGAGGGTCCAACGTCTATATTTTCTAGCAAATTCTATTATTTATTTTTCGATTTCGCTCAGATACTAAAGGATTCTTCCTGTAAACACGTCCTAACAGTTAAGCTTCTCTCAAATGACGTTTAACGGTATCAACGGAAGGTCCAGAGCCTTCCTGCACATTCTTATTCTTCAAACTTTTCATAAAAGTGCAGCACCGAATGCAATTTATTCAAAACTCTAGTGTTATTTTTTTTTTAAGTTTTTGCTCAGAGCTTTAAGGGGGGATTCTCCATACAGGGTTCAAGGGTTTTTTACTGGAATCCATTTTTGTACAAGTTATTGGCTTTGAATAATGCACATTCTTATTCTTCAAACTTTTCATAAAAGTGCAGCACCGAATGCAATTTATTCAAAACTCTAGTGTTATTTTTTTTTAAGTTTTTGCTCAGAGCTTTAAGGGGGGATTCTCCATACAGGGCTCAAGGGTTTCTTACAGGGATCCATTTTTGTACAAGTTATTGGCTTTGAATAATGCACATTCTTATTCTTCAAACTTTTCATAAAAGTGCAGCACCGAATGCAATTTATTCAAAACTCTAGTGTTATTTTTTTTTAAGTTTTTGCTCAGAGCTTTAAGGGGGGATTCTCCATACAGGGTTCAAGGGTTTCTTACTGGAATCCATTTTTGTACAAGTTATTGGCTTTGAATAATGCACATTCTTAGTCTTCAAACTTTTCATAAAAGTGCAGCACCGAGAGCTTTAAGGGGAAATTCTCCATACAGGGTTCAAGGGTTTCTTACTGGAATCCATTTTTGTACTAGTTATTGGCTTTGAATAATGCACATTCTTATTCTTCAAACTTTTCATAAAAGTGCAGCACCGAATGCAATTTATTCAAAACTCTGGTGTTATTTTTTTTTAAGTTTTTGCTCAGAGCTTTAAGGGGGGATTCTCCATACAGGGTTCAAGGGTTTCTTACTGGAATTCATTTTTGTACAAGTTATTGGCTTTGAATAATGCACATTCTTATTCTTCAAACTTTTCATAGAAGTGCAGCACCGAATGCAATTTATTCAAAACTCTAGTGTTATTGTTTTTTAAGTTTTTGCTCAGAGCTTTAAGGGGGGATTTTCCATACAGGGTTAAAGGGTTTCTTACTGGAATCCATTTTTGTACAAGTTATTGGCTTTGAATAATGCACATTCTTATTCTACAAATTTTTCATAAAAGTGCAGCACCGAATGCAATTTATTCAAAACTCTGGTGTTATTTTTTTTTAAGTTTTTGCTCAGAGCTTTAAGTGGGGATTCTCCATACAGGGTTCAAGGGTTTCTTACTGGAATCCATTTTTGTACAAGTTATTGGCTTTGAATAATGCACATTCTTATTCTTCAAACTTTTCATAAAAGTGCAGCACCGAATGCAATTTATTCAAAACTCTAGTGTTATTTTTTTTAAGTTTTTGCTCAAAGCTTTAAGAGGGGATTTTCCATACAGGGTTAAAGGGTTTCTTACTGGAATCCATTTTTGTACAAGTTATTGGCTTTGAATAATGCACATTCTTATTCTTCAAACTTTTCATAAAAGTGCAGCACCGAGAGCTTTAAGGGGAAATTCTCCATACAGGGTTCAAGGGTTTCTTACTGGAATCCATTTTTGTACTAGTTATTGGCTTTGAATAATGCACATTCTTATTCTTCAAACTTTTCATAAAAGTGCAGCACCGAATGCAATTTATTCAAAACTCTGGTGTTATTTTTTTTTAAGTTTTTGCTCAGAGCTTTAAGGGGGGATTCTCCATACAGGGTTCAACGGTTTCTTACTGGAATCCATTTTTGTACAAGTTATTGGCTTTGAATAATGCACATTCTTATTCTTCAAACTTTTCATAAAAGTGCAGCACCGAATGCAATTTATTCAAAACTCTAGTGTTATTTTTTTTTAAGTTTTTGCTCAAAGCTTTAAGGGGGGATTTTCCATACAGGGTTAAAGGGTTTCTTACTGGAATCCATTTTTGTACAAGTTATTGGCTTTGAATAATGCACATTCTTATTCTTCAAACTTTTCATAGAAGTGCAGCACCGAATGCAATTTATTCAAAACTCTAGTGTTATTTTTTTTTAAGTTTTTGCTCAGAGCTTTAAGGGGGGATTTTCCATACAGGGTTAAAGGGTTTCTTACTGGAATCCATTTTTGTACAAGTTATTGGCTTTGAATAATGCACATTCGTATTCTTCAAACTTTTCATAAAAGTGCAGCACCGAATGCAATTTATTCAAAACTCTGGTGTTATTTTTTTTTAAGTTTTTGCTCAGAGCTTTAAGGGGGGATTTTCCGTACAGGGTTAAAGGGTTTCTTACTGGAATCCATTTTTGTACAAGTTATTGGCTTTGAATAATGCACATTCTTATTCTTCAAATTTTTCATAAAAGTGCAGCACCGAATGCAATTTATTCAAAACTCTAGTGTTATTTTTTTTTAAGTTTTTGCTCAGAGCTTTGAGGGGGGATTCTCCATACAGGGTTCAAGAGTTTCTTACTGGAATCCATTTTTGTACAAGTTATTGGCTTTGAATAATGCACATTCGTATTCTTCAAACTTTTCATAAAAGTGCAGCCCCGAATGCAATTTATTCAAAACTCTAGAGTTATTTTTTTTTAAGTTTTTGCTCAGAGCTTTGAGGGGGGATTCTCCATACAGGGTTAAAGGGTTTCTTACTGGAATCCATTTTTGTACAAGTTATTGGCTTTGAATAATGCACATTCTTATTCTTCAAATTTTTCATAAAAGTGCAGCACCGAATGCAATTTATTCAAAACTCTAGTGTTATTTTTTTTTAAGTTTTTGCTCAGAGCTTTAAGGGGGGATTCTCCATACAGGGTTCAAGAGTTTCTTACTGGAATCCATTTTGGTACAAGTTATTGGCTTTGAATAATGCACATTCGTATTCTTCAAACTTTTCATAAAAGTGCAGCACCGAATGCAATTTATTCAAAACTCTAGTGTTATTTTTTTTTTAAGTTTTCGCTCAGAGCTTTAAGGGGGGATTCTCCATACAAGGTTCAAGGGTTTCTTACTGGAATCCATTTTTGTACAATTTATTGGCTTTGAATAATGCACATTCTTACTCTTCAAACTTTTCATAAAAGTGCAGCACCGAATGCAATTTATTCAAACCTCAGGTGTTATTTTTTTTAAGTTTTTGCTCAGAGCTTTAAGGGGGGATTCTCCATACAGGGTTCAAGGGTTTGATAAAGACTCGATTTTGCTATGATCTCTATGAAGAGTCTGCTCCAAAAAAAAAAAATAAATCGAAACCATGGTCGAGCTAAGATGACAATTTCCATTTTTTTTTTTTTCAAGCAGACTCTTCAAACATGGTTTTTCTTGAAAATAAGACTATCTTGAATTAATATTCAAGGAGGAACAATTAAAATTCAAAGGTAGACACAATTAAAATTGCACTTAAGTTAAAAAACATGAAAAGTTACATATAAAGTTAAATAAAAAAATAAGTTCCTTGAATTTTAATTGAACAACATTGAATATTGATTCAAGATAGCCTTAGCTTCAAGAAAAATCATGGTTGAAGAGTGTGCTCAAAAAAAAAATTAATAACGAGGCCAGCTAAAAGGCCTTTTTTGGTGGAGATGGCCATATATCCAACATTACTTTTTTGGTGTTAATTGTATGCCAAAGCCGTAGTTTTGATGTTTTTTTGGAATACCGCTAATTCCTAATTTGAAACTTTGTGACCCTGGATTAAGGGGCTTATAAATGTAATATCTTCCTCAATGAGTTTTAAGTATTATATTAATTTATCTTTAAATCTTCGTAAATGTTTTCATGTAAAATTTTCGAAATGCAGTACGCCAATTTTGTTCACATATTGTTTTGATAATATGCCCTTAAAAAACATTGGTGAAATGCGTGATCTTGGAGTTTATTTTGACTCTCATTTTTGTCTCAATAGTCATATAAACCGTATTTTACCAAAAGCATATTCGCTCTTTGCGTTTGTTAAACGTAATAGTTCTACTTTCAAAGATCCTTTGAAACAACTATATACGATTTTCGTAAGGTCCAATTTAGAGTATGCATCCTTCATTTGGAATCCATATTATTGCTTTTCGATCGTATTGAGGGTATTCAGAAGAAATTCGTAAAATTTGCTTTGCGGTTGATTCCTTTTACTGAGCCCATTCCTTCTTACAAAGCACGCTGCATGCTTATTAATTTGGATTTGCTCGAAAATAGACGACTTGTTCATAGTATGATGCTTATTTAGGATATTATTAATGGGAATATTGTTTGCTTGGATCTCCTTGACTTGATTTTATTTAATATTCCATCGCGAACTTTAAGATCATTAGACTATTTTTATATTAAATGTCATAGGTCTAACTATGCCATTAATGAGCCCATTAATAGAACTCTTATTGCTTTATATAAATTGTAAAAAAATAGTACAATTGATTTCTGTATGCCTAAAAATATATTTAAATCTGTACTTTTAAGTTTATTACACTAAATTTAAATTATTAGACTTAAGTTTATTTAAGATCATTTTAGCCTACAATTTTGTTCTAGTCTGTAAGGAATTTAATTTCATAGACAAATACATTACATTACATAACATCAAAACGACGAAACACGTGTTTCCACAGAAGTTTAGTGTATTCTATCTTTAAGCGAACGTTATCATATGGTAGCAGTGGAATCTACTAAGGCGGAGAGCCCGCTGTAGAAAAGTCGAGTGTATAAGATGACAGGATGAGATGCACAGGAGATATAATGAACTATTTTGATGAAACTAACGAACCAGGGTTTCCTTGCCAAAGCCTGTCCCGATGACCGAAAATGCCCGAATTTTAGTAAATTTTGTTGTTTTGATTGAAACTGTGTAATATTATGCCTCAAAATGTGTGTCAAATTATAGAACTCAAAGAAGCCTAAAAATAATATCCAGGTTGCATTGTTGAATCCTGTCCCCAACATGGGTTGCGACCGGTTTTTTGGGTCAATTTTTAATAATATATATTAATACTTGAAATGTGTTCCAAACGATAGAGCTCGAAGAGCCATAATGGAATATATAGGGTTGACTTATCGAATCCTTTCCCAACTGCTTACCATTTGAGAAAAATTGGCCATAAAAACTGGTGGCAACCCATATTTAAGACCGAATTTGACAAAACAACCTTATATATTCAATTTAGGCTCTTCAACCTCTATCGTTTGGCATATACATACATATATCAAACTACCAGCTGCTACCAACCCATGTTTGGGACAGGATTTAACAATGCAACCTTTGACATTATGTGTGTGCCTCTTCGTGTTATATAATATTATACAGTTTCAATTAAAACAACAAAATTGGCTGAGATTCGGGCATCGGAACAAGCTTTGGCAAGACAACCCTGGTTCGTAAGTTTCACCAAAATGACTCACTTTCTTTCCCGTACATCCCATACCTATACACTCGACTTTTCTACAGCGGGCTCTTGGACTAACTGCGTTAGCTCAAAATTGGATTCGAACCCGAAGCTGTTCGTTCCGTAAATTTAAATAAAAAAAAAAAAAATTCATGTGAATCACAGTAGGATTCGAACCCAGGACTGTTCGTTTCATAGCCAAACACGCTACAACTGCACCACAGTTGCTAGTTGGTTTTTCATGTCAAACGTGCTATATGACAACAGCGAGTAGATTCGTTATTTCATAATAGTTTTTTTTTTCGCCGTAAAAATTTTTTATTCGCCGAAAAAATCAAAATGTTAAATTTTCGCCGCGCTCTGTTAAGAAAATGTAAATAACATTTTCTTCCGGCGCTCAAATTCGGCGCTAACTTCACATCGGTATATTTAATAGCTTCTCTTTGTGTTAGACAAATTTTAAGGATGTCATCATAAATACATGCTTAATTTAATAATACTCGAAAAAATTTTAGTTTTGTTTATCGAGTCTGACTTGATCTAATGGGACTTGTTTTCGACGGTCAGACGCGTGGGAGCTATAAAAACTGTATATATTTCAAACCATCTACTGTGCTTTAATTGAAAAGAACATTGAAAAAATTTAGTCAATTGGATCGAAGTAGCGAAATGGGTGTGTAGTTTTCGTAGCTCTCTCGGTATACTTCCTAACGAATGAAGAAGTTAATAGTTGATTTAATCCCTAAATCAAAAATTTCTAGGCATATTTTGCTAAATACTGATTAGAATATCTTTGCAGCTTTCGTAAACTTTGGAGCGGCTGGTATATATTAGGAACAAAACTCAGTTTTGATAGTTTCAGCAATATAGCTCTAAAAAATGATAAGAAGCCAATGTTCCCAGATTTAATAACGTTAGGTAAGTTTTATTCCCCTGCTGTGAAATTTGCTTAAAACTTGATATTGATCCGTAATTCAAATCAAATTAAACTGTTTTTCTGCACAGACTTGCCTTTATATCAGCTGATCCTTACTTACACAAAACCTACAAATATTCTCTTATAATCCTGATATTTCTGAAATCGTGGAATATTTCGTGCACTAGTTTCTCGATCTTCCTATTGACTTAGCATATTTGTTTAGTTTTTATATTGGTTATTGATTGATTGCTTGCTATTTCATACATAATATGGGATATCCTTAGTCTGTGAAGTAGTTAGGTTTGAATTGAGTTACCGTTTTCTCTCCTCAAAATCTTAGCGGATATACTATGTAGCAGAATATAGGGTTATTTTCTTTGCTGCGTTTTCTAGCTGTATATGTATATTGGAGTTTCCTATTACAGTGCAGTTGTGTTGCTATTTATTTATTTTAAGGGCGTGGACTTAATTTGCTACTGTTAGTTTTAAGTATAATTAATCAGCTGCATTTCCATTGGGTCTATCCCGATATGCGAAAGAATTACCTATAGTCATTGGTGAATACTATATTTTATGTTATAGATCAGAATGCATATATGTATGTATTAAAACAACCATACACATTATTTTCTTCTTACGTATAAAAATGGCCGTTAAGATGATAATCTTAATAACTTCTACAGTACATATATAAATCAATCATATTTATAGCTTACCAAGAACTATAAGCATTCAAGTTAAGACTTTTAAAATAAATCTCAGCCGAGACATTTCAATCAGTCTTATCAATAGAAAACAAATGCATTTCCTCAACTTAATTAGTTCGAAAGATCATGACGTAGGAAAACATGAAAATTTTCATATAAAAACCCGAAATTGCTTCGAATTCAAACAGAAATAAGTATTTCATTAACCATGTCGTTAAAACTTTACCTACTACTGGGACTCTGCCTGTTGAACTCAGCTCTTGGTTTCGATGATGGACGTGCACGTTACGATAACTACCGTGTTTACAAGGTGATTCCTTCAAGCCAAGCAGAACTAACAGTCCTCAAGAACTTGGAACGTAACACAGATTCGGTAATATTTTTGCGTGGCGTTCATTCCGTCGACCAAGATGTTAATGTTATCGTAGCACCACATAAATTGCCTGACTTCTTACAATTGTTGGAGATCAATAAAATTAAAAACGAATTGATCGAACGCAATTTTCAGAGCCAATTGAAGAGCGAGCAAGTAACATATTCGCGCACTGCTAAGGACTATGGCTGGGATAGCTACTACAAATTAGATGATACCTATGATTGGTTGAAATCGTTGGCCAAGCAATACCCAAAAATTGTAACAGTCATTGAAAGTGGCAGTACTTATGAGAATCGTTCCATTTTGGGTTTAAAATTATCACATAAGCCAGGGAATAAGGGCATTTTCATCGAAGCTGGTACTCATGCACGGGAATGGATTTCTCCAGCAACTGCTACATTTATTATTAACCAATTGTTGACTTCAAATGTTAGCTCTATTAAAGACATTGCACAGAATTACGATTGGTATATACTCCCACACACTAATCCTGATGGTTATGTTCATACACACGAAAAGGATCGCGCGTGGCGCAAGACTCGTACTCCTTATGGTAGCTTCTTTGGTGCTGATCCCAACCGCAACTGGGGAATTCATTGGAATGAATATGGTGCTAGTGACAGCATTAGCTCCGAAACGTATGCCGGTCCAAGTGCTTTCTCTGAAATTGAAACAAGGACTTTATCCAATTACATTTCCTCGTTGAAGGAAAAGATTCAGTTATATATCTCGTTGCATTCCTTTTCTCAATTATTATTGTATCCATATGGCTATACTAACCAAGCGCCACCAAATGTTAAGGACTTCGAACAAATATCTAAAGTTACTGTTGCAGCTATTAAAAAACGTTATGGCACTGAATATAAAGCTCATGGTATTACAGGATTGTATCACGTTTCGGGTGGTAGTATTGATTGGGTCTATGACAAGGCTGGAGTTAAGATGGCATTCGTTTACGAATTGCGTCCCGAAAATGGTCCATTTGAAGGTTTCGAATTGGATGCTTCCGAAATTATTCCAACTGGTGAAGAAACTTTGGACTCCATAACCGCAATGATTGCTGAAGTTAAACGTTTGGGTTATTTTAATTAAATTCTTTTTCATCGATTTGAATGTATCATAAATAAAGCAATTATTCCAAACGAAAAACGCGGTTTTTGTACAAAAATTATTATCTAATGAGGCTTTAAAAAATAGGTTTGTTTTGTTATTATTAATGATGCATCGAAATAGTTTGCAGGTATTTATGGTTCAAGTTATGGAAGACATTTTAAGTTAATGGCTTTAGAAATTTAATTTAAATTTTGAGAACAAGACTTAAGGTAATAGTAAAAATAAAATTAAATAAATTTGATCATATTATTTTGTAGAAAGGGTAACTAGCTGTTCCATTTAAGGTCGAATACGCTTTTGATGCGAAACTGGCGATTTTCAAATTTCTGTGAGTCCAGTATATGGCTTTAAATAGTAACAAAAATCAACAATTATTTACGGAAAATCTGATGTCGTGGAGTCTATAATAATGATACTGATTTTTGCTTACTTGGATCTCACTTTTTGGAAACAGTCTAATATGAAATTATGTAAAAAGTTTGTTGCGGATGTAACGTGTGCGATTGCAATGAGTCTTAGATTTGGTCTGGGTTGAAAGTCACGGAAATTTTTTTAATACGTTATCAATATTAATAGACATAACGCAAAAAATGCATTAACCATTGCCGAACTAATGTATAATGCAAAAATACAGCATTGCCAATCGGTGGACCAGTAATAGCACAACTAGCTAAGAAATGGGCCTGAACCCAACCCTTAGTAGAGCCAGGGAAATCTCTGGTCATCATCTTATCAATTTGTGAAATAAATTTTTTTTTCTCCATAAATTGTTCCGAATCAGTTCTCTGGAACCTTCGGCATGCCTCCGGTCATGTATGAAATTTATTTCCAGATATTCCCTATGAACTTGTGCAATAGAATGTTTTTCTGAAGTTTTTGAGAGATAAGAGAACTGAAGGATGTCCCTGGCTATGTCCTAAGATTCTTTTTTTTCCTCATCCTATAGATACTATTTTACTTTGTGATTATTCTTTAATAGCTAGGGAAATGATGGCCAAAATTTTTATATGGCTTTATCATGCGCAGAGGTTGAAAACCATGATTTTCTATGTAAAAAAGGGAGATTTTTTAAGCGTTTGGTTTTTTTTTTTTTTTTTCAATTTTGGCATACTTTTTCCAGCACTTCGGCCGGTATATTACCAATGAGAGCTGTAATGTTGTCTTCCAGGGCTGACATTATGGCTGGCTTGTCCCTGTAAGCAAGAGCCCCACAAAAAAAAGAATCTAGTAGGGTAGAATCGCATGACCTTGGCGGCCAATCGACTGCTCCAAAACGTGAGAATAATTGCTCAGCAAACTGGCCTCTCAATAGGTCCATGGTATCACGTGCAGTGTGGCATGTGGCACCGTCTTGTTGAATCCACATGTCAACTAAGTCCAATTCTTCCATTTTGGGCAAAAATAAAGTCTGTAATCATCGCACGGTACCTTGCTTCATTGACTGTAACGTTGCAATTTTCATTATTTTTGAAAAAGTACGGTCCAATGATACCGCCGGCAAAAATGAGCTTCGTCGCTGAAGAAATTTTCTCTCATTTTCACATTTCTCACAGAGCACGAATGATTTCTCACAGAGCACGAGTGATTTTTATCAAAATTTTATGATATATACAAACTTAAGCGATTTTATCGTCGACCTTCCGAAAGTAAAATAATGTTCCCTTAAATTGCTAAAAAGTTTAATATTAAATAAAAGTGAATATGCATATAACGACGTTAAAAGAGTTTGTATAAAAAACAAGGTGCCCTTTTTTTGTGATCGTTAAAAGAAAATCCTCCAATTAATGGCCTTTTCCGAAATATCCTCCAAATAACGGCATCTCCTTAAATTTTCCAATTCCAACATAACTCCCGGCTTTCACACATGCAACTAACAGCTACCCCGCGTCAAAAGCGGCAACTTAGCAACGCTGGGGTTTTCAGATAGTTAACATTTACCATAAATATCACAAATGCCGATTTAGCCAATGATCCCTTTCACAATATAAAAGAAAGTTCTTATGAATTTTTTCCGAAGAGAACCTTGAGTTTTCGGATTCAGGACCACCAAACCAGCAGCCATTTTTTTTGTTACTCGTCATTTTTTTAGAGTTGTGTCATTCAATCGACACTTTCACAACTCTGAACTGACATGATATTAGTTGACCTACCTGCAGGCCCGGATTTACTATGCGGGCATTTGCCTAGGGCGGCAAATATTGGCGGAAGCTTTGAAAAATTGTTTTATTCGTGGGAATTGAATTTCCCGCCTATTTCGTTGGCACGCGTGCCAACATTATTTTGAAATTTGTTGTATCATATTCAATACTGTACAATTTTATACTTTGTTATTCCAAATTAAAGTTGTCAAGCATTTTCTGTTCTAAAAAAATATTATTTTAAGTTTTAATTTTTTATTTCAATTTTATTCCATCTCTTTAAACTCTTCATACAGAAAGCTTTTGTTATTTTTTATTATTTTATATTCAACACATTCACCCCTATCATGAACAAACATTCCTTCGGAACTTTTCTCCAATCTCCTGTCGTGCGATCGTGGAAGATTTTTGTGGAATTAGGTGATTTTTTTGTAATATAGAAAAGTGCACAATGAAAAAGTTTTGAGGAGAATGGGAGAGGCGCTAATTTTTGCAACTGCCTAGGGGCGGCAAATTTCTAAATCCGGGCCTGCCTACCTGTATAGTTTCGTAAGGCGGCAGCTGATTTTCTATTTGTAATACCTGTCTCTCCACTTTCGTTTCCGCCAAGCGATCCAATCGGCAATGTGAATTCAGATCGAATAAAAAAAGTTTAAGATTTCAATAGCTGTCAATTGGAATTCATTGTATAGGATGGCATACGATGACCTGTATGATTTGAGATTGTTGAAATCGTGAAATGAAAATCGCATCTACTTAAGAATTGTTTGGTAGGGTGTATCGTCCCCATATATCTTCTAAGATTAATCCCTTATTGCAATTGACATCAATGGTACTCCATATCACACGATGTTGGGAAACTTCGTGGCCCTCTGTATAAAATCACTCACGACTGTGGTTTCAACAGGATGAAGCCACAGCGTACAACACAGCAACACAAGGGATATAGTGGCGCTGTTACAAAACAACTTTGATCAGCGCAATATGTATTTTGCACAGTAGCCAGTTCAATTGGCCACCGTGTTCACCGGACTTAACCACTTATGACTGTTTCCTTGACTATATATTTAAAGAAACGAGTGCATGCCAATAAGCCAGCAAACATCCTCCAACTGAAGACAGCTAAAAGGTCATGGAAAATGTGCTGGAAAGAGCATGAACATGCAAGGTAGAAGTGGCTATCATTGCGAGAAGTATTTTTCTCGCTTGGATAAATTAAAGTCCCATTTGGATTTATACTCTAAATAATATATCTAACTATGAAATAAAAAATGTTTTAATGAAGTCTACGCCAATCTGTACTCAATGCTTTTAGCGGTTGCAAGCGTAATGGGGCAGGTATTTTGTGAAGAGGATAAACGTATACTTTTTGTATTAGAGGTCTGCATTAGTGCACTCGAAACAATCACCATATAAACTTCCGAATGCAATGAACTTCGAGTGCTTGAATTTGTATACATTGTACTTGCGATTTATTTGCACAAGGGCTCGATGGAGTGCACTCATGCAGACCTCTACCCCGTATTTATATTCTATATTTCCTTCCAATTGAAGCCGTGTCCACTTTTAAAAAAGAAAGAAGAAAAATAAGGCCAGTTTAATCATTTTCAAGGAAAAGCAAAAAAAAAAACATTAAGTTTTCATTAATTTATATTAAAAAGCGTTATGTGAAGTATCGACACATTCAAAATCTCGACACATCGACACATCGACACATATAAGTATATCGATATTTTTCAATATCTCAAAAGCTTATTGAGTAAAACGAATCGTAAGTACCCGTTAATTTTCGAGTAGAAAAAAACCCTAATTGTGACAAAGTTCTAATTGAGAACTATAGAAAAATAAATGATGAAAACCAAAATTGAGAGCAGTTTTTGTTGCTTTAATTTATTCCGTTGTCTTATCTATTCCATATAAAAGGTGTTTTTTTTTTTTGCTATTTGATTTTTCAATGTAAGGTTTTTGACACTTCACGCGCGATTCATAGCATGTGTTAACGCCGAAAATGCTCAGTAAAGTTTGCCATTTTACCGTAATTAGACTAATTTTTTCAAAAATGATGAAAATCGCAATGTTACCGTCAATAGAGCAATTGCCCAAAATGGAAGAATTGGACTTGGTTGACATGTGGATTCAACAAGACGGTGACACGTGCCACACTGCACGCGATACCATGGATCTATTGAGAAGCGAGTTTATTGAGCAATTAATCTCACGTTTTGAAGCAGTCCATTGGCCGCCAAGATCATTCGATTTGACCCCACTAGACTATTTTTTGTGAGGCTACGTGAAGTCTTTCGTGTACAGGGACAAGCCAGCCACAATTGCAGCCCTGGAAGACAACATTACAGCTGCCATTGGTGAGATACCGGCCGAAGTGCAGGAAAAAGTATGTCGAAATTAGAGCTTACGGATGGACCACCTCAGGCATAGCCGCGTGCAACATTTACAAAAAATTAGATTAAGAACATAAATGTTAGCAATTTGTGTATTGTTTCCAATAAATATTTTATTCACTGTTGTAAATTTTTCGTTTTTTTTTTAATTTTCAAAAAACCAAACGCTTAAGAAATCACCCGTTATATTCTATTACATTGCAATAATTTTTATTTTTGCAGCATTACTTTTCTTCTGCACTTTTTCGTTTTGCTTTTTTTGAAAAAAAAAAAAACCGTACTCTCAGAATAAACCATGAAGGTGAAGTCATAAGAAAATTTACTCTCTCATTGGTGATGCCTCCAAGTCATACTGAAATTTATTATATACTAGCATTACCTTGTGCGCATCGCTTCACCTCAACCGTGGTGTATTTTCGATGTGCAGTCTGCGTGAAAATTCTATTTAAAAAAATATTTTTTATGAGGACCACCCTTAGTATGCACCCAAAATGAAATGTTTACAACCTAAGCAGTGCCTCTTAATATAAAAACCACGTGGTGTAAATACCATGAGAATCGATTAAGCGGTCTTCGAGAAAATGATATTTAAAAATATTTTGTATGAGGGCCACCCTAAATAAAAGTTTTGTAGCCTAAGCTATGCCCATTAATATAAGAGCTACGTGGTGTAAGTTCGGTGTGAATCGACTAACCTGTCTTCGTGAAAATGATATTTGAAAATATTTTTGTGTGAGGGTCACCCTAAGTATGCACCCTAAATAAAATTTTTACGACCTTATCTGTGTCTCTTAATATAAAAGCCACATGGTGTCAATTCCATGAGAATCGATTTAGCGGTCTTCGTGAAAATGATATTTAAAAAAATTTTTTATGAGGGCCACCCTACATATGCACCCTAAATAAAACTTTTTTAAGTTTGTCTGTGCCTTTTAATATAAAAGCCATATGGTGTAAAGTCCAAAAAAATCGATTACGCAGTCTTTGAGAAAATGATATTTAAAAAATATTTTTGTGTGAGGGCCACTCTAAATAAAAGTTTTGTATCCTTAACTATTCCTCTTAACAAAAGAGCTACGTGGTGTAAATTCGGTGTGATTCGACAAAACTGTATTTGTGAATATGATATTTAAAAAATATTTTTGTGTGAGGGCCACCCTAAATAAAAGTTTTGTGACCTAAGCTATGCTTCTTAACATAAGAGATACGTAGTGCAAGTTCGGTGTGAATCGATTTACTTGTCTTCGTGAAAATGATATTTAAAAATATATTTGTATGAGGGCCACCCTACTTATGCACCCTTAATAAAATTTAAACGATCCATTCTGTGCCCCCTAACATAAAAGTCATACTGTGTAAATTTCATGAGAATCGATTTGCCTGTGTTTGAGAAATCACTATTTTTAAAATATTTGTGTATGAGGGCCACCCTAAATAAGCACCCTAAATAAAAGTTTTATAGCCTATGACACCCGCCTAACAATACTAACAAACTGTAAAAATTTCATCAAGATCGGCTAGATAGTTTTCGCGTCCATAAAGGACATACAGACAGACAGACAGACAAAAAATTACTGGTATACTCTAACGCTCTCAAAATGGTTTCAAATTTGCTCTTCCTACAACAAAATCGATTCAGTAGTTTTTGCGTAATGCGCAGATATACATATCTATCTTTTTATATATATAGATTTCGATCCGTCGGGATTAGAGGCACTGAAATAACTTTTATATATAGATCAAGAGTAGGTTTTTCCATTGGGACATATTATGAGGTCATAACAGATCAAATCTGACTTGTCTCAAACAAATTAACTTTATTTGATAATAAACATAAATATTATCAATTTTTCATTCATTCTAAAAAAAATTTTTAATGGATGAAGTAGCCCAAGTATGTAAGAAATATATTCCAGAAATATTCTTTGCCTAAATTCGAAAATTGACGGCGAAATAAATGCTGCTGTTTCAATATTGTTTTTCTTCATAAGGCATTCGAACTATCTTGTTCCTCATGTAAGCATTCAAAAGCAAATTACCACCTCGATTGAATAGTGATGTTCATGCCATAAGAACTAACGAAAATTGTGCCTACTATAGCAAGACGGAGCGATATTGTTACCGATTGGAATTCATATCGGTTTCACCATATAATGCTTAACCCTTCGGAGTGTGACAGGTCATTTTCCCATTTAATTTTCAACTCAAATTTTTTTACGGTTGCACATGCTCTACGATTTCGAAACTTCACGAGAACTCCTGAAATTATATAAGTAAGTACTTACTTACTTACTTAGATGGCCATAACAACCCGTTGTCAGGTTACGGCCGACCTCATTAGCTCTCGCCAGGCGCCTCTGTTTTGCGCGCGCCTTCTCCAATCGTTAATGCCAAGCGAGGTTAGGGCTTCCTCAGCTTGGTCTATCCACCGAAGGCATGGTCTCCCTCTTCGTCGTTGACCGGGGACCTTCCCTTCGAATACCTTTTTCGCTGGAGCTTCTTTATCCATACGATGGACATGACCCAGCCAGCGTAGTCGCTGTATTGTTATACGCTTAACTATGTCAATGTCGGCGTAGAGCTCATACAGCTCGTGGTTCATTCGAATGCGATAGTCGTCGCCAATTCGAACAGGACCAAAGATTTTGCGGAGAACTTTCCTCTCGAATACCCCAAGAGCGGCTGCGTCTGTTGTCGAAACCACCCATAAAGCGTCATAAAGAAGCACAGGTGGAATGAGCGTCTTGAAGAGTGTTAGCTTTGTCGATCGAGAGAGAGCTCTGCAACGTAATTGCTTACTGAGACCGTAGTAGCACCTATTAGCAATTGTTATTCTCCGCTTAATCTTCAGACTGACATCATTGTTACTGGTTAAGGCAGTGCCAAGGTAGATGAATTCCTTGACAACTTCTAATTTACAGTTGCCCGCTGTAACATGAGAGTCTAGATCCCGTGCTCTCTTGTTGTTGTTAGTAGACATCATGTATTTCGTCTTGCCCTCGTTTACCGTCAAACCCACTTTGGCTGATTCCTTTTCAATAGCAGTGAAAGCAGCAGTAACATCTCTCTTACTCCGACCGATAATATCAATATCATCAGCGTACGCAAGGAGCTGAACACCTTTGAAGAAAATGGTGCCATTATGATGCATACCGGCTTTTCGTACGATCCCCTCCATAATGAAATTGAAGAGATCGCACGAGAGCGGGTCGCCTTGTCTGAAACCTCGCTCGGTATTAAAAGTTCCGGAGAGGTCATTCCCTACCTTGACGGAGCTACATGTATTGCTCAACGTCATCCTGCAGAGCCTTATCAACTTTGCAGGTATACCGAACTCAGACATTGTTGCGTATAGGCGATCCCGCACTGGGCTATCGAACGCAGCTTTATAATCGACGAAGAGATGGTGAGTGTCGATTTGATATTCATAAGTTTTCTCCAGGATTTGGCGTAGTGTAAAAATCTGGTCTATGGTGGACTTACCAGGTCTAAAGCCACACTGATAGGATCCGATCAGTGTTTCTGTATACGGCTTCAATCTTTCACACAATACGCTCGAGAGGATCTTATATGCGATGGAAATAAGACTGATACCCCTGTAGTTGGCGCAGATTGTCGGGTCTCCTTTCTTTATTACAGGACAAAGCACGCTGAGATTCCAATCGTCGGGCATGCTTTCCGCTAGCCATATTTTGCTGATGAGTTGATGCATGCACCTTATCAATTCATCGCCACCAGCTTTAAACAACTCAGCTGGCAGGCCGTCAGCACCCGCTGCTTTGTTGTTTTTGAGTCGCTGAATAGCAACTCGAACCTCTTCATGGCTAGGTGATGGTACTTCCACTGCGTTATCATCGATTGGTGGTATCGTACTGCATTCTCTCTGGGCGGAATTGGTGGGATCATCGCCCGTAAGCAAGTTGGAGAAATGCTGCCTCCATAACCTCAGTACACTCTGTGTATCTGTAACCAGATTTCCATTTTCGTCTCTACAAGTGGATGCTCCGGGCTTGAAACCTTGAGTTAGACGCTTAACTTGTTGATAGAATTTTCGTGCATCCTTCTTGCCCTGGTACACCTCAAGTTCCTCACGCTCACGCTTTTCCTGCTCCCTTTTTTTACGTCTGAAAATGCGCTTCTCTTCCTTCCTCTTTTCGCGGTAGTTTTCTCGCACGGCTCGCGTTGCGGCTGACTGCAGCGTCTTCTTGTATGCGGCGTTTTTTTCAGCAGTCGCATCGCGACACTCCTGGTCATACCATTGGTTTCGAGGTTGTGGACGTCGAAAACCAATGACTTCCTCGGCAGCAGCACGCATGGAGTGGGAGAAGTGTGTCCAAAGTCCACCGGCGTCATCGGTTCCAGAGGTTGGTTGGTTGAGTAAGTATTATATTTTAATATGAGTAGTTGGAGAGATGTCATTATTTTGTACAGTTCGAGACAAAAAATGTTCATACAATTTGTGTAGGGGTACCATGGTACTCTGTCACCTTGGGAAATGTGTTTTTTTAGTCACGCACAAAAGGGTCAAAAAGATTGCGTATTTAGTGAAGCGCGGTAGTTTTTAGTAAGTTCTTTGCAATTCAAAAAATTTTACAAGTTTTTTCGTTAACGCAAAGCTCTTTAGATAAATTATTATAAATGGATAATAAATCAATTTTAAAACTCATAAAAAAAATCGAAATATTTAGTTCGATTGAACGACTATTTATAAATCGGGAATTGGCCCATTTACCCTTGTTTTTATTAAAAAAATAAAGTTTTCTATTAATTAACATGTACACACTTTTACTTAATAGACTGTATTCTGTAGAGTTTATGAAAAACTCTGTAAATGCATTACACAAAGTGTAAAAATGTGGTTTTCTTTTACAATATAAATGGCTTAAATGATAAACTTTAACAATTATATTACTGAAGATCAATCACATACTTGTTCATAGTGTAAATATAAATGCATTGAAGTAAAATTTATGGCAAGGCTCATAGAATGACACTCAGACAAGGCACTTTAATCAGGCTTTTTAATTGAAAACAAAAGCACCACGTCAATTTAATTATGTCACCACGATACGATAAATGGAAAACCGTTTTTGTATAAAAACCTCGAAGCGCTTCAATTACAAGCAGAATTAAAAGTTTACTCAACCATGTCGTCTAGACTTCTGCTAATATTGGGTCTCTGCCTTTTGGGTTCTGCCTTGAGCTTAGATGATGGACGTGCACGTTATGATAACTATCGAGTTTACAAGGTAATTGCTTCCAGTGTTGCTGAATTAGCTGTGCTTAAGGACTTGGATGGCGCAACGGACTCAATGATGTTCCTAGATGGTATACATTTGGTTGGTCAAGATGTTAAGGTTGTTGTAGCACCACATAAAATACCAGACTTCTTGCAACTAATGGGAACAAATGAAATCGAATACGAATTGATTGAACGCAATTTACAGAGCAAATTGGATAGTGATGAAATCAAAGTGGCTTCCTCACGCGCTGTTGGTGATTATGGCTGGCAGGCCTATTATCAGTTGGATGATACCTATGCATGGTTACAGTCCTTGGCCCAAAAATATCCGGGCGTTGTAACACTCATCGAAGGTGGCAAAACTTATGAGGGACGTTCCATTTTGGGTGTAAAGATCTCCAAAAATTCAGGAAAACCAGGTATTTTCCTTGAAGCTGGTATTCATGCACGTGAATGGATTGCACCAGCTACAGCCACTTATATCATCAATCAGTTGCTAACCTCCAATGTTGAGTCCATTAAGAATATTGCAGAGAACTACGATTGGTATATTTTCCCACACGCCAACCCTGATGGTTATGTTTACACACACGCAAAGGATCGCATGTGGCGCAAGACTCGTGCGCCATATGGTAGCTGCTTTGGTGCTGATGCCAATCGTAACTGGGCATTCCATTGGAATGAAGTTGGTGCTAGTAACAACGCCTGCTCCGACACGTATGCCGGTCCAAGTGCGTTCTCTGAAATTGAAACGAAGACTTTGTCCAATTACATTGCCTCGTTGAAGGGAAAGATTCATCTATATATCTCGTTCCATGCTTATTCGCAATACTTGCTATATCCTTATGGACATACCAATGAGTTGCCATCAAATATTGATGATTTTAGACAAGTGTTCAATGTTGCTACCGCTGCAATTAACAAACGTTATGGCACTAAATACACAGGTGGCAATATCTACGATGCTATTTATCCCGCGGCTGGTGCTAGTGTTGACTGGGCATATGGAATTGTTGGCACCAAAATGTCATTCTGCTATGAATTGCGTCCGTCATCGAACAGCTGGCTCACAGGTTTCCAGTTGCCAGCTTCCCAAATCATTGCTACTGGAGAGGAAACCATTGATTCCATTGGTGCTATGATCGGTGAAGTTAAACGCTTGGGTTATTTTAATTAAGAAAATTTATGTGTTTGCATATCGAGTAAAGTATTATGTATGTATATGCATATAAGAAACAGCTTTTAAAAAAAAAATCAATTTTTATCTCTTCTGTAGGATTAAGGTTGGATATTTTTAGCAAAAAATCAAATTTTTTTTTGCATTAGAATTTTTCAGATTGAGTGTTATTCTTCTTAGAATGCCAAGTACAGCAGATGTGACTGTGGTTTATGGATGTGCAAACATCTTTATTGGCGGGTACGGAAGAAAATCTATACGGGAATAAATTGATGGAATGTGGGGTGTGTCAAATGTTTACTTTTATGGGCTTTTTCAAAGTTTGTTAGCTTCCCCAACTTTATCAGCATTTTTCGACTTCTGCATTATTTGTCGAACTTTTCAGCATTTTTTAAATTCTTCAAAATTGTTCGACTAGTGTATTAGAGGTCTGCACGGGTGCATTTGAAACGAGCATCAAGTCACTTGCCATGACTGCAAGTTCATCTACTCTTTGTGTACGAAAACCACAAATCCAATTAAAACAAAACGAAACACCAAGCAAGAGAGTTGAGTGCTTCACTCGCAAATGAAGTGTTCTACGAGATCAAGCACTCGTAGTTTATTGCATTCGGCACCGTGTCGAACTAAATTTGAAGATCTTTTTGTGCTATACTTGTAGATCTTCCAGCAAGTTTTGCATGCAACAATACCCTCCAGTTGATCACCAGCTCCAGTTCTAACTTGACCAAATACGTCCAATACACTACTATTCCTAGTTTTTGCTTATTTTATACACGCCGCTTAAAAGTTTGCTCTTAATAGCTGTATTATGGAAAGACTCGCTTGAATTAGGACTTTCCTATAAAAAATTAAAACAAATTTAATTTAAAAGAGAATACAAGAGACATCTTAAATTCAGCTGTGCCATTTCCATTCTTAATTATAGCAAAAAAAAAGTACGCTTAACTCTAACTATTATGTATTCAACATTTTCAACACTTATCACCATTGTTTGACTCTGTCTCGCTTTCAGTGAGTGCATTTTTCTAGGTTGAATATGCTTGTTAATGAGCTAAATCATTGATATTGTCCTCGGAAGACTGCTCAGTATGAGGGTGGCGCCGTCAGTCGTTTTTTATTTTTTTAATCGAAATTCATGTAGTGGCATTGACAATTTCAAATTGATGTGTATTAAGGTGAATGCAGTGAAAACAACAACGCATTTAAGCTGTTACACAAGAAACACTAAAGTTCTACTCGCGGAGAGACCACAGTTTTTTTCCTTATATATAGGCTTAAAAAATAGCGGTAATTTTCTTTCGATACTTCCTTCTGTGAACATAAGGAAAATCGAAAAATTAAATAATTAAAAAAAAATACTATAAATAAGAAAAAAATCAAATTTTCTTAACTTTTTTTGGCCATTTTTTTCCGAAAAA
This sequence comes from Tricholauxania praeusta, assembly GCA_949775025.1. NCBI lineage: Eukaryota > Metazoa > Arthropoda > Insecta > Diptera > Lauxaniidae > Tricholauxania > Tricholauxania praeusta. The sequence goes on along the minus strand of OX459030.1, from coordinate 98,675,984 downwards.
TGAAAACTTTGCAGCTCTGGTAGCAACCCTAGGACTATTTTTTTTTATTTTTTAAATGAAAACATACTCGAATATGAATAAGTTTTCGAAAATCGACTGTTCTTGAAGTATTCTAGAACATGCCATTTATTTGAACATGTCTAATGTACATTATACACATAGTATCCATGCTTATGGTCCTCAGCAGAATGGAGCTTAACTGATAATAGCTCGGTTACGTTAATGTAAATTTAAGCGTTCTAGTACGACGCGGATTGCGTAATAATAGTATTCCTGAAATTAACTTTGAAGTACAATTGATTGCAATTGTTCGAGAACTCAGAATTTGATTGAATCTAAAAAAAGGATTTTATATTAGATTTATTTTTATTGAAATTTTTTCCATCCTTATAAACATATGTAAATTAGCAAAAGGCAGATATTAATTAACTAAGAAAAATATACAATACTGACAATTTAATGGATTAAAATATCTTTTTTCTAGGATAAGGAAAAAATGAGAATTGACAATATGAGCAATAAAATGCTGTGTTTATTGACACCTTGAAGTGATCTTCGAAAATTAAGTATGACCAGGGCCTGATTTACCCACAGCTAATTAGGCTCGATCTTAGGGCGCAAAGTCCGAGGGGACGCTGAGAATTAACGTTGATTTTCACTTTATACAATAGAGCTCTGCTGGGTGCCCGGTCATAATGGTATTTCCGGAAATGAGAAAGCTGACGAATGTGCCAAAATAGGATCAGAACAACCGGAGAATCAACAAGTGGTCGATCTTAGGATACTGCTGGCGGAACTATACTGTCGGTTAGAGGACGTAACTAAGAAACAAACGAACAGAAGGTGGAACCTGACTGCCGGTACACAACGTCTCCAACACGTGGCCTAAACTGAATCTAGGAAGGACACAAACTCTCTTAAGGTTCAGCAGAGTAGAGTTAATAACTGTTGTAGGAGTGCTGACGGATCACCGTGTTATTGGCCCTATGGCCGCCAAATATGCTGCACAGATATCTTCAGGAGCTGTGTAGACGAAGAAGAGAATGAGACGGTTAAGCATTTACTCTGCGAATGCCCAAAATGTATTTTGGTTCTGCATTCTTTGTTGATCTTGAGGAACTAGCCGAGTTGGAGCTTACCAGCATTCTCAACTTCACCAAGGCTTTTCGGTAGTTCACGCTCAGTCAATGAGATTTTTTTATATATAATTTTTGTTACTTTACAGGAGAACGAGAAAACTTAATAAAAATTAAAATTTTGTGAGTAGTAGGGTATCAAAATGAGCAAACTGCCTCCGAGTGAAACTTGCTTTATGCAAGCGACCCTTTTAACCTAACTTAACGAAATTCGTAGGCTGGGCAGGCACTAACAGGACAGGCCGGGGGGCGCATTTTCATAGTTAGCCTAGGGCTGTCAGAAGTTTAAATCAGGCACTGGGCATGATGGATTGTTTTGATGTTTTGTTTTTTTTTTTAAATGTTTGATATAGTCTGGGAAAGGTTCTTAGCATAGTTTGTTTTGGAAAAAAAGTGAACGTCCCCCATATAAGAACAAAATCACATTCATCATATCTCATCAACTATTTGACGCAGATGAATGAGACTTGGTACATATATGAAAGAGACGAGCAAAAATAAGTTTCAATAAGAAATGGGTAGTGCTACACACCCATATGCGAAAACATGAAACCGTCTGTTACATATAAGCTCGCGAACTACATAACGGGTTCTCATAATTGTTTTTTAAATGCTATGAAAGTTTCTTGCAAAGTTTGGTTAAGAAAAATGGGCGATGACACGCCCTCCAAAATCAAATTTATCATGTGTCATCAACTATTTGAAGCAGATGAATAAGGCTTGGTACATATTTCAAAGTACGAGCAAAAGAAAGTTTCAATGAAAAAATGGATGGGTCCACGCCTACAATATGAGAAAAAACCGAAGTCTTTTATACCTCAGCAACTATTTGACGCAGATGGATAAAATTTTGTACATATTCTACTATACTTAAACGAGCTAAAATTGTATGTTTATAAAAATGTATGTACCTATATGGCTGAACATTATTTCGAAAACGACTGCAGCGATTTTTATGAAACTTGCAGATTTGGTGCATATATTTTATTGTTAAGATTGAGTTAGGTTTTAAGTTTTGTAAGATTCTAACAGGGGCGTGGCACAGCCCTGATATCTCGAAAACTATTGGAGAGATTGTAATTAAATTTAGTAGGCGGATGCAGATCATAAGTATCTTAAATTGTACGGAATTGGATAAGTGGGCGCGGAGTTTTTCAGTAATTGAAAATTTTGATTCAATATTACTCAAAAACGGCACCTACGATTTTCATAAAACTTTTTACCTTAATACTGGTTAAAGCTGTAAACATACATAACAAGTTATGAGGCTATACTGGCAAAGCTCGTTGAAGGGCGTGGAACAGCCCACAATATTAATAAACGTTATAATAAGAGAACTAACAACTCAATCGTTATGAAATTTACTGTGGTAGATAAACTGGCTATAAGGTATCATGTAATTAAAAGTGGGCGCTATTATAACTGTGGGTGTGACATCTTCCATACAAGCAAACACGTTTAATTTTATTTTTAGTGTGTTATGGATATTTTTTAAATTTGGAATAGAGATGTCGGTTACTATAAGCTTTGAAATTAAGTGAATTTCGACGGGATTGCAGTAGTGGGCTTGGCACCTCCTATATATGATATGAGTGATACTAACAAATTTTGGTATGGTCGGTTACTATAGGACTTAAAATTACATCAGTAGGCAAATGCTCCTCCCATTCATGCAAAAAACGTTTATTGTTATATTTAGTGTGCTATGGGAGTAATTTTTTTGAAATTTGGTATGGAGATGCCAGTTATTATATGCTTTGAAATTAAATGGATTTTGGTGGAATTGCATAAGTGGGCGTAGCACCTCCTATACACGCAAAAAAAATTGTTATATATAGTGTGCCATGGGAGCAATTTTTTAAAATTTGGTGTAGAGGTGTCAGTTACTATAAGCTTTCAAAGCTGAATTAATTGAAGTTCGACGAGATTGCATTAGTGGATGTGGCACCAGCCAAACAAGCAAAAAACGTTTAATTTTTCAACATATTCCTCTCAAATTTTTTAACGCTTTTCATCTTAATTGAATTTGCTAAGATAATTCAACTTAATTTTCAACCTCTTTGAATTTTTTTCGACTTTTTCAACCGTATTGAACTTTTTCGATATTTTCCATATTTTATCGACTTCTTAGCCTTTTTCAACTGTTTCGAAATTCTTCTCAACTTCTTTCAACTTTCTTCATTTTCTTTAGCTTTTAACCTTCCTCATTTACATAGATCTGACTTATTCAATCTCACTCAACATTTTTCAATATTTTCCATATTTTTTTGACTTTCAACCGTTTCAACTTTCTTCATTCGCAATTTTAAACTATTTCAACCTCATTCAACTTTTTTCAACGTTTTCAACCTCTTACAATTTATTTCGAATTTTTCAACCGCATTCAACTTACTTCGAGTTATTTAACGTCTTTCAACTGTTTAAACATTTTTCAACCTCATTCAAGTTTTTTCAACTTTTCACGTTTTTTCAAGTTTTCAATCTCTATCAACTTCTTCAACACTCATATATTATCGACTTTATCAGCCTTTTCAACCTCAACTTCACTTAACTTTTTTCGACATTCTTGATATTTTATCGACTTTTCAACCTGTTTCAATTTATTTCGAAATTTTCAACCTCTTTCTACTTTTTTAACCTCTTTCAACTATTTCTAACATTCTTCATATCTTGTCGACTTTATCAATCTTATTCAACTTTTTTCGACTTCTTCAACCGCATTCAAGTTTTTTGGAGACTTTCAACCTCATTCAACTTTTTCCACACTTTTCATATGTTATCGACTTTATCAGCCTCTTTCACCTGTTTCAACCTCTCTAAACTTTTTCAACATTTATATCGACTCTTTCAGCCACATTCAAATTTTTTTTCGAGTTTTTCAAGCTTTTTTTAACTCTTTTCATGTTTTTTTGACTCTCAGCCTTTTTAACCTGTCTCAAAATTTTTTCAACTCCTTTCAATCTTATTGACTTTTTAAATACTTTCCGTATTTTTTCGACATACATTTGTATTTAACCTCTTTTCACTTTTTCAACATATTGCATATTTTTTGGACTTTTTAAACCTCAAAATGAAAAACCTAACTGTGGTCGGTCTCCTGGTACTGTTTCTTATGACTTATGAAATGTTCTAAACATAGTTTGGAAAAATTGGCTCTCAATTATTAGACGCAGATGAATGGTACATACCAGGGATGATATTGACATATTTGTAAAAGGGCCAAAATTCGAATTAAAATAGGGCTTTTTTGACATAAATAGGGCTTCTGTAAATCAAATCGTATATGTATAACCATTTATATTGTAACCAAATTTTTCATTTTTATAAAATTTATTTTGTTGTTTATATTTAACTGTAAACATAAATTTTACATTTAAGCGTTTAAGATTTTTTTTGTAAATAGAAGAAAATGTTCAATAACGTTATAACCCAAAAACGTAAAAATTCAGTAAAAATGCTTGCCCTGAAATATCTGATTTTTCGAAATATGACGTTATTGAAGAAAATGAGCGATATATTAAAGAACTAACTATGGTAAGATCGATTTTTAGAAACTTTTTCAAAAGGAAATGCAAAAACAAACGATATAAGAAAAAACTTGCGGTTTTATATTGTTTGATTATACTCTACCTGATAATCTTATAGGTCACAATATTTGTTCTATATAAAGTAACGTTTAATACGATGTATAACACTTGGTGATAGCACTTTTAACGACAAAGATGTCGAGCAAGCAACAAAAAGTCCGCGAACTCATTTTGTACACATACCTGCAAAATTCAGAATTATAATATTCAGCTTTAGCAAAAATAGTTCATGCATCAGATAGAACTGTTTTGACGGCTATTTCTAATAACAAGAAAAATCTATCTGTTTCACGAAAAAAAAAGGTTCTGTCAGAAAACCAGAATTTTCTACCTCAAGGGTAGTGGCGAAGGCGAAGGGTATTTTTAAGCAGATTCCCAGCACCTCAGTGCGAGATATGGCGGCTAGAGCAAGTATATCAAAGTCTACTGTACAAAGGATAAAGGAAAAAAGTAAGCTGAAGACATATAGAGCTCAAAAAGTTCCAGACCGTTCTGATGAAAAGCAGTTGGTGGCTCAGATACGAGCCCGAAAATTGTATGAAAGGTGTCTTGCTAAATTTGATTGCTGCGTTATGAATGACGGAAGTTACGTCAAAGCAGATTTTAAGCCGGTACCTGGGCACAAATATTATACGTCACCGAAAAAGAGGCATATGCCTAGTAAATTCAAATAGAAAAAAAATTTCGAAATTTTCGAAGCAATATATGGTTTGGCAGGTCATATGTGTCTGTGGCCTGAGAAGAAGCTTCTTTGTTACGCAAGGCACAATCAATTCAAAAATTTATACAGACGAGTGGCTCGAAAAACGTGTTCTTCCATTTATTCGTGCACATGAGGGTACAGTGATGTTCTGGCCCGATTTAGCAACCTCTCATTAGTCTAAAGCTACGATGGAATGGTATTAAAGTAAAAACATCAAATTTCTACCAAACAAAAAAACAAATCCGCCCAACTGCCCAGAGCTTCGCCCAATTGAGGGATATTGGGCTCAAATGAAAAGAGATCTTTGAAAGAGTGGTAAAACTACAAAAAACTTACAAGACTTTAGAATTAAATGGAAAAAATCTCTCCGTACTGTCGATGAAACACCTGTACAAAATGTAATATAAGGTAAGAAATTTTTATAAAAAAAAAAAGAAAAAAGACCAAAAAGCTTACTGAGTCTTTTTTATAACTGAAAAACAAACCGCAAGTTTTTTCTGGGACAGTCCTTATTTGCAGATTTAGCACATCAAATTTAACCTATTACACAGGTCAACAAATCGAAAGAAAAATGTTGGTGCCGAGATATATGTAGTTAGTGGTTTTCTATTAAGTATGTACTGGCAACATTAAAAATATTTATAATTTTTTTTCCTACGTGTCATTTGTGATTAACCGTCAATTTTGAATATCCACTGTAATCGACAGATTTCTATAAATAAATTGATTTTTACATCATGCCTTCATCGCTAAGAAGTTGTCTCAATGATCCAAATGTGTTTTGTTACTTTTGTGGTGAAAACACAGTGAAGAACTTCAGAAAACCTGTAACAGATTTTATAAAAAGTGCTTATTTTGCTTACTTCAAGTCGAAAATTGTGGGTATCCACGGAATACAAGCCGTGGATACCCCAAATTGTTTGTAAAATGTGCTATGAACACTTGAGACAGTGTATTAGTGGTAAAAGAAACCATATGAGGTTCGGAATGCCTATGCAATGGAAAAAACAAAAAAATCTCTTCGGTGACTGTTACTGCTGCTGAAATAATTTGCGTGGTGTAAACGGTAAAATAATGATTTATCCAGACTTAGATTCTGCTAGAAGACCCTTACCACATTCAGAGGAAAATCATGTTCCAGCATTCTGTTCCATTCGTGAATCATCATTTGAAGAAGTCATTAATGAAGTGAGTAGCGATAGCGATTTCGAAGGAATACCATATACAAAGTCAAAACCCTTTACCTAAGAAGAATTAAATGATTTGAAAAGGGATCTTGAACTTTCTAAAGAACCTATAGAGGTTCTGGCTTTTAGATTAAAGTCGTTTGTTGAAGTTACTCAAAACTTTCTCGGAAATTACAGGTCAAATAACTGCTCTGAAATTGTAAGTGACATGCTAGAGCACTTAAATAACTTAGGATGTAATATGTCCATCAAAGTGCATTACCTTCACAGTCATCTTCACCAATTCCCAGAAAATCTTGGATCCTATAGCGACGAACAAAGGGAGCGGTTTCACCAGGACCTAAAAGCTATGGAAGAAAGATACCAGTCCCAATGGGATCGCCATATGATCAGCCATCTGGGGGATGCAACGTGATAGTCCCTACTACACCTCATTCGCGAAAGTCGCAAAAAAGAAGTTTTTATTCAAATAATGTAAGTTGTTTTTCATGTAAACTTTTTTTTTACAAGGCAAAATCTAGAAATCTACACATAGGATATCAAAGTTTTTGCTTATAATGTCTTCAATATAAGGTCCTTAGTTAAAATGAAGGTACAGCTTCTCGGCAACAAAACTAGTATTAACCAGTGTTATAAATCAAATAAAACTTTTTTCATATAAAAAAATCTCTGGTTCTTGACTTGCAATAATTTCAATTTGAAGTTTAAAAAGTCGAAAGCGATCGTATTACTTAAGGGTGCGCTTTGAAAGCTTTCCTTTGAAAAATAAAAAATTGTGATTATTTTTCGGTAGAATTTTGCAATAGGGCCAAAAATGAATAAAAAGGGCCACGGGGCTTCTGAAAATTAAAAGGGCTCAAAAAAGCCCTAAAAGCCCCCAAATATCATCCCTGGTACATACATAAAAGGTATGGGAAAAAGAAAATTTCAATGGAAAAAATTGGTGGTACCACGCCTTCCATATCAGAAAAAACCAAAATTGTTGATGCAGTTGAACGAGACTAGATATACTATACTTAAAAAGTGCGACCAAAAGTATGTTTCAATCAAAAAATGGGTGGTGCCACGTCTTTCTTATGCGAATAAAACAACATTTTGTATATGTCACCGGCCAAACAAGTTATTAGGACAAACGAGTTTATCCTAGGCCAAATAAGCTATTTTGAAGGCCTAAAAGTATGCAATTTAATTTTAATGCAAAAGCACTGTGAATAGCGAAGTCAGTGTTGCACATAAGTATTATAGACTAAACCGCAGCCGAAGGCCGCCGTGAAGCCGAAATTTGACATACTTATTGGAGGATGTAAATCCTGAGCCGCGGCCGAAGGCCGCCCAATTACCGCCACTTACAACGTGCCAAAAATATAACGAAATTGACAAATTTGGTTTTCTTACTTTGCTACTGTTGTAGTCTTCACTAACTACAGTGCTTTTGCATTAAAATGTCATTGCACATCTTTAGGCTTAAGCTAACTAGTTTGGCCTAAAAACTAGTTTGCCGGTAACATATATACCAGTAACTGTTTGATGCAGATGAATAAGACTATAACTATAACAAATTAAACTCATCGATCCTAACAACGTCTGCCAGGTCTGCTATATGTATGTAAAAGAGTAAGGACTAAAGGTGATTTCACTTGAAAAATGGGCTGTTTCGCTTATACATTCCATCGCATGAGTTCATACCATATCGCGCGACCAAACGGAAAAGGCAGAACAACGTCTGCCGGGATAGCTAGTACTCCATGTTATGAACATTCATAATAAGCCTTGATGAGATTAATGATCTTGGATGCTGCACGTTGTCTGTTCAATGCATTTCAAGTGCAATTGTGGTCGATACTATCAAACTTAGATGAACTAGGCCTGTCACTTTTGTACACATTTAATTTTTCCACAATAATGTGAATGAAATTTATTTGCTCAGTATTTGTTCACGCGAAATATTTGTTCGGGCAAAAACTTTCTTCTTGTTTCCGGAGAAGTAGTTCTTTTTTTCGTGGTGTATCAGAACAGAAAATAATTTATATGTAATTGTTATTTTACCAAGCAGCCAATTACAAATCATTGCAACACAATATACTTAGGTACATCAGCGATGGCATTTTTAGCTCCTTTGTGTTTTTATCAGTACATCATTTGCGTTGTGAAAAATTATGAAAACGTAAGTACATACATTTAACTCATTTTTAGTACATTCGGTATAATGGACGAATTTTCAGTACATTTGCCGCATTTTCAGTACAATTTCTAATATATTAGGCTATTTATATAAATAACATTTTTATGTTTTGCTTAGTAAAATTTGATAATACATACGTAATCCGAATGGCTCTTCTTTTTAGTAAAATGTTATATTTTTTTTGTATTAATTTAAAAATTATTCCTGGATACATGACACTCGTTATTCTTAAAATTCAGTTGAACTTTCAATCCAATCCAAATGCCATCACTGATGTCAAATGTTGTATTTGAATGACATTAAAATATTTCCAAAATTTGGGAACAATATTTCTGTATTAACTTTGTTCAAATTGTAACCGGGGGTAATTGTATATGGGGTTAATATAACCAAGTATTTTTCTATGAGTACATTAAATACATTGTTAATACACCATTTATCAATATGCTAAACAAAGGTTTTCATTTACAATATAAATAGCTTAGATGATAACTTTACCGATTTTTACTGTAGATCAATCACCTTCTCGTACATAATCTACCAACAAATGGATTAAAATAAAATTTATGGCTCATAAAAAAACTCTCAGCCAAGTTATATTAAACGGGCTTATCAATTGAAAACAAAAGCACCACGTCCACTTTATCAAATCACCACAATATGGTAAAATAAATTAACATTTTTGTATAAAAACCCCAAAATGTTCCAAATTGAAACAGAATTAAAAGTTTACTCAACCATGTCGTTTAGACTTCATCTACTACTGGGTCTCTGCCTGTTGGCTTCTGCCTTGAGCTTAGATGAAGGACGCGCACGTTATGATAACTATCGAGTTTACAAGGTAATTCCTTCCAGTGTTGCCGAATTAGCTGTGCTTAAGGACTTGGATGGCGCAACGGACTCAATGATGTTTCTTGATGGCATACACTTGGTTGGCCAAGATGTTAAGGTTGTTGTAGCACCACATAAAATACCAGACTTCTTGCAACTAATGGGATCAAATGAAATCGAATACGAATTGATTGAACGCAATTTACAGAGCAAATTGGATAGCGATGAAATCAAAGTGGCTTCCTCACGCGCTGTTGGTGATTATGGCTGGGAGGCCTACTATCAGTTGGATGATACCTATGCATGGTTAGAGTCCTTGGCCAAACAGCATCCGGGCGTTGTAACACTCATCGAAGGTGGCAAAACTTATGAGAGACGTTCCATTTTGGGTGTAAAGATCTCCAAAAATTCAGGAAATCCAGGTATTTTCCTTGAAGCTGGTATTCATGCACGTGAATGGATTGCACCAGCTACAGCCACCTATATCATCAATCAGTTGCTAACCTCAAATGTTCAGTCAATTAAGAATATTGCAGAGAACTACGATTGGTATATTTTCCCACACGCCAACCCTGATGGTTACGTTTATACACACGCAAAGGATCGCATGTGGCGCAAGACTCGTGCTCCATATGGTAGCTGCTTTGGTGCTGATCCCAATCGTAACTGGGCATTCCATTGGAATGAAGTTGGTGCTAGTAACAACGCCTGCTCCGACACATATGCCGGTCCAAGTGCGTTCTCTGAAATTGAAACGAAGACTTTCTCCGATTACATTGCCTCGTTGAAGGGAAAGATTAATCTATATATCTCGTTCCATGCTTATTCGCAATACTTGCTATATCCTTATGGACATACCAGTGAGTTGCCACCAAATATTGACGATTTTAGAAAAGTGTTCGATGTAGCTACCGCTGCAATGAACAAACGCTATGGCACTAAATACACTGGCGGTAACATTTACGATGCTATCTATCCAGCGGCTGGTGCTAGTGTTGATTGGGCATATGGAATTGTTGGCACCAAAATGTCATTCTGCTATGAATTGCGCCCATCATCGAACAGCTTCCTCACAGGTTTCCAGTTGCCAGCTTCCCAAATCATTGCTACTGGAGAGGAAACCATTGATTCCATCGATGCTATGATCGGTGAAGTAAAACGCTTGGGTTATTTTAATTAAAAGATGTTACATTAGTGTTGTTAAAAAAAAAATGTTTCAACTTGTAAACTTTGTCTTCTGAACGACAATAGATCAAAGTACTTAAGCAAAATATGTCTTTTTTTTTTTGTCCTTTAAGTTTTCCAGAGTCTATTCCTTAACAATGGTTGCATCGAGAAAAATGGAAATGGTAAGTTCCAAAACTGTCGGGAAATATTTTGTTTAACTTGAAATAAAAAATTATGTGGAAATCTTTTATCTATTATATAAAATTCATTTTTTGTCTGTCCGTCTGTCTGTCTGTCTGTCTGTCTGTCTGTCTCTTATGCACGCGGAAACTATCCAGCCGATTTTGATGAAATTTTTACACTATGTTGGTATTGATCAGACCGGTGTCATAGCCTATAAAACATTTATTTAGGGTGCATATTTAGGGTGGCCCTCATACACAAATATTTTAAAAATAGCGATTTCTCAAAGACAGGCATATCGATTCTCATGAAATTTACACAGTATGGCTTTTATCTTAAGGGGCACAGATTGAATGGTAAAAATTTTATTTAGAGTGCATACTTAGGGTGGCCCTCATACAAATATATTTTTAAATATCATTTTCACGAAGACAAATAAATCGATTCACTCCGAATTTACACTACGTATCTTTTATGTTAAGAAGCATGGCTTAGTCTACAAACATTTTATTTAGGGTGGCCCTTATACACAAATATTTTAAAAATAGCATTTTATTAAAGACTGCTTAATCGATTCTCTTGGAATTTACACCAAATGGATTTTATATTAAGAGGCAGGGACTAGATTGTAAAAATTTTATTTAAAGTGAAAAATTAGGGTGGCCCTCACACAAAAATATTTTTAAATATCATTTTCACGAATACTAGCCAATCGATTCACACCGAATTTACACCACGTAGCTCTCATATTAAGAGTCATATCTAAGGCTTCAACACTTTTATTTAGGGTGGCCCTTATACAACAATTTTTTTTATATCATTTTCTCAAAGACCGCAAAATCGATTCTCATGGAATTTACACCACATGGCTTTTATATAAAGAGGCAAAGATAAGATCGTAAAAATTTTATTTGAAGTTCAAACTTAGGGTGGCCCTCATACAAAGTTTTTTTAAATATCATTTTCACGATAACAGGTTAAACGATTCACACCGAACTTACACCACGTAGCTCTTATGTTAAGAGGCATAGCTAAGGATACAAAACTTTTATTTAGGGTGGCCCTCACACAAAAATATTTTTTAAATATCATTTTCTCGAAGACCGCCAAATCGATTCTCATGAAACTTACACCATATGGTTTTTGTGTGAAGAGACACAGATTAGATCGTAAATATTTTATTTAGGGTGCAAACTTAGGGTGGTCCTAACAAAAAAATATTTTTAAATATCATTTTCACAAAGCCAGGTAAGTCGATTCACACCGAATTTACACCATGTAGCTCTTATGTTAGGAGGCTAAGGATACAAAACTTTTATTTAGGGTGGACCTCACACAAAAATATTTTTAAATATCATTTACTCGAAGACCGCCGAATCTATTCTCATGGAATTTACACCACATGGCTTCTGTATTAAGAGGCACATATAAGATCAAAAAAATTTTATTCAGGGTGCATACTTAGGGTGACCCTCATACAAAAATATTTTTAAAAATCATTTTCACGAAGACAGGTTAGTTGATTCACTCCGAAGTTACACCACGTAGCTCTTATGTTAAAAGGAATAGCTTTGGCCACAAAACTTTTATTTAGGGTTGCCCACTTACAAAAATATTTTTAAATATCATTTTCTTGAAGACCGCTTAATCGATTTTCATGAAATTTACATCACGTGGTTTTTATATTAAGAGGGACTGCTTAGGTTGTAAAAATTTTATTTTGGGTGCATACTAAGGGTGGTAGGTTCATTTTGGCTATCAACATTGGTTTATATACACTCGAACTTACTCGTTATGTCTCGTCTCGTCTATTTTGGTTTAGGCATAAGGTGTGTGTGAGAGCTACAAAACTCACGGTTTACTTACGTGAGTCAAAATATGGGGGGGTCAGGAAATATCTCACCAAGGGGAGTCAATGAAAATCTATTATCGGCGATTACATTTAAAAATGATGAGGCAATTCTTACGGAAGGAAGGGGGTTCCGTCAGAGCTAACCAAGGGCAAAATTTTCGAAAAAAACACAGCAAGTAATTAATGGGCGGTCCCTAACATCACTTGTTAATTAATGCTTTTATAATAATATCTAATACATACATAAGTACATATAATATTACATCAAAATAAAACTATATTAGTGACTTATTAATTCATAATTAATTACGTCAAAGATATAAAGTTTTTTTTATTTATTTTCTGGTTTTTGCATATCCAATTTATAAACAAGAACTTAATAAAAAATCAAAAAAATTATGACCTCCTATTTCCTATAATTAGTAACCCTAGTTCATCATAGGCTAAGCTGGTTCATCCTAACATGCTTCGGATGAACTAGTTTGGCCTAGGAAAAATATAATAAATTCCGATATGTAATAAATTTATTCCTACAAGAGAACTCTTAACTTATACCACGAAAAAATTTAAACATGTACATAAAAATTCTCAACTTCATCAATCAATTGCGTTGAACTCTGCAAACCTATTACTACAAAATTTGGCACTATAGTAGCAACAAGAGTTATCTATTATATAAAATTCATTTTTTGTCTGTCCGTCTGTCTGTCTGTCTGTCTGTCTGTCTGTCTGTCTGTCTGTCTGTCTCTTATGCACGCGGAAACTATCCAGCCGATTTTGATGAAATTTTTACAGCATATTAGTATCGATCAGGCGGGTGTCATAGGCTATAAAACTTTTATTTAGGGTACATATTTAGGGTGGCCCTCATACACAAATATTTTATAAATAGCGATTTCTCAAAGACAGGCAAACCGATTCTCATGAAATTTACAAAGTATGGCTTTTATGTTAAGGAACACATGTTGGATGGTAAAAATTTTATATCGGATGCATACTTAGGGTGGCCCTCATACAAATATATTTTTAAATATCATTTTCACGAAGACGAGTTAATCGATTTACGCCGAATTTACACTACGTATCTCTTATGTTAAGAAGCATGGCTTAGGCTACAAACATTTTATTTAGAGTGGCCCTCACACAAAAATATTTGTTAAATATCATTTTCTCGAAGACCGCTGAATCGATTCTCATGAAATTTACACCATATGGCTTTTATGTGAAGAGACACAGATTAGATTGTAAACATTTTATTTAGGGTGCAAACTTAGGATGGCCCTCACACAAAAATATTTTTAAATATCATTTTCCAGGTAAGTCGATTCACACCAAATTTACACAACGTAGCTCTTATGTTAAGAGGCACAGTTAAGGATACACAACTTTTATTTAGGGTGGCCCTCAGACAAATATATTTTTTATATATCATTTTCTCGAAGACCGCCAAATCTATTCTCATGGAATTTACACCATGTGGCTTCTGTTTTAAGAGGCACAGATAAGGTCAAAAAAAATTTATTCAGGGTGCATACTTAGGGTGACCCTCATACAAACATATTTTTAAATATCATTTTCACGAAAACAGGTTAGTCGATTCACACCGAATTTACACCACGTAGGTCTTATGTTAAGAGGCATAGCTTAGGCTACAAAATTTTTATTTAGGGTTGCCGACATACAAAAATATTTTTAAATATCATATTCTCGAAGACCGCTTAATCGATTCTCATGAAATTTACATCACGTGGTTTTTATATTAACAGGCACTGCTTAGGTTTTTAAAATTTTATTTTGGGTGCATATTGAGGGTGGTCTTCATACAAAAGTATTTTTTAAATAGAATTTTCACGCAGACCGCACATCGAATCTACACCACGGTTGAGGTGAGGCGATGCGCACAGGGTAATGCTACTTATTATATAAAAAAAGTTATCAAAAAATCTTTATTCGTTCAGCAGTTATGATTTTTGCAATCAAAAAAGTCAAATCATGACACTGTGCGATGCTTTGTTACCTGGCTGGAGAATGTCTTAAAACTTTAACCCGAGGAATTTGTTTTTCTTTATGAAGAACTTTCAATTTTTGATACAGAACTTTTAACTACAAGCCCATTGTAAAATTTATAATACTAAGCAATAATTTTAAAATGAGATACATATTATTGGTATTTCACAATTAATAGAACTTTTTCCAGCTATCGGAGCTTTCTTTAAAAAGAGGGTTATTCGAGAAACATGTTTTTTATGCTGATAAAAGCAATAGAATTAATTCTTACCAACATTTTTTAACAATTTTCAGGTGCACAGTTAAAATACATCAATTTGCCAAACGCCGAAAAATTGCTATATCATTAATTAATCTTTCAAATATTGTGTAAACTATTTGAAAAAAAAAAATTTTCTTATAAGTATATAAAACATTGTAACAATTTTTTTTTTTTACGAAAAATCCCCAAGAAATATGAGAAATAAGGCCCAAGTCAATAATTTCGATTGACCAAGGAAATTTTTTTGACAACTCATATTTTATGTTTTCTTTATATGTTTAACCCTGTTGCCTATAGGCAACATTGCCTTTACTTGTAAAAATCACCGTTTTGTTATTTTTTTCAGTGACTTGTTTTGCTATTGTTTTATCGGCAGTTCTGTTTTCAGTAAGAAAGAACCAGGATACCGAAAACATAAAAATTGATAACAATTAACCTTTGTGAACATAGTTATAAGAGCTTGAACTCAAATAATTTTTTTCCTCCCATTTTAATTCGGTCCTGAAAGGGTTAACTTTATTTTCGAAAAGGGTGCAAGCTATTTCAATTCTTTTCGATCGTACCACCCTATCAAACATAATGATAATATTTAGTGGGACAACAGTTCTAATTAAAAAAAAAAGAATATATAATTTTACTAAGAACAAATAATGCATAGTATTAAAAAAAACCCGAGAATACTACAAGTCTTCAAATTTGTTTTAATTGTTAAGAACATGAAATTGGTGTGTATATTTTGTAGCACTCTCGTTATATTCCCCAACAAATGAAGTTCAATTAATATTGATTTCGTTCAAGATGCATATAGTTCTGCAGGCCGATTAGAATATCCTTGTGGTTTTCTGAAATTTTGGAAATGCTGATCGAACTACATGTTAGGAGGAATGATTAGAAGCCAAATCAATAAACTTAATAATGTAAGGAAAGTTGAGATACTTGCTTCAATGTAGATATTCACGGTGGGCTTTAACCAACTTTAAATGACAAGTTGAGTTACAACAAAATCTTGAATGTGGAATTATTTTGGATGTTAATCAAAGTAGAAATACATCGAAAGGAAAAAAATCCTTAGAACTTTTTTTTTTTAATTCCATATTTACTTTTTTTTAGTAATATTATCTAGTATAACATGTGTATAACGTACGTATGAAATTTAAAAAACATCCGATTGTGCTCAAATTTTGACACGTTAAAGAACCTAAAAAGACAGTCGAAATTTCAGCTCCCTAGATATTCGGGGTCTTGAGTACTGTTAGGTCAAATTTAGAAAAAAACGCAATTTTTGCGAAAATAGCCAAATTCAATGTTTGATATCTCTGGGCCTGGTCAACCATTTTCACTACATGGTATCTCATTTAAAAGCGAATAAATAGATAAACATAATAAGATCGGTCTTTAGTATTATGAATAAGACAACGATTAATTACACCGTTTTCAAAGAAGTCATATTTTACTAAGACGTATTTAACTTAATCGGGTCGAAAAAATAAGTCTAGAGACTTAAAATTATTTTTTATGTATAAAAGATTACATAACAAAAAAAAATTGATATCCACAACTTTAAATTTAGATATGAGGGCTTTTAGAACAAATATTTTTAAACCGAACTAAACACGACTATTTTCAGGTCTAAATATGGTTCTTTCTCTAGACCCCGACCATCTAGGAAGCTGAAATTTAGACGGTAGTGCTATCAATTAAAGTATTTTGACGTGTCGAAATTTGAAAAAAATCGAATAACTTTTAAATTTCATACGTACTCGTATATTATGCATATGTAATATCATTAAAAAACAGTAAATATGGAATTAAAAAAAAAAAAGCTCTAAGGATTTCTTATATTTTACATATATCGACTCTAAATTATAACCCAAATAATCCCCAATTAAAGTTTTTTTTTTTGTAACTCACACTTTTATTAAAAGTTGGTTAAAGCCCACCGTGTATTGTAACATAATTCAGTCAAATTAAATGATTCAACTTTAACTGATTTCCTGTAGAGGCTTATTTTAATATCAGCTGATCCTTACTTATACAAAACCTACAAATACTTTCTTATAATCCTGAAATTTCTGATCTCGTAGAAAACTTAATTTACTAATTTCTCGCTCTTTCCATTGAATTATCATATTTGTTAAGTTCTTACATTAGTTATTGAATAATTGCTAGCTATTTCATACATAACATGGGATATAATTAGTCTGTGAAGTTGGTAGGTTTGATTTGAGTTACAGTTTCCTCTCCTCAAAATCATAGCGTATATATGTAGTAGAATATTGGTTTATTTTCTCTGCTGTGTTTTCTGCCTGCTTATTGGAGTTTGCTATTACAAGGCAGTTGTGTTGCTATTACTTTTCAATATAATGTATGCTATCACCACAACACTCCTATCACCTACACTTAAAAAAGATAAATTTAATAGAAAAGTGGACTGAAGCAAGTCATTCTAGTTCTATCCGTGGCTAGGCGGACCCATCAGTGACTTTTAAGCGGATTTGTGAGAATTTGTAGGCCTAATATGTTTCCTCTTTTGCATAGATCTGTTGGGTACCCAAGCCCAAGCCCGCTGCTCTGTTGTTTTTTTGAGAATTTTATAGCTTTTATTATTTCCGTTATTAAAGGCGGGCACTAACAGAAATCATATTTTGCCATTGTTTTGGTTATAGTTAAATGAACTTTTAAGAAATAACGCTGCGTTTATGACAAGCAATTTCTTATCTCGCTACACAACAGTTTGTCGCTCCTGCCGATCAAATAAATTTATGCATATGGAAGCGTCCATGGCTAGGCGATTTCGCGTAGTGTGAAAAAAAGCTTTGCATGAGTGCACTCGAAACGAACATATACGAATATTTGATCCAAATACAAAATATTTGACCCAAATATATATTTGATTGTTCTATATGAAATGTACATTTGTTATAATCAAACAAATCGTTTTCTCAGTGCAAATAAACTCTATAGTAATTATTTGAATTGAACGAACTCTCTTTAGCAAAGATCTATATTCTTGTAAATTTACAAATCTATCAATGCTTTTTTTAAGCATATTAACAAAAGTATATATGTATATATTGTTAACTAAAATGAAACAAAATTTTTATTCATCAAAATTTATTTTGTCACCTTCAAAGTTGACACCAAATTTTATAAATTGACCGCTGATGGATGTATAATTTTTAGTGAAAAGCGAATTTGACATGATAAAATGTCCATTGTAGAGGCAAAGGCAGTTTTGATGAAAACCAGTGTTGGCAATCAAGTTATGAATAAATAATTCTTCTCAGTATGAACTTAAGAACTCGTTCTTGTCACAAACTTAATTTTTTGTCACAAAGGCTCGAAGGTTTACGACTTTTACGACCTACGGTTGTAAACGTCATAAATGTCGCAAACGTCGCTCTCGTTTGTGACCTGCCAACACTGATAAGAACTGAAAAAGAAAGTATGCATACAAGGTACACTTTCGAATTTCTTAAAATATTTCTGTCGTGCAAAGTGGCCAAAAATTGTAGTAAAATTTGATTAAGGCATTTAAATATTTTGAAAAATTGGGAACAATATTTCTGGAATTATTCTATCAATTTTCAAACTGTAACTCTAATACGAAATGTAGTTAATATAAAAAAGTATTTTTCTTTGAGCACATTGAACACTCTGTTGATGCAACATTTATCAAAGTGCAAAATAAAGGTTTTCATTAACAATATAAATAGCTGATAACTTTACCGATTTTTACTGTAGATCAATCACATACTCGTACATAATCTAACTGTAAAGGGATTAGAACAAATTTATGGCTTATTAAGTAACTCTCAGCCTAGTTATATTAAACAGGCTTATCAATTGAAAACAAAAGCACCACGTCCACTTTATCAAATCACCACGATACGATAAATGGAAAACCGTTTTTGTATAAAAACCTCGAAGCATTTCAATTACAAGCAGAATTAAAAGTTTACTCAACCATGTCGTTTAGACTTCATTTACTACTGGGTCTCTGTCTGTTGGCTTCTGCCTTGAGCTTAGATGATGGACGTGCACGTTATGATAACTATCGAGTTTACAAGGTAATTGCTTCCAGTGTTGCTGAATTAGCTGTGCTTAAGGACTTGGATGGCGCAACGGACTCAATGATGTTCCTAGATGGTATACATTTGGTTGGCCAAGATGTTAAGGTTGTTGTAGCACCACATAAAATACCAGACTTCTTGCAACTAATGGGAACAAATGAAATCGAATATGAATTGATCGAACGCAATTTACAGAGCAAATTGGATAGTGATGAAATCAAAGTGGCTTCCTCACGCGCTGTTGGTGATTATGGATGGGAGGCCTACTATCAGTTGGATGATACCTATGCATGGTTAGAGTCCTTGGCCAAACAGCATCCGGGCGTTGTAACACTCATCGAAGGTGGCAAAACTTATGAGAGACGTTCCATTTTGGGTGTAAAGATCTCCAAAAATTCAGGAAATCCAGGTATTTTCCTTGAAGCTGGTATTCATGCACGTGAATGGATTGCACCAGCAACGGCCACCTTTATCATCAATCAATTGCTAACCTCAAATGTTCAGTCAATTAAGAATATTGCAGAGAACTACGATTGGTATATTTTCCCACATGCCAATCCTGATGGCTATGTTTATACACACGCAAAGGATCGCATGTGGCGCAAGACTCGTGCTCCATATGGCAGCTGCTTTGGTGCTGATCCAAATCGTAACTGGGCATTCCATTGGAATGAAATTGGTGCTAGTAACAACGCCTGTTCCGACACATATGCCGGTCCAAGTGCTTTTTCTGAAATTGAAACAAAATCTCTCTCCAATTACATTGCCTCATTGAAGGGTAAGATTCATCTGTATATCTCGTTCCATGCTTATTCGCAATACTTGCTATATCCTTATGGACATACCAATGAGTTGCCACCAAATATTGACGATTTTAGACAAGTGTTCAATGTTGCTACAGCTGCAATTAACAAACGCTATGACACTAAATACACAGGTGGCAATATCTACGATGCTATCTATCCCGCGGCTGGTGCTAGTGTTGACTGGGCATATGGAATTGTTGGCACCAAAATGTCATTCTGCTATGAATTGCGTCCATCAACGAGCAGCATCGGTTTCCAGTTGCCAGCTTCCCAAATCATTGCTACTGGAGAGGAAACCATTGATTCCATCGATGCTATGATCGGTGAAGTTAAACGCTTGGGTTATTTTAATTGAGAGAAATTATATTTTTTGCAAATCGATTAAAGTATTATGTATATATGTATGTATTTATTTTAATTAAAAGATATTACATTTGTGTTATTAGAAAAAATTTGTACAACTTTTTAACTTTTTCTTCTGATCGACCATAGATTAAAGTACTTATCTAGTAGAATATTTGGTTCACTTGTTTCTCGCTTATTAGATTGACGTCACGAATTTGTTTAATTCTTAAATTAGTTGCTGACTGATTGCTTGTTATGTCATACAAGCTAAATGACCTCACCAAGCGAGGACCAACAAAATACTTTTGTTGGTCGCATAGCTAAATGCCCAACGGGCCAT
This sequence comes from Tricholauxania praeusta, assembly GCA_949775025.1. NCBI lineage: Eukaryota > Metazoa > Arthropoda > Insecta > Diptera > Lauxaniidae > Tricholauxania > Tricholauxania praeusta. The sequence goes on along the minus strand of OX459030.1, from coordinate 98,655,323 downwards.
TAGAAATACTTAACCTGATTTCCGTATGATAAATGAAGAGTGTGGTTGTTAACTAGGTATTAGTTTATTATCCAGCAACAACACTGACATACTGTTTTTCCTTCTTAATCCAATAAACTTAAATTTATGTAAACAGCTTAAGCCTAAACTGCTACGCAATCGCTTTTATGCCAGTTGTGAAGTTCCTAATGAGTCTGGATACGTGCGCCTGCAACGTCAACACAGGTTGCATTCCCACGGTCGTTGACTTACTTAATGTGGGAAGTCTGTGAAGTTGGTAGGTGGCCGTTTTGTTTCCTCGAAAACTTTGCGTTTATACATGTGTAGTAGAATATGGGATTATTTTGCTTGCTGCGTTTACTATCTGTTTATTAGAGTTTCCTATTACAGCACTGTTGTGTTGCTATTTATTTAATTAATTTGACATTGTTAAATCATTTGTTTTCTTAGAGTAGTCCTGATATCAGAAAGAATTATCCATAGTAATTGGCAAATACTACATTTTCTGTTATAGATTAGAATGCATATACATATGTATTAATATAAGCATATGCATACTTATATACATACATATATTAATATTTTTAAGAAAATGAGTTTCTTCTTACGTATAAATACGGCCATTAAGATGGTAATAACTTCTACTGTAAATACATAAATCAATCATACATACGAGTATAGCTTACCAAGAGCTATATGCATTCAAGTTAAAACTTTTAAAATAAATCTTTGCCGAGACATTTCAATCAGTCTTATCAATAGAAAACAAATGCACTTCCTCAACTTAATTAGTTCGAAAAGTTACGACGTGGGAAAATGAAAAAGTTTCATGTAAAAACCCGAAATTGGTTCGATTTCAAACAGAAGTATTTCATCTACCATGTCGTTAAAACTTTACCTACTTATGGGACTCTGGCTGTTGGACTCAGCGCTTTGCTTCGATGATGGACGTGCACGTTACGATAACTACCATGTTTACAAGGTGATTCCTTCAAGCCAAGCAGAACTAACAGTCCTTAAGAACTTGGAACGTAACACAGATTCGGTAATATTTCTGCGTGGCGTTCATTCCGTCGACCAAGATGTTAATGTTATCGTTGCGCCACATAAATTGCCTGACTTCTTACAATTGTTGGAGATCAATAAAATCAAAAACGAATTGATCGAACGCAATTTTCAGAGCCAATTGAAGAGCGAGCAAGTAACATATTCGCGCGCTGCTAAGGACTATGGCTGGGATAGCTACTACAAATTAGATGATACCTATGATTGGTTGAAATCGTTGGCTAAACAATACCCAAAAATTGTAACAGTCATTGAAAGTGGCAGTACTTATGAGAATCGTTCCATTTTGGGTGTAAAATTATCACATAAGCCAGGGAATAAGGGCATTTTCATCGAAGCTGGTATTCATGCACGTGAATGGATTTCTCCAGCAACTGCTACATTTATTATTAACCAATTGTTGACTTCAAATGTTAGCTCTATTAAAGACATTGCACAGAATTACGATTGGTATATACTCCCACACACTAATCCTGATGGTTATGTTCATTCACACGAAAAGAATCGAATGTGGCGCAAGATTCGTTCTCCTCACGGTAGCTGTTTTGGTGTTGAACCCAACCGCAACTGGGGAATTCATTGGAATGAAGCTGGTGCTAGTGACAGCCCTAGCTCCGCCACGTATGCCGGTCCAAGTGCTTTCTCTGAAATTGAAGCAAGGACTTTATCCAATTACATTTCCTCGTTGAAGGAAAAGATTCAGTTATATATCTCGTTTCATGCCTATTCTCAATTAATAATATATCCCTATGGATATACTGACCAAGCGCCACCAAATGTTAAGGACTTTGATCAAATATCTAATGTTGCTGTCGCTGCTATTAAAAAACGTTATGGCACTAAATACCGTGCTGGTACTATTTTCAAAATAATGAAAAGTCTCTTTTCCGGTAGTAGTATTGACTGGGTCTATGCCAAGGCTGGAATTAAGATGGCATTCGCTTACGAATTGCACCCAAAAAATGGTGGATTTGAAGGTTTCGAATTGGATGCTTCCGAAATTATTCCAACTGGTGAAGAAACTTTGGACTCCATAACCGCAATGATTGCTGAAGTTAAGCGTTTGGGTTATTTTAATTAAATTCTTTTTCATCGATTTGAATGTATCATAAATAAAGCAATTATTCCAAACGAAAAACCTGGCTTTCGTATAAAAATTTGTAACTCATGAAACTTTTAACTTGCAAAAGTGTTGTCTTTGGCCATGCCAAAAATTACGTACCCTGTACATAGTAAATGTGCGCTGAAATTCTAAATTTTTATGAAAATAATATTTCTTTCAGTATCTTTCTGTATAGCGTTTTGAAGTCTATGCTTGTATGGGAGGTTCCACACCTCTTTCCGAATTTGCCAACTTTTTGTTCGGTAATAGACCAAACCTTTTCTTGTATTTGTGTGAAAATTGGTTTAATTACCTGAAATAGTTATCTCAGTTTGTTTGTTCTTATGGAGGGTGCCACGCCTACTTGTAGAAAATTTGTAAGTTGTTGTATGGAGCTTTTCCAATTCATTTCTCCTGTTTTTGTAAAATTTGGTTTCATTACCTTAAAAGATACTCGCGTTTTGAAGATTTTGTTTGTATGGGAGGTGCCACGCACTCTTGTAGAAATTCGCCTTCTTTTCGTCCAAAGCTTTTCTAAGATTTTTTAGTATTTTTGAAAAATTTGGTTACACTGCTTCGATTAACACTTTCAATATTCTTAATGTTTTACATGCATTGGCGGTAGGCGTGTCTGTGAACCGAATTCATCCAATTTCAATCTCAGGAAGCATATTTGAAGGTGTAGTCTAATTTCATTCAATTATCTAACTTGGTTTTCCCGTGATCGTGACACTCAGACAAACAGGCAGTTTGGCTAAATCGACTCAAGTGGTGACGCTCATCAAGAATATATATACTTTTCTTTAACTGTCACGTCTCCTTCTATGTGTTACAAACGGAATGACAAAGCCAATAAATCATGTGTGTAGGGCTTAAAAATAGGTTTGTTTTGATATTATTAAAGATATATGAAACGTCTTCATCGAAATATGTAGTTTGACTTTAGAAGATTCGCTCCAGCGAATTGATTTAAATTTGGAGAGAAAGGTTTAAGGTTGTAGTTAAAATTAAAATAAATGGAATGGGCAACTTGGTGTTCCCTTTAAGGTCGAGTACGCTTTTGATATGGAACTAGTGGTTTCCAAATAAATTTGAGTCCATTATATGGCTTTAAATAATGACAAAAATCAACAACTATTCACGGAATATCTGATGTCGCGGAGCAAAGTTTCTGTATCAATTTGGCTTTTTGAGATATTTAACTGATACAAGATGTCACTACCAGAATAAAATACATACATCGAAATTCTAAGAATGAATTTTTAGTTTAAACATTGACAAATACATTAGAAGTGATGTCTCAATTAAGTTTAACCTGGGTATATTTTTGTCAACTGATCGATTTTTATATCTCATATATAAATCGTTTGCAAATTGTTCACTTTCGCGCATACTCCACGTAAACTTATCTGCTACATGAATCAAAAAGAATATATTATATATAATCATATATTATTTTTGTTCTAATCCGAACTGGATTATATTTCAAGAACTTGCGATACTTACAGAAAATATTCCATGAGGTAATCTTTGTAAGCCATTTAAGCTATTGAAAGTAACACCTAAGTAGTTGAGTGAGATACTTACACTTCCTCAGCGAATGTCTTTAATTTGCGCCGACTTATCTTATTTGCACTGCAAACAGCAACAGCGGGAAATGGACTATTGGCCACATGCACCAGATTTGTAGACATGCGTATCTCTGTTGGCGCATTGATATACTCCACACTCAATTTAATAACAATATAATGCGTCAATATGATATTTGCACTTAAGAAGAGTATCCAAAGTTTTCTAGAGCAAAAGTGTTGATTGGTTTGTATTATCTGGATATTAATGTCTGATTTATGTATGTTAAGTAAATACTTAAGGGTGAAATGTAACTTACTTTGCATGGTGACACTTTACATAAAGCAGTAGTAGTTTTAAGCCGTGTATCGTGGTCTCATTTAGAAATTCACGTACCAGACGCTTGTAGCTAGGTAGCCTTGCTCCCATTATTTTAATAAAATAATGACCCTTTTAATATCAGCAAGCTGCTTATATATGGAAAAGTAAGATATTATGTGCATCTTCGCTTAATTTTCTATTTATTTAATTTGTAATAACAGTATATTGTGGATGTTATTAAATGAACATTAATCAAAATAGACCAATTAGGAATATATGGTTAGCAAACGATAATTATAATGCTTCATTCACTATGATATTATATATGGGGTAAATGGCATTTCGCCAAACAATGAAATTATATATATATTTTTTTTTCAATAATACACTTTTTTCGTAATAAACTTAGCCTCTAATTTTGAATTGCTTATCAAATACATTTATGGTATCCCATTGCTCCTCATAGATTAGATAGAGGTTAATAAGGAGGTTCCCGCATGAAAGCTGGAACTACGATCGAAAAATATCTTTTGTGTTGTGGTGATGTTTGGGAAAATTATGGCTTACTTCCTTAAAGCTACCGAAGGCTTGGAAGTGAATAGTTCTCTCACGTTTTATAAAATCTTTGTTATAAAATCTTTGCGAACCTGTTACCATAATTGAGTTACCAAGAAGAGATGAGTGCGTCAGAAAACTGCAAATGAGCGTCCTTAATGTATTCTAAAAATTTCACAGATGAAATGAGCTTATTAGATGTGCTAGAGACGTTTCGTGTTAATGGGAGACAGTTCGGAGAGAAAAATTTTGATATTTAGATCCAAAAGAATCACAGTTGGAATATCTTAATGTTGAAAAATGTGGTACCATAACATATGGTTTTCGGAGTGCTAAAAACAAATATGGAAGAATTTCTCAATTGAAAATCGGGTCTATTTTTTTCATTTTTAGTCTAGGATATCTTAAAATACTGACGTGATGGAGCAAGTTCCCAGATTGGTCTTCACCAAACCAAAAACTTTACGGTATCTTTCTCATTAATTTTCAAGAAATTGTTTTTTTTTTGTTGGGCCTGTGTAATGAAACAATCGTACGATATTTAATAATACGAATACGGATTTCAACGAAAATCGGAAGCTTTTAACTGCTTAGCTGCATAATTTTTTTATGCTTTCCAATAAACTTTAACCAATTTCAAAATCCTTTTAAATGTCGTATCTTATTTTTTTCTTTCAAATAATGAAAACATTTTTTCTTTGATATTTTTCATAAAAATTAAAACGAAATAGTATTATGAAAAGAATTATGAAAAAATTGAACAGATGTAGTCAGCGGCGAATTAAGATTTTGCGTGGCCCGGGACTAAAAATTTGGAATGCGTCCTCACTAAAATAAAAAATTTTATGATCAGAATGGGGAACAGTTTATATTTTCTACAAATGAAAAAAAAAAATATAACATAATGATGAGCAAAAGAAATTCTTGAGCCCCTAACAAATAGTTTAATGTTCTGCTACTTCGGTGCCCAATTGAGCTCGGGGCAGTAGCCACCTCTGGTCCTACTTTAATCCGCCACTGGATGTAGTATCCACAAAAATAATTTTTTTGAACTGAAATTTTAAGCTTTCTTTCTGCTACTTCGGTGCACAATTGAGCTCGGGGCAGTAGCCACCTCTGGTCCTACTTTAATCCGCCACTGGATGTAGTATCCACAAAAATAATTTTTTTGAACTGAAATTTTAAGCCTTTTTAGTTGAATCCATTGATGATATACTGATATCCATTTTGTTGGGTCTCGTGACTGTAAAATTTTTGGATTTCTTAACACTAGGCAAAATACTATGCAGCAGGAGGTCATAAGACTCAACTTTGTGTAATTTTCTTGCTTTCGCTGAGCAATTGAAGTCCATATGCAGACTGATGAGTATAGAAAATAATTGAAGGCATAACTCATTATGTCGTAGAGACTTTAATATATATGACCTCCTGAAGAAAAGTCAAATGATGAGTCTGCATATTCCCCTGCAGCAACATCCATCCTGAGTAGGAATTGCTACCAGGTAAGCCCTGCCATAATCAGCACCGGGAAAGACTAGCCATATTGCAGCCATGCCAAGAAAAGTCCTATGAAATTTTGCCCAGTCTTAATCAGTTTTGCTTAATCATGAACGGACCTGGACGATTCTGGTAAGGACAGGAGCTCACTAGCCTCATTAATCCTTTTTATAGAAAGCCCTATTAAAACTTATACAACTCTGATCAGATTAGCCAAATCAAAAATAATGCAGGCTAGTCAGATCAGCTGATGGTGTGGTTGAAACCATGTTCACCTTTAAGAGGTAGATTCTATAAAACACATAAGTTCGGGCCTAATCCGACTACCCAAATCCAGACTAGATCTCTAATAGAGCCAACCATATGCGATCCGAATAATGTTTCACCGAGGCTACGAGGCAGCCTCGTTTTTGACTACGAGAACGAGGCGAGACCGAGGCGAGAACGAGGCGAGAACGAGGCGAGATGGAAAAATAAATTTTCCTCGCTTGACCGAGGCGAGGCGAGATCACACGGCACCTCGCCTCGTACTCGCCTCGGCCTCGCCTCGTCCTAGCCTCGTTTTCGAAACCAAGAGCGAAGCGCGTTTTGACGAAATCTGAACTCGTAAGAATCATATGCAGATTCAAAATATGAATGTAATTTTTATAATAAAATCTATATTTATCTAATATTTTAGTATTTTATTTTAAGTAAACTACTTTGTTTTATTTTTAATCCGCATGTGCTTCTTACGAGTTCAGATTTGGTCCAAGCGCTAATGCACAGAAGTGCTTGCATCGCATCAGCTTCTATGCGACTTCGCCTCGATTGATCATTTAGGGAAGCATGTAAGCTATGTAAGGCTATAAGCAAAACTGCATGATTGACAACACTGCATTGAAATTGATTTATTCTAATAGTCTTTCTAAGAACCGGTAAAGTGAAGCGAAACGCACAGGGTAATGCTAGTATATAAATAAAGATCTATATATGTATGTTCGTTGCTAATGGACTCCTAAACCGTTCAACCGACCGACGAAAGATTTGACATACATATATGTTTCTTATGATTTGGGATGCTCCGTAATATAGTTTACGATAAATGGGTGATGCCACCCCCACATAAGAGAAAAACAGAATTCATATACCTTTATAAAAGTAGAGGCATAACTAAGATTCAATTAATAAAATGGGCGGTACCATGCCTTCAATATAAGAAAAAAATTAACTTTATCATATCTCAATATCTATTTGACGTAGATAAATAAGATTTGGTACATATTTTGCTTATAGTTTGTAAAAGGTTCATAGCTTAGTTTGGCTTAGAAAAATAGGCAATGCGTCTCCTTCCCATATAAGAAAACAATTAAATTCATCACATCTCATCCAATTCACCAAAAATAAAAACAGATATTTTATTTTATTTCTTGAGGCTTGATCAGCCTATCAGCCCTGATACATATATAATTTTTTATTTATTTTAATAAAAACCTCGCTTTTTTACCGAGGTGCCTCGGCCGAGAACGAGGCGAAGCGAGGCGAGGCGAGGCATGTGATGGCAAGATCTCGTCCGAGGCTGAGGCGAGGCGACACTTAAATTTATAAAACGAGGCGAGACCGAGATCAACTAGAACCTCGCCTCGCCTCGGCCTCGGTGAAACACTAGATCCGAATGAAAACTCCTAAGGCTTGCTTGAAGATAATTTCTATCAGGCGTGCTTAAGAAGGCATGTTTTAGCTGGTCATTGTAGAAAAGAATTGTATGTTTGATAGGAGTTGGAAAGGTTCGATTCTTCCCAAGAAAGCTCTTCTAGAAGCGCTGCTTACTACTACCCTTGCCTACTGGGATCTGTATTGTTGCTAACTTCTTTTGAGGGCGTGGTTTTAGTTTTTTGCTGTAAAATTGCTTTATTTTCGCTATGAGTGAATGTTCTGATAGCTTTGAGAAGTTATTTATAATCTGTTGATGGTTAAATTACGTAGTTATTTTTATTTTGTGGTTGTGAAGTTCATAACAATATCATAAAGCGTTTAAGCCAGTATACCCCACTGGCAACTGCGGCAGAACTTAAACAGAGGCAGCAAAATACGATTCGGCATGACTCGATTATGTCATTCATGTATTCTTCTTCTTCTGTTCTTTATCTCCTCACGAAGCATAAGACTTAACTCTTCCATCATACACGATCAGTAACGAGTGCCTTCACCTCTATCCAACTTTTCCCCAATTCACGTATTTGTTGTTCGAACGATAAAATGCCGCGGGGGAAGTTAATAGAAAACGGTTTCTTTCGGATTGCACTGCCCTTTCCCGACATAGCTGGATAATAAGAATGAGTGTGCTTAAGACAAATCTCTCTCCCGATTGCAATAATAATAATAAACCCAACATAGCTGGGCAAAACGCATCGTGCGCTTGACTGCGCCAGAACGAGAATAACCTATCATAGGTATACATACATACGTATAGAAAGCGTAGAGCGAAAAAATCAATTCAGTTTGATTTGAAAAGCGAAAACACTACTACACATGCATGGAAAGGCATTGAAGAGAAACTACGGCTACCCAGTAGGCAAGGGCAGGAGCTAACAGTGCTTCTATAAGGCCTTCCTTGGTAAGTATAAGGCCTTCCACCCTCCTTTCAAACGTACTTTCTTTTTTATATGAAATGGCCGCAGAAAACAGGCCTTCCTAAGCAGGCTTTCTAAGAACGCTTACCGTAGAAGGACTCTCAGAAGTACTTGAAAAATTTAATTTTAATAAATTTAAAGACTCTAAATATTAATTGTATTTTTTTTTATCCGCGCCATCTCACTTGCGTTGATATTTTTTTAATGACTTTACAATTTGACAAAGAATACACAAAACTCTACCTCCTTAACATAACATGAAACAACAGAAGACTAGCCTGCACACTTCTCTTAATTTCTTACCATGTGTATACTTTTCATGTCGTATATGTACAATGCATATGACAAAAAAGTTATGCCGAATCATAAAACATTGCAATACATGAAATAAAAAAGAAACAGAAAAGCGCTAAAGTAAATGGAGTCCTTCTTCTTTGCCTTCTAATTTCAGGCCTGATAGCACGTCTGTTGTGGCAAGGCATATTATGCCTTCTGTGATTGTATTTTATTTGCATGAAAATCTTGTTTTGAGAAGTCCTTATATAATCGCAGCAGTGCTAGCAGGCCTTCTCCGAGTAAGGCCTTGCTCATTTGCCTGCTGGGTATGATCAGTGGTGCCCACTACCGCAAGCAACGATCAACATTTGTTGATAATTCTGTATACGTGCACGGTTTTTTACTCTCTTTGATGCTATTTTACGCTCTTTAAGTGTCTTATCGATCTCATTTTTACGCTCTTTGAGCACCTGCTCGTTCTCTGGGCAGCACCGGCTATGATAGTGCCCAGCTCTGATTATCACATATAAACAAATAAAACATTTTTAATAATATTTTTTTTAGAAACAATATCATTCAAATTTTAATGTTCAAGATTCCATTATTCCTGTGCTTCATTAAAATAATTAAATATTGGTCTAAATGTAAGAAAGTAGAAAAATTCAAAAGCTGTTACAATGCTGAAACCCATTATTAGACCCAAAAGTCCACCGAAAGATGCTAAAAAAATATAGAAAAATGTTCATTTTAATGTTGAAATTATGCTGATTTTAGAATGTCTTACCTAATGATGATAACCAATTCTGAAAGATCTCCATGCGGTAACGAATAGACATTAAGTCACTAAAAAAGACATGCAGCAAAATGTTGTTTTCTTCACTATTGTCAGTTTTACTGTAATTTAAAAAACAAAGCATAAAGTAGGCTATTTTTTAGCAGTGCCTAGAAGTATGCATGTAAATCTATGCATTTCACTGTCAACTTTCATTGCATACTTTTAGGAACTCGATCTTAACTAGTATATTAATAAACTTACTTTGTTTTTATATTATTGTAAGCTTCATTTAAACGACCCATAGTAATTTCCGATGGATACCTATTAAACTCGCAGTCAGGCATACAATTGCATGGAAATATCTCGTTATTTTTTACAACAGAAAGTGATTCTTCAATAGTGGGTAGAGCACGTATGAAAATTTCTATATTTTACGCAATTATTTACATGCAAACACTAAAAACCAAGTCCAACTTACCTCTATTTTGTATGATGCAATCGACACGCCTTAAGCCGCAAATCGGATAGCTGCCATTATTCGGTAAATTAACTGGTATACAACCACATCGCCTATAAAGCATTTGTATGCGACACTCAGACATACAATTAATAAATGAATAACGCTGCATTACCGACAAACGATGTTCATTCGAAAATAAACAATTTCGAATTTTCGGGTTCATGTTCTCAACATCACTTGTAGCATAAGTCGATTCCGGATTGATGCGCACAAAACTCTCACGAGTTGATGTTACCACTTTTGTCTCGGCATTTTCATCTGGGAAATTATAGGCATCATGTATTAGCAAACGAAAGCCAAAACTACTGAAATAGGTGCCAAAATAATCTTCTGCATCTGGATTGAGTAGCACTGAAAGTCCGGTGGGATAACCACATCCAGTTACACGATATGGACGTTTAGGTACCTGATATGCTATTTTTCTGATAAAAAAACGAAAAAAATTTGTATTGTGTCTTCTTAGAAAAATACGCATATTCTTACTCTGGAAAATTACTGCTTGCTTGACCGAAATAATTAAATGCGCAACATACTCCCTCTGTAGTATTGATGCGTTGAAATAAAGCATCACAACGTGAATTGGTGCCTTTCCATATACATTTTGATATCATATCCATGCAATCGGGTGATAATTTTTCGGTCAATTCTCTTACAGTAAAGTTGTTTTGATCTAAAATCTCCTCAAAGGCTCCATAATCTACCTCAGTATAATCCATTGCAAAACTAAAGTACATAGTTATGCGAAATAGTTTCAATAAGTCGGATTCGGTAACATTTGAAGGACGTTTCCTGAAATATATTCATTACTATGTAATAATAGATTTTGTTGATATGATCACAGACACAATTTTTAAAAAAATATATGTACATTAGGGTGATTCAAATTTTTTCTTTTTTGTTTTTTTCAAGGTGCTGTTGCTTAAAAAGTAAGTTTATGATATGAAGAAAATATTCACGAAAATTCAGCTCAGTAACTCAATTTTATAAGGTGGCGCCGGAGCCTGTTAGTTTTACATGTAAATTGTTTGGAAAAATTATTTTTTACAAAAAAGGTATCTAAATGAATAGGTGATTAGTGTTGTTGAGCTGAAAACAGTCGTTTTTCGACGTAATTTTTTACGCTGAATCCGAATCTGGCCTCAGAATTGACCCATCATTTCGGAATCCTGAAATATTTGAGGCTAAGTACCTAAAACATAATGTTTTTTGTCTACTTTCGAGGCCATGTATGGGATTCAAAGAAAGTTGATCAGCTTATTTTTAACAAAAGCATAATTTAGTACCATCCTTGCCCTTTAAAATGAGCTTTCTGTGGTGATCTGTGATGCTTCCTTGCAAAGTTGCAGCCATTTCAAGGTGACATGAATTTGAAACCCGTTGGTTAATATTGTTGGGTTGCAACCCTTTGTAGGGGATCCAATTCATGTCACTTTAAAATGGCTATAACTTTGCAAGGAAACATCACTGATCAATACTTGAAAGCTCATTTTAAAGGGCAAGGATGGTACTAAATGATGCTTTTGTTAAAAATAAGCTGATCAACTTTCTTTGAACCCTATACATGACCTCAAAAGTAGACAAAAAACATTGTGTTTCAGGTAATAAACCTGAAATATTTCAGGATTCCGACATGATGGGTCAATTCTGAGGCCAGGTTCGGATTCAGCGTAAAAAATTAGGTCGAAAAACGACCCTTTTCAGCTAAATTACACTAATCACCTATTCATTTAAATACCTTTTTGTAAAAAATAATTTTTCCATATAATTTATATGTAAAACTAACAGGCTCCGGCGCCACCTTATAAAATTGAGTTACAAAGCTGAAATTTCGTGAACTTTTTCTTCATATCATAAACTTACTTTTTAAGCAACAGCACCTTAAAAAAAAAACAAAAAAAAAAAATTGAATCACCCTAATTTTCATATGTACTTATAAACGAAACTTTACTTAATGCTTCTGCCAAAATCATGGCCTGAAATAAAGAAATTTCTAATCTTACACTATACCAGAGAAGTTCCTTGCAGCGTAAACTGATCTCGATCAACTGGTGTCCATTACAAATCTACTACTTATCTGTTCTTATTAAGTCTGGTAGCTATGAGCTGAATATTCTCTTCGCTGGAGTGTTGTCTTCCATTCGCTTTCCACCTTTTGAACAACATCCAAATCATTATACAGTTCATAAATTTCCAAACTAGTTTTCAGGATAAACTAGTTTATCCTATGCCAAACTAGTTTATCCTAGGCCAAACTAGTTAATTTGAAGGCCTTAAAGTATGCAATTTAGTTTTAATGCGAAGTCAGTGTTGCACATATTATAGACTGAAGCCGAAATTGGACATGTTGGAGGATGTTAATCCTGAGCTGCGGCCAAAGGCCGCCCAAGTACCCCCACTTACAACTTGCCAAGTATGTAATTAAATTGACAAATTTTGTTTTCTTACTTTGCTACTGTCGTAGTCTTCACTAACCACAGTGCTTTTGCATTAAAATGTCATTGCACATCTTTAGGCTTAAGCTAACTAGTTTAGCTAAAAACTAGTTTGGCCGATAACATATACATAGCCTCATCAGACCAGTTTTTGGTTAGTTTGTAATGCGATTCGAACCCCGACCATTCTATGAATTTTATGTGAACAGCCGCTCTTAACACTGACCCATGGAGATTCTGCTGAACGACATGTACAAAGTGCACATTCGATTAAAATTCAATAAATTAATACTCAGTCGACTAAAAACAAATTAAAAATTTCAAAAACCGGAAGAATACGTCCAACCATTGTTCGAAAAATAAGTAGCGGAAGCTCGAAATTCGAAATAATAAAGCTACATCATAGCAAGTCTTTAAACCGACGGTTTAACAAAGCTATGCAGCAAACAAGAAATGGCAATAAATATAACAGATGGAGCTAAAAATGCAGTTTTAAGAGCGGCTGTCCACATATAATTCATGGAATGGTCGGGGTTCGAATCGCATTACAAACTAACCAAAAACTGGTCTGATGAGGCTATGTATATACATATGAATATGTGTATATATATGGTAATAGCCGAAACATATGTCACCAATTACCAGGTTAAGTTGTTCCATTTGTTATTTTTGTCATGTTTGTTTATAAAGCATTAACCGATTTGTGAAATTTCACATGAATATCGGTTACTGCAATTGACTATAAATTCGATTAAAATTCAATTAATATTTAAGTTTTATGTATGCATGCACTTGCGAACTCTTAACCTTCAAATAACAAGACCAAATAAAGATATATAGCTACTTTATTCAGTACAATACATAACCTAGTTAGTTAAAATAACCCAAACGCTTAACTTCACCAATCATTGCAACTATGGAATCCAAAATTTCTTGACCGTTTGGAATTATTTGGGAAGCTGGCAATTCAAACATATAATCTTCTTCATCATATCCATCTGGACGTAATTCATAACAGAATGCCATCTTGATACCGGCTTTTTCATAAACCCAGTCAACACTGGAACCGGAGATATAGCGCAACAATTCGTGAAATGTGCCCGCAAGGTATTTCGTGCCATAGCGACTGCCAATAGCAGCGACAGTAGCGTTTGCAACTTTTCTGAAATCGTCAATATTTGGTGGTAATTCGCGTGAATTTCCGTAGGGATACAGTAGCTCTTGTGAAAACGAATGAAACGAGAGATATAGCTCCAGTTGTCCCTTCAACGAGGCAATATAGTTAGACAATGACTTTGTTTCGATTTCAGAAAATGCACTAGGACCTTCATATGTCTCCGATTTTGGGTCGGAAGTACTATAATATCTATCCCAATCTATATCCCAATTGCGATTTGGATCAACGCCGAAAGTTTGGCCGTCATCATCATTCGGCTTACGTGTCTTGCGCCAATTGCGATCCGTAGTGTGTGTATAGACATAACCATCAGGATTAGTGTGCGGAAATACATACCAATCGTAGCTCTGTGCAATTTCTTTAATAACGCCTTCATTAGAAGTCAACAATTGGTTAATAATGTATGTAGCAGTTGCTGGAGAAATCCATTCACGTGCATGAATACCAGCTTCGATGAAAATACCTTTATTTCCTGACTTATGGGAGATTTTTACACCCAAAATCGAACGATTCTCATAGGTTTGGCCACCTTCGATGAGTGTTACAATTTTTGGGTATTTTTTTGCCAACGACTTTAACCAATCATAGGTATCATCCAACGGATAGTAAGTAGCCCAGCCATAATCATTAGGAGCGCTTGAATAACCTACTAGTTCACTTTTGAAATGCCTCTGCAAATTGCGTTCAATCAATTTGTTTTCGATTTCATTGATTTTCAATATTCGCAAGAAGTCAGGCAGTTTATGTGGGGCCACGATAGCTTTCACATATTGGCCTACCGTATGAATACCATCCTGGAATATTATCGAATCTGTTGCACCTTCCAACTTCTTAAGCACATCCAATTCAACTTCGCTGGAAGGAACTATCTTGTACACACGGTAGTTGTCGTAACTCGCACGTACATCGGATGAGCCAAAGGTAATGCCCAACTGGCAGAGCGCCAATAGTAGTTGAAGTTTTAATAACATGGTTGAAGTTAACTCTTCTTACTGTTATAGTTTGGAACAATTTTGTCTTTTTATATGAAAAATACTTGGTGTCGACCTAATTCAAATGCTGCGCTTTTTTTTGTCTTTCCAATTGATAAGTCAAATTGAACTGTCTTGGCTGAGACTTATTTTATGAGCTGCAATTAAAATTTTAGGTTTTTGAGGACTTAGATACAGAAGTTATTAAAATTAACACTTCGACAGTTTTTGTTATGATCACAAATGGAAAATATGTATATTAGTAAATTTTATAATTATTTCAAAAGTTTCTACCATTGATTATTCACCACGTATTATTTCAAAGGTATCAGCACATTTAAGCAATAGTGCATGTACTATTACTGAAACATCCAAAAATGTAAATTATTAAAGTGGAGATAACGCCGTAGCAAGGCAACACATATTTAGACTATAAATTCAATTTTCTATTAACCTTTAATAATATAGTTCAATTTGATTAATATATTTGATATTCTATTAAGTAATCTAAATTCACTTTTTTCCGCTCGCCTTGGTCTTTAATAAAAACTTGCATTCTTCCCATTCGAATCAGAGATGGGACCAGTTCCTTAAATTTAGACTGCAGATTTTACGATGGAGTATAAAGCAGGAGGCAACTGTGACAGATCACAACTGCCATTGTATTTTTACGTGATCGCTTGTTTGTAAATGCGATCAACCCATGGTACCAGATCGGTGCAGACCTTCACCTCTGGTCAGGCTTAGTAGCTTGCTAAACGCACCCTTATCTACAAGGCTCAGAGCGAGTTAAGTACAGTTAGTTATCCACTACCAGTTTGAACTTACCATAACGCCCAAGGTCACTGGTAAGCTCCAAGAATAGGAGGCAATACTTTTCCTCATGAGCTCAACTTCTAGCAATCTTTTAGGCTACCAAACTACTGTAGTGTTCTCAAAGCATTGGAATGCCTAAAGCAATTTGGAATCTCTTCGAGAAATGCTATAACTTCCGCAGATAGTCAGCTTTTGAATTCGCCATCTTGCTCATTACAATTCTCTTGTTGTAATTAGATGCGGAAAATCTCTGAATGAGATTACTAGTGCAACCAAATCTACGCTTTGGTGAGTATAAGGTCATAGGGGAGTCGAGGAAACGAGAAAACTGTCATTCTCGCCTGATAGCTACCAGAACCCAACAAGCTCATTTGCAACCACGTTTTCTTTAAGCCAACATGCTTGAAATTGTCTCGAACAAACATAACGATCGGCTACAGTAGACAATTTTAGTAAAATAAATCAAGCACCAGAAATATTTTCATCCAATTCTGATGATTTCATTTCAAATTACTTGGAAAGAATTCTACTTAGTTTAAGGTAGACTTGCCCTAAGCTGAGGTGATTTTTATTCCCAAGGTGGGTAGATGCGGCCATGAATCAGTTAGAGATTTTTACGGCACAGCATGCGTACCTCAAGAAACTACTCTTCATGAGGTAATTCGCACGATTGACCAGTCTCTATATTTCTAATAATTCACGCTGGCAGCCTATCTAGATATTGAAGGTGCCATTAACAACGATCGTACCGAAGCTATTCAGGAAGAAATTGTCGGACTCGGGGTATAGGAGTATCTTATTACCTGTACTATCTGCTTGAGTGCATAATCATTCAAGCTGGTATGGGTGGCAGTCAGGTGCTAAAATCTGTCAGCAGGGGAACACCTCTGGAGGGTGTACTATAGCCTCTGCTTTCGCTGGCTGTTATAAACACCATCCTTACTCAGCTCAATAAAAATGGGGTAAAGGTCGTTGGGTATGCTGTTATGACGTGATTAGCAACATCATGGAAGGAGCTCTGGCTAAGTTGTGCTCTTGGGCCACTGGGTGTGGCCTATAAATGAACTCAGCCAAAACGGATCTCATACTGATGCACCACAAAGACCAAAATATCTAATTTTAAGCTTCCCCGACATAAAAGACAAACTCGGCCAAGTATCTGAGAGTTATAATAGATCCAAAGCCCAATTGGAAAGTCATTCTTAATTCTATATGTATAGGACGATGATTTGATATTGTCACTGATTCTCCTTCAGACACGACAAAAGATTTCGACAATTTGCGCTTACTGCCAAAAGAAATAACGTCAACCATATCATCAATAATAATATGTTTTATAACTCCATCAAAATAAAAATATTACTTACATTTTCTTAGCCAAAATTAACGCATTTTTCTTGGATATCTTATTGAAATTGCAAATTGTTATCGCCGGAAATGGTATATTCCATGTTGGAAAATGTGAACTTTCAATAACAGTCACCGTGGGTGTCTCACTATTCCATTGCCATGAGACAATAACTAAAACAATCGATGTTATGATGGAGATAATAACAACACCAACCCAAAAGAGACGTTCTCGACGTGATATATCCGTACGCACGATATAATTTAAGCCATGCAATGATGTGGTATCACAATAATTGCGCATATTTTGAGTAAACCAACTTCGGACATTCTCGACCGTTGCCAATTGACGTATTTGCGAAATACGCGATCCCTTGCGTTGAGTTGCCGCTGATGACACCCCACGGACCAGTAGCTTATTCCGGGTGCTAAGACGTTTTTCCGGCTGTGCTGGAGATATTGTAAAAACGCGTTGTGGACGCACAATAAACGGCATAATGGTTTGCTATGAGAAGCAATACTGAAGTGCTATGGCACGGATTTGAATTCAGTGATTTTAGGTAAAAGCACCAAAAACGCGCTGTTAATTATAGTGTTGTTTACATTAATAGTTTCTAAATGATATTCCTAATGAAACCAAAGCAAAACATCAAACAAGTTGTAGTCATTAATGTGTATTTTATTGTATTATTAATAGGGTAATTTTAATATAAATAATGCACTTACTAACTGAACATCAAAAGTTACTTATTAATTTATGACTGAAAAGTTTGCTGCTATCACAGTGTCATCATTTTTTGTTTGGAACTCCTTTTCCAAAACTTTTTAGGTGGTTTCAGCTGCTATTTTCTTTTGTCTTTTCTTAATTTTATAACGTATTTGCTTTTTGGTCAACCAATTACAAAGTGGACGCACAAAAACAAAGAATATCATTTCGAATCCGGAAACAAAGCTGTAACCCATATAAAGTCCAGTTATGCCACCAAATGTGCCTGAAAGTGTACATGCAAAACATTATGTTTAAATATTTTATTTTGAGACCCAACTAAGGTGGTAAATGTTTGGCATTGGTAGAGGCAGTTAGATCTTCTGGAAAATCAATTTAGTGTTATAACCAAAAACTTCAACTCACCTACAAACGATAACCAATTTTCATAGACATCTAAGCGATATTTCTGCGCAACTAAGTCGTCATAAAAGACATGCAGCAAGATATGATTATTTACCTGAATACCCTTACTAAAAAAAAAAATATGTTAATACTTATATGGTAACTAGACTTTAATTATAATTGAAAAGTTTCCATTACCATTAAATCTTTTTAATTGTAATTGAAATTTTCAAAAATTATTTAATGGTAATGGACATTTTTTAATTATCATTAAAGCTCAATGGTAATTGAAAAATTTCTATTTCTATTTTTTCTATTTCATTGATGGTAATTGAAAAATTTCTATTACCATTAATTTTTAATGATAATTGAAAAATTTTCATTACCTTAATTAAATTTTACCCTAACTAAATTTAGTGGAAATGAAGATAAAATGCATTAAATATTTAATGCAATACCCCCATATCTAATTGTAACAATGTAAACAAATTTAGTTAACCCTTTGTATGGGGTATACAAATAAATAACACAATTACAGAACTTACAAGAATCTCTTATCTTCCTCTGCATATTTTCGATCCAAGTGACCCGCATCTATGCTGGAATAATATTTAATGTAACTGCATTCGGCATGGCAATCGCAAATGAAATTTTCTGCATAACGATCGTCCTTATAATAACGAGAACTTCTTGATTCATTAAGTAATCTGTAGAAGATTTCTGAAAATTTTACACATTATTTTTCATTGATTGAATACCAAACCGTGACCGTGAAATGCAAATTTTGCGTTCTTATTGGGACGCCTATTATTTCTGTTAAAAAATTATGGATATCTTAACTGTAATAGTTTTCTCAGATGGAAATGAGTGTTAGAAATTGAAAAATTTTCGAAATATCCCGGAATCAGACGATTTTGTGACCTGGATGACATTCAAATTGTTTGCTTACAGAGCAAAAAAAATCATCAGTTTTTCCCACACCTAACGTGAACTCTTTCATCATTTTATGAATTCATTTTTTAATATTGCTGTCCAAAAAAAAAAAAGTCATTAATTTTTTCCGAATTTGACTTTTTACCATTTCATAGGAAAACTTTTTGTTGTCTTAGAAGGCCGCGAATTGCATCTTTTGAACTTGGCAACCTTGCTTTCTGAGCCATTTCACTTTCAAATAAGATATGGATTAGGGCTGAGCCGGTGATGAGTCAAGCAGTGGTCCCAATCTCTGCTAGAAAAACAATGAAAACTATATTGTTGGTCAGTATACCTTCTATGGCAAGTAACTACTGCTAAGGATCAGCAGTTCCTACCATTGTCTTTAAGCTTACAAAAAAAAAGCCATATTAATCTAGTCTTGAAGCATAAATTCTTAATTAATATTAGGGATTCAATAATGGAATTCTCAGTAATCCGAGAAATAAAATGGTCGCTAAAAACGCAAAAGGGAGCATAATTTTCAAGCACAATCGCATAAGGTCCAATTGCCTTGTTAGGAGCAATGTACATAAGTGCCCAGGAAAAGTTTTACCACCGGTAGGTGATGAAAAATCAATCAAAAGAATAATCAAGAAAATGGACATAGATTCTGTATCATTCAATCACAAAATAAAATTCCCACTTGTGTTTCTTAGCAACCCAGATATTTTACAATAAGCTCAGATAATATGTTATATAAAATTTCTGTAGTGAAAAGGAAAAACTGCTTAAGCCGACTTAAGCACGAATTGAGTTAAGAACGACATGATGATCTTCGTATCTAAAAGTACACCTGAGCGAAATTTGATGAATACTAGATGATTTTTCGGGAAGTTATGGAAGGAGTAACTTTGACTTATCTCTTTTATATGTACACTCTCATTTGGAATAATGGTTTAGGTGTACTTATGATTTAAGGTATTCAACAAGGTAAGGTGTTATCTTTAGCCAGGCCAAAACTCACATACCCTACACTGCACTGAAAGTACCATTTCAATAAATGTTAAAAAGACGCTGAAGAGGTTGAATAAGTCGAAAAAAAATGTGAAATGTTAGAAAGGTTGACAGAGGTTGAAAAATGTTGAAAAAGTCGTAAATATATGCAAAATGTTGAAAAAAATTGAGAGAGGTTGAAAAACTCTAAAAAAGTTAAAAGAGGTTGAAAAAATTTGAAACTATTCAAAATTGATGAAAAGTCGAAAAAAATAAAGAAACTTATGAAGAAAGTTGAAAGAGGTTGAAAAACTCGAAAGAATTTGGAAAAGGTTGAAGAAAATCGAATAAAAATTAAAAAGTTGAAATATACCACGCCCACTTCTCCAATTCCGCCCACTTTTGGTTCAATAAATTATATTTGTGATCGACATCCTCAAATTAAATTTTAGCACAATAGCTTATATAGTTCGCGATAAATGCCGCTGTTAAATTTAAAATTTAGGGCGGTGACACACCCACTGCTACAATCCAGCCCGGTTTTAATCCGGAAGTAGCTTTTCATAAGCAAACCCCTAACACCAAATTTTAGTATGATTGCTCACTATTTCGATAAATATGCCACTTACCGTATTTTATTTGAATGGGAGGTGCCACGCCCACTGGTGCTATTTCAGCCACTTTTGATTCAGATATACTCTATGGCAACTGAACCACTTATATTAAATTTCATAGCAATTGCTGCAATAGTTCACTTAAAACAGCGCTTACAAATTTATGTTAATATGGGAGGTGCCACGCCCACTGATGCAATCGCGTCAAAATTCATTTATTTTTAAAGCTTAGAGTAAGTGCATCTATACACCAAATTTTATGAAGATTACTCTAATAGCACACTCTATATAACAATAAACGTTTTTTGCTTATATGGGAGGTGCCACGCCCACAGGTACTATTGGACTAAATTTTTGTAATAAGAGACCTTATAGCAAGTATAGCTACCTCATTAAATTTCATAACGATTACGTTATTAGTTCTCTTAATATAACGTTTATAAATATTGTGGGCGGTGCCACGCCCTTCAACAAGCTTTTTTAAGTAACGTTGCCGAGCTTGTACTGATATGACTGCTTTCAGCGGCATCATCTCCAAAATGTTTATGGAAATCGTTTGTGCCAATTTTGAGATATACGGAATCAAAATTTTTAAATGTTGAAAAATGCCACGCCCACTTTTTATATTCCGCCCAGTTTTTCCTCAATTCAAGATATATTTGATATGAATCCGTTTACCAAATTTCATCGCAATATTTTGAACGGCTTAAAAGATATGGTAGTATAAATGATAAAATTTAAGGCTGTGCCACGCCCCTTTACGACCCTTTAGAAACTTGAAACCCAGCCAAATCTTTATTTGGTTCATACGTGCACCAAATCACCAAGTTTCATCAAAATCGCTGCAACTTTTTTCAAAATTGGCCTGTGTAAATATACATAGAGTATGGGCGGTAGGCGTGTCCGTCAACCGATTTCGCCCATTTTCAATAGCAAGATGCCTGCAAGAAGATGTGACCTGTGTATGAAAGTTTCATTCAATTAGCTTTCTTGGTTTTCCCGTAAACCTGATTTCAACAGATGGACAGACAGACAGACAGACAGACAGACGGACATCGCTAAATCGACTCAGGTGGTGACGCTGATCAAGAATATATATACTTTTCCATACCTGCCACGCTCTCTTCGATGTGTTACAAACCGAGAGGCAAAGTGAATATACCCTCGGTGTACGGTATAATAATAGCTTAAAACAGTATAAGCTATTTTTCCAAATAAAAAAAGCGTTTAAATACTCAACTTCAAAACAGCTTACATCGATATAAGCGTTTTTTCCAACATTATAATTCCTTAAATTACAATAGAAGTTATTTGGAATAACAATTTATGTGGACATAAGTATGATGAAATTCAAATTATATTTACTTTGGAATAATATCTTTTTTGGAAATTGGTTTTACGAAGTGGAATTCTTTCGTTTGGAAAAACCGCTTAAGTTTTGTTTTCGCGAATAACTCTTTAATTTGCATAGTTTTCATATTCAAAAGTGCAACGATTTCTTCCTTAATTAACAGAGGATCCATTGAAATCAATAATTTTTACCACAATTCACATAATTTTTTTAAAATTAACTTTAAGCCAAAAAAGTAATTTCCTGCAAAACGACAAAATCAGACTAAGCACTTTTTCCTTTTCACCACAGAATTGTTTATCCAATTTAATTTCAATTCAGACTTAATAACTTTACTTGTATAGATTATTCTCTGCCAGAGGATCTTACAATGAATATAATGTTGATCTTGTATTATACTGAATTAGTAAGGTTAAGATAGTAGAAGTATTTCTTTTCGAACACCAGCTTACCTTTGTGCTTCAACAAACACATGGCATCCGTCATATCACAAATTCTGGTTCCATTTTCACTCGGTAGATACCAGGGTTGACAACCACATCTGGTGGCCAAAACTTTGGCACGACATTCAGTTAAGCAATTTGTTTGTGTAGCATTAATAAAATACAAAAGTCTACGTTCATCAGCAAAATAACAGCGGCGTACATTTAAGTCTTCGCTACGCAAATACTCTGTGCCATAAGTGGTACGTGGTACAATCGTTATGCTGGTCTCGGTACCCGACCGTACATATTGACGCTCAACACTATCGGCTGGATAATTAACTGTATCATGTATAAGCACCTGGTAGCCGGGAGATTTAATAAGCGCTGCCATGTAGTCTTCTACTTGCGGGTCCAATAAGACAGTAAGTCCAGTTTTATAGCCACAGCTAGTGGTTTGACGTGGCGTGGCTAATGAACTGAAATTTACAAATTTCAATGATATTCGTAATTAAGAAACTTTTCAATTTGCCTTACCGATATTGTTGTCGTGAAGCCACGTTATAATTAAAAGCACAGCACATGCCTTGTGGCGTATCTACTTTTTGGAAAAGTTTATTGCATCGTTCTGTGCGTCCTTTCCATTTGCAACGCAGCAATTCTGTTTCACAGTCGGGAGAAATTTCTTTTACAAATTCAGTAAATGTGTAGTTATTTTGTTCGAGTAGCTGATGCAGCAGTAGAAATTTGGTTTCTGTAGAATTGACTACGTTCATGTTTTGGATGGATAAGTGGAAGTGTTGCAGCATTTGTTTCTTTGACAAGGAAGTGTTGATAGCGCTTCATAAAAATTGGAAATTATTTCAATTTAAAAGATTAAAAAAAAAGATAGTGTGTAAATAAAAGAAAAGCTTAATCTCAAATGGATTTATACAAAAAAAAACCGTATCAATTCAACTCAAAAAGTATTCAATAATATCGAAAAAGTCAATTAAATATATCGAATAGTTTTGAAAAAAGTCGAAAATTATCGAACAAAATTTCAAACAATAGTTAGAATGATACGGAGAGCCTTGGACAAGAATATGGTGGACTTGGTGGGCGTGGCACAATCCATAGAAACAAAAACTTTAGAACACTGCACTGAGCGAATTATTTAAAATAATGATATCAAACCAAATGGTTTGGCCAAACATCAAACAAAAAGTTGGCGAATTTGGAATAAAGGGCGTGGCACACAGAGAGTTATTAAGTGTATCTATATAGTGTGGTGAACAAAATACCCATTTAATAAAAGTTTAAACTCTTACTTATGCCTAAAAGACCGCAGACCCTTTCGCTCTTGAGCGATTTTTCATTTATTTCAAGCGCTTTTTGTTTGGGTGATTTTTTTTTAAAATTATTCGTGGCCTAACTTTTATGTCAATTTTGCCTAAATTCAGATTTTTATGCTTTATTGGTCTTGTAAGGGGTATGCTTTATGTACCACGACCATTTTGAAATATCAATGTTTCAAGTTATTGAAAAAAAAGATGAGCTTAGACTTACAATTTTTCTGCAAGATTTTCACTTCTGCGTCGCGACAAACGATTCAAATTACAAATTGTTATTGCTGGAAACGCTATAGTCCAGGCTGGATGATGCGTGCTCTCCGTGTACATTATGATAGGTGTTTCTACACTCATCAAATGTGACATTACCACAACAATGGTAGACATCAACATAGCAATAAAAATCACCAGACACCAAAAGGCACGTTGCCAAGTCTTTGCATCTACAAAGTTGACAAAACCATGAATGCTCGCCATTTCACAATAAATTTCAAAGCCACTTTTGCGTTTGCAAAGTCCATCATCGTTGCGTGCTCGCAAAAATCCCAAAAAACGTGGAAGTTTGAATTTTGGTACCTTGAGGCAATAGCTCTTAGCGGATGCCTTTGATAATTTTGATTTAAGTCGCCACTTCTTAGCATATGCCAGCATATTATCGTTGACATCAATAGTTTGAATTTTAGGGCGTGGTAATACCCGTTTTGTAAATGTCTCTTTCAACTGTCTAAAAAAAATTTGTATTTTCCCCGGAGGTGCTGCTACCAAAACTGGATGTTTTAGTAATTTTAATTGTAATTCAGGCTTATAGAGTGTA
Source organism: Tricholauxania praeusta (assembly GCA_949775025.1). Classification (NCBI taxonomy): domain Eukaryota; kingdom Metazoa; phylum Arthropoda; class Insecta; order Diptera; family Lauxaniidae; genus Tricholauxania; species Tricholauxania praeusta. The sequence goes on along the minus strand of OX459030.1, from coordinate 98,630,737 downwards.
TTCGTTTGTTCGTCAAATAGAAGTTTTCTATTTTTATGCGGCTGTTTTGGCTGTGGATATTCGTCGAATGTGATATGATAAATTGATTTCTTTTGTATTTTAAGTGGCAACATTGTCGAAAGCAAAGACGTGATTATTTGAGCCTACCGTAGATTGCAGCATGCTTATATACCCAAATTGAGAGACATTTTTATTGATATTTACATATGTTCTACCTTTTTCTTGTTAAAAAGTCTTGTAAAAGATATTGAAGATAAGCCAACATGAAACACCCTATAATTTTGCCAAGCGATAAGACACAAAATTTGTTTGTGCCTAGAAGTATGCTATAAATTTTAAACGCGAAGTAGTCACCACTGCTTGCAATATTTTTTGTGGCTTATTAGATTTTGCCTTACAAGGAAGGAGTGATGGATAATTTTCTTATATGTATAGGGCTACCAGATGGCAAATTAAAACAATAATTTCAAATAACTTGATGACCAAAAAAAAAAAAAAACGTCCTCACTTTGTACGAGAAAACTCCAACAAATTACAAGAATATTTCAAATGCAAAAGTAGTGAAAAGTAACGCATTTCAACCAAAAGTAGTACATTTCGAGTCAAAAGTAACAAAGTAGCAAAGCCTTGCAAAAGTAGCACTTTTGCTACTTTAGTATCGCATCTGGTAGCCCTATATATGTATGCAGTCCTGGATTATCCCATAAGCAAATTAAGCAATTGCTTAGGGCATCACGTCTCGGGGGGCACCATAAACAGCACCGAAAAAATATTTGCTCGCGCATGAAAGACAAGGCTGTTTGGAAAATGTGTTTAATTACAAATATCGCTGGAGAAAATGTAAGAAAAATTATATGGAAATAGGAAAAGTGTAGCAAAATTGATACATTTTATGAGAGTGGGTAGCAAAGTCGCAAATGTGTTATTTTTTGCTTTAGTGTAGCTGGTCATGACCACGCGTGCTCGTGCATCGTCGGCAGAATTCGGAAATTTGAATACTCCCGATTTGCCAGTTTGAGTCGAATGTTTTGTTAAATGAGTAACGCGGCCGGTGTATGTTCGTTATTCAATTAATATGATGATAAATAATTAATTAGGTGTTACCATTAATAAACTATAAGTCAACAGTGCGGTGTGTTGTGAGCAAGTGTCGACAATTATTTCAAAATCTTTTCATTCAGGTAACTTAATATATTTGATATTGTTTTATGCGACAGCTTAAGTCGCATTAACTGAGTTCGGCATTGTTCAGAACACATGCAATAATCAAAAATCCGAAACGCTTTGAAAAATTTGTCACTCTCTTTTCCATACGATTTTCTCAGCAAAATTTATTGCTTACAAATTTTGTTTTTGTCACTCACTTTTCCCATACGGTACTCTCACACAAAATCACAAATAATGACACATTCACAGTGACAATGACATAGCTTAGAATTATCGGCTGTGTTGCCATATTGAAATTGCTAAATGCAGTATAAATTCACTTTGGTTTCGTGCATTTACATCAGAGCTAATGCACATTAGTATGGCGATAATTTACAAGTTAATTTGAATTTAGTCTGCTAATGCAAATTAACGCTGTCGTCTGTCTAAGCTATAAGGCATACTCTGTTAATGCGACTTAAGCTGTTAAAATGGTTCTAGGTTAACGGGAAGTACCCTATAGGTTTTGATTCTCTCGCGAGTGTTAAAATATGCGACGAAATATGTCTAATCTTTTGATTTCGTTGATTTAGAAGTTTGATTTTTTCACAGCTCTAAGGAATTGCAGGTTTGAGTATTTGGTATTAATTTCAATTTGATACCTCTTCGCGTTCCTGAGAAAAAGGGCTTTGACAGACAAACGGACAATAAATTTATCTTGTAAGGGCTATTTTTTTCCTTTTGGACGGAACCCTAAAAATAAGCTGATGAAACGAAAACATTTATGATTGATTACGCTTCTTTATCAAATATTTTTGCCATTCAATCCATTATGTAGTGTCAAAGTTTAGTTGAGTTTAGTTTGGCTGTCGATAATTAGGCACTCTTTTGTTATAAGACCCTTGGTTATCAGTATAGCTTTATCAGATGATTTATAGATGATAGATGCATTATCAATATTATATATCTGCATATCCATCAGATTGGGCCTTTTAACTGGCCTCGTTTTTTTTTGAAGTGAAAACTTCTTATGGCACGTTGTGCGGCTGAGGAAAAAAGTATAATTTCGCGACACCGACCGTCATCGGGAAGACTTGAGAAACGAACTCGATTTTGGAATTTTGAAGACTTGGGAAACGAACTCGATATTGGAATTTTGAAGACTTTTGAAACGAACTCGATTTCAGAAATTTGAAGACTTGGGAAACGAACTCGATTTCAAATTTGAAAGACTTGGGAAACGAACTTGATTTTGGAATTTTGAAGACTTGGGAAACGAACTCGATTTTAGAATTTCGAAGACTTTGGAAACGAATTCGATTTCAGAAATTTGAAGACTTGGGAAACGAACTCGATTTCAAATTTGGAAGACTTGGGAAACGAACTTGATTTTGGAATTTTGAAGACTTGGGAAACGAACTCGATTTTAAAATTTTGAAGACTTGGAAAATGAACTCGAATTCAAAAAATTTATAAAACGTTGCCTACTTTTAGGTGCTATTAATAATTTGCCCCTAAAAGTAGGCAACACTTTCTGACAAATTTCAAAAAGAACGCCTAAAAGTAGGTAACGATTTTAAAAATTTCAGATAATGTGTCCTAATTTTAGGTGCTATTTTTGAAATTCGTCGGAAAGTGTTGCATACTTTTAAAGCGGCTCTCACACGATCAATATTACTGACAGTATAATTACTGACAGTATTTACATTACTGTCAGTGTACCACTCACACGGTCAGTATTGTTTATTGTCTGTAATCAGTTTTTTTGACATTCGACTGGTGAAGGTGCGAACTATGCTCCGGCTACGTGACCGACAGCCGAAAATAGCATGCCACTTTTTGGGGCAGATTCCATCCAAACTTGCACCACGCCTCCAGCTAGGCATCGGACGACCATACCCTTGGACGCAATGTTCCATGCCACTGAATGAGGAACTTTTTCAAGTTTCTTTCAAGTTTCGCTGCCTCATCGTCTATCTTCCACAAAATGGGGCATGCCACGCCCCCTCCCAGGATTTTGCCGTCCCGTGCCTACTTGCACCCTCTGACCAACTTTCAGCCGGATCTGCCCCAAAAAGTGGCATGCCACTTTTCTGTGCAAATAATACTGATGAACTGTCAGTATTCACCTCACACCATCAGTATTACTGTCAGTATTTAAAAACTTCGTCAGTAATATCCGATTTTTTCATCAGTCATCAGTATCCTTTTTCTATACTGACAGTACATCAGTACTCACCTCATACGATCAGTAATACTGTCAGTATGCAAAATCCTGTCAGTAATACTGATCGAGTGAGGGCCGCTTAAGGGTAAATTATTAATAGCGCCTAAAAGTAGGCAACGTTTTTTGAAAAATTGGCCCATGAAAGTATGTAATTTTGTGGAAAAAATTTTTAAATTTGTAGCAAACATATGTTGACTTCCGGTTAGTTGTTGCTCAGTAAGCAAGTTTTTCTCTGCTAGTGCAGCCGAAAGCAGAGCCAGCAGCCCAAAGCAGAGAAAAATCTGAAATACCAGGCCACCTTGAACCAGCAGCAAGCAAATTTGGTTTTTTGAAAAACTTTAAAACGTTATATCTCGGCTATTACTAAACCGATTTAGACAAATGAGGTGTAATAGTTTTTTTTAAGAACAAGCAGATTTTTTTGAAGTCATTTGTATTATGATTAACTGTCACAAGATGGCGTTTTAAGCAGTTTGAATATTCTAACAGCCAGAACTCGGCAACGAATAAGCCGATTTTGATAAATGTGGTGTCATAGTGTCTGTTAGAAGAAGCAGATTTTTATCTTAAGTTTAAGAAAAATTATGTTTAAGCTATTTAGTCACAGGTCCAGGTACTTTTTTTACCTGATTTTTTCTTATACTTACATAATTCGCATTGATGTGTCTTACTGCAATCAGAATAAATTTTTGTTTTTAAAAATAAGGAGTACTTAGCTCAAATTTAATTATTCACAGTTGAGGCTATTGAGCCGAATATACTTCTTCCAGCAATTTTTGAAGTGAAAACTTCTTATGGCACGTTGTGCGGCTGAGTAAAAAAGTATAAACTCGTGACACCGACCGTCATCGGGATTCCCCGTCATGAATGCGATGGTAAAATTTGAATGTTCTATTGTTTCTTTTAAATAAAAAATATTCCAAGTGGAAGACAAAAAGCAAAGCATACACACTAACTGACACATTTAATTCTCATTCAACGATTGTTATGCTTACATGTTTGTTTCTTTCAATGTCCGCGTTGTTGCGTTGACAAATTGAGAATGAGAGCGAGAGTAAAATTTGAATACATATTCCGTTTTTGTCTTCTATTGCATTGCCATATAAAAAGAAAACGCACACATACCAATTAACGCACTAACTTGCCATTAAACGATTTGTTTTCACTTCTGTCGGCACTCCCGGAGTGCAACCCGCCGTTTTTTTTTTTTTGTTTTTTTTTTTGGAGTACATCTTCCAGCCATAGTTTTTCTTGAAGCTAAGGCTATCTTGAACTCATAATAAAGGTTGTTCAATTCAAATTCAGATAGCTATTTTTTTAATTTGCATTTAAAGTAAGAAATATATGAAACTTTTCGTGTTTTTTAAAAATTGTCAATTTATTGGGTTTTTACGCTGTAGTCTAAAGACTGTTGAGTACATCTTTCAGCTATAGTTTTTTTTGAAGCTAAGGCTGTCTTGAACTCATATTAAAGGTTGTTCAATTGAAATTCAGATAGCTATTTTTTTTATTTAACTTTATATGTAACATTTCATGTTGTTTTTAACTAAAATCCAATTTTAACTAAGGACTGTCCCAGAAAAAACTTGCACTTTTATTTTTTAAGATTATACTCTACCTGATAATCTTATAGGTCTAAAAAGACAAAATATTTATTCCATATAAAGTGAAGTTTGATATGATGTATAACACTTGAAGATAGCACTTCTAACGACAAAGATGTCTAGCAAGCAAGAAAAAGTCCGCGAACTGATTTTGTCCAAATACCTGCAAAATCCAGGGTTAAAATATTCAGCTATAGCAAAAATAGTTGGTGCATCAGAAAGAACTGTCAAAACGGTCATTTCTAATTATAAGAAGGGTCTACCTGTTTCACGAAAAAAGGGTTCAGGCAGAAAACCAGAATTTTCTTACCCAAAGGTAGCGGCGAAGGTGAAGCGCCTTTTTAGGCAGAATCCCAACACGTCAGTGCGAGATACGGCGGCTAGAGCAGGTACATCAAAATCTACTGTGCAAAGGATAAAGGAGAAAAGTAAGCTAAAGACATATAGAGTTCAAAAAGTACCAGACCGTTCTGATGGAAAGCAGTTGATGGCTCAGATGCGAGCCCGAAAATTGTATGAAAGGTACCTGACTAAATTTGACTGCTGTGTTATGGACGACGAAACTTACGTTAAAGCAGATTTTAAGCATCTACCTGGGCACGAATATTATACATCACCTAGTAAATTCAAAGAAAAAAAAATTTCGAAATTTCCGAAGCAATATATGGTTCGGCAGGCCATATGCACCTGTGGCCTCAGAAGCAGCTTCTTTGTTACGCAAGGCACAATCAATTCCAAAGTTCATATAGACGAGTGCCTCGAAAAACGTCTTCTACCAGTTATTCGTGCCCATGAGGGTACCGTGATATTCTGGCCAGATTTAGCAACCTCTCATTACTCTAAAGCTACGATGGAATGGTATGCAAGTAAAAAGATCAATTTTGTACCAAACATAGCAAATCCGCCTATCTGCCCAAAGCTTCGCCCAATTGAAAGATATTGGGCTCTAATGAAAAGAGATCTTCGAAAGAGTGGCTGGACTGCAAAAAATTTTCAAGACTTCAGACTTAAGTGGAAAAGATCGTACCGTACTGTCGATGAAACAACTGTGCAAAATTTAATGAAGGGCCTTAAAAAAAAAGTAAGAAATTTTTATAGAAAAAACAAAATTGTTAATTAGTTTTTAGATATTTATATTCTGAACACTAGCCATTATTAATAAAAAAATAAAAAAAACCAAAAAAATTGCTGGGTATTTTTTTATAACTAAAAAACAAAGTGCAAGTTTTTTCTTGGACAGTCCTTATGTCTCCCTTTGAATTTTAATTGTTCCTCCTTGAATATTAATTAAAGATAGTCTTAACTTCGAGAAAAATCATGTTTGAAGAGTCTGCTCCAAAAAAAAGAAAATAAAAAAAAAAATCGAAATTGTCATCTTACCTCGACCATGGCTTCGATTTTTTTTTAATTTTTTTTATGAAAAAAACCACAAAATTTCCATTCAAATTGCGGTCAGCGTTAACAAAAGCATGTGGCAGTACAGTTTAGTACTTGTTTCTCTGTTTCGCTCACAATTTTTTTTTTTTACAACAAACACTCTTTTCTATAACAATTGAAAATAAAGTTTATTTTGCTCAGAATTTTTGCGAGGTAATTGTCACATTCATCGCTTAGCATAAGTGCGTCTAATCAAGTAAACCGAACTGTATGAACGTGATATAAAAAGAGGTTTGTATGGATATGTGGTGTTAACTAGGCAGCACCTATGGCCCTGACAAATTCACTGACTACTTACAAATTTTTTCTCCTTTGTGGAATGACATATAATTACGTCCAACGATGCAGCAATCTATTCCTATTCTCGATTGGGTTCCGCAATAATCAAATTTATTGAACAATGAATTTTCTGATTATCTGGTACATCTGGAATCATCTTATCCTTTTCTTGACTCCGATGCTATGATTGGAATACCTTGTGCTAATATTTAGACAGCTGTACTACGACACTGTCAGCGATTTCAAAAAGCAAATGTTTGCCCAGTTATTTCAGGTGATTTTAACCTTCCACATGTGAACATTATTGATCAAATTCTTTACTATCCTTTTAAAGCCTCTAGTTTTCATTAACGTTAGTATTAGCATTGAAAATACCCGCACCTACCTCTTCGCTATATTTGTTGATACGATTCGGAGGCTCACCTACACTACTGCACCAGTAGTTGTTTGAAGGAAATTTTATGAAAAATTTTTCATCAAAAAGAGTTCTAGACTTAAGGTTATCCCTCTTTTAGTCCAAGCGCTGTTCTTGGAAAAATATCTCTAGGAAGCAAGGGGTCCAGTAAAGTCTATACACATTAAATGTTGAAGCCTTTCTAATTTTAAAGTTTAGGCTTTCTTTCTAGAGCCTTCCACCAGACCACGACGACATAGGAAGAAGTGGTCTTAATATAGCGGCGTATATCCAGTGTGTCACCTTGGGAGCTAGTCCCCATTTGGCTCCAAACATTTTTTGCAAGCGGAGTATGCATTGTGTACATTTTTAATAAATTTGACTTCTTACTCAAAATTATTCCTAAGAATTTGGCTTTGTTTGAAACTGTGATATTAAATAGTTTTTCTAAGATTTATTTCCCTAAATTTTGAATTTTGTATTTTCTTTAAAAGAGATTTAGTTCTGTTTTAAGTGGGTTAATGCATAGACCTTTTTTTAAGCCCACAGGCTTATGGTAAAGAGAGTTCACTCATCAAATTTAAATATCTACCCATTATTAGAAATACAGTGTTATCGGCATATGCTATTACCATTACAACCTGTTGCTTCAGAATATGGAGTAATGGATCAACGGCAAGGATTCTTATGAGAGGAGATACTACCCCTCCTTCAGGGGTATTTCTTGTTGCAATTTTAAGAGAGCTCTAGGCCCCATTCTGCCATCCCTATTCGACAACTTAGGAGTCTATTGATTCAGTCACGAATGTGATTTCTTTCCATCGCACTCGATATGGCTACGTTTGTGCGTTGTTAAAAGCATCTTCTATGTCTAAGAAGGCACCTAATGTGAATTCTTTGTATTGTAGTGAAGCTTCAGTAGCCTTTGTTACCTCATGTAGAGCTATTTCTGTTAGTTTGCCATGTTGGCATGGAATAGAAAAGACGTTAAACTAATGAGTCGATAGTACATCGCTTTTACGTGGCTGTTTTTACCGTCTTTGAATGACTTAGGAAGGAATATTTAAAATTTCTGAGACATTTAAGTATTCATAAATCTTTCCGAAATATTATACTTTGTTCGGGTGTGAGTTCATGCGAGATTTCCTCATATGATAGCAAAAACTATAACTGAAAAATATTTAATGCGCCATTACTGGATAAAAATAAATTTACCAAAATTCATAGAAGTTTTGATGTTTTGTAAATATTTTGATCTTTTATAAAACTCAAATTCTTAAAATATTTGGTCATAAAAAGTGCAAAAAATGATGTGTACAATATGGGGTGTTTACGATGCTGCATACCAAAGTGTTATTTCACATCGTAGGCAGTAATAACCAGTTGGACGCATATTGCTCATTAGCATGGATTATTAGGGTGGCGCGTTCGGAAAATAGTTAAGATCTCAACATTTTTAATTTTTTTTTAAAGCACTGATGTATTAATCTACTCAATTTAACAAAGTTAGGACGTAACAGACTGTCTAATGCAGTCATACTTTGGCGGAGTTGAGCTTGATTAGCGATTTTTCACTTTTGGAAACTAATCCTTTTTTTTAAAAAAAAAGCTCATTTGAAATCTTAGTAATACTTTTGAATTTGTTGGCAATCTTTTATAATTTTCCGATCTCTCCACCCTATGTGTATAGATGTTCTTTTGTGTTTTGATTATGAGTTGGAAATAAACAAAGCTGCTTTTATCTATATGTACATCCTTGTACAACAACAACAATAATTACAGAAAAAATATAATTTGATTTTTTATTAATGTAAATATTATTGCTACTGTAGCAAATCTACTATAAAATCATGGAACAAACAAACGCACCCTGTTCCATATGTACATAAGTATACAACAAAAGCGGCTCTCATTTCCCTATGAAATGGTTTTTGTTTTCTTTTTTTTTATACCCTACACCGAGGGGGTATATTCACTTTGTCCATCCGTTTGTAACACATAGAAGGAGGCGCGGCAGGTATGGAAAAGTATATATATTCTTGATCAGCGTCACCACCTGAGTTGATTTAGCGATGTCCGTCTGTCTGTCTGTCTGTCTGTCTGTCTGTCTGTCTGTCTGTCTGTCTGTCTGTCTGTCTGTCTGTCTGTCCGTCTGTCTGTCTGTCTGTCTGTCTGTCTGTCTGTCTGTCTGTCTGTCTGTCTGTCTGTCTGTCTGTCTGTCTGTCTGTTGAAATCAGGTTTACGGGAAAACCAAGAGAGCTAATGGAATGAAACTTTCACACACATGTCACATCTTCTTGCAGGCATCTTGCTATTGAAAATGGGCGAAATCGGTGAACTGACACGCCTACCGCCCATACCCTATGTATACATACCCAGGTCAATTTTGAAAAAAGTTGCAGCGATTTTGATGAAAATTGGTGATTTGATGCACATGTGAACAAGATTAGGATTAGGTTAAGTTTCAAGTTTTCAAAGCTTCCTACAGGGGCGTGGCACAGCCCTAAATTTTAACCTTTATATCACCATATCTCGTAAGCCGTGCAAGATATTGTTATGAAATTTGGTAAACGGATAAATATCAAATATATCTTGAGTTGAGATAAAAGTGGGCGGAATTTAAAATGTGGGCGTGGCACTTTTAAACTGCTAAAAATTTTGATTCCATATATCTCAAAATTGGCACAAACGATTTTCATAAAAATCTTGGAGATGATGCCGCTGAAAGCTGTCATCAGTACAAGCTCAGCCTCTTGGAAGGGCGTGGCACCACCTACAATATTTATAAACGTTATATTAAGAGAACGAACAACGTAATCGTGATGAAATTTAATGAGGTAGATATACTTGCTGCAAGGTCTTTTATTACAAAAATTTGGTACAATAGTACCTGGGGGCGTGGCACCTCCCATATAAGCAAAAACTGTTTATTGTTATAAATAGTGTACTAAGAGAGTAATCTTCATAAAATTTGGTGTTTAGATGTCAGTTAGTATAGGCTTTAAAAATAAATTAGTTTTGACAGAATTGCATCAGTGGGCGTGGCACCTCCCATATTAACATGAATTTGTAAGCGCTGTTTTAAGTAAACTATTGCAGCAATTGCTATGAAATTTAATGAAAGTGGTTCAGTTGCTATAGAGTATATCTGAATCAAAAGTGGCTGAAATAGCACCAGTGGGCGTGGCACCTCCCATACAAATAAAATACGGTAAGTGGCATATTTATCGAAATAAGTGAGCAATCATACTAAAATTTGGTGTTAGGGGTTTGCTTATGAAAAGCTATTTATGGATCAAAACCGGGCTGGATTGTACCAGTGGGTGTGTCACCGCCCTAAATTTTAAATTAAACTGGAGCATATATCGCAAACTATACAAGCTATTGTGCTGAAATTTAATATGAGGATGTCGATCACAAATATAATTTGTTGAACCAAAAGTGGGCGGAATTGCAGAATTGGGCGTGGCATATTTAAAATTTTTCATTTTTATTCTATTTTTTCAACATTTTCCATATTCTTTCGACTTTTTCAACCCTTTAACTTTTTCCAATATATTCTATATGTATTTGTTCGACTTTTTCAACCTCTTTCAACTTTCTTCATAAGTTTCTTTATTTTTTCGACTTTTTCATTAATTTTGAAGTTTCAAATTTTTTCAACCTCTTTCATTTTTTTTAGAGTTTTTCAACCTCTCTCAACTTTTTTCAACATTTTGCATATATTTACGACTTTTCAACATTTTTCAACCTCTGTCAACCTTTCTAACATTTCACATTTTTTTCGACTTATTCAACCTCTTCAACGTCTTCTTAACATTTGATGAAAAGGTACTTTCAGTGCAGTGTAGGGTATGTGAGTTTCGGCCTCGCCGAAAATCACACCTTAACTTGTTTTAATTTTATATGACTCAAAAGTTGTTTTCTTTTTAAAGCTAAATGAAAAGAAAAAAACAAAGTTTAATTTGCTTAAGTAATACACATTATGAAAATCTTTTGTTTCTTCACCTATATTTCCAGGAAGTTTCATAGTTTTTCATAGAAATCTTTATTATTATTTTCTTTTTATTGTTTACCCCAAACAAATAAAGTGCTGGTTGCGATAAATAACGTAAATAATTGTGGTAAATCAATATGCGATACGGTAAATTAACTATCTAGAATTAATACAATCCATGAAGGTTTGGTGTAAAATATTCGATACAAATATTCCCCAAAAAGCTGATTGTTTCGAGAACTTCGTTGATGATTTATATGTATTATGAGAATAATGCGGACCAAATCTATTTGTATGCTAGAAGATGAAGCATCAACACTAACTTCGTAACCATATTGTATTTTTTATCACTTGTGGCCATGGTGAATGCCGACTTGTTAAATCACCGCATCCACCAAGGCGTCAAAAGCGTCTACAAAGTTTAGTTACTAGAGTTTCAACTGGAAGTTGCTGATGTGCTTTGTGCACCAGATTCACGAGCTAAAAAGGCAGTCGGTCGTCTACACAGTAGTGTCATCTTCCTCCTCATCTTCCGAAACCAACCAAGAAGTCATGGTCGCTATCAACAAACGCCATGGTGCTAGCAAAATATTCTAATTTGCCAAATTCCCAACTCGCAATAATGGCCACTGTTTTCGTAATTTTTATAATTTCTGTTCAAAATAAAGCACTTATTTTATACAAAAATCATTTAATTTTTTGCTACTTACTACATGATCCTACCTTAAGGCGGTAACGCAAAAGGTTGCGCTGGAAAGCCTAGTCTTCATCTAAATTGAAAGCTGGGGTAGTTACAAAGCCATTACATTGTATAGGGTGATTTTTAGGACTGTCGTAGTTTAAAATTGAAAAAAAGAAACATTGTCCATAAGAACAAAATTTTGACTATATGTATTCCCTATTTCAAGCCATTTAATATATGAATTGAGCATTTCTTTCCGATACAGCAAGAATTATGTTGAGTTTAAGACAGTGGTCGGCACCCCATATGCTCGCGAGCAAACGAAGAGCTTAAGCGAGAGTAAGCAAACTACAAACTGAGCTTGTTATTTCGTTAATGCACTGTAAAAATGTTTGAAATCAAATGGCAAAATAGATATTTTTTGTCGAACATTTGTTTGGCAATGCGCAATGCTTAATATGTAAGTGAGTTTTAGGGATAGTTAATAGATTTTATATACAAAAGCATTTTATAGCTAAAATTCAACTCCTGCAATAAAAAATCACATGGAGCATAAACAGCAAAACGAGCAAACATTTTTGTCAGTGCTTGTAGCTTTGTCATTTCTCTCTCTTGTGAGCGTAAGAAAATATTTGATATTTGCGCTCTGCCGACCACTGGTTTAAGAGCATTAATTATTTCTGGTTTACCAGAACAAACCAAAACTACACACATTGCCACATAAAATAGTCCAGTGGTTTGAAATCACGGGATCTTGGATCTACAGTTTGCAAACGATGTTGCGGTTTCCACTTTTTGATCACGAAATGCAAACTTTACTTTAATGCCATTGGGAAAAACTGTATACGCTGTTCTCTAACCATGCTACTTATAATTCATTAACATTAAATTAATTACTCATTTTTGCCTCTCAAATGGCCTATGTATGTGTCCTCTCATTAACTTGGGTATGCTTCCAAGCCAAGCTGAAGTGATTTTGAAGATATTTGGGTTTGAATACGCCAAAATTATTGATTTTGGTCAACTTTTGCTTTTCTGCTATAAAATGTATTTTTTAATTGTTTTCGTACGATTTTTATACCAAAGATTTGCCTCTTTAAACAAAGATTCTATACATAAAGTACAAGATAACTGAGAAACAAAACGGAGGAAATTAGCAATTACCCCAGACGTTGGTTACAAGTTCATTAAGCCCTGCTCAAAAATAGAAATAGAATAGAAAATAGTCCAAAAAATTTTTTTTTTTTTTTAAGTAGAGGAGGGTGGGGCTAAACCGGACGCGGGGCTAAACCGGACGCGGGGCTAAACCGGACAGTCGCGATTAATCAAAAACTACTTTGAATATCGGAACGGCCATATGCGCGATAAACGCACCCTGTCATAAGCTACTAACTTTCGAAGTGTCGATGATATTTCATAATTCAGTTTAGCGTCAGTCGTCGAAGAGTGCAGACACTTGTATTTTTTCGCTTAAAGTAAAAATTTTTTTTTTTCAAAATTTTTGGATTGTGAAATTAATATACAAGTGCGCAGAATATTCGGTGAGTGTTTTTAGGTAATTAAGATGTGCTGAATAAAATGGTGTTAGTGGTTTTTATGATAAAATATTTTTCATCAATGTTTTTAGATCGAGTTAAAAAAATTACACGATGGGGCTAAACCGGACACTTTTTGGTGGGGCTAAGCCGGACACCTTATTTGTCATTTTAAGCTCGTGTTTCTTATTCATAAACACTTCTGAAGCACATTGAATGTTCCTACGACATAACTAAAGCACAATTAACATTGATATTAATTATTTTAAGTTATTCACAGCAAATGGTGCGTGATTACAAACGTAAAATGCCTGCAGTCGATAAGAAAAAAAGATATTAGCTGTTATTTCGGTGATTCGTGATAAAACGTCGATTCGAGATGCATCGGAATTGCATGGTGTCAAGCGAGCAACATTGGCAGATTGGATCAAGAAAACCAGATGAAGATTTTGAATGAATTTCAATATTTTCCGATTTTCCGTTAAGTTTTCGTTGAAAAAAAATATTCTCATTTTTCTATCCAAAATTTTATTCATCATCATTTTGCTTTTAGCACTTAAAATCAAAATTTTTTCAATCAAATACAATCTTTTCTTGTACGAAACACATCGAAATACATCAATAAAATTCAAAATAACATTTAAGCATAATGTGCCTTCATGTTCGTTATTCATTTTGGTTTTGGCTCGACTGTCCGGATTAGCCCCACCCCCAGTCCGGTTAAGCCCCACCATTTTTGGCTTTTTCAATTTCGAGGATAGTATAGTCTGAACGAGCTCACGCCAAACTGAATACATATTAAACCATCAAACGATATGCGATTTGTAGCTAAAGGATGTAGCTTTCGAATGATATATAACACCCCAGGTTTCGAATAATTTTTTTACATTATTTTTTCAAAAAGACAAAAAGTGTCCGGTTTAGCCCCACCTTCCCCTACATAAAAATCTCAAATAGGTTCAAGAAAATTATTTAAAAAAAATTATTATTATTATTATTTGCTGTCCTAACTAATGTAAGTCGTTTTTTTTTTTACATATTTGCACCGTGGCTTAATTGAAAAGCATTATCAAACGCCTCGAGTTTCAATCTTTTTCTGACAACTGTCAATTAATTATAATGCTTGCCCACTCAAACAACTTACAATTGTCGGTGTCATTAATTGTTAATTGAATGCCTCAATTATGTGCACTAACGAGTGTAAGGTTCTTTGATTGATTTCTTTTTCGCTGCCTTACAGTAGATTGACATAGCATGTTGGACACTCCTGCTGGAGTTTGGAGACGCCAAGAGCGGAAAAATGAAACTAAAAATTATATTATTGCTGCTTCAACTACTTTATGGAAGAGGTAGGTCGTTAATGGATTTTGAAATTCATCAGTTGGAGCCCCGACGCACCTCAGTACTTTTGAACTCATTTTTGCAAAAAAACAATGTATTGCATCAATCAATGGTAAAAAGTTGAAAATTAATTTTGAATTCGAGTACACGACGACCCTAAGGAGGTGTTTCGGATTTCGGATTATTATGGCAAAACGTTGAAAATGGATTTTGGAAATCACGGAGTTTTGAGACTATTTTTCAAAAAAAAAGTTGCACCACAATAAATTTAACAAGTCATCAGCTATGTCTCTGACCATACTGGGGGAGCTTATAAGACACTTGAAAGAGGTCGAAAATGGATTTTTGGATACAATAACGAGAGACCCTAGACTACAGGAAAGTTCCTTTTAGGCCAATTGTATGTAGTTTTTAATTTTAATGCCAAGCGTAAAGACAACTGCCTCCATATAAAACCAATACTGCCATCAGAAGCGAAAAGAGCGTGTCTCAAAAAAATGCGTTTCAAGATAATTCATGATTTGTTTGTGTCAATTTGTTGAAATACCTGTAAAATTGAGATGGACAAAATTCTCTTAGGAGATTTTTTATGTGTTTAAGCTAAGAAACCGACATTTGGAGTAGATCATTAGAAGCGTAATTTCTAAAGCCATAAGAATTACGAATATGAATTTTCTTAAGATAAGGCCTTTTCGCTTCTGAGGGCAGAATAGCAAATGAAAATATCTGGTATAATTTGTTTTATTGTTCTATTAAGTGAAAACATACCAAGTGTCACGCAATATTCAGCGAGAGCGATTGTTGTAAGTTTGTCCCATGATAATTAAACAATAACTGATTGAATTTTTCACTTAAGAACAGAACGGTCACTCAAATAAAGTTTCAAAAAAGTTCGGATTGTCTGCAAATGACGTCAAAGAAAATGCAAGAGAATCGCATTTGAACTGAACATAAGTGCTGTACCGCAAATAGAACCCGATGGAATACCACTGCAAAAGAAACAAATGGTTAAATATCATAAAAATAAAATTCATTTATAAATTTAAATTTATTGCGCTAATGGGTTGCTGGCTCTAAAAAAATCGCTATATTCACTGAACTCAAACAATGTAAATACTTTGTTTGAAAAATCGTATAAACTTAATTAAATTTACTGGAACTGAGTTTTATTTGATTTATTTAACATACTCGTAAATCAAACAAAAATTTAGGGAAATTCGTGTAATTAAATCTAAATATTGAAGCTTGCACCTGAGAAATTTCGTTTAAGTTCGATGTTATCGTAAATTTCAACTAAAAACTTACAGCTCCCATGATTGCAATATTTCGACTTTAATGCAAATATTTGCGAAGTGATAATTGATAAGTAAGACTTTGCAAAACAATAATTGCTAACATAGAAGAAGAAAAAAAGTGGAGGAAAAACAGATTTCTTTTATTTACAAAGTAAACAAACCTTTGCTCAGCTTCAGCGTAAAGTTTATCTTAAAATTGAATGAGACTAAAACAAATAAATAATAAAATTCGCTTCAAAATATAATAAAAATAATTAGCACTGAATGCGTGAAAAACATTACAAAGCAACAACAATTTCACACAGACAAAATAACAATAACATCGTAAAAATCAAATATCTAAAAGAATAGATACAATGAGTTTGCACATAGCAAAAGAGGTCAAATTTTGAAGTTTATAGTGTTTTCAAGCATCACTTGGAATAAGCTGGAAATGGCTGTCAAAGCAAAGAATAGTTGCTTAATGGCTCTTTTCAAAACCAACGTTCATGGTGGGCAAGAGGCAAGAGTTCATTGACCTAACTCCTTTTGTAGAGACTATGTACATTAGGGTGATTCAAATTTTTTATTTTTCTTTCAAACAGGTTTAAAGTTACAGGCAGGCGCGGATCTAGAATTTTTTTCTGGGGGGGTCACAGGATAGAAAAAAATCAAAAATAACAAGAATAACCAAATAAATAAAGCAAGCCGAATTTCTTCAATGAATAAAAACTAAGCCAGAATTCACTCCTAGTCGTGAATTCAAAAGGTGCGGACGTGTTTATGCTGAGTCGAATATTTTATTATATAAAAAACTTAACATCAATGCAATAACTTAGCTAATTTTACTAAATATTCATCCGCTCAGCCTAACAATCAGTTAGGTAAAACTTCACAATTTCGGATTTATTTCCAAAATATGTCTGGGATCAGAACTAAATCCAATTCCATTTATTATTATACCGCGGCTGGAGATTTTGATGTCATCGTATTTGTTGAGACCTGGCTAAATGATGAATTTTTCGATGGAGAATTCTTTGATACAAATATATATCAAGTATACAGAAAGGAACGTGACGCTATAAAAACAGGTTGTAGTCGAGGAGGTGGTGTTCTAATTGCCATCAAACGTTTTTTCTGTACAACAGCTTGCATCCTTCAGAATGCGGACAGTTTGTACGAACAATTAAGTGTCCATTTCTGGCTCATCAGGCTCTTTATATATTTGTGCCTCGTATATCTCGCCAAATAGTTCTGATGAAATTTACGATGCACATGTAAGTAACATTTTATCGTTACATTCATCGTTGGACCATAAAAGTCAGCTTTCCATATTGGGGGATTTTAATTTAAACAAAGTAATGTGGACTCACCTCGCCGATGACTTGACGCCAACAAATATCAATCATCCTCATGAAATCAATCTTATTGATAGCTTCTTAAGTATTGAATTAGTTCAAATTAATAAAATAAGTACTTAATAATCTTGGCAAAATTTTGGATTTAATTTTTATTTCGTATAATATTAAATACAATTTATCTGAATGTTTTTGCCCAATTTCACCATCTAATATGCACCATGCTCCAATTGTTCTCGATATAGAATTTTATGAATTTATTGAGCCTCAGCCTGCTAAACATGTATTTAACTTTAAATTATGTGATTTTGAATTTTTAAATAAGTAATAATATAAATGATATAAATTGGAAAAATTTATTTAAATTTGTTTATTTGTTTGATTTGTGTCTGATTTTCAATAAATCTTTAAATTCCGGAACTTTTATTGAGCCCTGGAAGGTAGCATGTATTACCCCTATTTTCAAAAATGGGCTTAAAAATAATGTCGCGAACTATCGTCCCATTTCTAAATTAACAATTGTCTCTAAATTATTTGAAAGCATTATAAAAGATAAGCTTTACTTTTTAATTAAGTGTAATATTTGCCCAGAGCAACATGGCTTTGTATCTGGTCGATCCACAATAACAAATTTATCATTATTCTCTAATTATTGTGTATCCTCTTTTGAACGTGGCTCAAACTAGCTAAACTAGCTAAAATTGGATTTCATGGCTCATTTTTGGATTGGATTAAATCCTATCTGAGTAATAGACTATGTGTTGTACTTGTTAATAATACTAAATCTTATAATTTTGTAGCGTCGTCTGGAGTACCTCAGGGTAGTATCCTTGGACCTCTGTTCTTTATTTTGTTCATGAATGATATTCATAGTTGCTTTCAGAGCTCAAAATTTTTGCTTTACGCAGATGATTTAAAATTATTCAGTCGTATACGGAATGTAGGTGACGTTGAATCCTTACAACGTGACTTGTCCAATGTGAGTAACTGGAGTAAACTTAATCAGTTACCTTTAAATATTAGGAAATGCTTTCCCTGCACATTTGCAAAATCAAATAATATACTCGATTGTTATTTCTCAATTCAGGGTAAACTTCTTAAGTCAATCAATCTTATAAAGGACTTAGGCGTAGTTTTCGATGCTAAGTTTACATTTATTGAGCATTTGAATTTTATCATCCCTAAAGCTTATGCAATGTTGGCTTTTGTTCGTAGACACAGCTCTGATTTTATGGATCCACATACCATTAAGAGCCTTTACTTTGCATTTGTAAGATCTAGATTGGAATATGCCTCTTTTGTTTGGAATCCGTTTTATGCAAATCATTGTGCTAGAATTGAACGAATTCAGAAAACTTTTTCTAGATTTGCATTACGTTCTTTGTATTTTGGTGATTCAAGGCCATCATATAATTCACGTTGCCTGCTTTTGGGCATAAATACCCTTGAATCGAGGCGGAAGGTTATGTCCTTAATATTTATTTATGATATAGTTAATAGTAATATTGAATGTCCGGAGTTACTTCAGTTAATTGGTTTTTATATCCCACCTAGACAGTTGCGTCATTTTGATTTATTCCTCATAAAAAAACATAAAACTAATTATGCTCAGAATGAGCCTATATTAAGAGCTCTCTCATTATTCAATAGATTGTCATCCATAAAGGTCGGCAAAATTTGATTTTTCATAACTCAATTGAGCTGAAGTACATCACACACATTGTGTTTTGCCGACCCCTGGTCTAAAGACTCTTCTAGTCTGTAAGGAAATGTAATCCAAAGGCTTAATAAAGAAATGAAATGAAAAATGAAAAACTTGTCCAATTTGTTTTACTTGAAAATTCATTACATGTATATATATATTTATTGTTTATATAAAATTATAAACTTTTTTATATAAAAAATGTACTCTTAAAACTAAGAAATGTCTTAGCTGATGAATATTTTTATTTCGAATTTTCATTGGACATCGATGCGATCATTAACAGATTTGCGAAACAAAATAAGTAGAAGATTGGATTTTGTTTTATACATGATGCTTTTAGTTGGAACTTGTAAACAGATTGTAAACAGATGATAGTATATCAAGTAAAGCTACAATCCAAATATAGAAAAAATAATAAAAAAGTCAGTCTTGTTTAAGAAAATTAGTCAAATTTGTTGATTTAGTCATTTTTTGATTCCAATTTTTTCAGAGTGCAAAAAAATAAGTTAATTTTGGTCGTTTGGTTAGTTTCAGGTTTTTAAGTTTGCAAAAACTAGGTTTTGTTCGTTTGTTTTTTTTGTTTTTGTTTTTCGGTTTGCAAAATATTGTTTCAACTCTATTTTTTGAAATGCGGGCTGTTTTGGGGGGGGGGTCATGACCCCCGTGACCCCCCCCCTTGGATCCGCGCCTGGTTACAGATAGATGATCGAAACATTTTGGTGCAAGGAGAGCTCATAATATTATAATTTATTGGTGTCTCATCGAGCTTTTTAGTTTTACATACGATTTATATATGGACGAATGCTTTATTAGACAGTTTCGTCTAAAAAGAATAATTTTATAAAAACTTGATTAAGCCTATTAGAAAGAACCCGAAATAATTCGTTGTCCATCTTCATGAACTACTGAAAAAGTTGTGAAAAGATCCGTTTTGGAGCCGTCCGTGTATAGAAAAGTTTATTTTTTTAATAAATCTTTCTGCTCAGAAAAAATTTCAGTTTCCATGGAGATTCCTTACTCTCTTTGGCATTGATTGGGTGTAAATCTATTTTGAGGCTTTTTACAAAACTAACTCATCGTCGTATTTTGAGACCTTTTTGAAGCTGCATTTTTGTTTCAACGTGGATATTGTATCTTCGTAATGGACCCGGTGATTTACTGATTTTTCGATGTAGACTCGTCTATTAATGGAGCAAACCGATTATTCCCGAAAAAAGGGGGCCCCGTGGGCATTGTGTTGATACCACGTGGATGGAAATTTACTATCACGAAAAAGTTAATTAGTTGATTTGAATTTATTTCAAAAAAAAAAATTTATTTGAAATAAAAATAGAAATTTATTTTTCAGAAAAGCACAACTCGCAAAGAGAACGAATTTATCTGTTCGGTAATTTTTGTTTTCGCTTGAAATTTTTTTTCTTTTGTTGCTGTGTGTGGCTTTTTTTTTCTTGTATAAGTTTAATAATATGTTTCTTGTTCCAACCAACCACCAGGATTGCGGCGCAAGCACCATTTACGAATTTCATCATAAATGAAGATAGCCAAAGCGAATGGAATAGCTGGGCACCACCAAACGAGTCTGATTGATTAAAAGGAAAAGGAAGCATTGGAATAAGTTGTTTAGTACTTTTTATATAATTGATACATACCTTAGTGGGTACATGCGCAGAAATTTGTCCATCTTTGGGCAGTATGACAGGAATGCCGCCAGTGCTGTTTCGAAGACCAAGCCGAAATTCAGTGCCCCATTTTTCATGCCTTGTTGGAAGACAGAGTTTCGTCGAGTTTTGCAAATGATCAAATCAGCCCATTGTACAACAACAATTGAAATGAAGAAAGCAGTATGACAGGTATACTCCAGTGATTTGCGATCGTTATATGTCTACGTGAAAAGATAAACAAGCAAACAAATTTTCAAACTTTAATTTATACGATAGGGGGCCGTTCATAAATTACGTAAGACAATTTCATGACTTTTTGACCCCCCCCCCCCCTCCCCCGAGTAAGATTTAGTAAGATTCTCACTACCCCCCCCCCCCCCCCTCCGAAATCTTACGTAAGATTCATAATTAAGGTGAAACTAGTCAAAAAATGTATTTTTCATGTGATGTACTATATTACTATATTTAATTTTAATATACATACATATGTTACATATTAAATAAATATTACGAAATTGCAAACTACACATTTGTTTTTCAAGATGAATAAAAAAAGTCATCGTAAGTCATCGTTAGTCCATGCGCTTTTCAACCAGTCTGATAGTGAACCTACAATTGGCACACCCGATTCGTATGTTGAATTTTCTGATTCACATTCAAACCCTGTAACATCAATATCCTCGTCGTCATGCCACTCTGCAACTTGACAAATATCCGATTGTTTTAAAATGCAAAGGCTTTTCCCCTGTCCACGTTTCAAAATTGAAACTGGTTGAATCATGTGAGTGCGACTACAGTCTTTTCCATGTAGTTTTTTGTGCATTACAGTAGCTTTTTTCGAGGCAAAGTACTGGTCACAAATATTACAAACTCGATCAGCTAAGACGTTTGCAAGCGAAGGACAAAAAAAAATCGTAAGGCATGATTTTGAACTGTGGATGTACTTTTGACCAATCGTAATTTAACGCTAAGCGAAGAAATGGAGGACAAAACTGATTGCTGTTTTGGTCTCCTGTTGAAGAAGGAATCGAAAGCGACTTCTTGTTGAAGAGGACAAGTGCAAGGGGGTGGTAAAGAACCGGGACAACATCAACAAAATTTCAAAGTCGACGTATCTGCGTGTAAATGCCTGAATAATAGCAAACTTGTGAGACGGTGTTACAAGTCGACCCTGCGTGTAAACAACATACATATATTTCATTACATAAACAGAAGAGAAGTTGTCACGTTCAGAGTCGATTACTTAAATCGATTGTAATCGATATTTCTGAATCTTTCGTGACTGTCGAAAATTCAAATATATTTCATTACTGCCACAAATGACGATGCGTTAATACAACTTTAATGTATGAATACGCATTTTAAATCTTACGTAAGATGATCATTCACCCCCCCCCCCCCTCTCGTAAGATGTAGTAAGAATCCGCCGACCCCCCCCTAAACGTCTTACGTAATTTATGAACGGCCCCTAGGTTCTTGTATTAGAATGAATAAAATCTAATAGAGTGTCGAGTTATGGGCAACCAAAGGATACAATTTTTTCGATATATTTCTGAACAAAGTTCTTGAGGAGAGCTAAAAATCAATAAAAAAAAAAGGTTTTTGGTGCTAAGTACTATCGGTTAGCTTAGGTAATTTAATGTGTAGTTTTGAGTCCAATGCACTATAGGTCAAATAGCCCATTTCACTGACCAAAACTAATAACGGCTATACTGCCGTACTAAGCGAAAAAGACGTATCTCAAAAAAAAAAAATATCCAGGATTCTTATGGCATCGGATAGCTTAAGAAATTACGCGTCTAATGAAATACTCCAAATGTCGGCATCTTAGTTCAATCATATAAAAAATCTACTAAGAAAATTTCGTCTATCTCAATTTTACAGGTATTTCAAAAATTTGACATAAACAAAACATCAATTATCTCGAAATGAATTTTTTTGAGATACGTCTTTTTCGCTTAGTACGGCAGTATATTATCATGGTGATTAACTACAAATGTATTTTTTATGTTGACTCTAGACTAAAAGAAGAACTCTGAGAATTATCCTTGTGCTATCGGGTCAAAAATGGCACGTAGGGGAAAGTGGGGTACCTTTGACACTTAATTTTCAAAGGCCTATATTTCCTTAAGCAAATAATGGATTTTAAAAATTGTTGCTGTTTTTTATACAATGACTATTTGGCATCAAGCCTCGAAAAAGATTTAAATAAAAATTTACGTCACCGTATTTTTCTTAAACTTTTTCAAGAAAAAGTAATTTGTGTCAAAAGTACCCCGGCACGGGGGCACATTTGACTTCGGACTTCGGTGCACTTTTTACAGTTCATATTCGGTCTTACAAAAAAAATGCGTTTTATTCAAAAAATATGGGGCTATAAAATTTACTATTGGTTAAATTGGAAAGTACGTAGTTAACTTTTTTTTAAACGATTTATTGCAAAAGAAATAACGAAAAATACATATTAATTCGTTCAATTTAATTAAGAAACATAAAAGCTATCAATTAATTTTAAAGCATTTCAACTGTCAGTTCACTTAAATCACACTTCTTGACATATTCAACTAAGTTCTCTGTAGGGTGGTGTATATTCAGATGTCAAATGTACCCCTTTGGCAAAAGTCAAATGTGACCAAAACGTTCAAGAGGCGTTTACCTATTTTTTTTTATTCCTACTGTTTTATTTTCACAAAGCACACTTTGATTGTGTTGTTGCTTAAACGTAATGGTAACATATTTTACCACTCAATTTACAAAACCAGCCACATATAATTCACAAAACGCTTACGTACTTGGTATCGAAAATTACATCAGGGATCGCGAAAACAGAAAAACTCGTGCTACTCCGAAGGGAGTTGAAGAAGAACTGTCAAAGCTCATAACGTTTTTTTAAGTCAAAGTAGGTTGCTTTCTGCACTTAAACTTTTTGGCGCCTTAGTAGTTTTCATACTGAAATTGGCAAAGTCAAATGTGCCCCAGTGTCAAAGGTACCCCACTTTCCCCTACTACATTTTTTAAAATTCCATAATTAATGAAATAAAAGATGTGTTTTTATTTTTAGATTGTAGTATTGGGTTAAGAAATACATAACGTTTATTAAAGCATCACTTTCTAAAGATAAATTAGTTAAAATGTTTAAAAACATTGAACATAAAATTTCGGCTTTCCCAATTGCATCTTCCTCTTCTTCATTCTCGCGTATTTCATAGCTTGTTAAGTTAAGTTCTTCGTCTGGGATTTCACACCTTAATAATCGGATCACTTCTGTCGGAAGTTGGAGACGCTTTTTAGTCTGAATGCTTCTATTTAAAGTCAGCGAACAAGTTATTGGATCTGATGTGTCCATTGCTCTATGAAACACGTCTAAAAGTACATTAACGCGGCTGCTTTTGCGTCTATCAGGTTTTCATAATTTGTGTCAAGACTCTGCTGATTCTTCTCCAAAACAACTAACAGGAAGAATTAAGCCCTCTATAATTTCCTTTGAATGAATAAAAATTCTGTGTTAAGTTGCTGTCATTGGGAGTCAGGAATACAAGTTTTGAATGATTTTTGCGGTTTCAAAGCATTAAACTTGAAATTTGTTTACATTTAAAGGATATTGACAATACATGCTTATTAAAATTATTTTAAGGCGACAAATCAAGCCCTTGTCAATGCCAGTAATTTGAGAAAACATTTTCAAAACAATTCAAATACAATTCAAATAAAAAAGAAACACAATTAAAATTTTTCTTATCGGATGGTTTTTGGGAGTAAAATTGCTTAGGTGGCGACACTTAAACATTCGTAACTTTTTTATTTATGAGACGTACAATTCTGTGGAAAAATTTTGTTTCTAAACATACGAGAAGTTGGTTTAAATTCTATTTGTTTATTAAAATCTTAATTTTTTATAAATAATAAATAATATTTTTATAAAAGCTTGATTTCATATAAATTGTAAAACGTTTTTTGTCCTATCACGCAAATGTCATTAACTTTTTCTCAATATTTACTGAGAAATCGCAATTTAAAAAAACACCCACATAAAAGTTCACTTGCTCATAACTTTTTAAAAAATGCAAATTTTGCAAAAATAAGTATAAGGCCTTAATATTGATCAATATATGATCAAAGTTATGCAATAAAAAGTTTAAGTTTAATAACTTGGGTTTTACTGTGCCCAGTTGAGAAAACTTTACTCACAATCAGTAGAATTCAAATGCATCAACTTTGACACGTCACTAAAAAACGGTAAATTATTTTTTCCAAAAAGCAAATGCAATTTTGTTTATTTTGAGGTATTCTCCGTTACACTACATTAACAAAAATTAAATAGCGACACTTGTATAAATTGGGTTTTGACCAGACAAGTGTGCAATAGTCCGTTTTTAAATATTGTAGCGAAATTTGGTTTATGCTAGAAAACTCTTGAAATAAATACCAACAAAAGAAACTAAACGATATTAGCACCATCTAGCGCAAAGTGCTAAAAATAATAAACCGAACAGACGCTGCAGTAAACAATAACAAGTCAACAACCGAGAGAAATTATCGCCGTCGTTTAACGTACAACGCCATCTAGCATCTAGCATCTAACCTTCTGGATAATTGTGAGCTCAACGTCAGTGCGCCATGCTGGTGAATTGTGGTGAATTGTGGATAGTGGTAGAATGCACGCTACAAAGTAGCACTGGTAGGTTGTAGATAATGGTAGAATATACGCCATCTGGCAGCTAGTAGATTATTCGAGAAAGTGATGCCTGTAGTATAAAAGGGTGTCATTTGAGTTTTCGGACACAGTGGAATTAAAACAGCGAAGTGACACAGTAGTATTTCAACAGTGAAGTGGAACACTTGAATTAAAAGCAATAAAGTGAATACAGTGTGATCCGTAGTAAAGTAAAACAGTTTTCTATACAGTGTTAAATTAATATTAGAATTTGAACGTTAATAAAATAAACCATTTTGTAACTAAATAAGTTTGTGTGTTTTTAATTGTTACACAATCCAGTGATCGAACTCAGAAAAGTGTGAGAGATCGAAATTATCGTCAAAGAGACAGAAATTTCGTAACAATATATTATGTTCAATTATTTTTGTCATAATATTATTGTCAAACATAAATTATTCACTTTTCCAAGCTATTTTCAATTGAAATCCATTGAAGTCACTGCCAAAAATGTAGCATTCAGAGTGGAGCTATTTAAAAATGAAGTCGCTTGAAGACTTCAATGTCATAAGTCTTTTCCATTGCAAAGAATTCAATTACTCTGGTGAGGAACATTTCGGATTGGAATCATGATTGTGATTGCATTGAAATCACCTCAAATCACTTCCAAGTCGCTAAAGTATAGAAAATTAAAAATGTGTGTGTATATACGTATATGTTATAATCGATAAGCTCAATGAATAAATTGTGCCTACATTGCATTTCTTTTGTTTAATCCCGAGGAACACCGGGCAATTTAGCTAGTAACATATGTACACATACATACATACATCTGTTTTTTTAATGGAGTTTAATTGAAAATAATCTTTGTGTCTAAAGAGCAAAAAGCGTGCGATTTCAGGTGTCTTCAGCAACTTCAAGTGACTTTAACGACTTCAAAGTGATTTGAGGTGACTCCAATGCAATCACAATTTCAATCATGATTCCAATCCTCATGAATTAGAATTGGAAATGAATGCTCTCTTCCACAGATCTACAAATACTTAAGTTTAGAAAGTGTTTTTTTTTTTACTTTTTGTATTAACTATTTTGTATTTTTTCGTATTAATTATTTAACTAAATATGTTGAGAATTACATCTTCTTAGTTATTTGAAATGAAATCAAATATGAAAAGGATTGCTAAATACTTATTTTACTCAACCAAATCACTTTATTAGCTCAAATAAATATCCTGTTTGGTTTAACACTTTGAGAACCATAAGCTTTTGAAATGTGATCCAATGAAATTAAAGCATGAGTATGTTCTATTGGGTTGTTACTAAGTCAAAAATATGCGAAAATTATAAAATATGATTTTGGATTTCGAGAAATTTTATGGGACATATGTGGCCTTATAAGCCAGCATGGAGTCCAATTTATTTGAAAATTATTTTCTGATTTTACACAAATAATTAGTATCTTATTTCAAACTAAAATAAGCCATTATAATCCACTTTTATTTCGAATTAACGTTAAGGGAGTCCAATTTATTTGAACATATTTGAAAATTATTTTCTATTGTATCATGAATCATTAATATCTTATTTCAAACTAAAAATAAACTATTATAATTCACTTTTGTGTCGAATTTAAGTTAGAAATATTTAAAACTTGCTTTTGTAACATAGTTATATTGATTTCGTGTTAAACTTTTTTTTGAAGAATATTTTGCATTTTGGGACACATGTGTCCCTTTGTCCTCAAAGGGTTAATAAACAACGTTTCAACTTCCAATTCAATTATTGAAGTGAAACATTCGCTTTCTCTCTCTTAAATAAAAAACGCATTGAAATTCGTTCAGATCTAATAAGATTACGAAGAATAACTTACCCATTCCTGACCGTATGAATCAGTTAAATCGTTAACACCTTTTGAGTCCCACATCTTTCGAATACCAAATAATGTCCCTGGTAAGAAACCATTTTCAGCCATAATTACAAAGTATGTGAAGAAGCCAGCAGCAGCCTGAATCACACCAATTTGACCATATGCCATTGAAATCAATCTATGTACGGCAACAGCAATGATTAAAATGAAGAGCGGAAAAATAAATTTAAGTAAATAAATATTATTTAGATATTCAAAGGTTTTATTTATGTATAATCTAGCGAGATGCGTGTTGCAAGAAATTTACTATATTTTTTTGTTTTAATATAACCAACACCCTTTGTAGTAGGAGGGAACACCACCACACAACATTTACTGACATGAAGTATGGTACAACCCAGCGAAGAAATATGTTATAAACATTACTGATGAATAGTATATACTCGCTTTAGGCAGTAATGCTCACAACTCCAGCCACAACTGTAAATTATTTTTACAAAGCTATGGCCGTTTTTTAGGCTGTTTACCTACATCTCTATATACAATGTGTAACAAATGATAGGCACATTGGCTTTAAACATCGCTTACTAAGTACCTATATAGTTTACCGAGTTGCATACATCTCCACATACAAAGCATACAGCCTACAGACAAGACCCCTTACATCTCCATATACGAAGTTAGCTGACGACAGACATTCTGCCCACATTTCTACATGCAAAGTATACGAAATGTTAAGGAAACAATAGATTCTATTACAAAAATTTGTTCAACAAATTAAAAAATTTAATTGAAATTTATGTTTAATTTTGACGATAATAAAATAAAAGTGTATATTTATGTCGGTTATCAAAGCCTTTGATTGGAACGCAGAACTCACGGGTTCAATTCCTGGAACAGATAATTTTTAAAACGAATTTATCCATGAATTTTCGGAGTACTCTGCTTATTGTCTGTCTGTCTGTCTGTCTGTCTGTCTGTCTGTCTGTCTGTCTGTCTGTCTGTCTGTCTGTCTGTCTGTCTGTCTGTCTGTCTGTCTGTCTGTCTGTCTGTCTGTCTGTCTGTCTGTCTGTCTGTCTGTCTGTCTGTCTGTCTGTCTGTCTGTCTGTCTGTCTGTCTGTCTGTCTGTCTGTCTGTCTGTCTGTCTGTCTGTCTGTCTGTCTGTCTGTCTGTCTGTCTGTCTGTCTGTCTGTCTGTCTGTCTGTCTGTCTGTCTGTCTGTCTGTCTGTCTGTCTGTCTGTCTGTCTGTCTGTCTGTCTGTCTGTCTGTCTGTCTGTCTGTCTGTCTGTCTGTCTGTCTGTCTGTCTGTCTGTCTGTCTGTCTGTCTGTCTGTCTGTCTGTCTGTCTGTCTGTCTGTCTGTCTGTCTGTCTGTCTGTCTGTCTGTCTGTCTGTCTGTCTGTCTGTCTGTCTGTCTGTCTGTCTGTCTGTCTGTCTGTCTGTCTGTCTGTCTGTCTGTCTGTCTGTCTGTCTGTCTGTCTGTCTGTCTGTCTGTCTGTCTGTCTGTCTGTCTGTCTGTCTGTCTGTCTGTCTGTCTGTCTGTCTGTCTGTCTGTCTGTCTGTCTGTCTGTCTGTCTGTCTGTCTGTCTGTCTGTCTGTCTGTCTGTCTGTCTGTCTGTCTGTCTGTCTGTCTGTCTGTCTGTCTGTCTGTCTGTCTGTCTGTCTGTCTGTCTGTCTGTCTGTCTGTCTGTCTGTCTGTCTGTCTGTCTGTCTGTCTGTCTGTCTGTCTGTCTGTCTGTCTGTCTGTCTGTCTGTCTGTCTGTCTGTCTGTCTGTCTGTCTGTCTGTCTGTCTGTCTGTCTGTCTGTCTGTCTGTCTGTCTGTCTGTCTGTCTGTCTGTCTGTCTGTCTGTCTGTCTGTCTGTCTGTCTGTCTGTCTGTCTGTCTGTCTGTCTGTCTGTCTGTCTGTCTGTCTGTCTGTCTGTCTGTCTGTCTGTCTGTCTGTCTGTCTGTCTGTCTGTCTGTCTGTCTGTCTGTCTGTCTGTCTGTCTGTCTGTCTGTCTGTCTGTCTGTCTGTCTGTCTGTCTGTCTGTCTGTCTGTCTGTCTGTCTGTCTGTCTGTCTGTCTGTCTGTCTGTCTGTCTGTCTGTCTGTCTGTCTGTCTGTCTGTCTGTCTGTCTGTCTGTCTGTCTGTCTGTCTGTCTGTCTGTCTGTCTGTCTGTCTGTCTGTCTGTCTGTCTGTCTGTCTGTCTGTCTGTCTGTCTGTCTGTCTGTCTGTCTGTCTGTCTGTCTGTCTGTCTGTCTGTCTGTCTGTCTGTCTGTCTGTCTGTCTGTCTGTCTGTCTGTCTGTCTGTCTGTCTGTCTGTCTGTCTGTCTGTCTGTCTGTCTGTCTGTCTGTCTGTCTGTCTGTCTGTCTGTCTGTCTGTCTGTCTGTCTGTCTGTCTGTCTGTCTGTCTGTCTGTCTGTCTGTCTGTCTGTCTGTCTGTCTGTCTGTCTGTCTGTCTGTCTGTCTGTCTGTCTGTCTGTCTGTCTGTCTGTCTGTCTGTCTGTCTGTCTGTCTGTCTGTCTGTCTGTCTGTCTGTCTGTCTGTCTGTCTGTCTGTCTGTCTGTCTGTCTGTCTGTCTGTCTGTCTGTCTGTCTGTCTGTCTGTCTGTCTGTCTGTCTGTCTGTCTGTCTGTCTGTCTGTCTGTCTGTCTGTCTGTCTGTCTGTCTGTCTGTCTGTCTGTCTGTCTGTCTGTCTGTCTGTCTGTCTGTCTGTCTGTCTGTCTGTCTGTCTGTCTGTCTGTCTGTCTGTCTGTCTGTCTGTCTGTCTGTCTGTCTGTCTGTCTGTCTGTCTGTCTGTCTGTCTGTCTGTCTGTCTGTCTGTCTGTCTGTCTGTCTGTCTGTCTGTCTGTCTGTCTGTCTGTCTGTCTGTCTGTCTGTCTGTCTGTCTGTCTGTCTGTCTGTCTGTCTGTCTGTCTGTCTGTCTGTCTGTCTGTCTGTCTGTCTGTCTGTCTGTCTGTCTGTCTGTCTGTCTGTCTGTCTGTCTGTCTGTCTGTCTGTCTGTCTGTCTGTCTGTCTGTCTGTCTGTCTGTCTGTCTGTCTGTCTGTCTGTCTGTCTGTCTGTCTGTCTGTCTGTCTGTCTGTCTGTCTGTCTGTCTGTCTGTCTGTCTGTCTGTCTGTCTGTCTGTCTGTCTGTGGTGATTTCGTGCACATGTGAACCAAATAAGGATTAGACTGGGTTTCAAGTTTCCAAAAGATCGTACAGGGGCGTGGCACAGCTCTAAATTTTATCATTTATACTACCATATCTTGTAAGCCGTTCAAGATATTGCGATGAAATTTGTTAAACGGATACATATCAAATATATCTTGAATTGAGAAAAAAGTGGACAGAATCTAAAAAGTGGGCGTGGCATTTTTCAACATTTAAAAATTTTGATTCCGTATATCTCAAAATCGGCACAAATGATTTCCATAAAAATTTTGGAGATGATGCCGCTTAAAGCAGTCATCAATACAAGCTTAGGAACTTTAGTTAGAAAAGCTCCTTGAAGGGCGTGGCACCGCCCACATTATTTATAAACGTTATATTAAGAGAACTAACAACGTTCTTGTTGTGAAATTTAATGAGGTAGATATACTTGCTATAAGGTCTCTTCTTACAAAAATTTAGTTCAATAGTACCTGTGGGCGTAGCACCTCCCATTTAAGCAAAAAACGTGTATTGTTATAGATAGTGTGCTATGAGAGTAATCTTCATAAAATTTGGTGTATAGATGTCACTTACTATAAGCTTTAAAATCAAATGAATTTAGAGGCGATTGCATCAGTGGGCGTGGCACCACCCATACAAATAAAATACGGTAAGTGCCATATTTATCGAAATATGTGAGCAGTCATACTAAAATCTGGTGTTAGGGGTTTGCTTATGAAAAGCTATTTCTGGATCAAAACCGGGCTGGATTGTATCAGTGGGTACAACCGCCGTAAATTTTAAATTTAATTGCGGCACATATCGCGAACTATACAAGCTATTGTGCTAAAATTTAATTTGAGGATGTCGATCAAAAATATATTTTATTGAACCAAAAGTGGGCGGAATCGGCGAAGTGGGCGAGGCATATTTCAACTTTTTCATTTTTGTTTGATTTTTTTCAACCTTTTCCAAACTCTTTTCAGTTTTTCAACCCTTTAACTTTTTCCAATATGTCCTATATGTATTTGTTCGACTTTTTCAACCTCTTTCAACTTTCTTCATAAGTTTCTTTGTTTTTTTCGGCTTTTTCATCAATTTTGAATAGTTTCAAATTTTTTCAACCTCTTTCAAGTTTTTTAAAGTTTTTCAACCTCTCTCAACTTTTTCAACATTTTGCATATATTTACGACTTTTCAACATTTTTCAACCTCTGTCAACCTTTCTAACATTTCACATTTTTCGACTTCTTCAACCTCTGCAACGTCTCTTAACATTTATTTAAAAGCGACTTTCAGTGCAGTGTAGGGTATGTGAGTTTCGGCCTCGCCGAAGATAACACCTTAACTTGTTTTTTTTTAAATAAATGCAAAAATAACCTATTAAAGTTCGCCCCCACGAATGTGTACATAATTTTTTTTCGAAAAAATACTTAGAGCGACTAAAACAAAAATCTTGCAACACGTGTGTTTTGGAGTTATGTTAGTGGAATACGAACAAAATACAAATTTTGCATTTATACAAAATTCAATTCCCATGGAGTTATGTAAATGTGGTTTTCTATTTTCGATTTAATAAAATTTCACAAGAGCCTGTGTGTTCAATATGTTAAGTAGCAGATATTAACACAGCAGTGTTTTAATTAGTTTTCCTGACCTGCGATTGACCAAGTTGTCGCGATATGGATCTCTCGGCTGACGTTTCATAATGTCACTCTCCGCTTGCTCGTAAGCTAATGAAATGGCCGGAATCTTGAGTTTTGTTATTTGCGATCAACGATCAAAATCGATTTGTTGACAATTGATTGTTGTGATCGATGACAATGCAGTTGTAGTTGTTGTTGTAGATTGTTGTTTGATATTGTTGCATGTTATTTGATTTGATTGATTGATTTCAGTTCATTCCAAGAGCGAAAAATTGGAGAGATGGATAAGAGAGAGAGAGAGAGAGAGAAAGAGAATTGCATAGCAGTACAACAACATAGAATTTTTAAAAGTAGAGTAAAAGTGCAAATTGAATGCATTAAATGCGGTATATGTAAATTTAAAGCCCCTTTATTTTGTAAATCAGTGTTGCCATTCTAAAAATATTTTGTTTCTCTGTCGAGGACATATACAGGTACAACATATTCAAATATATCTGAAATTGCAAACATGAACCCCATTTCCCCTGTCCGCTTAGCGTGAAATGCCCGATATGTAGAGACATACAAAAATGCATATGACTTCTCACATAGTCTGAAGGGGCTTTTAGATGACAGTGCGTGAGTTCGATGCTCGTAAATTCAAATTATTTTTTTATTGATATCAATGAAAATAAATTTCGCTTTAAAACCTGCTTTTAAGTATTTTCTGCTTTTAAATTTAAAAATTGCTTTGAAAAAAAAATCATCTGGACTGACGAGTATCGAACCCATATGCCAGCGCGAACTGTATGTTTAAAAATTGTAACAAGATATTTACAATGCAAGATAATTACACATATAATGTACTTTCATATTAGGCATAAATATAAATTGTCAATTTATGTGCTCTTATTTATCACACTTACCATGTCAGTTCCCAAATCGATGCACAAAATAGTGATAGTACCAAGTGGCAAGGGTATATCGCAAAGGATGAAAGCCAAGAAAGGTGAAATTTCCGGAATGTTTGATGTCAAAGTGTAAGCAATGGATTTTTTCAAGTTATCAAAAATCAAGCGACCCTCTTCTACACCAGTAACAATGGAAGCAAAGTTATCATCCAACAGGATCATGTCAGCAGCCTATAAGAAAGATAATAACCACGACGACAAATAAATCGCAAGAACAATTCAAATTTACACAAAAGTTTTGAGAAATTTCATAAATTTTATGTCGCCTAACAATTAA
This sequence comes from Tricholauxania praeusta, assembly GCA_949775025.1. NCBI lineage: Eukaryota > Metazoa > Arthropoda > Insecta > Diptera > Lauxaniidae > Tricholauxania > Tricholauxania praeusta. The sequence goes on along the minus strand of OX459030.1, from coordinate 98,597,594 downwards.
AGCTGCATATTATTGCAGGTTACAAAAAAGTTAAAGTAAATTCCGACGGTGTAATATGTTGGAAAAGTACGGACAGCTAATCCTTTTTTTTTAACCCTTCGTTGCATACTGATGCAGATATGCATCATACATTTAAATTGCTCGCATTTTGTAACGTATAAACATTTTATTTGATCATTCATTTTATATTAGTTGTACGATGTATAAGCAACGTTTATATAGATATTATATTGTTTTTGTCGTTTTCGTTTTGAAGGAATCGGAAGTCACAGTCAGTTACATCAAAGTATTGTAAAGTCGCAAGAACTGATCTTAAGTTTTACTGAGAAAAGTAATGAAAAAGTGAAATTATATTTGAAAGTAATTCTTTTTGTGTAAGTAATATCATAAAAAGCAATTTTTATTTATAATAAGAACTACTTTTCGTACGAAATCTGTTCTATTCGTGCATTTCATACATGATGCAAATCTGCAACACTATGCATTTACGTGAAAAAAATTTCATAAAGTTTATGAATGGCTAACTTGCTGTCTGATACAGATCTGCTGAAGGTTTTGGTAGCTTGGAGCGACAATGAAGATGATTTTGATATCGGATAATAGGATGAAATTGCCGATAAAGGCGATTACGAAAATCACAAAACTACTATCAGAAGAAGGTTGATGATATCCTCAGAAATAACTAAATATCTTGGAATGATCTGAAAGCTGATGTTCGTTATTCAGGTGCCCAATGTATGGCATTATTGTGGTCCTGCTGTAGGAAATACAACAATATCGAATAGGTACACTGGTCGTAAATGTGTATAAAAACATTCAAGGATTTCTTCATTTTAACTGACGTAATGCAGTGGTGCCAAGAGTACATCCAACTCATGAGGAGCTGCATAAGATTCGACCTGTTTTGATCCACTTCATAACTAAATTTTTGTTCATTCCAAGAAAAGAGTGTCTACCTTTGGTTGAAGAAATATGTGTTACAAAAAATCGCAGTTATCTAAATCAATATATGCCAGCTCAGCCCCATAAGTGGAGTTACAAAAAATCTGTAATAAGTGGAATATCCGGATTTACTTATAATTTCGAATATGCACCAAAAAAAAAAAATTGGATGAAATCTTACTCAGCGGCTCAGGGCTTACATACTCCAATATATTCAACACCAATTTCATGGCGGCCTTCGGCTGCAGTTCACTATAATACGTCCGAGACCGGCTTTGCTAGCCACAGTAATTGCACGCACAAGTTAGTGAAAAATGTTATTATCAAGCTCAAAATAAATAAAAAGGAAGTCCGAGCGCGCTCTAAGTATATAGACTTGCTCAAAATAATCCCACGGATAACATACTACAAGGCCATCAGTCAAGTGTTGCATTTTTGGAATAATTTCAAATATGCATTCTTTTACATTAAACAATTATTTTATTTTTTTAGAATAATAAAATTCCTTCTTAATGCATGGCGTTGCAGATATGCACCATGTGGAAAACACCTATTTTTCTGGAAAACCAAGGTCCGAAATTTTTTTTATCAGTGTTTTCAATGATTGGATTGAGGAATGTGATTCAAAAAAATTTTTTGTTTTTGAAACTAGAAAATCATGCAACGAAGGGTTAAGTCTTTAATATAGTTATTGAATTTTTATTAATCTTAAGCGACAATTCTTTTATTAGATTTTTCTTTTAATTTTCATTTTTTTTTTTTGTCTGACAAAAAACATAATAAAAAGAAAGAGTTTCTTTGTCGACCTGCATATTATATATGTGTATGTATATATCATACCTGTTTGGACACATCGGAACCAGCAATACCCATAGCAACACCAATATCAGCCTTCTTCAGAGCTGGAGAATCGTTCACACCATCACCTGTCACAGCTACAATAGCCCCCATTCGTTGGCAACCTTCAACAATGATCAACTTTTGCTGTGGTGAAGTACGCGCAAACACAATTTCAGTATGATAACGTAAAACTTCATCCAATTGTTCGGGAGTAATATCACGCAATTCACCACCATGCACAACAGCAGCTTTAGCGTCACGTGGATTAACTTCAGTGATTGGGATATTACGACGTTGAGCGATATCCTCAACAGTTTCGGTGCCTTCAGAAATGATGCCAACACTTTTAGCAATAGCTTGAGCTGTAATAGGGTGATCACCAGTGACCATAATTACTTTAATACCGGCTGAACGGCATTTGGCAACAGCATCCGGTACAGCAGCACGAGGTGGATCAATCATAGACATAAGTCCGACAAAACGCAAATCATCAACTGGAAAGTTGACTTCATCAGTATTGAATTTAAAATCAGTTGGATATTTGTCAGATGGCAGCATAAAGTCAGCAAAACCCAACACACGTTCGCCAAGACCACCCAATTCCATGTAGGCATTGTTGAATGCTATCTTCATCTCTTTGTCGAGTACTTTTTCGTTTCCATTGATGAAAATGGTCGCGCAACGATCTAAAACACGTTCGGGAGCACCCTTCATAACGAGTAAGATTCGTGGATCGCTAGGATCTTCAGTATCGTGCAATGAGATCTGATACTTGTTAGAGGAATTGAATGGAATTTCAGCAATTTTCTTATTGCGCTTGCGAATACTCATAACATCACCGAGCGCCAACTCCATACATTTAAGGATGGCGGCCTCAGAAGCATCGCCACTAACTTCTTTCTTCAAAATTGGCACACCAGCCTGACCTCCTTTGAATTCAGCAGTATTACAGAGAGTGGCAATGCGAGCGAGCGCCTTGAATCCAGGGCTAGTTTTATCGTATTGAGCACCCGACTGATCCTCGGTTGTATCGGCCTCAATGGTCTGATTATCAAAATACATGTGAGCGACGGTCATACGATTCTGAGTAAGGGTACCAGTCTTATCAGAGCAGATAACTGATGTGGATCCCAAAGTTTCGACAGCTTCCAAATTTTTCACCAAACAATTCTTTGAAGCCATACGCTTTGCAGTTAAAGTCAAGCAAACAGTTACAGTAGCCAAAAGACCCTCAGGCACGTTAGCGACAATAATACCAATCAAAAAGATAACAGCATCTAGCCAATGGTAACCCAAAATGAAGGCAATAACGAAGAATGTAACACCCAAGAAGACAGCGACACCGGTAATTAATTGAATGAAATGATGAATTTCTTTGGCAATTGGAGTCTCGCCAGTATCCAAGCCAGATGCCAATCCAGCAATACGACCCATAACGGTGTGATCACCACGACTGATGACGACACCCTTAGCAGTACCCTCGATAGCGTTGGTTGAAAAGAAAGCCAAGTTCTTTGTTTCCAATGGATTTTCATGTGTAAAGTCAGGACCACGGGATTGTGGTTCCGATTCGCCAGTGAGTGAAGAATTGTCCACTTTAAAATTACGTGCCTCAATGACGCGTATATCAGCTGGTATACGATCACCAAATTTCACTTCGACAACATCACCCAAAACAATCTCTTCAGCACGTAATGTAAGCTTTTCACCTTCACGAATGACAGTGGCAAATTGAGGCACCATATTCTTGAAAGATTCCATAATTTTCGAACTTTTTGATTCCTAGAACAAAAAACAAAATAAAAATTGGTGATGAATATTGTTTTTAAAAACATATTACCTGGAAGTATGAAAAAACGCCCGTAATTATTACTACACCAGAAAGTACAATACCTAGATATAAGTTATCAGAGGAAGGATCGTCGCTAGTCGTTGCTTGAATAGTATAGGCAACGAAACATAGAACAGCACCGATCCACAGCAGCAGGGCGAAACCACCAAAAAGATTTCTTAAGAACTTCAACCATTCGGGTGTTTGTTTTGGTGGTGTGAGGGCGTTTGGTCCATCGCGTTCAAGGTTTTCCTTGGCCTTTGCATGGCTTAGACCCTTTACAAAAAGAAACAACAACAACAAAAATTAATTAACAATCACTAACAGAGTAATAGAACTACTTACATTCTCCGGGTGGGTCTGGAAACGCTGATATAGCTCCTCGGGTGATATCTTATGGAAATCGATATCTAACTCCTGCTTGAGATCTTCTAAATTCTCTTTCTTTGCTTCCTTAGGCGGCATCTTGCGTCTGGACTTTAGTTGTTAATTATGTTGCGAATTCCACAATTTGTATGAATTGTATATTAAAATAAAATAATTGATAAAAAAATAATTTTGTTTTGAACATTAAATATTAATAAGACAATTTTTTTTTTTTTTTTTCATTTGTATCAATCAAAATGTTCTCAATCGAAATTTGATAGAACTCCAGTGAATAAAGTTGATGAGAATTATGCAGTACTTAATTGGTTTTGTAGTTGATTATATTCTTTTCCAAAATGGAATGACCAGCAGTTTTGGAGCTATTGGTTATTTGCGTTTGTCCTTTTCTGTTAAAAAATTTCACTTTTGAATAAAGCTTCGAATGGTTTCAAAATACCTCTTAAGCAAACTGAAGTAAACCATTGCTCGACATTTTTTATACGATTCAAGCTAGTTTTTGAAAGTTTCATATACTTATGACCTCTTATCTTCTTTAAATGTTTAAAATAAAAACATAAAGTTTGAATCACCCAAATGTACAATGTACCTAGTCTCTACAAAAGGAGTTAGGTCAATGAACTCTTATCTCTTGCCCACCATGAACGTTAGTTTTGAAAGGACCCACAAAGCAACTATTCTTTGCTTTGACAGCCATTTCCAGCTTATTCCAAGTGATGCTTGAAAACACTATAAACTTCAAAATTTGACCTCTTTTCCTATGTGCAAACTCATTGTATCTATTCTTTAGATATTTGATTTTTACGATGTTATTGTTATTTTGTCTGTGTGAAATTGTTTTTGCTTTGTAATGTTTTTCACGCATTCAGTGCTAATTATTTTTATTATATTTTGAACCGAATTTTATTATTTATTTGTTTGAGTCTCATTCAATTTTAAGATAAACTTTACGCTGAAGCTGAGCAAAGGTTTGTTTACTTTGTAAATAAAAGAAATCTGTTTTTCCTCCACTTTTTTTCTTCTTCTATGTTAACAATTATTGTTTTGCAAAGTTTTACTTATCAATTATCACTTCGCAAATATTTGCATTAAAGTCGAAATATTGCAATCAAGAGAGCTATAAATTTTTAGTTGAAATTTACGATAACATCGAATTTAAACGGAATTTCTAAGGTTCAAGCTGCAATATTTAGATTTAATTACACGGAATTCCCTTAGTTTTTGTTTGATTTACGAGTATGTTAAATAAATCAAATACAACTCAGTTCCAGTAAATTAAATTAACTTTATACGATTTTCTAAACAAAATATTTGCATTGTTTTAAGTTCATTGAATGAAGTATTTTCTTAGAACCAGGAACCCATTAGCACGATAAATTTAAGTTTATGGATTAATTTTATGTTCATGATCTCTAACTATTTGTTTCTTTTGCAGTGCCATCGGGTTCTATTTGCAGACAATACTGACTTTTGTTTTAACTTTATTTGAGTGACCGTTCTGTTCTTAAGTGAAATATCCAATCAGTTTTCGTTTAATTATCATGTGACAAACTTGCAACAATCGCTCTCGCTGAATATCGCGTGACATTTGGTATGATTTCACTTAATAGAACAATAAAACAAATTATATCAGATATTTTCATTTTCTATAGGTTTTGTATGGAGATAGGTGATTTTACGGTTTGCATTAAAATTAAAAACTACATACAATCGGCCTAAAAGAAACTTTTCTGGGGTCTAGGGACTCTCGATATGGTATCCAAAAATCCATTTTCGACCTCTTTCAAGTGTCTTATAAGCTCCCACAGTATGGTCAGGGACATAGCTGATAACTTGTTAAATTTATTGTGCTACAACTATTTTTTAAAAAATGGTCTCAAAACAATCCTTTAGGGTGGTCAGGAATCCACTCCGTGATTTCCAATATTAATTTTCGACGTTTTGCTATCGATTGGTGCAGTAATTTTTTTTTAACTAATCCGAAACACCTCCTAAGGGTCGTGCGGTACCCAAATTGTGAAATTCAAATCTACTTTTCAACTTTTTTTTACTATCGATTAATGCAATGTATTGTTTTTTTCAAGAATGGGTTCAAAAATACTGAGTGCGTCAGGGCTCCAACTGATGAATTCCAAAATCCATTTACAACTTTTCCGCTCTTAGTGGCCCCAAACTCCAGCAAGAGTATCCAACATGCTATGACAATCTACTGTAGGGCAGCGAAAAAGAAATCAATCAAAAAACCTTACACTCGTTAGTGCACACAATTGAGGCATTCAATTAACAATTAATGACACCGACAATTGTAAGTTGTTTGAGTGGACAAGCATTATAATTAATTGGCAGTTGTCACAAAACGATTGAAACTCAAGGCGTTTGATGATACTTTTCAATTAGGCTTGTTAAATCACGATGCAAATACGTAAAAAAAACGACTAACATTAGTTAGGACAGCAAATAATAATAATTATTTTTTTTTAAATAATTTTATTGAACCTATTTGAGAATTTTATGTATTTGGAAAACATTTTTTTAGACTCTTTTCGACCTCTAAACTCGAACTTTTTTTATCTATTTTTGAGTAGTGCTTAATGAAGTTGTAACCAAAGCTTGAGCTAGTTGCTAATTTCCTCCTTTCTCTTGTGCTTTATGTATAGAATCTTTATTTAAATTGGCATATCTTTGCTATAAAAATCGTACGAAAACAATTAAAAATTATATTTTATAGAAGAAAAGCAAAAGCGTCACGATCTTAAAGTCAAAAATATTCGAATATATCGAATTCTCTGAAATAAATACACGAATTTGACCAAAATCAACGATTATGGCATATACAAACCCAAATATCTACAAAAACGTGAGTATCCATTTCAGCTTGGATTGCTACTTTTTTTTCAAATTTAAAACTGCTACAGTCCTAAAAATCACCCTATACAATGTTGTAATTGATCATGTTTTCACAATTATTATGCATTTTGTCCACGTCACATTTTATAACAAAAATTAAGAATTTTAAATTTAACAATTACAAAACTTTTATATAATTCCGTCAATTGATCGTTTTATTTATATATTAGACCACTCAAAAATGTATGTGATTTGATAAAGCTTATCTTAACGTCTGTGTTTCTGGAATGCTTTTGTATATTTCGTTTAAATATTAAACATTTGTATCCCTCTAGGAAATGGAAACATTCCCAGATATGAACTGGAAACATTCCACAGAATGTAGGAAGCATTCCCTTCCGTTAGACACTCCATTTCCTCTTTACACATGATGTCATCAGAGGGAAACTTTCCTCTCCGCTGTCTTAAAAATTAATCTGAAACATTCCACACAACTGTCTGGAAAAGGAATGTGGAAACATTCCTCACCACTGTCTTAAAAATGGATGTGAAAACATTCCACTCCACTGTCTCAAAAATGAATGTAGAAACATTCCACACAGTTGTCTTGAAAAGGCATGTGGAAACATTCCTCACCACTGTCTTAAAAATGGATGTGGAAACATTCCTCTCCACTGTCTTAAAAATGAATGTGGAACAACAGCCGTAAAATTTGTTTTATTGAGCTTATTGTTCATTATCTAAGTATATTACATTCAAAGAATTGCGAAAGGAATCAAGATGGAATTGAAAAATTTTAATTCCTTTGGTTGGAAATGGATCACCATAATATACGATACTCTAAGTCCTGACGTCGGAACATTTTTCGGTAAAAAAAAGCCGCCTGTGGCTTATAATCCTAACTCATCGATTGCTGAAAAAAGCCTCTTGTGATGTTCAATTTCCATCAAATTTGCTTTACAAAAGTTCGCAATTGATTCGATTCGAATTTGATATAAATATTTCAACTTCACATTATGGTTACTGAAATGGAAAAGATTAAGAAATCAAATCTTTCTTCCATGGAATTGAAAAAGTCAAAGTTCGAAATCAAAACACGGATTAATATTGTGCACGATTTGACTTTTATTATTTTGATTTCGCTCAATGACAACAAAACCAAATTGAAAACTTTTGAAAAATGAATTTTTATAAAAATTTAACTAGCAAAGTGTATTTCATTGCCTCACAAGCAAACGTTTCCACATGCATTCTTAAAGAAGCGGCTTGGAAACAATGACTTTTTAATTTGCCTCACAATAGGCAAAAGTTTCCACATGCATTCCTAAGGTAGCGGTTTGGAAACAGCATCAATTCAAATCTTCCCATAAGCTTCCAAAAGATACGATGAGGAATGTTTCCCCATCACTTCCATATGGAAGCCTTCCAGTTTTTCCTTGAGGGATGTTATATGAATATTATACAAATATTGTAAGTTTTTTAATTTTCTTACTTAATAACAAAATATAAAAATAAACAACAACAGAAAAAATTGCAAAAAAAAAATTCAACAATAAACTAAACGCCGATTCCAAGAATACAAGTTCCGAAGTAGAGGTTATGAACTAGAGGGTTAAAAATTTGATATTCCAAAACACATCTGTCATGTAACTTCGTTGTTAACCTTAGCCTCCTCGAAAGTTATTCTGTTTTGAGCTGAAATTTCTAAAAATTTAACAGATGTTATGGTCCCGAAGTGCACTCTGGGAATTATCGAATATTTTACACCAAACCCTCATGTATTGTGCTTATTCTAGATAGTAAATTTACCACTGTAAGCATCGTATATTGATTTACCACAATTATTATCTTTATTTATCGCAACGCTTTATTTGCTTGGGGTAAACAATAAAAAGAATATAATAATGAAGTTTTCTATGAAAAACTATGAAACTTCCTGGAAATATAGGTGAAGAAACAAAACATTTTCATAATATATATTACTTAAGCAAATTATACTTTGTTTTTTTTTTTCATTTAACTCTTAAAAGAAAACAACTTTTGAGTCATATAAGATTAAAAGAAAGAAAGAAAGAAAATAAAAATTCAAAGGGAAATGAGAGCCGCTTTTGTTGTATACTCACATATGGAACAGGGTGCGTTTGTTTGTTCCATGATTTAATAGTACATTTGCTACAGTAGCAATAATATTTACATTAATAAAAATTCGAATTATATTTCTTCTGTAATTATTGTTGTTGTTGTACAAGGATGTAACGGGTGTTTTTTTTTAGAGGTTTGTTTTTCGAATAGAGATAAAACTGGCATTTTATGGTCAAATCTGGCAACTCTAATGTCATTTATGTTTAGTTTGGTTTGCCATTTCATCATGAACAGGTTGACAAAAGAACAACGCTTGCAAATCGTGCAAATTTATTTCGAAAATAATGGTTCAGTTCGCGAAGTTTACCGCAAGCTCCGTCCATTTTATGGTCGACATAATCGTCCATCAGAGCAATTAATTCGGTTAACCATGGGTCGTTTTCGCACTACGTTTACTCTATGTGATAATACGCATCCGCAGAGACGTCGAACAGTGCGCACCGAAGAAACAATTGCCGCTGTAGAGCAAAATGTTGAAGAGGACCCGAATGAATCGATTCGCCACCGTGCACAGCAATTGGAGCTTTGTCCATCAACTTTATGGAAGATTTTGCGCAAAGATCTTGGCTTGCGACCTTACAAGATCCAGCTTGTGCAAGAATTAAAGCCGCGAGACCATGCAATGCGTCGTGATTTTGGTGTATGGGCCGAAAATGAGATTGATCTCGATGCTGATTTTCATTGCAAAATTTTGTTCAGTGATGAGGCTCATTTTTGGTTGAATGGCTACGTCAACAAGCAAAATTGCCGCATTTGGAGTGAAGAGAATCCACATGAGACCCTTGAGACGCCATTACTTCCACAAAAACTGACTGTTTGGTGTGCTCTATGGGCTGGTGGAGTCATTGGGCCATACTTCTTCCGAAATAATGCTGGAGAGTCAGTTACCGTTAATGGAGACCGGTATAGAGCCATGATAACCGACTATTTTGTTCCCGAGTTGGATGGCATGAGTGTGGATGAGTTGTGGTTCCAACAAGACGGCGCTACATGCCACACAGCGCACGTCACAATCAATTTATTGAAGGAAACATTCGATGAGCGCATAATTTCGCGGAATGGACCTGTCAATTGGCCACCAAGATCTTGTGATTTGACACCATTGGATTATTTTCTTTGGGGATATGTGAAGTCGCTCGTCTACGCCAACAAACCAGAAACGTTAGGGGACTTGGAAGCCAACATTCGTGGCGTTATTGCCGACATACGGCCCCATATGCTTGAAAAAGTGGTTCAAAATTGGACCTGTAGAATTGGCTTTATTCGAGCCAGCCGCGGCGGCCACATGCCCGAAATCATATTTAAACATTAATGGCATAAGATTATCCTTCCAATAAAGCCAAATTGATGGACATTGTGTTTTATTTCAATTCGAAGCTCTATACCTCTAAAAAAAAACACCCTGTACAAATAGACAAAAGCAGCTTTGTTTATTTCCAACTCATAATTAAAACACAAAAGAATATCCATACATATAGGATAGAGAGATTGGAAAAAGTATAAAAGATTGCCAACCCATTCAAAAATATTGCTAAGATTTCAAATGAGTTTTTTTTTAAAAAAAAGGATTAGTTTCCAAAAGTGAAAAATCGCTAATCAAGCTCAACTCCAGTCTTGCTAGCCTAAGTAAGACTGCATTAGACAGACTGTTACGTCCTAACTTTGTTAAAATGAGTAGACTAATACATCAATGCTCTAAAATAAAATAAAAAATGTTGAGATTTTACTATTTTCCGAACGCTCCACCCTAATCCATGCCAATGAGCAATACGCGTCCAACTGGTTATTACTGCCTACGAGGTGAAATAACACTTTGGTACGCAAAGTAAACACGCCATCTTGTACATATCATTTTTTGCACTTTTTATGATCAAATATTTTAAGAATTTGTGTTTTATAAAAATCAAAATATTTATTAAAATCAAAATCAAAACATCAAAACTTTTATGAATTTTGCTAAATTTTTTTTTTATCCAGTAATAGTTTTTGCTATCATACTTATGTGGAAATCTCGCATGAACTCACACAAGCGTTCTGATCTCATTTTTCGCGCCAGCTTATATTCAGATGGCTCTTTACGCTTTTCTCATGTCGTAAAAACTTATGAATACTTGAATATCTCAGAAATTTTAAGTATTCCATTCGAAGTAATTCAAAGACGTATTCTGCCGTACTAAGCGAAAAAGACGTATCTCAAAAAAATTCATTTCGAGATAATTGATGTTTAGTTTATGTCAATTTGTTGAAATACCTGTAAAATTGAGATAGAGGAAATTTTCTTAGTAGATTTTTTATATGATATATGATATTTTTATATGCATATTTACAAATACCTTATTAGGCATAAAATTAGTCGATAGCAGGACAGCTGCTGAACAACACATACGTTTTTCAATAGTCTTAAAGTGTAATTATTAATTTATTTCATGTACAATGTGTTGTTATAACTAAACTATAGCATTTTTTATATATATATTTTCCATCCAGATCCTGATGATGGCTTAAAAATTAAGCCGAAATATTGATTAAAAAACTTAAAACAAAAACATAAAAAATGTTTGTTTTATTGCTACGGCCATAGCTCAATTTTTCAAATAAAGTAATTCAAAGACGGTAAAAGCAGCCAAGTAAAAGTGAAAAGAAGCTTAACGTCTTTTATACTCAAAACTATGGAGCGCGTCATAGGTTCTTATATAAAAAAGAAAAAACTCCCAACATGCCTATCAGTAAGGCAAAACAGAAACAGCTCTGCATGAGGTAACAAAGACTATTGAAGATTCACTACAATGAAAAGAATTCACATTAGGTGCCTTCTTAGAAATAGAAGATGCTTTTAACAACGCACAAACATAGCCATATCGAGTGCGATGGAAAGAAATCACATTCGTGACTGAATCAATAGACTCCTAAGTTGTCGAAAAGTGCTGGCAGAATGGAGCCACAAGAGGTACCCCCCAAAGAGGGGTAGTATCTGCTCTCTTATGAATACTTCCCATTGATCCATTATTCCATAATCCGAAGCAACAGGGTGTAAGGTCAGCAGCATATGCCGATGACATTGTACTTCTAATATCGGGTGGATATTTTAATGTGATGAGTGAACTAACGGAAAGAGCTCTCTCTACCTTAAGCCTCTACGCATACATCCACTTAAGACCAGACCTTGAAACTTTTATACTTTTATTCAAAAAGTTTTGAAAATTAAAGTTTCTGAAATCTTTTTTGTTATAAAAGTTTTTATAAGCTTTCTTTAAAAACTTTTATTGAATAAAAAATTTTCCAAAAAACTTTTTTTTCATGCAAAAAAAAAACTTTTATTTTCGACTTTGGAAAATAAAAGTTAAAAAAAACTCTTTGCATGTGACTTTTAAAAGTATAAATAAAAAAAAACTTTTTCCGTTGGGAAAAGGCCGAACTAATTATTTTTTTAAAATAAATGAAAATTTCTAAAATTAACGTGATCTAAACTAAAATAAATAGAATATTTATGTACGTAGAAGTTTTTGGTTTGTTTTATTGGCTTTTTAATCTTTATTATATTCTAGAGTTGTTGTTGTTTTTTCCTTTGTTGTTAAAGTTTGTTTAATAAATAAAAGCATTGTAGGGGAAAGTGGGGTGCCTTTGACACTTAATTTTCAAAGGCCTACATTTCTTTAAGCAAATAATGGATTTTAAAAATTGTTGATGTTTTTTATACAGTCAATGTATAAAAAACATCAACATTTGGCACCAAACCTCGAAAAAAATTTTAAAAAAAAACTACGTCACCGTATTTTTTTAAACTTTTTCAAAAAAAGTAATTTTTGTCAAAAGTACCCCGGCACAGGGCACTTTTGACTTTATAAGGGGCACATTTGACTTCGGACTTCAGTGCACTTTTTACAATTTATATACGGTCTTACAAGCAAATGCGTTTTATTCAAAAAATATGGGGCTAAAGAATTTACTATTCGTTAAATTGGAAACTACTTAGTTAACTTTTTTTAAAACGATTTATTTCAAAAGAAATAACGAAAAATACATATTTATTCGTTCAATTTAATTAAGAAACTAAACATAAATGAGTTCAAAACATAAAAAGCTATCAGTTAATTTTAAAGCATTTCAACTGTCAGTTCACTTAAATCACACTTTTTGACATATTCAACTAAATTCTCTGTATGGTGGTGTATATTCAAATGTGCCCCAAACGTTCAAGAGGCGTTTTCCTATTTTTTTTTATTCCTACTGTTTTATTTTCACAAAGCACACTTTAATTGTGTTGTTACTTAAACGTAATGCTAACATATTTTACCACTCAATTTACAGAAAAACTCATGCTACTCCGAAGGGAGTTGAAGAAATAGTGTCAAAGTTCATAACGTTTTTTTAAGTCAAAGTAGGTTGCTTTCTGCATTTAAACTTTTTGGCGCCTTAGTCGTTTTCATTCTGAAATTGGCAAAATCAAATGTTCCCCAGTGTCAAAGGTACCCCACTTTCCCCTATCAACTTGTAAAAACTTTACATGAATGTTGATCCCAGCTAAAAATGGCTGAAATTCAATTATCATTTAATTATGATTTATGTACGTTATTATTAACAAAATAAATGACTCTTTTAGTAAGCCAATACGTGCATCAAGTGCTTACCCATTTCAAAATTTTGAATTTTTCCAAAAAAAAAAAAAAACAATAAAACGGCTGTATATATGTACCAAAGGTGATGAAAAGGCGAAAAGTACCTCTTACCTGTTTCCCTGCCTTTAAGCCTGCCTTTAAGGAAACTCCCTTCTGAATTTAAGCACCTACCCTCACATTGTCAGCTTTTAAAATTGATGATCTGGATCAAGTTATGAATGAATAATTTATCTCAGTATGAACTTAAGAATTCGTCCTTGTCACAAGCTCAATTTTTGTCACAAAGGCTCAAGGACCGAAAGTCGTAAACGTCGTAAATGTCGCAGACATTTGTGACATGCCAACACTGCGTAGCACTCCTTCTTAATTTTTCAACAAAAGAACGTTGGCTTTTTATGGGAGGTAGGAGTGGCCGTAGATGTATCACGCCCAGTTTTTAAATTTTTCTTAATTAGACGCACATAAAAAATTAATTAAAATATTATTAAAAAATAACATTTTTGGAAATTTCGAAATTTCAGTCTGCAAATTTTTGGGGTGAGATTTACCCTCAAACTCAAACTCAAAAATAGCTGCATCTTGATTGTTGTTTAAAAATCTCCTCTCAATCAACAAAACTTTCTGAACCTCATTTCACGTAGGTATCGTTATTATGTGCGCCCATTCAAAACTTTCTACTCCCCAAATCGAGTTTTTTAATTTAAAAATGGCTAGAGGGCGCAAATCTAGTCAAAAATGAACAATTTTATTTTTTTAATTAAAGCTAACTGAAGTCCTTGGTCTTCGAATTTTCAATAAAAAATTCTTTTTTCAATATTTTAAACTAAATACCAAAACACTAAGTCAAAATAAAGATTTTACATTTTTAGCTAGCTTTAATCATTAACAATGGGTTTGAGGTCAATTGACTATTTAACAGATGATTTTGCTTTACTTTATTTTCTAGCTACACTGAGAAAAAAAATACATAATGACAAGGAAAAAAATATATTCTCCTGATGTATTTTACATTAAAACAGAGCCATTGCAAAAGTACATTAAATTACATTAGGCCAATGTATTCGATTACATCAATTAACCTTTTAATGTAAAAGTTTTTATTTATGTAAAGTACATTGATAGAATGTTTCTTACATACAATTCAAAAATTAATTTAATGTAAGCTTACATTCAATCTAAGTATTTTAACATTGTTGAAATGTAAATGCTCATTGAATTTTCAATGTATTCTACATTAATTTTGTGTTAGATCTATGTAAAAAAATTTTATATAAAATATTTTCAATAGCTTTTTATTCAATTCAAATATACACCTGTCCCTCGTTTTACACGGTAGATACGTTCCTGACAAAACCGTGTAATTCGAAAAGATAATTTTTGTATGGAAAAACCGTGTAAAACGAAAACGACTATAGAAAGGCTTTTTTAGACATATATTGAACACAAAATATGACTAATACATGCACTTAATAATATATAAAAATATCATTTAAGTCATAGAAAACATAAAAATAGTTAAATTTATTTGTTAAATGAAAAAAAAAAAAAAACAAAAAATCTATTTCATAGAAACAAAAAATACTGTACTTTATATAAATAAAAAAGTTTTGTATTAGTTTATGACAGTAAATCACGTGTACGTCTGAAGTGTTGCCAGATTTCTAATTTAGTAGAAATAAATTCGCGTGCAGTCAAAATTAGTCATTTTCTACAATTTTTTTTTCTTAATTTTGATTTTAAAAATCGTGTAAGATCGAAAACGTGCAAAACGAGTAGCGTGTAAAGCGAGGGATAAGTGTAAATTACCTTTTCTATACCTTACATTTACTCAATGTAATGGAAAATAAGAGACACAATAATTTTGCTTTTAAGAGTATAATTCAATTCATTTTTTTAACACTTTAAATACAATATTAAAACTGAGGACTGTAATGTATGGCCCTCCTTCTTATACAGATATATACTAACAGTGTTGAAATACATGTTTTAATAACTCTTGCACTGTGTTATCATCCATTTTTAATTTCTTGTTTGTTTTTTGGCACAATTGTCCATTTTTCATACTTTTGGACAAACAATGAAAAACGTTTATCTTCATCTATAGTATGTTAATTAAAAAATTAAAAAGTATTTTCCACATAATAACTTATAAAATTTCTTACTCAAAGCACGTCAGATCAGACTTTTCAAGTTTTATTTGCGTATGTTTTTGAGAAAACAATTTTGGACTTGGCCGGTTTTGATAGCAATTAACTAGACTTGGCCGGTTTTTATTCCAAGGCGTTGGAAAAAAGTGGACTTGGCCGGTTTTGCTACCAATGTACTGGACTTCGCCGGTTTTGATTCCAAGGCGTTGGATTGGTTTTGAAAGCAAGTTCATGGACTTGGCCGGTTTTGAAATCCATGCGTCAAAATATCTTTAAAAATGTAATAATTCTGTCAAATTTGATTAATTTTGATTAAATTTTCCCGCGTATTTTCCACCTGTAATAATTCAGTTTTTCTGTAGGAAATTCTTTTATAATTTTGTTTTCCAGCTTATAGCTCTCTTTTAATGACATGTGTATATTGTTTTCATGGTAAAAATTAACAATTATTGTAATAAGTGCTGCCCTGAGATTATTAATATAGTGTTACGTTAATAATATAGTATTCTTTAATTCCGACAGATTTACAATGTTTGCTAAGAATTTGTTGTAAGGTAGCACTTGAGTTTACAGTTGAAGTTTTTGTTGCTAGTGAAGTTTCAGAATCAATAGTGCGCCTATTTTCAGGAGTTTTAGTTAAAGGAGCTTCTTTTGCAATCCTCCATTCATAAAAATAATGTTCGAAAAGAACGCGATCACCCAATTTAATTTTATTCGTTAGTTCCCGAACGTGATCATTTTTAAAAGTTTTTAAAATTTTGATGGTTATACGCTCTTCTAAAATTAAATAATGTTTTTTCAATAAATTAATTTTTTGGACGCACAACGTATAAATTTATTTTTTCAATAAAACGACGCTAAAAGCAACAGTTAATATGTAAAACAAATAATAACTCAAGTAAATTTGCATTGATATTTGTGTAAAATACATTAAACTTTACGTAAATTTTCATTAAATACAAAAAAGATTAATATTAATGTGAACATACAATAAAAGAAGGATGTTTACTTAAATTACAGTTCATGTATAGCAATGTAATTTACATAATTTTCAAGACTTTTCATAAACTTTTTACATTGATCTATCATAATTTTTTTTTAATTTGTTTTGCTGTAGTAATGTAAAAAACTTCAGTCAATGAATTCGATTACATTAATCGAATGTACACTTTTTAATGAAACTTTATTGATGTAAGAAAAAATGTAAGAAATACATTGGTAGAATGCTATTTTACATAAAATCAATGCAAACATTTAATGTAAACGCTCAATGTAAATTTTCAATGCAATTTTACATTAAAAATTCTCTCAGTGTACTTAGCTTAAATTAAATTCGAAGTAACTACTTCTGCTTGTCTGAAAAATGTAAACATATATTGACACCAGAAATACTCGAGTTATAACCTTCAGGTTCATAGAATCTATATTTTTATTCTTTTAAAGTTTTTCAGTATATTAAATCAAAAATTATTTAAAAAAAAATGTTTGCCTTTGACTTAAAATAATAAAAAACGGAAACATTTTTTGTCAAGATGTGGGCTCCGAGAATATTTCGGAATTTTAGTAAACTTTAACTTAAAAAAACTATGAATTTTCAACAAGAAGTGCGCTCTCTAACCATTTTTGAAAAAAAAATCTCGATTTGAGACCACTGTGCACTGGTTCAAATATTCGTTACATGTTTTGTAAAAATTCATGGGTGCACTTTTAGCTACACTTATCTGAGTCGATACTAAAAACGGTGGCTATAAATAGTAGTAATAGTGAGTGCCAGACTCTTGAATTTCTATACTGTAAAAATTAAAAATTTGGCAATATAAAAAATCGAAAAACGAGAGACATACCTACCTCCCATACAAAGGCGGGAAATGGTTGAAGCATTTTATTCAGAATGGGTATCAATTTCCATAATCTTTGCAATGCTCATATAAAAAATTTTCAAAATTGTGCGATATCATTAATAGTTTCCAAGTTATTAAAGAAAACCCGTTTTGAAGGATTATGTCTTCTGTTGTTCAAAGCATTCGAATTTATATCTTTTATCTTTTTCCTTCAAATTTTTTGAAAAATCCGTACCTTTTTCCAACATTTTAATGAAAATTATGATGTTCGTTTTAATTTAGCAAATTTCGTCTTATCCAACCCTTTTTCTACATAAAAGTTTCCTATTTAATTAAACTTTTCAAAAATTCGTTTAAAAATCATAACTTTTGCATAGATCTCGTAAATGTAAGACATTAAATTCTTGCTTGGACTGAATGGATTTTCAAGCACGCAGATTTCAGGCATTGGTACATTTCTCGCACTCGAAATAATATTTTCAAAAGAAGCTCTCTAATGAGTATGACTTAAATTTGTTCATAGAATTTCTTTATTTAGAAAATGTCTGTTTTTGTTTTGATCACTTTTATTGCTCTATGAAAAAAATTAATAAATTTTGATTGATTTGGTATAAAATATATTAAATTTAAGCACCGAATTAATTCATCTCATTCATATTCAACTTATTGACGTCAATCAAAATTGTTTTTGTGTCTAAAAATATGTGAAATAATCTCTAAATTATACATATTTGCAAAACAAAAAAAAAAATTGTTTTGCCAAAATTTAAATATCACTTTAACTACGAATCTTTATAAAATTCTTGTAAACAATTTAAAGAGTTATTTTTATAAATATGTATGAGGTGTTGCATGCCAAAACGGGCCATCCAACAAGACCAAAATATAATAGATATGGCACATGCTGAGTACATATTGCACATACTTTGTAAAACCGAAAGGAGTTGAACGAATTTTCTGATTCTTTTGTTGGTAGTACCAAAACGGGAAATGTGTCAAAAGGTAGAATTAAATAAATCAATAAACAAAAATGCTCGTAAGAAAAGAAATAAAAAATTCTAACAATCGCGCTTCTAAACTTTTCGTGCCCAAGGTCCTGCGAGTCCTGGTTTTTCTTTAAGTGAAGATAGCCGCTTTTTTTTTAAAGGAATTCTGAAGTCTGCCTCTGATATATTGTGTTGAGGGCATAATATAAATAATGAAAATAATGATGTCCAAACTGCCGCATTTTTAATAACTGCAATTGTATTTTCAATAACTGCAACTATAATTTTCTTCCAGAACTTAATTATCTTCCTAAAATCTGAAACTACAAGAGGCAGACATCTCCGTTTTTCAAAATATATGGTGTTGTCTTTATCAAAATCGTTGGTTTTGGTCAAATTCGTATATTAATTTTAGGGACAGCAGGTTTTTCGATTTTAAAGCTGCTTTCGATAGCCCGATACGGGATTGCCTGTATGCCACCATGTCTGAGTTCGGTATACCTGCGAAGCTAGTGCGGCTTTGCAGAATGACGTTGAGCAACACATCCAGCTGTGTCAGGGTAGGAAGGGACCTCTCCGATCCATTTGATACCGAACGAGGTTTCAGACAGGGCGATCCACTATCCTGTAACCTCTTCAACTTTGTGATGGAAGGGATGTTGCGAAAAGCCAGTGTACATCGTAATGGCACTATTTTCTACAAAAGTGTCCAGCTCCTTGCATATGCCGATGATATTGATATCATTGGACGTTGTAAGCGAGATGTTACTGCTGCGTTCTCTGCTATCGAAAAGGAGTCAGCGAAAGTGGGTTTGACGGTGAACGAGGGCAAAACAAAGTATATGCTGTCCACAAACAGGGAGACGCGGCGTATTGGATCCTATGTTACTGCGAACAACTATACTTTCGAAGTTGTCAATGAATTCACCTATCTTGGCACCGCCGTGAACACTCAAAACGATGTCAGCCTGGAGATAAAGCGAAGACTAACTCTTGCTAATAGGTGTTACTATGGTCTCAGTAAACAATTGAATAGTAGAGACCTCTCTCGCCCGACAAAACCGACACTCTACAAGACGCTTATCTTACCCGTGCTACTTTACGGCGCAGAAGCATGGGCTGTGTCGCAGACTGATGCAGCCACGCTTGGGGTGTTTGAGAGAAAAATTCTTCGCAAAATCTTAGGTCCTGCTTGTGTCGGTGACGAATACCGTATTCGAATGAACCACGAACTGTACGAACTCTACGCTGACATCGACATAGTCAAGCGCATCACTATCCAACGTCTGCGCTGGCTGGGACATGTTGTGCGTATGGACGAAGAAGCTCCGGCGAAAAAGGTGTTTGCTGCGGAAGCCGCTGGGCGACAACGAAGAGGAAGACGATGCCTCCGATGGAAATACCAAGCCAAGGAAATCCTATCCACGCTTGGTGTGACTGATTGGATAAGGCGCGCGCGAAGCAGAGGCGCCTGGAGAGAGCTTTTGAGGTCGGCCGTAACCCGGTAACGGGTTGTTATGGCCACCCAAGTAAGTAAGTAAGTGTTATGAGGTAGAAAAAAATGCGTTTTTATTTGCGCCACTTGAATAAGGTCACTTAAGAAAATATAGAAAAAAAAGTTTTATCTAATGTTTTTTTTTTGAAAATTTGTTTATATTTAAGAAATTCAAACTATCAGTAATGAGTGGAGCCTCTTTTTTTAAAAATCAGTTCAAAAATACGGTTATGCATTGCATCGTAGAGTGACTCTAAATAATTCCAAGAAATTGTTGCCCATGGCTTGGACTAGTGATTTTTTGTCTTCAAACTGCCTTCCTTTTTCATCAAATTGTCTAACCAACCATCCCCTGACGTTTTCCATGATGTTCATATCGCGCAAATACGGCGGCAATGACAAAACTTGAATATTTTGGTGTTGAATCCAGGCTTTAACGATTTTTGCTTTATGAATCGGAACTTAACTTGCTAAAAAATCCATGGAATTTATTCAAGTATGCTATGAAATTGTGAGAATGCTCTTTCCAGAATGGATTTGTCGGAGTTTGTTGTCATTTTTCAAATTTACAAACACCAAATCAATTGTTGCATAATATGAAATGGCCCCCCATGCTATAACGCCACTTTTTCTGCTGCCATGTCTACCAAAAAGACTTCCAAACATAGCCCTGATGGTTACAATCGTTATTTTCACGACTTAAGAAAAGAAGAACGGTACTCTACGAGGTACACTTTTTTTTATCATTTCGTAGACGATATATGTACATATTTACGAAATTAGAATAAAAAAAATATGTTCAAAACATCTACAAGAAGAAAAATCAGAAGAAATCCAATAAAAAATATGTGGCCTTATTCAAGTGGCGCGCAGTGTATGTAATAAATTTCAATTTAAGATATTTCGGAAAAAAAATTAAGAAGGATAGTCTCAACTAGTACTAAAAGGTAAACATTTTTCACAAAAATCAGAGATGCAAAAGCAAGGTGGTGTCCATTTTGATGTGGAATATACACAGATAGAAAACTTAAGAAAAAAAATAAAATGAATTACCGAAAAAGTAGTACACCATGTAGTAGGCCCATGTTGTTAAGTCTAACACTAACCTGGGAATCAGGTTAACTACAAAACTTTCTCAGAAAACGAAACCGAATTTTTTTTTTTTTTTTGCTTTTTTATCATATTCCCTTATTACTTGCATATTAATTGGAACTTTATTTATGTTGCATTTCAAAACTTCAAAGAAAATTAAAATTATTATTTGTCACCGACGAGATTCGAACCAAGGTCTCCTACTTTATTTCACTGTTTAGACATGCGCACATCTTAATGAACTGAGCTACTCTTATTAGCCGTGTTTTATTCGCTTTGGTTAAACCAGAATCTCATACAAATGTGTGAGCCAGCTCAATTTCTATGTAGTTCAATTGATTGAACTTTTTTTGTCTTTGCTAAAGTTTGAAGCATCATAGACACAAACCTAAAATAATCAAAAATATATGGCAACTTTGCTGGAATTTTGAAGAAGTGTTCTTAGGTCACGCAAGGTCTTGTGCACCCAGTCAGTGCTAGGCCCAAATATTAAAATAGAAAAACATAATAAATATAAAAACAGTGACGAAACAACAGAAAACGAAAAGAAAACTTTGGTATTAGCATCTGCGACACTATAAAAACACTTTGAAATCATTTGATAGCAAAAATTTGAAGAAAAAAAAAGTATGTACTGATACATGAGCCCCTTAACGTGCTAGGCCCCGTTCAACCACACGACCATAAAGGCGGGTCTGATTTTAAAATAGAATTTCTGTCAAACACTGTCATGCCACCTATTGGTCAAATGCAGAATTATAAAAAGTTAAACTTAATCGTTTTATTCACTTTTAGGTTTAACCAAAGCGAATAAAACACGGCTATTATTATATTGCGTGTGTAACAAATCGGAATGCCTAGGTTCGAACCCCACTGGAAGCAAGAGAAAAATGTTTTAATTATTAAACATAATTCCATAGAACAATTTATCAGGTTAATGTTTTTCCTGACGCAGGTTAGAGATTTTTTTTTTAGTTTAAGCTTTGTATGAAAAAATGTTCACCGTATTACTTAGTTTTATATAGATATATATCGTTAATAATGTGTATTTTATTGGGTTTGGTTAAACCAAAATGTCATACGAATTCGTGAACCAGCTCAGTTTCTAGTTCAATTATATAATTATAATAATTGTCTTTGCTAAATTGTACGCTAGTGAGCAACAGATGGCGCTTCTCACAAGAAGATGTAGACACAAACCTAAAATAATCAAAAATATATGGCAACTTTGCCGGAATTTTGAAGAAGCGTTCTTAGGTCACGCGAGGCCTTGTGCACCCAGTTAGTGCTATTCTCAAATATTAAAATAGGAACATATAGTAAAAATAAAAACTGTGATGAAACAACAGAAAACGATAAGAAAACTTTTGTATTAGCGTTTGCGACACTATAAAAACAGTTTGAAATCATTTGATAGCAATAATTTGAAGAAAAAAAAATGATGTACTGATACGTAAGGCCCCTTACAGCGCTAGGCCCCGTTCAACCACACGACCATAAAGCTGGCTCTGATTTGAAAATAGAGTTTCTTTCAAACACTGTCATGCCACCTGTTGGTCAAATGCAGAATTATAAAGGGTTAAACTTATGCGTTTTATTCACTTTTAGGTTTAACCAAAGCCAATAATTCACAGCTAATATGCACCTTAAGTGCTCAAAAACGTTTGCCTTCGAAAAAGCAGCGCAGAAATCGTCTGACTTCTCTTTATAGGCAAAGGAATCAGTCAGCCAGACGCTATAAAATGATTTATTGCACAGTTTTATTTAAATGCTTGTAATATTGTAATTTTTAAATGCGGCAATAACCAAGTGGCTGATGTTGTTTCTCCGTTCCTTATGAAATATTCTTTATAATAAACTGATTTTTTGCCATTTTTGAATAACCATTGGCACTAAGCCCAGAGTACTAGAACTCTCTAAAATATCTCAAATTAAAGCTTGTCATGTTCCCTTACAACTCTACTAAACTAAAATCTAACCGCATCTGATCTTAAAGCCCTGTGCACCCTTTTTAGTTATAAATTACATTTTAGTCGATTTCAAAGATGCCCTAACCATTTCGTGATGAAATATAAGCACATCGCCTCCTCTAAAACAACCTTTATGTTGGCCAGCACCGTATACAAACAACCCTTAAGCTGTGACCCTCTTAATTCACAAAATAAAGTTCATTCAGCCATAGAACATGATTCTGTGTTTCCCTGGGAAAAGTGAGAAGCGATTAAAGCCCAATTTCCATATTATCTTATCTTATCTTATCTTATCTTATCTTATCTTATCTTATCTTATCTTATCTTATCTTATCTTATCTTATCTTATCTTATCTTATCTTATCTTATCTTATCTTATCTTATCTTATCTTATCTTATCTTATCTTATCTTATCTTATCTTATCTTATCTTATCTTATCTTATCTTATCTTATCTTATCTTATCTTATCTTATCTTATCTTATCTTATCTTATCTTATCTTATCTTATCTTATCTTATCTTATCTTATCTTATCTTATCTTATCTTATCTTATCTTATCTTATCTTATCTTATCTTATCTTATCTTATCTTATCTTATCTTATCTTATCTTATCTTATCTTATCTTATCTTATCTTGTCAAATATCAGGGAGGACATCACATGCTATTAAGATTAAGATAGCAAATGTATGCTATTCACTCTTCGCATTCTCCAAGCGCATTAAGTTCTGTTCGCATGCTTTTTCTTTCTTACAAAAATTTGATTTGATATCCCTGATATGGGATACGATAAGATAAGATAAGATCACATGGAAATTGGGCTTAGTTTTTAGTTTATTTGGGTCGAAAGGGAAAGTGAAAAACTTCAATTTTAGATACTTAGAAGATTCTAGAAATATGGCGTAAGTGCCCGCGGTTGTCCAAAAATGTCCAAGTATGTCTTTTTTTGATGTTTCAACCCCCGAAAACTTTAAAACTTTACGTGATGAACAACTTTTGAGTTCCCCTTAGCACAAGCCTTGTATACCAATATTAATACTTTAAAATTTGTTTGCCAAAATGAACCTTATTGATTAAAGTGTTTAAGTACACAACAAATTTCCTTTTTAAAGTTCGAGTAGTGTTTCTATTAGATTTTTGTGTGCTTATTACTGGAAAAATTTAAAAGTGTAAAAACCCTGTTTTTGACATATTTGAGGTTATGTAGCACCGTGAATTTTTTAAAAACTATGTGAGGGCTCTTAAAGTATAATTCTTTCAAATACAGTTGAGTTTTCTTAAACATTTTCTTCTTTTTTTCGACGAGCTATTGCATTTTGACATTTTCATTTTTGTGATTTTCCCTATACCTGAAAACTCATTAGGGACATTTGTATGTCAAAAGATTTAAAAATGCGATAACTTGGCGAAAATAAAAAATATTTCAGAAAACATAACGGCATTTGAAGAAAAAAGAATTGTACTTTAAGATCCCATACATAGTTTTTTGAGATAAAAAAAATGCTACATAACCTCAAATATGTCAACAAAAAAACAGCGTTTTTTTTGCCCTTTTAGGTTAGAATATCTCTAAAACCTTACGTGATAGTGCTATTCTGGGCCGGATTCGGTTTCAATAAATCAGCACTGAAGTCAAAAACGGAAAAAATCGAATTTGTAGGACAGTGTTATTATTGTTTTCCTCTTACTTAAAAGTTTTTGCCATTAAGGGTTATGATGTATAGGTGCACTGAAGTCAAAAACGGAAAAGGTCGAATTTGTAGGACTGTGTTATTATTGTTTTGCTTCTACTTAAAACTTTTTGCCATTAAGGGTTATGATGTATCGGTGTTTGAAATGTGAATAAATCCAACTTGTACTGGATCAAAACCGGATAAACCCAACGCAGCGGAACAAAACCGAATATCTAATTTTTTTAAAATTATCCATCCGCTTTTACAAAAAATGCCACACACATACATACATATGTATACTGATATTATGGGTTTTAAGTGAAAGACTACAAAATCTTTCTTGTGATACTTTGATTTAAGTTGCAACACCTCATATTTGGTATAAGTTATTCACGTTTTTTGGGTGTGGTTAAATGGATGTAGTATTTATTAAGATGCTGATACTAAAAACAAGTTTTTTTAGTTCCAATAGCATTGTTTAAAAACAATCGTCAATTACACAAGATGTTGACTGCAAGGAGTTAATACATTTTCAGGTGGAGTGCGCCAACATTCAAAGATGATGAAATTTG
Source organism: Tricholauxania praeusta (assembly GCA_949775025.1). Classification (NCBI taxonomy): domain Eukaryota; kingdom Metazoa; phylum Arthropoda; class Insecta; order Diptera; family Lauxaniidae; genus Tricholauxania; species Tricholauxania praeusta. The sequence continues at coordinate 98,572,216 of OX459030.1, read as the reverse complement.
ATTTGTCCTTAGCCCTTTTGCTTAAATTCGCCCAGTTTTTGTTCAGAGCTGGTTCAAATAATTCTTATTGTTTGTGTAGAATTGACTTTTAAATAATTTATTTGTATGGATATTGGGCGTAAGTCAATTTTGACCGTCTTAAGTCCCACGAGCTATCGAGCTTGAATTGAAAATGTAAGCAGTGTATTAAATTTGTTTGTGTTGGACATTGGGCGGAGTACCGGAACATGTTCTAGAATCTTTTTAGTGGAACATTTTACGGCGTATGCACTCACAGAAAATTTTCTATATTAAATGTAGGAAACCTACACATTTTGATGTGTAAATCAAAAAACCAAAATCAAAATCAAAAGATTCATTTAGGACTGGACACAACTGGATTTCACTTGAAAAGCTGTGATTTATTTTTATACAAGTAATTTAAAAATCCAATTACCAGGTTAAATTGTTCCATTTGTTGTCTTTGTCATGTTTGTTTATAACGCATTAACCGATTTGTGAAATTTCACAAGAATATTGGTTACTGCAATTGACTGTAAAGTTCGATTAAAAATTCCAATTAACAAATAATTTAATTGGAAATAATCACGCAAATACTTCTGTTAAACTTAACAGAGAACATTGATACTTTTCTTTGCTTATGTTACGATGTCGTATATGTACAATGTAAGTAACAAAAAAGTTATATCGAATCATAAGTACTGATGCATGAGAAACTTAAAATAATACCGATTAAGTGAGTGAATTTACACTCATATGTTTGTAAATGTCTTTATAACGTTGTAAACTACACATTATGTATAAATAAACACATTTTGTGTAAAATTCTTCGAGTTTTTATCGAAATATATGAGATGTGTAATTAAACTCATGTAATAGTACATATTAACACAAATTAAAATATGTAATTTTACAATAATGAATATAGCGATTTCACACATCGCTGTTTCTATTTCTTAGAGTGTGGAGAAGAAGATTCAAACGAGAAAATATAAACTGCACAATGATGTGAATGTTGTTTAAAAGGTAAAAGTGTACAACTACATGGGCTCAGACGATCTAGCTATTAGAATGTTCAAGCCACCGCCAGGCTTAACTTTTTTTCAGATCTTCGACACCAGACCACTCGGCCCACACACACGGTTAGAAATTTTGGAATAAATTTTAATACTTTTGGGCTTACATATATGACTACACCAGAATTGTATTGAAATTCAATACTGTCTAGATATTAAAATTCATTTTTAATACAAATTTGTATTAAAATTTAATACTCGTTTTTATTAAAATTTAAAAAAAAAAAAATATGTTGTATCCACTGGGATTCGAACCTGGTTCTCTTTCAATACAAGAGTTGCATGAACATTTTAACGACATCAGCCAACGCAGTATCATAATTACGTTGGCTAAATGTAATACTTCCGATAGCATCAAATTAATTCCAAATGTTATAAAATATCGTTTTAATGTTTGAATTGTATTAGAATTTAATACAAAATGTATTACAAAATTTTGTAATACATATATTCAAAAGTATTAAATTTAATCAAAATTGTATTAAAAATCTTTGTAATACATCGCTTGTATTAAAATTTATTCCATGATTTCTAACCGCGCAATTGGCAAAACTTGGCCGGAACAGAGGAAACTCGTGAACTTTCATTAAATATATTTCTTTGCATATTAGGTCTTTCAATACATATGCATTTGTTCTCTACACTTATGAGATCTTATTGTTTTTTAAAAAAAAAAAAACATTTATTTTCAAATTTTTTAGTTCCCAATAACAATTAGTGAACGTTGTTTCTTTTACGATCATCGCACTGCGTGGGTTCTTTTTACGTAAGCAACTTAATCTTAATGCCGATTGGATTTTAAGTGTATGAGTTCGCATTAAGATTTCAATATCAAAAAATAAATTGCATTTAATAAAAAAGCAATTACTTTTTTGCTTAATTTAAATTCAAAAGATTTGATACCTAAAAGACGAATTTACAATTATCTAAACGTACAATTGAATTCATTAACACACCCATATTAACTGTTTAATGCATCTCCGTATGGTGCTGCAACATTCTTAATAAGTCAATATATATGCGACCGGCTTGTCTAATTGTATGGTGGACGACACTTACTTGTGTCACTCCCAACACTTTGATGATCATTAACCGAGGCGGAATTTTACTCGCCTTCACTTATGAATATTTACCCATATACTATATATACTCGTAAGTAGCGATGAGTAGCATCAGTCTTGTTTTATTTATGTTGATTTTCAAACAACAAGCATGCCCAGCCCCCAGCCAGTTCCAGCCCCCAGCCAGTTCCAGCCCCCAGCCAGTTCCAGCCCCCAGCCAGTTTTAGCCCCCAGCCAGTTCCAGCCCCCAGCCAGTTCCAGCCCCCAGCCAGTTCCAGCAGTAGTTTCGTGATAAGAGTCATTGCAACTGATGTGAATCGAAAATAGCATTACCTCAATTTTCCAATGCCTGACTTTGCTCCTATCATCGACAACGAAACTCCAAAATTTTGCGTAGAATGTAAGTCCAGTTTTTCCCTTTGGCCGAGGATCTCAACTTAAGAGGCATTTCGAACAACATTAACAAAACATCAATTTTCTCGAAACTCATATCCACTGAGATATCGCTTATGAGGGCAGTATTTTATTTTAAAAGTCTGGTGGCTCAGGCTATTTCCAATGTCGTATTGCTCATCATATGTTGACAATGTCCGATTTCCATTCAAATTAAATGAAGAAAGTGGAAACACTTTACATACACATTGCGCAAACCATCAACTGAAATCTGGCGAAAATCATTGGAGCGGAACCCACAGGGTAGCAAGAAACGCGGCCGTCCAAAATCATCGTGGGAACGATCGTTATTATATATCATTATGTCGTTAGGGGTTGTTCATAAATTACGTAAGACGTTTTGGCGGGAGGGAGGTCAGCGAATTCTTACTAAATCTTACGAGGGGGGGGGGGGGGGTTGTAAATGATCATCTTACGTAAGATTTAAAATGCGTATTCATACATAAAAGTTGTATTAACGCATCGTCATTTGTGACAGTAATGAAATATATTTGAATTTTCGACAGTCACGAAAGATTAAGAAACATCGATAACAATCGATTTAAGTAATCGACTCTGAACGGGACAACTTCTCTTCTGTTTATGTAAGAGGCCGTCTATTAATTACGTGAGTCGTCCCTTCCGTGAGACTTTCCTAATAATTTTTAAATGTAATCTGCTATAGTAATTTATAGTCTCTGCATTAAAAAGTTGAAGTGAGATTTTTATTGACCCCCTCTCCCCCTTGTTGAGATTTGGTGAAACTTTGCCGGACCCCTGTCCCCCTATTTTGACGCACGTAATTTATGGACCTCCCCTAATGCCATTTATACACACATATATGTTGTTTACACGCAGGGTCAACTTGTAACACCGTCTCACAAGTTCGCTATTATTCAGGCATTTACACGCAGATACGTCGACGTTGAAATGTTGTTGTTGTCAAAACATACAAAAAAAATAGATTGATACGAAGTGGTCTAAGATTATGAAGAAAAATTTCACATTTATTATGAGTCTTACGTAAGGTTTGGGGGGGGGGGGGGAGTTGTGAGAATCTTACGAAATCTTACTCGGGGGAGGGGGGTCAAAAATGTCATGAAATTGTCTTACGTAATTTATGAAAGTCCCCTTAGTAGTTATGTCGGAAATTTCGATTTGAATGTAGATACATACATACATTCTTAGGATTGATTAAAAATACCATTACCAAAAAAAAAAATTTTTTGTCGAATTTTAGGTCATCAGTAAAAAAATCGTAGTTTCCAAAGTTATGGCGGGAATTTCGATGTGAAAACACATACATTCTTAAGATTAATTAAGGAATAACATATAAAAAAATAAAAAAAAACGAAGGATGTTATATTGAAAATATTTTGAGAACAATTTTTTTAATTAAAAAAATTAGTGTTTCACCAAATTTATTTAAATTTTTTTAACTTTTTTTATAAAGTTATAGTCTTTCTTAACAAATACGATTAAATGATTTTTTATTGTATCTACTATAGTTTTCGAGATATTTCGTTTCAAAAAATGTTCAAAAATGTCAAAAAAAAACAAAGTGTGCAGTTATTAAAAGAATGACCGATACACATGAATATACCAAAATGCTCTATTTAATTTAAATTTAAATTTTTGCTCGTGATCGTGTACTATTGGGAATGAATTTCCAGAACTGTACAATTTTCACACTTATGTTAAAAAAAAACTCATAATCAAACAGCTGTTGAATCAAAGAAAAATATAGAAACAGCCGGACGACATACTAAGTATTTTTGTGTCAGCAAAATTACGATAATGGCAGTATGAAAGCAATTTTTTAAAACGCGATACAACAAAATCGACTCAAGCAGCGGCGTAGGAAGTATTTTAGCAAGTGGGATCAGATATTTCAGTTCAAAGTGGAACACTCGTGAGCAAGAAAAATTGCGTCTGATTAGAATTACTTCCTGTTAACGTTGTGTCAAAATTGACTAGGACATTTAAAAAAGCTCTTAGGTTAGGTTAGGGTGGCGGCTTTTTCAGAGCCTCACATAAACCACAGGGGTCCATAGTGTTACCACAAACTCTCTGCTACAGTCTTATTAGCAAATTCTGGTCCTTTCATTGTGGTGCTCGTCTGTTGTTACAGCGAATCTTTTGATTTCACTCAAATGGACTTTAGTTTGTTCCTTCAGGGATATAAAGAATGGCTGCCCAAAGTATTTTAACCTATAACTTGCCAAAGCAGGGCAAAAGCAAAAAAGTTGTTCTATGGTTTCCTCTTCATCGGGTTCATGACAGTTTCTACACCAGTTATTGAATAATGCGCCCAGCCTGAAAGCATGATGTTCAATGAGGCAGTGGCCAGTCACAACCCTGGTCAATAAGCTGCATTCACTCCGAGTTAAGGATAACAAATATTTAGTGTCCTTTCTATGGAAACTGGGCCAAAAATGTTTTGTTACCTTGCTCGTGGAAGAGCTCTTGATATTCATGTTCTTTTCTACTCAAGTTTATTTGATTTTTTATTTTTGAAAAAGCACATTAAACCATATGCTAATGAAATTACTCTTCATGATTTTTGGAAATAGACTGGAAAAAAAGCAATAAGATAAATCCATATTATATTAATGTTATTTAATTAATCCTTCATCTAAGAGGGATATATCCCCATGATCTTGGCTACGCTACTATGGACACAACCAACTTCCGCACTGAATGTGGGTGTTTTTGGGCAAATGAGTTCGGCAACAATCATAGAAACAAAAATGTTATATGAAGTAAATAAAAAAACGGTTATTTTTTGTCAATATCTATAGAACTAACTCCCTATGTTTTTCTTCGGCATGAAGGTTGAAAGTCGATGAGCCATAATGAAAATGCTCCCGTTCTTCAACAATAACAAAAATTTAATGTTATATACAATTAAAGTCGCCTCGGGCACTCTTAGGAACAGTTTAGGGCACACTTTGTAACAATACGAGTAGAACAAAGTAAGGAGAGAAACGAATCCAACTTGTGTTGGATGAGTACAGCATTCAGTTCTGGTTGACGCTATTCGCACTAGATTTTTATAAGCGTAAAACGGATGAGTAGTTACATACATTCAGAGGTCTAGTTGTAATTAAGACGTTTAAGTTAATAGATACAGTCAAATTTCTATATAGCAAATACGCACGGGACCAGAAAAAAAATTCGTTGTATAGAAAATTCGTTATATAGATATAATTTTTTTTACTATTTATTTAAAAAAGTCAGTAATTTTGGTTTGGACTACACTCTTCCATTTTTCTCCTTCAACAAAATCTTCTAATACATTAAGAGAAGCATACATATTAGTCGGTACGTTGCTTCTTTTCTCCAGAAAGTTTCGAAGTTCGTCAAATGTCACGCCTTCCATAACTTTTTTTTACTATTAATAACTTTTTTTTTCGAGAGAAAGGCTACTTCGTTGCAACATTTTCACTTCTATCACTGAACACTGACTGAACTATAGTCACCATTAATAGTGAAGGAACTTTCTTTTTTTCGATTGTTGTTGTTTTCATATTTTGGGGATCCCCTTAAAATGTTTTATTTTTTTCTCTGTATGTATGTAGTTTTATTGACATGCGTAACAGAAAATTATTTTAAAAAAATTCGCTGTAAGGAGATCAGGAAGGCATAAAAGTTTGATTTTCAGCCGTAAAATTTCTTCGTTTTAAAGAAAATCTCGCTATAAGGAAATTCGCTGTAAGAAGATCAAAATATACTGAAAATAGAACGAAAAAGCTGGTGTACTTGAACTCAGTTCGTAGTAGAGAGAACTTCGTTGCATCGAAGTTCGTTATAAGTAAGTTTGACTGTATAAGTAATATAAAATAAAATAAAACGCAACAATTACCTAAGTACTAATAAACTAATTTTTTAATTAAATGTTTATGTAGATTATTTTTTTGTTTTCCTTAATTTTTTCTTTTTGCTTAAGTAATTTATTCTTAATGGCAAAAACGCTTTAAACATTAAATAAATATATACGTGCGTAAACTAAAGTAAATATTTAGTTTGCATTAAATGAGTTCTGAAATGAATTTACTTATTTAAACAAAACATGCTTAAGAAATAAACAATAATTATGAGTATATTTGAAATTAAACAAAAAAAACTTTTAATGTTTCAAAAAAATGTATCGTCATCATAGACAACCAATCAATTCAAATTAAACTTCGAATGAATAGTATTTCAACTGCAACAGCTGACTCACTGCCAACACTAACTGTCTTTACAGCTAACACCGTATTAATCAGTGTTGATCAGCGTTTTACGTTATCGCGTCAAAATCTTACGTGGTACAACGTATGCAAGCTGTTTAAGCCATTCAGTAGAAAACGGAAATGCGTCATTTAATTTGTGAGTGTACGTATCAGATGTACACACGTTCATAATTCTGCTGTCTTATCTTCCTTGGGGGCAAGAAACCTCAAAAGATAGTGCTAAGCCAAAAATGGCATCGTGCGAAAATCGCCTGATTTGCATGATTCTTATTAATATTTTGAATAAATATCACAATTTACTTAATTATTAGAAATACAAGTATACATGGTATTAACCTATGGGTATTTATTCTTATTAAGATTAAAAATACAATATTAATGGCTGAATCTTACTGATAAAATATTGTATTTACCACCCAAAGTGGTATTTTTTTCTATTCTATTTTGTGAATTACCATAAAAAATTTCCACTTGCGTCAATTGAAAATTGAAACAGTGTCATATGTTGCCTTGCTCCATTTATATTTTTTATAGCCGTTGATTATAAAAAATATAAATGGGCTCGTCTCAGCTGAGCTTAACTCTCTTGACACTTGTATTAATTTGCTTCACTCAGTGGCATTTAAAATGATTATTTTTTAAGGCGGAGCTTTTGTATTGACATAATATACAGTAACTTATAATTATTTGTCTATTTTAAAACGCTATAACTTTTAGCTGGAATAATGCTAGCATGGGCTTTTATTTTGGCAATTCAAGGTCAAATATTATCACTACCTTTCGGACAGAAATCAAGTTCAAACACAATTCATAGCACATATAATTTTCTACAAAAATATTATAAGAGTCGCTTACGTACGTTCCTCAGTTTTTATGAAATTCAAGGTCATATGTTGAAAAAAAAAAGGTTTAATATCAATTTCGTATTTTTAGCAAATATCGATTTCTATTGGTTGCGCAATTATTTATTTAGGAAAAGAATTGCAGATTACCTTAAGTTCCCCGAAATACCGAACTAAGACTTTCACGTGTTCTTATTACAGGAATCCAACCCTCTGAACTGGGGTTGGAAAAGTTCTAAATATGAATTAATTGCGATTCGCACAACAGTACCTTCTGCACCAGAGATATGCGAAAAAAGTGGGTTATGGTTGCATTACAGGCTACCATGGAAGCTGTGGTTGCAGAAAATTACATATTTTACATATTGTTCCATATTTTGCAAAGAATGTATTGGGATCAATTCTGATAACGTGCAAGGGCCGATATAACAGAAGATGATATTATTGAAGATATAGATTATGATATCGGTGTACAGTTTTAGAATGTTATTATGAGATATATTAGCACCATGGTTACATAGATTTGTTGTAATAATTATGTATTGTACAGGGTGTTTTTTTAGAGGTATAGAGCTTCGAATTGAAATAAAACACAAGAAAATCGTTTTAATGTCCATCAATTTGGCTTTATTGGAAGGATAATTTTATGCCATTAATGTTTAAATATGATTTCGGGCATGTGGCCGCCGCGGCGGGCTCGAATAAAGCCAATTCTACAGGTCCAATTTTGAACCACTTTTTCGAGCATATGGGGCCGTATGTCGGCAATAACGCCACGAATGTTGGCTTCCAAGTCCCCTAACGTTTCTGGTTTGTTGGCGTAGACGAGCGACTTCACATATCCCCAAAGAAAATAATCCAATGGTGTCAAATCACACGATCTTGGTGGCCAATTGACAGTTCCATTCCGCGAAATTATGCGCTCATCGAATGTTTCCTTCAATAAATTGATTGTGACGTGCACTGTGTGGCATGTAGCGCCGTCTTGTTGGAACCACAACTCATCCACATTCATGCCATCCAATTCGGGAACAAAATAGTCGGTTATCATGGCTCTATACCGGTCTCCATTAACGGTAACTGACTCTCCAGCATTATTTCGGAAGAAGTATGGCCCAATGACTCCACCAGCCCATAGAGCACACCAAACAGTCAGTTTTTGTGGATGTAATGGCGTCTCAAGGGTCTCATGTGGATTCTCTTCACTCCAAATGCGGCAATTTTGCTTGTTGACGTAGCCATTCAACCAAAAATGAGCCTCATCACTGAACAAAATTTTGCGATGAAAATCAGCATCGAGATCAATCTAATTTTCGGCCCATACACCAAAATCACGACGCATTGCATGGTCTCGCGGTTTTAATTCTTGCACAAGCTGGATCTTGTAAGGTCGCAAGCCAAGATCTTTGCGCAAAATCTTCCATAAAGTTGATGGACAAAGCTCCAATTGCTGTGCACGGTGGCGAATCGATTCATTCGGGTCCTCTTCAACATTTTGCTCTACAGCGACAATTGTTTCTTCGGTGCGCACTGTTCGACGTCTCTGCGGATGCGTATTATCACATAGAGTAAACGTAGTGCAAAAACGACCCATGGTTAACCGAATTAATTGCTCTGATGGACGATTATGTCGACCATAAAATGGACGGAGCTTGCGGTAAACTTCGCGAACTGAACCATTATTTTCGAAATAAATTTGCACGATTAGCAAGCGTTGTTCTTTTGTCAACCTGTTCATGATGAAATGGCAAACCAAACTGAACATAAATGACATTAGAGTTGCCAGATTTGACCATAAAATGCCAGTTTTATCTCTATTCGAAAAACAAACCTCTAAAAAAAACACCCAGTATTAACCAATAAACTTAAAATACCTTTTTATATTGATTGTGAATAAAATAATAATATTTTCAACAAATTGAGAATGAAAACAAAATCTGAATAAAAGGGATAAAAATCAAGAAAAAAGCTACGTTTCGAGTGACCATATTACGGTCAATTTCAAAGGAATTTTTTTTTTTATTTTTTTATTGTGCTACGTCTGTACCTATCTCTGACCCAAAAAAAATTATAGGCAAAATAGCAAAAAAAAATTGAAATTTTTGGACTTTTTTTTGTTTCAACATTTTTGGCATTAAAAAAAATTCCAAAAATTTCAACTATCTAAAAAGTATTTGTGTAAAGTATATTCAAATTTTGCTTCGTTTGTGAGATATATTGAAAAAACTAAAAATGCTGCATAGATCTCCAATTTCCACCCTCTAATGTAATAGCACTCCGCGGATTTTTCTTCTTAAATGATTAATTGACCGAATCCTGCAATAAAAACGCATTAACGTCTTAGTTCCTTTCTTTATGACATAATCAAAAGCCTAATTGTTCAGTTTATTAGATTAAGAAAAAGCCGAAAATGTTGGAAAAATATTGAATCAACTTAAAAATATTGAAAAATATCGAAAAAGTCGAAAAAATATAGAAAATGTTGGAAAAACTTAGAGATGCTAGAAAATGTTAAGACAGTTGAAAAAGGTTGAAATGTTGAAAAAGTATTGAAAATTTTGAAAAAAGTTAGAAGAGGAAAAGTTGAAACAGTTGAAAATCACTGAAAAAATTTAAAAAATTTGTAAATATAATGCAAATGTTGAGGAAGTTTGAAAGAGTCTAAAAATGTTGAAAAATACTGAAAAAGCCAAAAAAAAAATATGAAAAATGCTTAAAAAATAAATTGAAGAAATCGAAAAAATATTGAAAAACATAAGAAGCTATTGAAATTGTAAAAAAAAAAGTTGAAAAATCTGGGATATGGTAAAAAAACTCAAAAAGATATGAAAAATGTTGGATAAAGTTGAGTCGTTGAAAATGTCGAATAAGTTAAAAACTCCAAAAGAATATGGGAAATGTTGAAAAAAGTCAAAAATAAATAAAAAGAAAGTCGAAGCACGTCACACCCACTTTTCAATTCCACCTAATTTTGTTCAAAAAATGTATATTCGTGTTCGACATCCGCATACCAAATTTTATCACAATAGCTTGTGTAGTTTTTGATATATGATAAAATTTATGGTAGTGGCACACCCAATTTAAGTGCGATTGCTCACATATTTCAATAGATATGTCATTCAAGGTATTTTACTTCTATAGAAGGTCCCGTCGAGTTTCATTTAATTTTGAAATTTATAGTAACCGACACCTCTACACCAAATTTTATGAATATTGCTTACAAAGCACACTATCTATAACATTAAACGTTTTTTGCTTGTATAGGAAGAGGAGGATAAAAGCTAAAATTCAGTGATGTTCCACGCCCCTATAAGAACTTTTGAAAAGTTTAAGCCTAGCCCAATGCTAATTTTGTTGACATGTGCACCAAATCACAAAGTTTCATCAAAATCGCTGCAACTTTTTTCTAAATTAGCTTGCCCATTTATACATAGATGCAATATGGACGGTAGACGTGTCTGTGAACAGAGTTCGCCCATTTTCAATCCCAAAAAGTGTGCCAAGTTTCATGGTTTCCCGTAAGCGTGATTTCAACAGACAGACAGACAGACACACATACATTATTTTATACATATTGTAGCGAAATTTGGTTTATGCTAGAAAACTCTTGAAATAAATACCAACGAAAGAAAACTAAACGATACTAGCAAGCATAAACAAACTAGCACCATCTAGCGGCAAAATAATAAACTGAACAGACGCTGCAGTACACTATAAATAAAAAGTCAACAACCGAGAGAAATTATCGCCGTCGTACAACGTACAACGCCATCTAACATCTAGCATAATAGCTAGCTCAACGTCAGTGCGCCATGCTGGTGTATTGTGGTGAAATGTGGATAGTAGTAGAATGCACGCTACAAAGTAGCACTGGTGGGTTGTAGATAATGGTAGAATATACGCCACTTAGAAGGTACTGGATTATTCGAGAGAGTGATGACTGCAGTATAAAAAGGGTTGTCATCTGAGCTGAGGACACAGTAGAATTAAACCAGCGAAGCAGTAAGCAATAAAGTGAATACAGTGTGATCCGTAGTAGAACAAAACAGTTTTCTATACAGTGTTAAATTAATATTAGAATTTGAACGTTAATAAAATAAACCATTTTATAACTAAATAAGTTTGTGTTTTTAATTGTTACACAATCCAGTGATCGAACTCAGAAAAGTGTGAGAGATCGAAATTATCGTCAAAGAGACAGAAATTTCGTAACAACATATAAAATAATAATATCTTTTACAAAGACTAGTTGTCTTAAATATTACATGATTGCATTTTTCCAGCATTAAGTGTGAAAAACATAAGTAATCCCACAAATTAAGTACAATCATTCTCTTGTCCACAAATTTAGACCTTTTCCACAGCGTTTTCCATAACCTCCGCAAGGTTTCAGGTTCAAAACGTAAGTTTGAACTCTCTTTCTAAGTTCTGGAACCCTATTCTGTATTGCGATACGATACGCAATTGAATAAATTGTATTGAAGAATGCATTGAATCGTATTGGTTTTCGTATCGCACCGCTTTCGCATCGCACTACAGAATAGGGCCCCTGGAATTGCTCGAACTTCATTTAACCTGTACATAACATACATACACATGTATGTAGTTTATAGTTAGAAAATATCAAAAAATATAACTAATTATATTTGCATATCCTCAAGGTGCTATAATTAAGGAGCATCAAAAGGATACTCAGCTGAGACTATTATCCCAGTTTCTTAAATACCAGAATAAATTAATTGAAAACATTTCTAGCGCACCGTGATCATTTATTTGACGGAACATTATCTACGCTTCATTTTAGCAAAAACGACTCAAAAAAGAAAACTTTTAACTGAATGAATTAAATGATTTTACGTTATCTTCATTATCAGCTAACGAGAAATCGTAAGATCGTGCACCCGTTGTGACCGTGCTGGCATATTGACCGATAACGTTGATGCTATTGTCTGATAACCAAGTGCACTTAAACTCGCTACTCATGGGAAATACTACGTAGTGAAAAATTGGTTCTTTGCAATTTCATTCTATTAAATTTGCAAGTCTATAATTATTAGAAAGAAAAAAAAAATGCAGCTGTTAAGTATTGATATCATTTTGCAAGCGAATGAATTAACGTGATAATGCTGGCCAGCAAAAAATAATATGGAAATTCAAGAGAATTTCTTGAGATGTAGGGTAAAAACTTGTGATTTTTAACATTAGCATTATCTTACCTAAAGCTCAGTATCCCAATGGTGATCGTAGTCGCCTACCACACTGAAACCTTGGGTTCAGTGCTAATGTTAACGGATTTAAGAAAGTTGTTCCTTACGGCGCTTCTTTTCAGCTTTCAGCTTTCACCATTCTTATTCTGAATTAACTAGGTCCACGTCATTGCTATAGAAATTCGACGAAATGTTGGAGATATAATCTAAGTCAAGGCTTATATGGTCTGCTAAGCCACAATTACCTAAGAAAAATATAATCATTCATTCAATATTCTGACAAACGCATCTTTCAGTGCTGATATAAGTGACTTTATATTTTTTTGAAAGAGTTTTTGACCGCTTGTAGAAAATAAAAAATTATATTATCAATGATCGAAAGCATCCCTGACTTCTTGAAAAGTGTTTTGAGCATTTTTTTTTTGCCTGTTCTTAAAAATGCTACAAGCGTTTGTTGAAATTTCAGTAAGCTTTGATTCAAGGAAAAAATTATTAATTTCGGACAAGATTTGCGCCCTCCAGCCACTTTTGAACACAAAAATATTTGAAAAAAAAAATGTTGTTTAAACCTTTAACTTAAAATAATAACAACCAAACATTTTGTTTCAAAATTTGGGGTCCGGTGATTTGTTGGCAATTACTTAAGTTAGCTCTCAAAAGGAAATTGTTAATTTTCCACAAAACTTGCAGTCCATAGCAATTTTTGAGCCAAGAAATATTTAAGAAAGTTTTTATTTCGATCTTTTCTAAAAAACAGTATTTTGTTTTCCATATTCGGGCTCCGATAATTTGTTGAAATTTTAATTAAAGCTTTAATTAAAGAAAAAAATTGTTAATTTTCGACAAGATTGGCGCTCTGCAGCGATTTTTGAACCAAAAAACACGATTTGGGACCACTGTGCAGCACAGCCTGATCTAAGTCGAAAGAGAACTTTAAACTATATCAATTTATTTGTTTTTATTTTATTTATTTATTTATTTGGAAATGAGACATTAGAACAATAAGAAATACGTGCATGTATGTATGTATATAATAATAATAAATTTCAGTAAGTTATTTATCATAAAGCCTAACAAATTACAAGCTATAGCTGACAAACTATCAATTTCGGATGGCTAATCCTCACAACCAATCTTTCACAACCACTCCAAAATGACATGAAAACTTTATTTGCAGAAATTATTAATTTCAATTTATTACGGCATCATTAACGCTGTAATGCATTAATACACATAACCCCACCACATCCGGTTTAATTACAAAATTTTACACTTACAAATCGCTGTGTGTGACATTACGAAATAAACTGTTACATTGAACGTTAAGCCAACAGTAAAAGGTTTGTAGGCCAATATTTGCAATTTTAGTTCTTACGTCACATTAATGACTCCATATACCGTCATCAAAAAATACAATATCTGTTAATACCTTTTTGCCGAAACAATAAGTAATGTTTCTCGAGAAGTAAAATTTACGAGCTTAACGTATTTAAAGTGAAGGTTTCTTTCTAGACGATGAAAAAAAAAATTGAAAGTATCCGTCTTCAAAAAAAAACGTTAAATTTATTTTTAGTTTTAAAAATCAAAGTCACATTTTAAAATTTTAGATAAATAATTTCGGCGATTCGAAATGCCATTAAAAAGTCTGTCGAAAACACTTAAACTAAAATTGTATAGTCAGTTCAGTAAATAAATTATCTACACGAAACGAAGGATATTAACCAAAAGTCTCAAATTATCATCCCCCCTACTTCAGCCAGTTTTTGAAGAAACAGAAAAATATTTTGGAATATAATTACCATCCAATAGGGCAGCACTTTGCCCAAGTTAGATATCTGTCGGCTTTATTCCGATTTTCGGGTCAGGCTTGAAACGACCAAACAATTCTGATTTATTCGTTAATTTCTGACGATTCAAAGAACAATGAAAAATTAAGAAAAAACTCAAATTTTTAACTTTCGAAAGCTTTACAGCGACTTGTCTCAAATTTTCTTTGCCAATATGAATGTGGATTCGGATTTTAATTTTAAGTAAGAAATGGCTATATTCATGCTTAAATGTTTGCGAAATAATCAAGCAAAATAGCCAAAAAAAATGTGGACCAAAAATTTAAATTTCGGCTTCAGTTTCTGGAAAAAAAATTTTTCTAGAGTGTTTTCTCTTATCTCTTGAAAGAATCAGAAGAACTTTTGTATATATGTATTCATATAGAGAATTTCATCAATCAAATTTATAGCTTGAACTTGAAAAATTATATAACTTGAGCTAAAAACTGATAAGATGCATCACTGGCGTGTGCCATGACTAAAATGTGGTTATTTTTAGTGCTTTAATGTTAAATGAAGAAAAATATATTAAAAAATTTCTTAAATTTATTTCTATATTAAAAATAATAAACATTAAATACTGACCTTAACTTTTAAGGTTATATTGCTGCAAAATATTTTAAAAATTTTATTATCTTTAAAAAATGTTTATTATCAATATCAAATGCGGGGTCTTTGATCTGGAAGCCAAAAAACGTATTGGGTCATTAAAGAAAAGATGTAATTTTTAATCAATACAGAAACTTAATATTTCTGTGAAAAGTGGTGTTATTTTTATGTTAATCTAAAGTACTAAGTAGCTCTGAAGTTTGTAATGGAATCACAATATCTGCCAAATGTCCCCCCTCGGCTCAGCCTACCAATGGTTATGCGATTAACAGCTCTGATATTTTCTTTTAGTGCTTAAAACGTTGTTGGAGCATTGGCTTGAACTTCATCTGTAATATAGCCCAAAAGGAATACCGCTAGTGTTACTATAAGTCACATGATCTTGCTGGCGAATTGAGTCCCCATTTCGAGAAATCAGACGTCCAGGAAATTCACAGTAAATTTTCATTATTTCAACACGTTGTGCGTGTGTGTTCGAACCATATTTTATTAACTCCAAAGTTTTACTTACCTATCGTAAAGATTGTTGAATATTGATGGTACTAAAATGGCGCAAAACTTGAAATGTCCCTATGCTAATCTATTTATAAGTAAGCAGTTACATACCTTCTTAACTGTCATAGCACAATATAATCGCTTGATTTTCTTCTTTTTTTTTTGTGTGAACAGGGGCATTGCAGATTGTAATTTTTCCAATAGTAGGCGGTCCCACGCCCCTTACAGGAAAATAGGTTTTCATGGCTAATGGACCGATTTTAATGAAATGTGGCTTAGAGATATATAGAACCCAAAGAACTGTATTAAATACTCTAAGCTATTTAAATCAACGATAGATTAATTTTTTAATTAAGACATTTGGATTTTAGAAGGTAGTGCCATGTCCCCAACAGGAAAATATGTTTTTTCTGCTGAGCTAATGAACCGACTTTGATGAAATTTTGCACAGAGATGGAGAAAATTATTTGTTTTGATGAAGATAGATGTGCTAAATGCTGAGGAAAGGTATTGGTTTTAAGTAGGCACTGCCACGCCCTTAGCTGGGAATTATGTTTTCATAGCTGAATTAATGGACCGATTTTGATATAATTTGGTATGGAGATAGATTGAGACTAAAGGAAGAGTTAGAGATAGATCGTTTAACATGATATGTACCATGATTTTTATTTTTGGAAAACATGGCATTTCATCATGTAAATTGGTGCTGAACTGCTTTGTATTGTCACTATAATGGTTGTATTTTTTCCGCTGCTTTATTTTAATTTATTACGGTTCTAACTCGAAGTCCATTTGACCGATTTGTTATTTTTGTAAATTGATTTTATGGTATATTAACCCTTTAGCGACGATGATGCCATATGGCATCACTAACTATAATTTCAGAGAACTAACGGTACTGTACCATTGCATTCATTTTTTTCTAAAGAAATACATGCGTTATGTAGAGAGAGGTTCAAGTGGTCGATTTCTCCATCTTTTTTGACAGTTTCTTATCACATGTCGTTAGAACAAAAGCTGAAAGTGGAGTGTTTTTTATAAAGTGAAAAAGTTCGCAAAATGAGTCATAGGAAAAAGTAAGTATTAGAAATTTTTTTTTTCTAATTTTTTTTTTTGTGTCAATGTATGTTCATTTTGAAAGTTCTCATCTTGGGCTTTAATTTAATATTTTTAGTGAGCTGCATTTTTTATTAGTTTGATATATATATAAGTTCCAGTTTTGTTGATGCCATATGGCATCGTCGGCGTTCGGTGTTACAAATACTGCATGTGATTTCCTCTATGTACACACTTGTTTTTTTTGGGTTTTTAGCATGACCATTTTTACATGGCTGCTGGATGTTGCTGTTGAAAATGCGTGGCTTCTACATCAAAAGACTGAAAAGAAGTTGCTAACGTACTTTCAATTTCGGCGAAGTATCGCCCAACATTATTGCCATACTGTTTCCCGAGTTCCAGAAGAAGACCGATATGATCGATTCGATCATTATCCGACTAAAAGTACCAAGCGACGATGCACAATGCCACTCTGTGACAGTCAATCTTGCATAAAATGTGAGAAATGTGATGTTGCGTTGTGTGTTGAAAAAATGTGCTTCAAAAACTATCATTCCTCAAAATGAAATATATTTTTTTAAACTATTTTCAATTCTAATTACTATTTCTTATATTCCCATACATTTTTATTAATAAAATATTTGTTTTAACAAAACCAAATTGGTATTTAAAAAACCATTTTTGACTTTATTGCAAAAACAAAAAAAAAAATTACAGCGATTTTTACTTTCAACCTTTGTAACGTCGATGGTCGATGATGCCATATGACATCACCTGATTCTGGCCGACTTCGTGAACCGATTTAAAAATATGTTCCATATTCGTGATCAGGAGGTCATAATTAGCCAATGTGTGCATTTTCATCACGAAATTCGAAAAAAAGTTGTCCCGGCGCTAAAGGGTTAAATTATATTGTTGAAATCGTCTTAGACAGACATGGGGGGTAATGCATTATTTTCAATTTTCCATTAAACTTCAATGATAATTGAAAAGTTTTCATTAAAGTTTAATGGAAAATTAAAATGATTTAATGGTAATTGAAAATTTTCCATTACCATTGAATTATTTAATGATAATGGAAATTTTTCAATTATCATTAAATATTAATGGTAATGAAAATTTTTCCGTTACCATTAAACTTTAATGGTAATGGAAAAATTAAATTAAATAATTTTAATGGTAATTGCAAACTTTCTCTTTTATAATTGAAAAATTTCCATTACCATTAAACAGAATTTAATGGAAATGAAGATAAAATGCATTACCCCCATGTCTGGTCTTAGAGCTTCACAAATTGTTGCGATTTCTGATACTTTTTCTATTCGATTTTCAAGAATCTTTTTTGTCAGCTGTTACTTTTTGATACTTAGCCGTTTTTACCTCTATGGGTTTATTTTTTAAGCTACAATTTCTCACGTAGTGGGCGTATGGTTTTCAAAATTCTCACAAAATATCTTACGTAATTAATGTACAACCCCCTTAACAATTTAAGCTTCAATGATCTGTTTTTGAGACGCGTTTTCATGAATAATTTATGCCGAAATAAAATCGAAACGAACAAAAATAAAACAGCTTATGTATAATCAATGAAACAACAACAAAATTTTAATACTACAACAACATTGAAAAGTTGATGAATTATGAGAAATAAAAATCACAGCGCTTGTGACGTCAATTGAATGTTAAAAGTTGTGGTAAGGAATGACTTCTTTGTTTTTCATGTTGGTGCGGTCTTTTAAATTTGTTGCTGTTTTTATTGTTGTTGTATCTGTTTTTTTTTTTTTGTTGTTTTGTTTTTGTTTCAATGCAAAATTATCATTTTGTTCTTTAAGCTTGCAAAAATATTTAATTTCCATTTTTAAGCTGTTGTCTTTTTTTTGAAACTGTGTTTTTTGTTGTATTTTTAGCATCTGATTCTTTGTCTTGTGCGTCGAATAAAATGACAATAATTTTATTGTCTTCTAAAATACAAAGGCATCATTGTCGTCATCACCATAATTATGATTACACTGTTGCCAGACAGCTTTGACAAAAAAACTTTTTAACATTTTAGATATCACTACCATAATCTTATAACTAAATTCGAATTCGAAACGGACTCGCTTTTCGTATATTTTATCCGAAACGGAATCCGTTTCGGATCCCGAACTTGTTTTCGTATGAAATTCCTCTCGAAATAGCGGAAGGATCGCTCGCTTTGTGAGATCCGTCTCGAATTCGAAACAGACTTCATATACGGATCCGTTCCGGGTTAATTTTTTGTAAATAAAACAGATGCGTTCCGGATTCGTTGTTTGTAAATAAAACGCATTAACGTTTATAATAAAAAAAAGATGTAAGAGATAGTTAAGCTAAAAATAAGTACAGAACTGTATTTCGTATTCCTGATATCGACCCCTGTGTGCGAAATTATCGTATGTGCCATTTTTTAGAAATTGACTTTTTGATGCAAATTTAATCTATACCCCACTACGTATCACCTGGTAAAATATTGTAGCTGAAATTCTTATAGTTACGCCAAAAATTGACATGGAAATTTTGGTTTTGTACTGCTAGCTAAAGCACAGAAAAGTAGAAAAAACCCTCTCCTGTAAAATTTGGTTTTTGGCACATACGATAATTTCGCGCACAGGGGTCGATATATTGAAAATAAATAAAAATTTTGATGACAACTTTAAAACTACCTCTTCTGTTAATGATCTGTGGAGCATTTTTGAAAAATTTCCCAGTTAAAACTGGGAATTAAACGGATTATAATCCGTATTATTTAAAAAAAAAGAGTACGTTTTAAATCCGTTTTATTTACAAAAAACAAGTTGGTCTCGAGTCCGTTTTATTTAAAAATATGAGTACGTCTCTAATCCGTTTTATTTAAAAAAACGAGTCCGTAACGTATCCGTATATGAAGTCCGTTCCGCATTGGAGACGGATCCGTCGAAGCATAAAAAACGGAATCCGCGCTGATGGATGCGTAACGGGTTCGAAACGGATTCGCATCCGTTTTTGAGCACTCTGCATAGCTACTGTGCGTAGTAGCGGTGAGTGCATGTGTTTATTGTTTTGGGTGTTTTTCTTTTAAAAAAAACGTTGTATTTGTTGTTATAAGCCACAAATGACTCATTTTTCGTATTTTGCCCAACGCTGCTATAAAAGATGACCTCAGGATTCTAATACCGTTGTAATTTTTACAAATGGTAAAGTTATTTTTTTTAGGAATTTTAATAGGCAAGATCTCAAGTCGTTCGCAGGAAGTCTCTCATATTTCTAAGCTACACTAAGAAACCGATTTGTTTGAATGTAACAAATGTATATTTCGCATGGAGCAATCAAATATTTAATTGAGTCAAACATTTTGTATTTGGATCAAATAGTGGTATATGTTGGTTGAGCATTTTATGTTCGACTCAATTAAATATTTAATTGCTCTATATCAAATATAATTTTTTATATTTAAAGTCGGTTTCTTAGTGTAGTGCTTTCTTAAGCTTAAGTTGTTGAATATTCAGCGTTATCTTTTTAAGGAAAGGACTCTGACTGAAAATAGACGACGTGTTTCTAAAAGTCTTTGCTGGTGGAGCTATGAAGTTTTCACTTGTGACAGTTTCTGTTCTTTTTCCATTCTAAATACAATTCAGCGTGCTTGTGAAATATTCATAAGATCTGACTAATTGAGCGGCTTCAGATGTTAGTTGTGTGCCGTTCACCGATAATACTGGCGTACTGCCTCTCAAATAAATCATATGTATGTATATCTTTATATGTACTAACTCACCTCTCACCTTTTAAAAGTTTCTAAGCCTAAGAAATATGGTGTATAAATTGTCAATGCTAAAGTTAGTTGTTAACATCGCGCGTACACGCGATTGAAGGAACAAAATTTGTACAGATGTATATGGAGTATTACACGCGAAATCCGACATTATTTTTATGATTGAGAATAGACTTCATGACTTTCTTCTATCAAGCTATTCCATATAAGGTAAATTTTTAAAAAAATACTTTTCTTAAATGCTAAGAATTCCGCTAACAATTGGCCAAATTGCATTTTTTTTTTAAATTTCAAAATGTTCTTTTTCAAACGTACTTTTCATAAAAAATATCGAACAATTCTTTAAAACAATATTACTACGAGATATCTAAGTTTCAAAAATAAATCGTCAACATTTTTTTGGAATAGTGTCCAGACTAATTATCAGTTGAACTTAAAATACTACACAGTCATGTGAGGTTTTGTTTTAAAGCAACTAGGTGTCGTTTTCGAAGTAAGTTTGAATGTGGTCTCAGAATTCGCATTCGAGAATTCCTTTTAAAGATGAAAAATAGAGAGGGTACTCCTCTAAACGCGAAGAAGCCTCGAAAACTGTGTAAACCGCGTAAACTGAGAACATTTTCGAGCCTCGAAAAAAATTTATGTGAAGAAAAGTTTACGAATCAGTGCTGCTGTTTATCGAAATAATTTGCTGCCAGTTTGAAATTTCTTTAGAAATTTGCACATACAAATATTTAATATAACGTTTTTTAAATACACTAGAGTCCCGATTTGCGTCTTTTCGATTTGCGTCGCTACATACGATTGGATTTTTTCACTGAAAATAACATGTGAAAAACTTTTTAGGAATTACCATTTTATTCTGTAAGGTAAGTTATTCTAAGCATAGTTGCGGGTTAGGAAGTAAGAATTAAGAAAATAAAAAAAAAATGCATAAAAATAAAAAAAAATTTACAGTTACTCACAAAATTGAGTATACACCTTGATTTGAAAGAAATATTGGACATTTTTTAAAGAAATTAAAAATGTTTAGTAAATAATTTTAGTGCATGGGGATAGATACCAATCTGACGAACTAATAACGAATATAAATTTTAATATTTTTAGGACAAAACATAAAATGAATTCATAAAAACGTAAATTAAAGCAAAATTCAAGTCACGAAATTAAGTATACACTTGCCAGTTTTGAAATCAAATTTGATTTTTTTTATCACGGAAGTATTGTAAAGCATTTTAAAGTTTGTAGGGCTATTTCGACTAATAGTTTGAATACAAGCTCATTTCGTTTTTCGCGTTAGTTTCGCAATGGTGACCACTAGCAAGGATACAACTTTTGCAATAAGATAATTAGTGATGAGATGATATTGTAAAGGAAAATCGTGTCGCGAAATTGGTGAAATTATTAGAAGACCTAATTATACAGTTCAAAATATTATAAGCAAGTGGAGATACGAAAGAACATTGATGAATTTTATAGATAGAGGCAGAAAAAACTCCTATCAAAATGTGATCAGCGAATTATATGCCGAAATCGACAGCAGAAGCTTCCAAAGTTATTAGCAAGCCGATATCCACAAAAACAGTTCATCGAGTACTGCGAAAAAATAATTTGGACGGATTAATTGCACGCAAAAAGAATTTCATTTTTTCTATAATTAAAAAAAAAAGGTTTGAAGTTTGCTTAAATGCCTTTAAACAAGCCACCGAGCTTTTAGAAAAGGGTGATATTCACGGAAGAGACAAAAATTATTCTTTGGGGATCAGATGGAATATCAATTGTATGAAAAAAGACTAATTCTTCGCTGCAAACTAAAAATTGAGTAGCCACAGTCAAACATGGTGAAGTTTCAGTTATACTGTGGGGATCTATGACAGCTAGTGGCGTCGGATCCATGGAATTTATAGACTCAATTATGACCATAGAAAGTTACTTGGATATTTTAAGACGAAATTTGCTACAGAGTGCCGCAAAACTTAAGCTTCCGTCAGGGTTTTAGTTACAATAGGATAATGATCAAAGCACACGGTGCACATATGGCAAGATTGGCTGCTATAAAACTCTCCAAACCAACTTAACACACAACCAAAATCGTTGGAAAGGAACCCAATTAAGCATTTATGGGGAGAAGTGAAAATAAAATTGAAAAATTTTCATTCGTGGAGCAAGGAAAACTGTAAGAGAGCGATAGCCAAGGTCTGGGAAGAGATTTCGCACTCTTTCACTCAAAAACTGGTGGATTCTATGCCACGACGAATTTAATCGGTAACAGATGCAGCAAGTGGTCCTACCAATTATTGGAAGCAAAGAATATCTTTTCTTATTAAAATTTAATGAACTATATACTTCATTTTAATGAACTGCATGCTTAATTTTGTGACATGAATTTTGCTTTAATTTACGTTTTTATGAATTCTTTTTGTGTTATGTCTCAAAAATATTAAAATTTATGTTCGATATTAGTTCGTCAGATTGGTATCTACCCCCATGCATTAAAATTATTTACTAAACATTGTTAATTTCTTTAAAAATTGCCAATATTTCTTGCAAATCAAGGTGTATACTCAATTTTGTGAGTAACTGTATTTGTTTGGAACTAAAATTGGATGTATTAAAACGTTTTAAGTCGGGAGAAAAAGGTGTTGACATAAGAATATCCCTTGGGATAGCACCTATAACAGTAAAAACAATTTGCAAAAGAGACAGGTGTTAAAATAACTAATTTTGCTAAAATTGTCACACCATTCCAATAGTAACAAGTTATAAACTAAGAAATTCTTTAATGGTTAAAATGGAATCTTTTCTTTCTATTTGGATATAAAATCAAAATAAGCGAAGAATGCCACCGATCAATAAGCCCCTGTATTTATACAGAATAAAAAGTGAATCGATTTGCGTCGCATTTCTCCGGTCCCTATTAACGACGCAAATCGGGGCTCCAGTGTACATTAAAGGCGCGATTCTCAGAATGTTTCTTTGCTTTCCTTTTTGTGTTTTGATATTTATTAACTTAATTCTACCTAACTACATATTTCGATATATTTTTTTATTGCTGCGGCAACACTGATAAAACTGTGAAATTGCTATTCCTCATTCGTTTGCATTGATAGGAATGTTCCCGTTAACAAGTTCGAAAACGTGTTCGTGCTTTTCGAGTTTTTGAGTTTAGAGGAATACCCTTAGTATTAAATGATGACTACGCATGGTGCTTTGTATCTATACAAATTTTGGAAATTGACCCTAGAAAGATAATCTGCGTCAAATTTACGCATGGATATTCAAAATATTGCTCACTCTCCCTATGTAGTGCGAATATGTCGCTGTGCATTAAAGACATCTCAGTCGTTAATTAATAAATTTAAATCTTTAAATTGTTTTATTTATTATTTCACCTTTGTGTAGAAAAATAATGTCGATAGCTTTGCTCAAAGTTTTAAGTATATATACCAAATAAATAGTTATGCGTCAATTTTACGTATGATTATCTTTTACGTATGTCACAGTATGATTATCTTTCTAGGGTTAATAGAAGTAGTCTTCCAATGTTGATGAAATTTTGTATTCAAAATAATTTTAGCTTGCTGATTTTAAATATCTAATTAGATTTCAATTTGGTTCAATATTTTTTGAGAAAATTCCTATCAAAGTTTTTAAAATACGGTAACATCGAATAGTGACTTGCTATGTCTTTAATTAGCAGAAATACCTTGCCTTTTCCTTAATAATAAAAATCTGTTGAATTTAAAACTGATGTGAGGTTTTACTGAACATTTTTACTTTTACTTCAGAAGTTGAGGTGCAAAGTTGTAGGTATTAAAACAAATAGTTTTTCGCTTTTTAATTAAGTTAATTATTTTTTTAAAAATAGATTAATAAACTAAAAACTGAATTTAGTTTAAAGTAAACAAATCTACTTTGCCTGAATCAAGGCACAACGGCAATAATTTTTCAATTTACTAATTCATAAATTAAAGGTTGATGAAATGTTTTTCAAGTCAAATTTTATCTGAGCCTTAATTTGCTTATTCAATATCAGCATAATCAGTATCACCAGAATTTTCAATATAATGCCATATTTTTCAAAAATTGATAAAAGCAAAATTTAGCATAGGTTTTTTCTTTAAAAAAATATATTATTTTTTTGTTGAAAAATTTATTTTAAAAGAGCATTTCCTTTGAGCCGCAAAAAGACATCAGACACCATCTTTGAAATTGCTGAAAAAATAATCAATTTTGACATGATGCTGTCAATTTTTGAACAGAAATATTTTGGATATCATTTAATATTTCTATTACTTTTCGAATGATACCAAAAATGTGCTATTCGGAGTCCAAAACTTTTCTGATTTACTTCCACTACACACATCCATCCTAGGTTAAGTTTTAACTATCATAAGCCCCTGAGTTTCGTAGAACTATTGTCTTGTCAGTTTCCACTTGCTTGCTTCAAATGCGGCTTAAGAGTAAAATGATATAGGCATATTTAGATTACAAAGTGAGTAAATAATTTGTCCAACTATCTGGCAACAATACGTACAAAAATTTCCAGCAACTTAAAGATTTACAAAAACAATATGCCAACGTCAATGACCAGCGTCAATCAAAACAAAGAAAAGTGGAAGATTCAGGGTGCAACACTTAACTGCTCTCCCTTATTTTTGATGCAATTTTTCCTTCAAAGAATTTTTTACAACAACACCGTAGTGACGTTTGTAACGATTAATTGCAACAGATGTACCGACTTAAACTTGAGTTTAGTTTTTTATCAAAATTTCCCAAATGTAATTTTTATTGATATTTAATCGCAAACAAAAGGAAAGTCAGCACACATGAGATCAGTAAGCAACTCTCAATGGGTACTCATAAGTCAAAAAGTGTGCGTACTACTTACGTGTAAACTTCGTTTTGAAGTTAGAATTTTTGCAACTACCTGACTACCCACTTAAATATATCTACTTTATTTAAGTGTTTACTCAAATATCATCAACATACTTACTAATTCAATGGCATTGCTGACGTCAAAATTACGTCACAATATAATCGTTTGTATGATCTTCTGATTATTGTTTTTTGTCGTTGTCGTATTAAATACCTTGGCGTAAAGGTGTGTGTAAATAATTTATTCGCAAATAAGTTGCTTCATTAAATAATACCCGATTAATAATAGCAAAATTAAAAAAAACAAATAAAAATCTCCATTCAACTTCTAATTTTACAGAAAGACTTCATAAGCAAATAATCGTTTGTGTCGAACTGGAGCAACACTTGATTATTTTTTGAATTTTTTGATTTCCATCGATAAGATTAAGTTACACTGCATTCCAAAAAAAAAAAAAGGTGCAGAGCTTAAGCTCATTTTTTTATGGACCTTAGCAAAATGATTCTAAAACCGATCACCATTATAATCTCAAGAACATAAGAATTTCAATAGCCTTCAGCTCAGGAAAAAAACCAATATTAAAGCTATGCTAAAAAACGTAAAAAATAACCGATTTATCGCAAAAAATTCAAAATTCTGAACATTTGTTACACAAAAAAAATTTATTCAGTTTTCAGAAAATTTATTTACCCAATGGGAAATTTGGAAGCAGCTTCCAAGGGGAGCACGTCGGATGTGCTTCCCAACGGGAAACTTGGAAGCAGCTTCCAAGTGGAGCACGTCAGGTGTGATTTTCGGATGCATTGAATTTGCAATTCAATTTAATATATAAAAAACTTTTTTATTCCACTTCATCTAGGTTTCGTACCTAGGCATCCCGTGCTGTTACATGCAGTTACCCAGCCAGCATTTTATGAAATTTCCGATCACATTCGAGTCTTATTCGAGTCCTCTGTCTGATTAAAATGATCATAAATGTGCTCATTTTCTGATCATAAATGATACTTTTGTCGGGAGAAAATGGTACCCTATCCGCGACACTTCTTGAAGAGTCGTTTATGACTCATTTTTCTGATCAGCTTCGACTCATTTTCGAGTCATATTTCTAATCTTTTGCGAGTCTTTTTCGAGTCATATTTTAGTCAGATATCTTATCACTTGTGAGTCTTTTTCGAGTCATATGCGAGTCTTTTTTGAGTCAAATTTTAGTCATATTTCTAATCATTTGCGAGTCTTTTACGAGTCATATTTTAGTCATATTTCTAAGCATTTGCGAGTCTTTTTTGAGTCATATTTCTAATCAGTTGCGAGTCATATGGCTTAAATTTTTTCGCATTCACGTTCCTTCGCGTTTCGTTGCCGTTCTTTTCATCACCATCAGCCCTATATGCATAATTTAACTTATTGTAAAAGTATTTATATAATATCTACTTCTAGTAAAGTTATTATGAACTACAAAACAGAATACAATTCAAATACATTTTCAAGAAAAAATTCTAAAGTCATATTCGAATCATTACGTAGATCAAAAAGTGATAATATTGTTACTGTTTTCCTGTGCAATCAGTTTTAGATCATTGGGTAGATCGTTATGTGATTTTTGAATTTTTTTTTTTTTTTTTTTTCTCAGTTATTTCTGGTAATCACTTTTTGGTCATAAAGAGTAGTCAAAAATGTCTCGTATAGGTGATTAAAAAAAAATGATCATCTAAATGCTAGGTGGGTACGTACAATTTAACGACATCAGCCAAGACTCTTGTTACACATAATTAAGTTTCTAAAAGTATATTATTTGAATTATCAAGTGGCAACTATAGAAATCCAAATTTCATTATTTCATTTTGACAGAAGACTTTTGCAGTTTTTGGACCCTTCACATTAATAATAAGAGTAGCTCAGTTGGTTAAGATATTTGCATTTCAGTACACTACGAGTAGCATGACGCAGGAGACCTAGAATCGAATCTGATCGGAGACTAATTAATAAAATTTATTTGAGTTTTTTTTTTCAATTTAAGCTTAATATGCTTCTACTCATCATCCAAAGAAGCGTATTTCATATGTTTCCAAAGATGTGATTCTACTCAACATCCAAAGAAGCGCATCAAATATGCTTCCAAAGATGTGCATCGCCGCAATAACATCGTATGTTAAAAAAGATAAGCAAAGAGAAGCGCATTGGAAGCAGCTTCCACTTCCCTTGAAGCACATCCGAAGCCCTTCGAACGCGCTTCCGTTTCCCATTGGGTAAATAGTATGTAATACTCTCAAATATTTTTAATGTATTTGATAAAAATTATCTAAGTTAGGCCGAGCACCCAAAAACGAGATTTTCGCTTATAATCAATATATAGGGTGGACCAGTAAGCAGGGCGATGTTTAAGCATAGGGTATAAATGCTGGAGCCTAGGGGCTCGCGCCACAAAGTGAAGCCAGCACCACAAAATCAATAACTTTTTTTCTTATGCCAGTAATATTGTAATTCAAATAATCGTAAGAATTTAATTTTTGGGTGAAAATGACACGCTGATCCAAGGTACGACCCTGCCAGTAAGGGTTTCATAATGTGAATAGTAAATAAGAAATTATTGCATTGGAGTCATTTTGATTTCTTAATTGAGTAATGGCTATTAATTGATAAGAATTATGTGTAAAAGATAATATTGGCCAAAAGTTCCCCGTGCCTCGGTCGCATGCCTTAGTCCGTATGTCTTAATTTGGGATACTCCTATTCCTATTATCTAGACATTTCGTTTTTTAATTGGGGTTGGCTTCGTCTTACGAGTATTAGAACAACATATCATCAACATCTTTACCATTCACAGTAAGAGCACTACCGTTATCATCAATAAATAAAAAAAACTTTACGCACTGATGTTTACACATCTGCTACCTACCCAGTTTCTTGAAAATGGTGCACCACATCAAAATTTTACGGTCAGTTGGTCGATTATTAACACCAAAAATTTATTTTTGAACGGCTATTTTCATAATAGGCGTCGATAATTTTAACACGTTGTGCCTCCGAGTATCTACCTATGACTAAAATTACTAATGACTGTAAATGACAGAAGTCAATATGAAACAGTTTCCATGGCATTTCGATTTTATTTGTAATTCTCATAGTGAAATGCCCATTGGGCCACCCTACATATGTATACGTTTTGAACTAATTTTGTTATATTCATGAATTCGCTATAATTTTTTAATTTGAAAGTAAATACTTAGGAATAGCTTAAACCCTGATGAATCTCATGAAAATTACATGAACTATTTTTTGTGCTACAAAACTTCGAAATTTTGGCAAAATCACAAAAAAAATTTAAACCTTAAAACGAAAATGTTTTACAAATCGATTCAATGCTGTATTTTAAATAAGCAAATAAGAACTCAATGTTTTGCCTATAATTATAAGTATATCTAGGTCATCATAAACAGTTTAATTGTTGATGCGAAAAAATTTGCGTTGGCATTGATTTAAACAATATATATATGTATATTGAACCGAAAAAGTTTTAACAAACCACAATACATTTTAGAAACTCACCAAATATAAGGCAATATGTACTTTAAAATTCTAACAGTGAAACCGCGTGAAAGAAGTATGACAACAAAGAGCAACTTCTTGAATATCAAAGTCATATAAGGAAAAATTATAAAAATCGCGGTTCGGACACTACATTATTTGTAAGAAAAACTATAGATTAGTAGATTAGTTTCACACTTTGTTCACTTACAATCAGTCGTTTTCATGATATTTACAATCAAGAGCTAAAAAAATGAGCTTCATGAACCTTCCTGTTCTGTCCTGAGAAGCGAAAAGGGTGTATCTCAAAAAAATGCGTTTCGAGATAATAGATGTTTTGTTTTTGTTAATTTGTTGAAATACTTGTAAAATTGAGATAGAGAAAATTCTCTTAAGAACTTTTTTATATTTTTGAACTAAAATACCGGCATTTGGTAGCTCATTAAACACGTAATTTCTTAAGCTATATGATGCCATAAGAACCACGAATATGAAATATTTTGATATTTTATTAAAAAATATTTCTGAAAAATCATCACATCTCCAAAACTATAGGTCAAATTAAAAGATCTTTTCATCAATACTGTAGCTTATTAAACTATCTTTCATATGACACCCATAATTTGGATATAAGTCTAGGGGTGTTCAACTTATCTTGCTTTGTTTTTCATTTTGTTTTGATTTTATTTCTGATTTTAGTACATAAAATCTTGATAGGCTGGCAATGTGGCAACTGACTTGATGTCAGTTTCAAATGGTCTTACGCAGACCTCTAGTGCATATTAGGGGAACGCGGGTCAGGTTTTAACAGCGGTAAGTTTTAACACTCAAATTCTGAGAATTCTAATTATCTCAGGTCATATAAAACGGTGTTGGGGCAGGTACCA
Source organism: Tricholauxania praeusta (assembly GCA_949775025.1). NCBI lineage: Eukaryota > Metazoa > Arthropoda > Insecta > Diptera > Lauxaniidae > Tricholauxania > Tricholauxania praeusta. Next base: position 98,542,317 of record OX459030.1, on the reverse strand, counting down.
ACAATTTTGTAACAACTTGCCCCCATTTCATTTCCTTTTGCAGAATGCTTAGATATGTTCTCAAATAAATGGATAATACAAAAAAAATTTAATTTGGTTCTTGTTAAAAAAAACAACAACTTTTGCTTACAATTTGCAGTAATATTGAAAAGTGTCTGTCATATTAAAACTTACCCCAGCTTTGTTAATTTTAGCACTGTATGGGGGCATTTTTTCTTTATCAACATTTTGAAAAAAGACTGTAAAATATTTGAATCTAAATTTTTTGCGCACACTATCTAAGACTTGTAAGTATTGCCCCACTCTCCCCTAAAGTGCAAGACTTGCACATTTCCTTGTTAAGTTATATCGCCCACTACACGCAAAAATATTTGACGCAATTTAATTTTTAATTAAATTTAGAATATCGATATGTACCTAAATATTTATGAATGCATATAAATAGCAATCAAGATATTTCCAAACATCGTGGCATCCCACTAGTTCATGTCAATGTTAGTTCTTCTATTTTGGCCGAGCAGACTTTATTTCAGCAATAGTTTACATGCACAAATTTAGAATTTTAAGTATTCTACACTATGAATTTAATCTATCGTAAAAAGAGAGTGGCACAGTCTTGTATTAAGTTTACATAAATAAAATTCCACGACCCACGTTAACTTATTCCGTCTAAGGTATGTGTGAAATATTTTGTAGTTAGGGAGCTGGTAACAGAAAATTTAAAATTATATTATCGTGCAACAGAGGTTGAAATTCATGAAGCTCTAAGTTATCTAAATAGTACGAACAATCTCTGCCATTGCATTGACTCTGCATTATTAATTGAGCTCTTTAAAACTGTTAAAATATTAGATACCATTAGGTATTTTAAAAAATGTGTCTGAAAAGATAAATGCAAGTGGCAAACGTTACTTCGCTTACGAATAATTAAATTTTTTTTAATTATTTGATATTCACAAATCTAAGTGGTATTACCGTTAGACAGACTGCGTTAGTTATAAGAACTATATCATTAGAAACAACGTCTGCCACTTACTTATTGTTGACTTTAAAAATTGTAATATTCCCAACTTGCATACAAAAAAATTAAGTAATAAGCCATTTTATCGCGTCTGCCTATTAGCTTGCTAGTCTTTTTACTTTTGAAAAAACAGAAAAATAGCGAAGAAAGACGATTCCAGCGCTGATTTTTCAAAGGCAGATGTTTTTGTGCATAAAAGGTGAATACAGTTAAGGATATACATATCTATATAAAAAAATATGAAAATTTAAATATTCTATTCATGGGGCATTCCAAGGCGAATCAGATGCTATTCTGCTTTTACATCTCTGATTTTATGAATTTTTTCTTTTCTTTTAGTTCTGGTAGAAACTGGCCTCAGTAAGTTTTTTAAATGATGGGTCGATTCTTATGTTAAGTTCGGATTCAGCACAAGAAATTACTTCTAAAAATTACCCTCAGCAGCTTCAACAACATTCATCAGCTATTCATTCACAGACCTTTTTGGTAAAATATATTTTTTCCATACAATTTACATAAAAAACTAACAGACTTCAGCGCCATATTTTAAAATTGAGCTGTGTTTTCGTGAAAATTTTCTCATAGTCAGTGCTACCAGATTTTTTTAAGACTCAAAATCAAAAAGATATAAAACTGCAACTTTAAAAATGGAAGGCATTTTTAGTAAACTAAATTTGTTTTTTTGGTAAAAGTTAATGACCTTAATTCCTTACTTTTACGACCTTTTTTTGCTCATAATATGATAAAAAAATAGCTGCAATTTATATTTAAAAAACCGTAAGATTATCTAAAAAACTGTAATTTGCAGTTAAAACTGAAATATGGTAACACCTCATACCCAAAGCTTAATTTGCGAGCAACAGCACCTTAAACAAAAAAAAATGTACCCCCCTTTTCCCCCTCGCGTTTTAGTCGCCGAGTAAGAATTTGTTGTATGTTTATAAGGCTAAATCTTACTCGGCGACTAAAATGAAGAGATAGTAGCCATATATACAAACAAGACAACAATCGGATTCTGTTGACTGACAAAATAGCCCAAATTCGAATATTTTTAAGCGATATATGATTTCTATGGTTTTGGTACTTTTTACCAAAATCAAGTTCAAGTTCATGTAGTGACTTTCGATATTCAAACTATAAAATAAATGAATTAATTAATTGGGCCGAAGTCCCGGCGGTACTGCAATACCGGGCCAACCCGTGACAGAGGTGGAGCAAGCCCCTAAACACTCCGCCTAATTCCAAAAATCAGTTTAACATTTGTTGTCTTCCGATGGAAGATCTATCAGATGTTAAGCTGATAAGAACAGATACTACACTTTGATCTTAGCCATAAGGCCGAGAAGCGATAACTTTTTGATTCCACGAAAGCAATTCTTATATAGTCAAATGTATAAAGCGGTTGAGAGCTATAGCAATGCAAATAATATAAACAAAAAAATGGCCTGCTTATAAGTGTAGTGATATGCGCATGCTCAAAGTGATAACGATAGGTATCAATATTATGAAATTCTAATAACTGTTTTAAAAACAACTCAGGTAGATAACGATAATGATAGGGGTTGTTTTGAAAAATCATGAGAATCAAACTAAGAAAAAAATGTTTCTTGAATTGCATTTCGTTCATTTTTTTTTGCAACAAATAATTCATAACAATTCATTGTACAGTTTTTTATAATTTTTTTACTATTTCCTAAGTCTATTTAACTCAAACAAGTTTTGTACGCATTTCTGATATTTGGTTTCGAAATCATTTCTGGATTACAGCCTAAATCGTCTTTGTTGTTCAGTCTATTTTACGAAGTCTAGCTTTTACATTAGCTCAAAGGTTTTCAATCGGACTAAGATCCGGTGAGTTTCCTGGTCATTCAAGGCATATCTGTTTGTCCTTGAAATATTTCATCATGACCTTCCAAACGTGTCTTGGAGCCGAATCAACTTTTTTTAGTCCAGTCTTTCTATTTTTGTGAGTTCATCATGCCTTCGATCGAACAAGGAATGCGATACCTTTATAAGAAAAGCAGCCCCAAAACATCTTCTTAAACGGATGTTTAACTGCTTGATCAATATGAGCTATCGTAAGTTTTTCGTTGTTACTTTTTTAACGCAACGAGATCGCTGTACTTGCACCAGAAAATGGCTCTCATCTGAGAACAAAACTTTTCTCCATGTACACACATACATATGTATCATGCGGTGCAAAAACGTCGCTCGTTTGGTCCGGAGCGGTATCTTTTTTTTTAAAATATTTTTGAATTGAACTTTTTCCACCAAATAACTTTAAATTATTTACAAAAAAAAAAGTTATCGACAAAAAGCGAATTCTAATTTAATTACATTAAAGCATTACATCAAAGCATTTTTCCATCGCCCAAGCTACGCTACTAGGCATGTCCTTAAAGTAAATTTAAAATCCTATTGATTTCAGCTAATAACTGTGGCCTCCAGAATGTACGCAAACAGCTACGTCTAGTGGTGACCTCCGATGGGTGACATATGATATTTTCCATATTTTCCGAGAAAACACATCTTCACTATAAAATGTTCTCAAAGTGTCAATAAATTATAGTTTTACTATGTACATTCCTTCCTTTCACGTAATTAATAATATTCAGTCAATACACTGTCTAGGAAAAAATTATTTTTAATTATACTAATGTGAAATAAATAAAAATTAGTCAACATAGATATTAATATATCTATATATCACATTAATAAAAATTAGTCAATATCAGTAAAAATAACACAACTAGTAACATTATCAGTTTACATACTATGTAAATTAAAGTTCTGAAAAAACCAGACTGTTCTTCATGTACCAAATCGGGTTGGATATAATTTGGTTAATTTAAATGGTCATTAAAATTTTCATATAAGCCGTGAATTTTTGAACTGATTAAGTTTTTCATACCTAGAAAGTCTTTTTTCTTATCAATTGATATCCATTCGGATAAGTAGTTTAGTTTTTACAGTTAGTCAAAGTTGAGACATTTTTGAAGTTTGCAAAAAATTAATTTTTTGGGATAAAAATTTCATGTTTGAGCTAAAAAAATCAACAAATGCTGAGAGAAAGATGTATACTTTTTTTTGCAAAAGCATTATTGGTTTTATTTAAACAAAAAAAAACAGTGCGTTACTTTTTTTTTTGTTTTTGTTTTTTATTTTTGCAACACTGTTTTTATCGAAGTTTTTGAGCTTTCAGTTGACTTTAAAAGTAAACTTCACAAAACTTCAAGCTGAACTTCCAGAAAAATAATCACTGACTCTTTCTTAACATACTCTCAGAACAACTAGGCACCAGAGTTTGCCGGTTTGAGTGCTAGTGCGATTTTTATTGACAAACCTGTGGATATAGTACCCTAAGTCCATATGCATATTATAAATATTAAATCTTAAGCTTTTAACTAAAAAACAATTTATTTGATGTGCAGTGCCTATTCGATTAGTCATAGTTCATAATTAAAAACATTTAAGTTAAACTACGGCCCCGCCCACTTTTTTTAATAGTGGGCGCACCTTATTGTTTTGGTCAAAAACTACCTCTTATAGTTCTTGAATCTAAGTATTATATGCTAAAAGTTTTTAACTAAAACTTTTTGTGGTTGCACTTATCCTTTTGACGGAAAAATTCCTGATATCTTGAAAGTTACATAGAGATTATAAAAACAGGTAAAAAGACTTCAAACGATTTGTGTAGAGAAAAAATCAAACTAAAATCTTAGAATATATAAAACTGCCTGCTTTGTTATAAAGAAAAATCAAAGTATATACATATGTTATCGGCAAAACTAGTCTTTAGGATAAACTAGCTTTTTCTTGTCCAAACTAGTTCATCCGAAGCGTGTTAGGATGAACCAGTTTAGACTAGGAAAATTTTAATATGGTCGCTACACATGACATACATCCTCCAATACTATGTTCAAAAACTGCTTCGCGGCGGCATTCGGCCACGGTTCACTATAGTATATCCAACCCTTGTGTGATAGCGAATCCCGTGTTCGACATAGTACAGTGGACATATTGTAGGATGCAAACCTTGAGCAATGGCCGAAGACTGCCTACTTACAATAACATACTAAAATTTCAAGAATATCGGGAGTGAGGGCGTTAAAGTAAATAATAACTCTAGTTCATCCTATGCTTAATTGGTTAATTTTAACATTCTTTGGGTGAACTAGTTTGGCCTAGGAAAAACTAGTTTAACCTAACAACTAGTTTGGCCGGGAACATATATTAAGTTGTTCCGACACGTAATAAATTTATTCCTACAAGAGAACAGTTCTTAACTTATACTACACTCTAAAACAAAATTACTATACTTAATGTTGTAATCGTGTTTCCATTAATAAATGTTGTAATTTTACACACGAAATGTATTCATAATTTTTACACATAAAAATTAGTAAAATAGTTACACATTAGATGTGTAAATATACACCAAAAATATGTAAACCTATACACATTCTTAATGTAGTTTTAATGCCTACAAATTTATTACGATGAATGTGTACAAATGCAAGATTTTTATTGGCGCAAACATATAATAATTTTATTTGTTAAATTTTTTTATAAAATTATGAAATGACAATAAATAAAAAGTACAAATTCATTTTACTGTAATATTAACATAAATAATGTTTTTGGATTATTTATAGAGTTTCACTTGCTAGAATATTAAGACAACACTTTTAATATGAAGTACAAATGAAGTACAAAATGTTGTATTTCTACTACGCTCTCATTTTGCTTAATGGCCTTATTCGGTAGTGGTGGTGCTTTAACGGTGAGTACACCATCTGATGAAGTTGTTGAATCCTTAAATTGCGAAACATCCATACAAAATTGAAAACCATCCTTACCTACAATGGACAATAGCTGCGAACCGGCGGTGCTAGTGCTATCACCACTACGACCATTTGCTGCACCGTGTTTTGAAAGCTTATACTGGTGTCTATCATAGGGTGTATGACGGCGTCTAGGATGCAGCATCATTGATGTACCAACGCGCGGACGGAATAATTCCATCGGATGAATGCCAAAACCAAAATCATAGTCCAAAAGATGATCCAGTTAGGCTACCGGAGAACGGTAGTAATCAGAATCGAGTTCACGTGCCATATTAACCAACATTGGAATGATAGCCATTTTATTTATTTCTTTTCTTGTGGTAGAATTATCTGTTTCTTTTTTTAACGGAAGTATTGCTTGATTTTAATTTAATTGAATTTAAACTGTGAATATTTTCTTATTGAAGAAATACCGAAAGACAGCTCAATACTTACACTTTATTTTTTGTAATAAAAGCAGAATACAATTTGTTTTAGTAAAATACATTTAGAACACATACATATTTTTATTAGTAGAAGGTAGTAGAATACACATTTTTTCCTGTAATTTTACATATTAAGTGTGTGTTTCCTAGAATTTTTAAAAATACACATCTCTTGTAAATTTTTACACATTTTTTTTATTTTTTACAACAATAATACTTGTAAATTCACTATGATTAATATACTAAATTCACACATCACATTTTTAATTTTTTAGAGTGTACGAAGAAATTGAAAATTTCAACATTTACCATATATAAAAAATGCTACATCATTCCAACTTTTTCAAAGCACGTCAAGTCAAGCAGAGCTCATAATGGACGTAAGAGATTATCTTTAGATTACCGAAAATAGTTTTGCAACGCATAAGATGTCTGAATTTGAAAAAATTACATCCAACTTATATTGGAATATAAACAGAAAATGGATGAGCACAAAACGTACAAAAAAATAACTTCCTTACAAAATATCTTTGAACTTTTTTACAATTTTAGCTATACATACCAAGCCCATTCACATTTCAATCACACTTTCCTGCAGTTTTCAAAGTCTACTTGCGACAAACAAAACAGAAATTAATTTTTATATGCAGAAGATATGTAATTTTTCCTCCCTACAAAAAACTCAACTTCAACAATCAATTACGTCGGACTCTGTGAACCTATTTGAATTTAATCTAGCACTGTAATAGGTTTAAGAATTTCCTATCATATAAAAATAAATTATTAAAAAATCTTTATTCGTTCAGAAGTTATGTTTTTTGCAATTAAAAAAGTGAAATCTTGCCACTGTGCGACGTAACAATATTACTGATGGAACAAACAATATGCTTCTCATACTCTCACTCATACGACCTGTTGACGTAATTATTACACAGGAACAAAAATAATAGTAAGGACTGTCCCAGAAAAATTTTTCCTTTTTTTATTTTGTTTGATTATACTCGACCTGATAATCTTATAGTTCTAAAAAGACACAATATTTGATCTATATAAAGTGACGTTTAATATGAGGTGTAACACTTGGTGATAGCACTTTTAACGACAAAGATGTCGAGCAAGCAACACAAATTTCACGAACTAATTTTGTACACATACCTGCAAAATCCAGAATTAAAATATTCAGCTATAGCAAAAATAGTTGATGCATCAGGAAGAACTGTTTTGACGGTTATTTCTAACTATAAGAAGAGTCTACCTGTTTCACACAAAAAAGGTTCTGGCAGAAAAGCAGAATTTTCTAACTCAAGGGTAGTGGCGAAGGTGAAGGGTCTTTTTAAGCAGAATCCCAGCAACTCAGTGCGAGATATGGCGGCTAGAACAGGTACATCAAAATCTACTGTACAAAGGATAAAGGAAAAAAGTAAGCTGAAGACATATAGAGTTCAAAAAGTACCAGACCGTTCTGATGAAAAGCAGTTAGTGGCTCAGATGCGAGACCGAAAATTGTATGAAATGTACCTGACTAAATTAGATTGCTGCGTTATGGACGACGAAACTTACGTCAAACCAGATTTTAAGCAGCTACCTGGGCACGAATATTAAACGTTACCGAAGAGGGGGCACATGCCTTATAATTTACACCACATGACTTTTATGTGAAAAGACACAGATTAGATTGTAAACATTTTATTTAGGGTGCATACTTAGGGTGGCCCTCATACAAAAATAATTTTAAATATCATTTTCTCAAAGACAGGTTAGTGAATTCACACCGAATTTACACCACGTAGCTCTTATGTTAAGAGGCTCAGTTGAGGATACAAAACTTTTATTTAGGGTGGCCCTCACACAAAAATATTTTTTAGATATCACCTTCTCAAAGACTGTTTAATCGATTCTCTTGGAATTTACACCACATGGCTTTTATATTAAGAGGCACACATAAGATTAAAAAATTTTATTTAGGGTGCATACTTTGGGTGACCCTCGTACAAAAATATTTTTAAATATCATTTTCAAGAAGACAGGTTAGTCGATTCACTCCGAATTTACACCACGTAGCTCTTATATTAAGAGGCATAGCTTAGGCTACAAAACTTTTATTTAGGGTGCATATGTAGGTTTACCCTCACACAAAAATATTCTTAAATATCATTTTCTCGAAGACCGCAAAATCGATTCTCATGGAATTTACGCCACATGGCTTTTATATTAAGAGGCACAGATAAGATCGTAAAAATTTTATTTAGGGTGCATACTTAAGGTGGCCCTCATACAAAAAAATTTTAAATATCATTTTCACAAAGACAGGTTAGTCGATTCACACCGAATTTAGACCACGTAGCTCTTATGTTAATAGGCATATCTTAGGATACAAAACTTTTATTTAGGGTGGCCCTCACACAAAAGGGCACTAAGGCACTGCTTAGGTTGTAAAAATTTTATTTTTGGTGCATACTAAGGGTAGTCCTTAGGATATTGAGCTGAAGCGATGAGCAAAGGGTAATGCTAGTTTATTATATTAACAAGACAAAAATTGGATTCTGTTGACTGACATAATAGCCCAAATTCGAATCTTTTTCAGCGATTTATGATTTCAATGGTTTTGGTACTTTTTACCAAAATCAAGTTCAATCAGCTACATATATAGGTAGTGACCAGTGCTGCCACTTTGGATAAAATTTTTGTAGCAAAATTGCGTAGCAAAACGGTGAGCAGAGTAGCAAAAGTCAATAATTGGCTGAATTATCGTTTATTGAACACTAAACTAAACATAAACTTTTTTATAAAACGAAAATATCACTTTGAAATTCAGAATGGTGTAAAAGTAGATGACATAAATCAGGGGCTTACAAACAAAAGTAGACAAGTCACAAATGGTAAATTTTTGAAATTTTTATGGTAACACTTTCATCGGTCATTCAGATTCAAATTTTAAATTAAATATCAGACTAAATACGCTACGTTCCAAAGCTATTTTGCTTTGAAATTACAGTTGAGCAACAGAATTGGATATGTCCTCAGATGTCACTTACAAAGCTGGTTAAGTCCACATTAGCCAATAAGAACGCTTCATTTTCAATTGCGCTCGAACGTTTTTGTGCGTGTCGGTGCTCGGTATTTTAATAAAAAGTTAGGGAAATATTGAAGCATTTAAGCTTATTTTAACTAGAAATGCAAAATAAATTATAATGCTTGAGATGTACTTCCAAATAAAGGTAGAAAAAGGCAGGCACATTCGGAAAAATAGAAGACAAATGTTGCGAAGAAAGAGAGGTAATTCCAGGGCCGGATCTTTGTTTACATTGCAAAACAAGTGACTTTTTGTTTTGTTTTAGATATTCAAATAAAAGGCTGCCTGTAAATTCTCCTTAAAATTCGTGACATGAAATCGTTGTAGCAAATATATCACGGCGACCAGTGCACTATGGGCTCGCTGACCATTTTGCTGGTCAAAACCTATTTTTGTAACACTCTGTATTGTTTTGTTGTTGTTGCAATATAATAGAAAATACTTCAAAGCAAACAAAAATGCAGTTTGTTTTTGTAAATACTAACTTACAGATTAACAGCAAACCATAAAAGTTTAGTTTTCTAAGTAGAGTTGTAAATACAACTACGTGCGCGTTTTTATTAGGGTTATTAAAATATCATTCTTGCTTAAAAAAACAAGTTAAAAAAAAGTTACATATGAAAAAGAAAGGTCATGGTAAGTTATTTATATAAATGTATATTAGAGCGGTTCAATATAAAAACTTTTTTAATTTTTAGAGATGTGTCTGCGGATTACAATAGCCTCATGGACAAAGCACATTACTAGGGTTAAGGTTAATATTGAAAACTGGATTAGCACCTTCTGTTTTAAGTTGTCTACCCATTTTCAAAAATATTGATTTGAAAAATGGTGCAAGTTATAGAAGTTATCAAATTTCCCAACAAAGTGGGTATGGTTTTTGGGCAATTATCGATCGAGGAAAAAAAAATTGAAAATTGACCGGAACAAATTAAAACGTATCGATTTTTCACTTTCTAGTTGCAACACGTCCCATATTATTTTACCTTCGGTCCTGTGTACATTATTGTTAATGTATTGTTATTTCCTTAAAAGAATGCCAAAACCGTATATCAAAACCGATATCTCCGTGATGTTATATTTCTATGTGTTTTTATGAGTAAAGATGATTATTATTATTTCACTGATTATTATTTTACTGAATACGTCCCTGGTTTGTATGTTAGCAACAAACTTGGTTATGTCCCGTTCGCTTACAAATGAAACTAGCTATGTCCGCCATTTGGAAACAGAGTTAGATATGTCCATTCATTTTATTAAAATAACCCTTATTATTTAAAAGATACCGTGCTAAATATGTTCTTAAAATAATAAAAACATACTTTTCTTTTATTTTATGGATTTTTTCTTGGCTATAGCACGTTAACAAGTTTGTAAAGTGTTTTTCTCAGTTTTTGCAAAATCACATCTGTGGGACTTGTCTACTTTTGTTTGTAGACCCCTGAAATGTAACTAACACATTCAATTCACATAAATAATAATAAATATAATAATTCATAAACATATTCATCTGATTATGATCCATTCATACAGTGTCCTTTAGATCAAACATTTTGCAGCCATTATATGATCTATGGTATCTATTTTGTACGAATTACTTTTTTTATTTTTTATTAAATTGAGGTCTGGAAAAATTCGCTCTACAGATGCACTGCTGTGTGACAAAGCAAGCAGTTTTTTTGAAAATCAGTAACTGACATTAGAAATCATGAAAACTTTGTTTAGTTGACAATTCAGCTAAATCTGTTATAGAATTTTCCATTAAAGTGGAAAATGTGTTTAATAAAAAATCGTTGGAGAAAAAGTAAGAAAAATTATATGAATAATACAAAATTATATGGAAATAGGAAAAGTGTAGCAAAATTGATACATTTGATGAGAGTGGGTAGCAAAGTCGCAAATGTGTTATTTTTTGCTTAAGTGTAGCAAATTTGCTACGATAGTAGCAAAGTGGCAGCGCTGGTAGTGACTTTCGATATTCGAACTATAAAATAAATTAATTAATTAATTGGGCCGAAGTCCCGGCGGTACTGCAATACCGGGCCAACCCGTGACAGAGGTGGAGCAAGCCCCTAAACACTCCGTCTAATTCCAAAAATCAGTTTAACATTTGTTGTCTTCCGATGGAAGATCTATCAGATGTTAAGCTGATAAGAACAGATACTACACTTTGATCTTAGCCATAAGGCCGAGAAGCGATAACTTTTCAATTCCACGAAAGCAATTCTTATGTAGTCAAATGTATAAAGCGGTTGAGAGCTATAGCAATGCAAATAATATAAACAACAAAATGGCCTGCTTATAAATGTAATATATATTATGAAATTCTAATAGCTGTTTTAAAAACAACTCAGGTAGATAACGATAATAATAGGGGTTGTTTTGAAAAATCATGAGAATCAATCTAAGAAAAAAATGTTTCTTGAATTGCATTTCGTTCATTTTTTTTTGCAACGAATAATTCATAGCTATTGCTACTATTTTAAATTTTCATTTTTGGTGGATCCTCAAAAAGCTAAGTTTTAAAGTAGTAATTAATCCATTAGCCCATAGCAAACGTCGAAAAATCTTTTTTCTAGCATTTTTTAAAAAATCTATAAAGGTCAAGATTTTCTTATCTTTCTGAGAACTTTCCAAAAGGATACAGTATAATGTAGCCTCACTTAGAATTGGCTTTGCTACAATTATTTCGTGAATTTGTTTCCGTCTTCATACTTCTGACAGAATCAATTTCTGGCTATTTTGTGCAGTTTTTTATATTTTTTTTTAGTCTATTTAACTCAAACAAGTTCTGTACACATTTCTGGGCTGAAATTTACTTTAGTACAAATCCTCCAATTTTTTTAAGGTTTTAAGAAAAAATAGCGCTATAAAAATAAAAAATAAGTACACAAAAAAAGAGGGTCGGACGGATCTAGTTTCGGAGATATAGCTATCGGAAGTTAAGGATATAGCATTTATAAAAGTCAGTATAAGTTGAAAAATTCTGTATTCATATCCAAAATATTAGTATCATATGAAAGGTAACTGAATGAGGTATATAATCAGTATATAAACATTTAAAATTTGTTGTTCAGTTTTCGAGATATAACGATTTTTGCAAAATTTTGACTCTTTTTTTCTAAAAAACGTTAAGTTTTCCAAAAAAATTTCTTATTAGTACAAAACTTTTTTAGCACCATAAGAAAGCTTAACTTATAAGCTTTAAAATGGTCTATCAGATGTACCAAACTTTTTTATATTAACCCATTTTTTACCGGAATGTAAAAAAAAATTAATTAATAAATTTTTTTTTAAATATACAATATAATTATTGACAACTAAGACTACAGTGACATAGACAAAAACAAAAACGATACAACAATAATAACAACAATAATAACAACAATAATAACAACAATAATAACAACAACAACAAAAAACAACTGAGCAGCGGTTGAAGGCCGCCCACTTGCCCTTACTCTTATGTAAAAGTACTGTGACTAATAAGCTAGGTGTTGGATACATTATAGACTGAGCCGCGAAGCCGATGTTTGGGAGTTTTAAATCCTGAGCTGTGGCCAAAGGCCAACCACTGACCCTTACTTTTATTTAAAAGTACTGTGGCTAGTACTAGAACCAGGTCTTGGATACATTATAGACTGATCAGTGGCCGAAGTCCGCCGCGAAGCCAGTCTTGGATTCTAGGGAGTTTTTAATCCTGAGCTGCGGCCGAAGGCTGCCCACTTACCCTTAATTTTATGTAAGGCTACTGTGACTACTAAGCCAGGTGTTGGATATATTATAGACTGATCCGCGGTAGAAAGCCGCCACGAAGCCGGTTGTTGTTGTTGTAATATTTGTTATAATAGTTGTTGTTTACGTTAATATCGTTGTTTAAGTCGTTGTTGTTGTAGCTGTCCATAAATAGTTTTCATAAGTAGTTTTCGAAAAAATGTTGTTAATTAATATTTCTGCATTCCGGTAAAAAATGGGTTAATATAAAAAAATTGGTATAACTAGTACACTATTTTAAAGCTAATGAATTAAGATTTCTTATAGAGCTAAAAAATGTACATGCTAATAATAAATTTTTTTGGAAAAACTAACGTTTTTTGGAAAAAAAAGGATCAAAAACTGTACAATAAACTTTAAATATTTATATCTCGATTTTATGCCTTATTCAATTACCTTTCATATGATGCCAATAATTTGGATATCTATATAGGGTTTTCACACTTTATACTGATTTTTATAAAAGCTATATCCGCAACTTCCGATAGCTATATCTTCGAAACTGGATCCGTCCGACCCTCGTTTTTTGCATACTTATTTTTATTTTAATAGCGCTACTTTCCCTAAGAAAATTAAAAAATTTGGGGCATTTGTACTAAAGTAAATCTGTTCCCATTTCTGATATTTGGTTTCGAAACCATTTCTGGATTACCGCCTCAATCGTCTTTGTTGTTCAGTCTATTTTACGAAGTCTAGCTTTTACAATAGCTCAAAGATTTTCAATCGGACTAAGATCCGGTGAGTTTCCTGGTCATTCAAGGTATATCTTTTTGTCCTTGAAATATTTCATCATGACATTCGACACGTGGCTTGGAGCCGAATGTTGTTGAAAATCTGCTTGACCGTTGACATCAACTTTTCTTAGTCCAGTCTTTCTATTTTTGTAAGTTCATCTTGCCTTCAATCGAACAATAGATTCGGTACCTTTATAAGAAAAGCAGCCCCAAAACATCTTCTTAAACGGATGTTTAACTGTTTGATCAATATGAGCTACCGTAAGTTTATCGTTGTCACTTTTTCTAACGTAACGAGATCGCTGTACTTGCACCAGAAAATGGCTCTCATCTGAGAACAACACTCTTCTCCATGTATGTATCATGCGGTGCAAAAAAGTCGCTCGTTAGGTTCGCAGCAGTATTTTTTTTTTTTTTTTTAATGCGTTTTTCTCGAAACGAATTTTTTTTAATTTGCTCAAAAAGTTTTATTCAATTATTTAAGAAATTGACACATACTAATTAGATTCCTTATATAATTACGCTCTATATGAATCAAAATTTTAGGTCTGCCTGCCTTACGTAACAATAAAAATTTCTTCCTTCAAAAAATTTTTTTCGAATTAAACTTTTTCACAAAATAACTTTAAATTATTTGCAAAAAAAAGTTATTGACAAAAAGCGAATTTTAATTTAATTGTATGAAACCATTTTGCAATCGCCCAAGCTACGCTACTGATAGAAGAATAGCATGTCCTTAAAGTAAATTTAAAAGCCTATTGATTTCAGCTGAAAATTGTGGCCTCCAGAATGTACGCAAACGTCTTATGGTGACCTCCGATGGGTGACAGATATTATTTTCCATATTTTCCGAGGAAACACATCTTCACTATAAAATGTTCTCAAAGATTTAATAAAATATAATTATACTATGTACATTCCTTGCTTTCAAGTAATTAATAATATTCAGTCAATACACAGTCTAGATAAAAATTATTTTTATAACGTGAACTAAACAAAATTTAGTACACATGGGTATTAAAGTGATGTTTCAACACATTTGTCTGTATAGTATATCACATTAATAAATACATATATAAATTAAAGTTTTGAAAAAAAAACCAGGCGGATCTTCATCTACCAAATTTGGTTGGATATAATTTGGTTCATTTAAATCAGAGGTCGGCAAAAAGCAATGTGTGTGATGTATTTCAGCTTAATGGAGCTATGAAAAATCAAATTTTGCCGACCCCTGATTTAAATGGTCATTAAAATGATCATGTAAACCGTGAATTTTTGAACTGATTAAGTATTTCATACCTATAAAGTCATTCTTCTCATCAATTGATACTGTTTGGGCAGCACTGGCATAACAATATTACTGAACCAGTAATACTGATGGAACAAACAATATGCTTCTTATACTCTTACTCATACGACCTGTTGACGTAATTATTACACAGGAACAAAAATAATTGTATATAAATATTGTGTGCGCAACAATTCATATTATCCAAAGTTTAGTCGAGAATTTTTGGCCTTAAACAGGCACTTCCTTAGGATTGATTGAAGAATAACATATAAAACAAATTAAAGAAAAAAAGATGATATGTCGAAGATATTTTGTGAAACATTTTTATAAACAAAAAAATTAATATTCTAACAAATTTTTTTAAAGTAAATTATTTTTTTTTTATAAGATTAAAGAATTTTTAAGCAAAATTTATGTAATTTTTCTTTCTATTCCCAACAGTTTTTGAGATATTCCGTTTCAAGCCGAAAAACTTAAAATGCATTTATTATGTCGGGACGGCGCGAACGCCATTCCCGGCTACCAAAAATTTCACGCACGAGTTATTCACATTAGGAATAATCGCAGAGGTCAACTCAATCTAAGTGCAATGATCAAGTCTCACTCCGAAGGAACCACCTTTGTGATCATGGTTTACCTCTACGCCAGGTAAGTATGCTTTTTTCACCACATCAAGCATCTTATGTCGCCTTTATTTCGTTAATATATTGCGAACTATAGCAAAAGGCAAGAAATTAACTCACAATCAGTTTCTTCTGCTATTGTTAGGTAGAAGTCTTGCCGTATAACGTCATAGATGTCCAAACAAGTTTCTTATTATTTGTTGTTGTACATATTCTTTTAACATATGTGTGGTAAATACTCGTAAGAGATAAGAGAGTGTGTAACATTGTTGTGGCGAAGCAATACTAGAAGAAATTTTTGTTGTTACTATAATGTGTTCATAATAGTCCAGTGTATATGGTCAAAAAGAATTTAAATACGGAATTCTTTTGAGGTGAAAAACTCTGGTAATATTTCTTAGGATAGATACTGAAATATTTACCGATATTTTTTGCTGCTTTGTTCCCCATGAAATATGATTATTAAACCAAAAAACGCTGAAAAACGAAAATTATATTCAAAACGACTCAACCGTTTTTTATAAAACTTTTTGTTAGAGAAGAAATTTATCTATTAGAAAAAGAAGCGGCAGGAGAACTTTCAATGGTGTAAAGCTTTTATTAGGGGCGTGGTATGTACATACCTCAAGATTTATAAAATTTATTGCACTGACATTTAGTATATAGACCGACTTTTACTAGCTTAACATGGGGAAATGTACGTTGCATGCCAACTGCTGGTACCGGAAATTTGGCTTTTATAGAAAATATCATGAGTATGGATATGTGTCTTCAGGATTTAAATGACAACTTGCTGCAGAGTGCCGAAAATCTGAGCATACAGACAAATTCGGTTTTACCAATATAAAGACCCAAAACAATAAATAAATTTATGAACGATTTTGAAAAAAAAAATTTCCGAAAATACATTTCAAACAAAAAATGCCTAACAGCGGTACTTTAAATTGAATGGCGTAAAATCCCGCCAGAAACCACTAAAAAACTTGCTGCTTCGATGCCAAACCACTTTTAAGCCTTAGTTGACCGAATAGGCTACCACACTAAATATAAAAAACTAGAAAATCATTATTTTTGATTTTTGAAATTTAGTAGTACGTTTCGATTTTAACAATAAAACAATAAAAAAAAAATATTTTTTGAGATTCAATATTTTCTCTTTGAAATGACATCAACATTTTTCATATTCCATTTAGTTTCAGAATTGTAGAGCGCTGAAGTTGAAACAAATTTTCTGCGTAAAATAAGCTCCGAATTAAAATCCAACAGATACTGGACTATAAAGCTTTAGACAAGAATATGGTTACTTATCTTAGGAACCATAATGAACATTATTAAATTATTATTATTTTCTTTTAAAGTAGCGTGCTAACTTAGGTTGACAAAGTTTTTTTATTTGGTATACATATAATTACATATGTATGTAGAAGTGGGTCTTTAGTCCTATGCGGCTCCAAAACTTTTTTTAGATACGCCTATTTCACTTCTGATGGCTTCTGAGGGTATGTCCCTTTCGTCAAGATAAATTTTATAAGCAAATGAAATTTCAATGCAAAATCGTCAAGGTAAATTTTATCAACATGTGAAATTTTAATGACAAACACTGCTGCTAGCGATGCCGGAGTTGGATATACTTTCTATAGGATGTAAGCGCTGAACCGCGGCCAAAGGTCGCCCATTTATAATATCTTTCATTTAGAATTACGGTTTTTTGTAGCTCTGAGCTTAAGCTTCAAATTGAGCACTCTACGTATGTACCTATGTCTTCTTCACTTTAAATTTTGGCGGCAACAATATTAACCGGACCTGGAATGTCCCAAATATATTAAAGCCTCAATTTTCTATATAAGTAGCTCTGAAATATGGTAATAGTATTGATCTAAAGTTTAGCTTAAATGAGGAACCAGCAATTTGTGTACGTCTTCAGCTTCACATATTGAAAAATTGTAATTTTTATCTACAGAGAATTTGAATCGAAAATCGAATTGATAGTCATTTTTTATCTGACTGTTTTCTTATCTTTTACCTGTATTTTATGCACTTACATACATATGTACATATGCATATTTAATACAAATAGGGCAACAAATTTTTATCTTAGAAAAATATCAGTAACTGCGGAATACTGAGTGCAAAACAAAAATAGGAGGTCATAATTTTTTTGATTTTTTATTAAGTTCTTGTTTATAAATTGGATATGCAAAAACCAGAAAATAAATAAAAAAAACTTTATATCTTTGACGTAATTAATTATGAATTAATAAGTCACTAATATAGTTTTTTTTTGATGTAATATTATATGTACTTATGTATGTATTAGATATTATTATAAAAGCATTAATTAACATTAATATAAAGAATAATGTAAATGTATGAATAAATTCGAAATGAAACATTTAACTTTTCGGAGTTGGATAAACAACTACTCCTACTGTCCTGATCTCGATTAATACGAAATCTTCCGTCAAGTGTTTGTTTTCCTAAAAGTCTGTACATATATTAATCTCATAATACATTTTTGATAGTAGTATAAAATATAGTATGGATATTCATCTAAACGCGCAAAACCATCGCATACTGTGCGAATTGTGCATTTTTGCACCCTCGCAAATGAACTATCAAAAATCATATAGAAAGCTTTTTCAAAAACCAGAAAAGTTTGCGCGACATTTTGACATGCTCATCAAACGCCACGATTGCTCAAAATATTCGAAGGGGCGTTCATAAAATACATCGCGCAAAATTGCCTATTTGCACAAATGGGAAACTTGCGCGTTTAGATGAATACCACTAGTATACCCTTTAAAGGATACTGCACGAAAATGATTGACCCTACTCTATAACGTAAATTGCAAGCCCTTATTGTACAGGGTTGAAAAAATAAGTATAGATTGAAGATCAGATTAAGAGCCGTTTTAGGTATAAATTTATTAATTTCTCAACATATAAAAACCAGCTACACGGACAGTTTTTTATGTTTAATTTTGTCTAATAAAACAAAGTACCAACCAAGTTGAAAATTTGATGCAATACGTTGTTCGAGAATAACACAATATATACAACAAACAGAATTTTATTCCACAAGGGTTTTTTTATATCTTTTACCATCCATACCAAATAAAGTTTTTGCTTCCCGGTGTTTCTTTTTGATATTCCTTTTTGATTTTATTTCTACGCATTATTATTATTACTTTTTTTTTGTATGAAGTATTTTAATTTTTTATGTTATATTATTTATACATTAACAATTCATTAATTTCTCACCCCGCCTTATTAATTTATAAATATGTATATATAAAATCCATGATGTGACACTTATCACTATTTTTGTTATAAAAATAAAAATGTCACTAACTATTCTTATTATAACTTGTAATGTTAAAATTAATAAAATTTGTATTTGTAAGAGAATTTGTATGAGAATAAAGAAAATAATAAATAATAATAAAATAGTAAAAAGTAATTCTGTAGCCGAACTAACTTAAGAACTGGGTCGCATCCAAACTATTCTAGAAATGAAGCAGGTTCAAATCCAGTCCACTCAAGTATTCAAATTATTTTATGACTAAAAACTGTAAGTAAAATTAAATTAAAAAGCATCTGTTCCAGGATTTGAACCCATGCGTGCTGCATTCCAGTCAAATGTTCTAACAACCAATTCCAGTTCCAATTCTTCTACGAGGCCTGCGGCTTCGATATGGAACTAACGTCTTGGTCACATCAAAAGCAGCCACTTGGCAACTCCGGGTGTTAGCATAAGTCTTTGTGGAGCGGACGTTTCAATTTTCATCGAAGAAAGTGACTTTTTTGACATATATATGTACTAAAGGGCTGCACAAGACATCTGAAAGCGCAATCATTGTTATGACTCTAATTTAATTGACTGAAGGAGTATTGCCATTGCTTTTGCTGTATTAAACGAATAATGTCTTTATGCTCTTCGCATGCACGACAACAAACGAACACCAACACCTTATGACAATGAATTGAAGAACAACACAACAGTAAACAGCATTGTCAATATTGTGATTCTAAAATTCTGTTGTGGCAATATTGAGCAACAAGAATGTATAAAGAAGAGTAAGCGAAAGCAAGTGATTTGTTAAAATTTTACATTTGTGTATGTATGTATGCTTTTTAATGAACAGTGTCACAGTTAAAAAACGATTAGGGCTGCAGGGGACTTCTTATGAAATGATTCTATGCGGGTGTTACTAAAAACATAAGGGAAAGATCAATTTGGTGTAGAGTCCCAATAGGAAAACTATGAAATGTCAGGCAAAGTTTAATTTTTGGAAAATTTGCAGTGCAATTCTTCATCAATGTAATGGCTATTATTTATGGTTTTATTGATTATAATTCTGTAATATTTTAAGAGTTTTTTTTCGATTTTCCCAAAACTTTAAGATTTTGAACTGTGGAAGTTTTAAAAAACGTGTGCTGTATAAAACGTAATAAGACATATCGACCCCTTTGAACGAAATCATCGTATGTGTCATTTTATCGAAGTTGACTTTTTGATGCAAATTTGTTCTACATCCCACAGCACATCACCTGGTAAAATATTGTAGCTGAGTGGTCGCTTAAGAAAATAAGGAACAATTTGACTAGATTTTCTGAATTTATTTAAATACGCAAATTAATATACAAATTAAAATTAATTAATTATCAAAGTAACAACACATTTCCAAGGAGATAATGCAACTTTGATATGATTACTTATGTAATTTTTTCGTATTCTAATTTAAGAAATTCTTGAAATAAAATTCATACAAAGTAAAAAAAATATTTAGAAAGGTTTGAATCCCTAAGGCACTCGATCGTATCACTGTACATTTTTGTATCGCACTTTCTCCTTAAATTGCCTCGCACTCTTAAACTTATGCTGCAAACAATGTGTACATATTTTACTATTCAGCTAGAAACCAATAACAACGAATTCAATAGTGTACTTGGTGCTCTTGCTGTTGCTATGTTTGCTTTTATATTGCTGTTTATTGTCATATGCTGTGGTTGACGTTGTCGTTAGGGATCAAAAGATCGTCGTGTACTGACGAAGCAGGCAATCGGGTTTCGACACGACAATATTTATTCACTACAAACTATGCTATGACAATAATCAATACACAAAAAGTAAGTACTGAATCCAGATAAACAATGCTGTGAAGTATTGTTCTGCATAGAATAGAATGTCTTGTGCAGTGCTTTAATATGTACATATGTCTTTTGATCGATTGAAGCTGCATTTCTGCACCGATTTTAAAGATGAAAACAAATTTGTGTTACTTCCCGCAATTTCTAAGCCCGCATTGCAAAATATTTTTGAATTTGACTTTAAAACGCGTAAATTGAAAAAAAAAATAAAGGTTTCCGTTATGGCAGAGATATTATACTCTCTGTCACACCCTTCAAATATGTATGTAGTAGGTACTCAAGACTTTTCCGGCTAAAAAAATTGGTCGGCCGGATTTTTTCTTAATGCTTATGAAATTTCTTATTAATTACCTATATACTTGATTGAAAGCCACGATGGCGGTAAAACATTATGGCCATTTACCAATACATAATTGATTTTCGGCCAATTAAATTCACGCCGACCAAGCTTATCTTATTCGTCTAAGTGTAAACTTAGAATCAAATTAAAAATTTTCAAATCCCCTATCACGGGCTTTCGGGATTGCTGGCTCCTTGCCTATTATTCCGTTGATTTTATTTAAATTTTTTCGAATTCAGAATAACAGCCAATCTCGTGTATAGTAATTTTTTTGTTTATGTGTCTTATAATTTTCGATTAGTTAATGTCGTGTTTGGTCAACATTTTTAAAGTAATATCTACTTATAGGTATATTATTTGAGAATCATAATTTTCCAAAACTATTAAGACAATAAAACTAAGTCTGTTTCTCCGCAGCTGATTATACTTACAATTAGATTGATTCTTATGATTTTTCAAAACAACCCCTATTATTATTGTTATATATGTATCTGTGTTTTTTTACAAGAGCAACTAGAATTTTATGACATTGGTACCTACCCAGTAGGCAAGGGCAGGAGCTAACAGTGCTTCTAGAAGGCCTTCCTTGGTAAGTATAAGGCCTTCCACCCTCCTTTCAAACGTACTTTCTTTTTTATATGAAATGGCCGCAGAAAACAGGCCTTCCTAAGTAGGCTTTCTAAGACTGCTTACCATAGAAGGACTCTCAGAAGTACTTGACAAAAATTTAATTTTAATAAATTTAAAGACTCTAAATATTAATTGTTTTTTTTTATCCGCGCCATCTCACTTCCGTTGATATTTTTCTAATGACTTTACAATTTGACAAAGAATACACAAAACTCTACTTCCTTAACATAACATGAAACAACAGAAGACTAGCCTGCACACCTCTCTTAATTTCTAACCATGTGTATACTTTTCATGTCGTCTATGTACAATGCATATGACAAAAAAGTTATGCCGAATCATAAAACATTGCAATACATGAAATAAAAAAGAAACAGAAAAGCGTAAAAGTAAATGAAGTCCTTCTTCTTTGCCTTCTAATATCAGGCCTGATAGCATGTCTGTTGTGGGAAGGCATATTATGCCTTCTGTGATTGTATTTTTATTTGCATGAAAATCTAGTTTTGAGAAGTTCTTATATAATCGCAGCAGTGCTAGCAGGCCTTCTCCGAGTAAGGCCTTGCTCATTTGCCTGCTGGGTACCGTTATCACTTTGGGCATGCGCATACCACTACACTTATAAGCAGGCCATTTTTTGTTTATATTATTTGCATTGCTATAGCTCTCAACCGCTTTATACATTTATCTGCATAAGAATTGCTTTCGTGGAATTGAAAAGTTATCGCTTCTCGGCCTTATGGCTAAGATCAAAGTGTAGTATCTGTTCTTATCAGCTTAACATCTGATAGATCTTCCATCGGAAGACAACAAATGTTAAACTGATTTTTGGAATTAGACGGAGTGTTTAGGGGCTTGCTCCACCTCTGTCGCGGGTTGGCCCGGTATTGCAGTACCGCCGGGACTTCGGCCCAATTTTTAAATACATTTGATAGTCGTAGTATTAAGGATTATTGAAATAAGTAGTTAATTAAAATCGAGTTGATTAAAATTGGAGTTACATGGTTAGAAGCACCAATCAACATTTAAGTCAAAATACAGTGACTCACACAGTGATATCATTTTCGGTACATTTGTACTTTTTTTAATCACATTTTGGTTGTGAAAAATATGAGTCAGTACAATCGAAAAATTCATTCGGCACATTGGACGAATTTTCAGTGCATTTTCAGTAGTACATTTAGACTATTCCTTAGAACCACCTTTCCTTGTTTTTTTTTTTTGTAGTAAATTTTGGTGATATATAGATACGTTAAAAAATATGATTTTTTTTAGATAATGTTCCTGAAATATGAGTAAAAAATCAGCTTTTTCTTATTTTTTTTAGTAAATTTTGCTGAACTATGCTTAAAAAATCGTCATTTCAAAGAACAAAGCACTGATGACAAATCAAGATACATCAAGTTTTTCTTAATCAGAAAGGTCACAAAATCTTACAAATTGTAGTCTTAAAACCTCCTGGGAAGGATAGGGAGGGTTGAGCACCGTAGTGTCACGAGACTACGTAACACACCAGACCCTTTTGCCGAGCAAAAAATGTTGCAAATTGAACGGAAAGCAGCAACTACCCAGGTAGAAGCTGTCATGAAACAAGTGATGTTAGGGGCCGTCCATTAATTACTTGCGGTGTTTTTTTCGAAAATTTTGCCCTTGGTGAGCTCTGACGGAACCCCCTTCCTTCCGTAAGAGTTGCCTCATCATTTTTAAATGTAATCGCCGATAATAGATTTTCATTGACTCCCCTCGCTCTTGGTGAGATATTTCCGGACCCCCTCATATTTTGACTCACGTAAGTATACCATGAGTTTTGTAGCTCTCACACACACCTTATGCCTAAACCAAAATTGACGAGACGAGACATAACGAGTAAGTTCGAGTGTATATAAACCAATGTTGATAGCCAAAATGAAACTACGTAATTGATCGAAAGTGAACGAAACATTTTGACGAGACGTAAGAGTTCCGTAAGAACCGAACTTAAAAATGATGCTACACGTCATAACAGTTTTTTCGGTTCGTTGGCTAGCGTAACATTTTGGGTTAAATGTCAAAACAGACGAAACGAGTGCAAACGTTCCTTCAATTGCTGCCGTTTCATCACGTCTATTTTGGTTAAGGCTTTAGAATGTAATGGAAAAACTTGACAGATAGCTTAAGGTACTTCACCGAACACAGACTTGAACTATTTTTTATTTTTGTTCTTCTAGAAATAGAATTTCAAAAGCGGTTCTCGAAAAATAAAAAAAAAACCATATATAAGCCAACATTTTGAATCGAAAAATATTTTCTCTCAACCACAATATTTTTTTTTTTCAAATAATTGATCATAATAAGCCTTTTAGAAGAAGCCCCATCAAAATTGAGTTATCTCTTTTGGGTTCCAATTTGGCCTACAAATAATTTGATAGAAAATATTTCCACTATTCTCAATAAAAATTTTCTTAACGCTAAAACAGCAATATTTTTTCTTGAGATATCTTACAAAACACGAGCAAATCCATCTAGTGATAATTCTGCAATTTGTATACAAATCTGTCAGAAGAGAAAAAAAAAAATTTATTAAATTTTTCTCTCTCTAGATGAAATTTTCTTGTGGATGGACACACATAGTTGTGATCGAAAATCCATTAAATTTTCACTAAAGGAAGATCAAATTACCAGATCCGCATCTGAAGGTCAGACTACTGATACTTTATCTTAAAATATTTAAAATTTAAGTTTTGCGCCCCAGTCACGAACTTAAGAGAAAAGCTTGCGACGGCAAAAATTCCCAGGAGCCAAAGACTATATTTAGTGCCTCATTGTTGAATGTGATGAGCAAAGAAAATCTTTAGGGTATTAAACACGTTTTCTTGAGGAGAGCCACACATGTGGTAATTGCTTATTTTTTAACAACTCAAATTCGCCTTATGTTTAGTAGACAAGAAGACTACCGATAAGTAACCCTTTTGAATTATAAATGTATCGTATACAGAAATATTCTTACCTGTTTTCAAAAATGTTGCACGTACATAAACTTTTTATATTGATACAGATGATCATAGTATGTGTCTTATGCATTTTTTTAGTCTTAAAATTTGTAGTTCTTAACTAGTTTATAGAAATCACATTACATATTGTTACTGCAGCGCTGATGATAACATACTTACCTGGCGTAGAGGTAAACCGTGATCACAAAGGCGGTTCCTTCAGAGTGAGACTTGATCATTGCACATCGATTGAGTTGACCTCTGCGATTATTCCTAATGTGAATAACTCGTGCGTGTAATTTTTGATAGCCGGGAATGGCGTTCGCGCCGTCCCGACGTAATTAATACATTTTCAGAATATATTGAAAGAAAAAAATCAGTATTTTTCTCAACTTTGAAAGTACATATTATAAAACTCCAAAGAAGTATTTGCCTCTATCGATCTTCGAAGTATTCAAAAGGTGTATACGCTTGTAAGCAGTGTTGCCATTAACCCAAAAAATATTCTGCCATGATAACTCCAAAATTATATCAGTGCCATAATTCTCTAGCGAGAATAAAAAAAATAAAAAAAGTAAACTAACAGCCCTATTCTGGCAGCTTAACAAAGCTCATCACATTAACAAAATATTTAATATTAACACGTTGTTAATGTTCCGTATTTTGGCAAAAATTTAAAAGCTCTTTTCTATACTATTTTGTTAATGTCAGAAAGTGTCTTAACAACGAGTGATATTTCAGTATTGAGCCTAGTAAAATTATTTTTTTTTATAAAATTTAAAAGACAGGACAACGTGGTTTTAAATATTTACAACCATGTCTTAAAAAAACATTTATTTTCATTGATATCAATAAATAAAATATTTTGGATTTACGAGTATCGAACCCACGCACGCGAGCTATGAGTTCAAAGTCCTAACTACTTCGCCACGTTGCCTTGTATATTCAAGTTTTTTATTACTCTATTTGTTATTTTATTAATTTAAATTTAAAAAGTCAAAATTTGACAAGTTTACCACGAAAGCTTTTGTGTGGGAAATTGAAAAGCTTTTATGTTGTTAATGATTTTTTAGAATACCAATATTTACATTTCACAACAATTAGATTAACACTAGCACCTTTATTATTTCTTCTTAAGTCAGCAAGCAGAATAGGGCTGTTATTTTGCTCTGTCCAATAATTTAAGTAGTAAAAAATATACTGAATCCTTGTTAGTCATAACCAGAGAGACTGGAAATATGCAAAATAAAACACGTTTTAAGCACATAGAATATGCTTCAAAAAACACCAAAATATGCACTTTAATATGCACGAAAAATAGCTTGAAAATTTCATGAGGACTAGTTCCTGCACGAAAAAATAAATGAAAAAAATCAAAAACTGTGTCCTTGGGTAGCTGCAATATTAATGTTCAATGTTTGTGCCCGTGGTTTATTTATTTATTTTTATTTTTATTTTAATTTATTTTCGCATTTTTGCATTGTGTTTTAACGTCTTTTATATTTTTAAAAAAATTTTGGTACAAATAGCAAAATGATTGTTATTTAAATAAAGGCTCCCCTGATGAAGCGAGGAAATTCTCGCGAAACGTTGGGACAATTTTAAATATACTTTCCTTTTGACTTGAGCCCATTTTCCACATACAACATTTTTAAAGAAAAAAGTCAAAAAAAAACTTCAACAATATAACTGTGTTATCAGTTGGTTTTTTATATTTGAACATACAAAAACTTAAGATATTACATTCCCACAAGACTCAAATTTGCATAAACCATTAAATGCTGCTTCAAATTCTGGAATAAAAATTGTATCGCTTTTCAATCAGTAGTGCGTTTAAAAAACGAGCTAGGAGAATAATGTTCACGAAACGGGCTTTTTGAAGTAGTATCTTCGTAAAGAATTTGATGAATATCAAAGATTACAGATAATCACGCTTTACTGATATCCGCACGATTTAGAGTAGCCAACTTTTTGCGCACATTTTCAAAAACTCTTACGCTTTCTTTGAGCCCTAGGCCAGGAGTTTCAAAGTATAAAATCGAATCAACTATTAGTATTAAAAAATTACATTTAATGTAGCTTACCTCAGCTTTTAAGCTTGTAGATTGCGGCAGTCCTTTTGTTGTTCGTATGGCTTCAGCATCATTTTCACTGAGATCTTTACCAGCTGCCTATACGTCTTTAAAATTGCCGCTGTAATAAACTCCTGCTTCTAGCCAAGTGCCCCATCGAGTAATAATTGGAGATGGTGGCAGAGGTGTGTTTGGAAATGTACATAAGCTTAAAGGCTGCCATCGAGAACCCCAAAAATTTAATTTTTATATAAGTTTCTAATGAAAATGCTCAAATATGCAAATTAACCCAAAATATGCTCTATAGTACCAAATATGCAAAATGCATATACAATATGCAAGTATGCATTTATAACATCTCTGGTCATAGCATAATAAAATTTATTTATTTTAAACATAACAGAAACATATGTAAATAGAAGGTAAATGCCTAGAAGAGGGGACCGACGGTCGGAGAGAGGAGGGAGTGTTGATGATCTTGGACAATACTTTAAGTGTTTGGAGGTGGAGGCGCGGGGTGGAAGTAAAAAATCGAATATTTCTCCAATTGAAAATTTGAATGAAAAATAAATTCTATACGAAATAAAATTTGAAATATTTTGGAAGATATCAGGAATGTCTTCCGATGTACGCTATAACAACAATATACATATATAAGTTTTTCATGGATAACTTTCGGTCTTCCGTATCGAAAACAAATTTGCAAGGGTATCCAACAGTTTAATGCATTTTTTTCATAGCTCAACCATTCAAAAAAAAGCTCGTGAAAAGGCTGAACAGCTTAGACCCACGAAAAAACAATCATATCGCAAAATAACGGAACCGAATCGTTTTTGTTATTTTGATTTTGACGTTTCATTCGAGCAAAACATCAAACAAAAACGCATCCCATTCAGGTTGCAATTTGTGACACGATTTGCCCTGGTTTTATGGCTTTACGAAATCGGAACTATACCGAACATTTTAGAATACTTTTTTTTGTCTTAGCATATAATATAAGATAAGAGCTATTTTGCGAAACCCAATTATTTGAACTAAAATTATGTCATTGGCCATTTTAAATTATGTCAGCTTTTATGTCAGCATAATTCTTTTTAAAACTATGTCACCACCAAAAAATTTATGTCACAAGTGACATCAATTATGTCACGGTGGCAACACTGACCAGGAGGAGTAACCACTAAGGCCGAGTAAGGACAAAAATGAGTTATTGTCACCTCTATATTCCGCGCGTTGAAGAAAATGTAATATCACAAAAAAATGTGTAGCTATAATTCAAAAACTGAATATGCATTTCAAATAAACATACATACATATGTATGTTTTTTATTTATTTTATTTTTTTTTTATTTTTTTGTTTTGAATTTTTTGAGCATTTTATCAAACGAAATTTGTCAAAAACTGTGGGAAACGCTATGAAAAAAACATGTTCATCATTTTTAGTGATCAATACTGATCTAATGCAAAAGGCTTATCATAGCGAGAAAAAAAAATTACATACTACTCTCTCTTTCTCTCTCTTTAATTACTTATTATTGTTTCC
The DNA here is from genome assembly GCA_949775025.1 of Tricholauxania praeusta. NCBI lineage: Eukaryota > Metazoa > Arthropoda > Insecta > Diptera > Lauxaniidae > Tricholauxania > Tricholauxania praeusta. The sequence continues at coordinate 98,513,827 of OX459030.1, read as the reverse complement.
CAATTGCACGTTGTTGCAGGCCCGTGCGCAAGGGGGAGTTTTGGGGGTTCAAAACCCCCCATTGGGAATTTTCGCACATAGGTTTTTATTGGCATTTGAATGAAAAATCAAAGAGAGACAACAATTTTTTTTTTTAAATGAAAGAACTAAAATGCCAATAAATCGTTGGAGTCGAGTTTTTCATTTTTGATAAGATTTGCGCTCTCTGGCTATTTTTGAACCAAAAAACAGGATTTAGGACTACTGCGCGTCGCTGAGACTAAGTAGCACGAGCGTTTTTTTAATGCGTGTTTAAGCATAGCTCCGGCATCAATAAAATCAGCTTCATAAAAATTCATGCTCAAATCTATTCACGCCATGTATTTCAATTTTGGCTGATAGTTCACGTGACATGTGGACAATTGAAGTTCAACTTTGGTGTCAACGCATTGCCGGGCAAGACATCAAAAATGATTAGTGTTATGGCAACTTTGCCTGAGACAACAGCAACAAATGAACGCTCCTTTTCAGTGCTACGTCGTCTGAAGACATACCTCAGATCAACTATGTCCGAAGATCGGCTGAACAGCTTAGCCTCGCTAAATATACATCGCGATATCGAAATCAATGTGGAAAGAGCTTTGGACGAGTTTTTCCAAGTACCTCGCAGATAGGGCTACCAGATGGCCTGACTACAAAAGTAGCACATCTCAAAAAATTGGAATTTTGTAAATGAAAACCTTCATTTTTTTTTAATTTCATACAATGATGAGCAAAAAAAAAAAAAAAAAAAGGTCCTCACTTCCTAACAAAAAACCGCAGCAAATTAAAACAATAATTTCAAATAACTTTGATGAGCCAAAAAAAAAAAAAAAAAGGTCCTCACTTTGTACGACAAAACTCCAGCAAATTACAAGAATATTTCAAATGCAAAAGTAGTGAAAAGTAGCGCATTTCAACCAAAAGTAGTACATTTCGAGTCAAAAGTAACAAAGTAGCAAAGCCTTGCAAAAGTAGCACTTTTGCTACTTTAGTATCGCATCTGGTAGCCCTACTCGCAGAATTAGCTACTTACGTAATGATAACTAAATATCGAATCATACTATAAACATATTTACATATGTATATATGTATGTATGTATTTATTTACATATGTATATATGTATGTATGAATTTAATTATAATTAAATGTCTTTTAGACCGGGTCGAAATTTAGATTCATTCAGAAACCGACTCAAAAGTTAAAAGGACCCTTAAAAACGATATCTGCGTCATTTTTTTTTTCGTTCCGAGAAAAACCAATGGAGCATTTCTGATATTCCTGAAGGTCCTTTTTGGCTAAGAAAATGTGTTTTTTCCTCAAAACTTTTATTCCTTCACAAAATGGGTACCCAAATTTAGTCCAAAAATAAAGATTGCGTTCTTGCAAAAAATTTGACGTTAAAAAGTTTTAAATTATTTTTCTATTATAGATAATATTTAGTCCCAAAATTCGAATTTTCAAATTTTTTATATGGAAAAATCGAATTTTGGGGCTAAATATTATCCACAACAGAAAAAAATTTAACATTTTTTAAAAGTCGTTTTAAAAGGTCCTTCTAACTTTTGAGTCGGTGTCTGGCTGACTTTATTTTGCTTCATACAAATCGGCCCGGTCTAATGTCTATATTAAAAGTAAATCTTTTTTGACGCGTTTTATGAACATAATCTAACATGAAATGTCCTAGTCAAAACCCCCCCCCATGGATGATTCCTGCGCACGGGCCTGCGTTGTTCTTATTAAAATATCAAAAGTTTCCCCATTTTTATCTTAGTTTTCAATTTAATTAAACATTTTCGTCTCAGTCTATCGCAGTTTAGTTTTCTAAATGTTTCACTTCTACCACGTATGAACTGAATAAATGATTTTTTTGTTTATAAAAATGTTTTTCAAAATATCTTCGACATAGCATCATCTTTGTTTTTTCGTATGTTATACTTCAGTTGATCTTCAGAATATATCTGGGATTTTCAATTTGAAAGCAGATATGTACATTAGGGCGGACTAAATTGTATGAAGAAAAAATTTTTTTAGTCCGGAAACTCAATTTTTCTGAAAATTCGTCAAATTTTAAGCAAAAAAGTCTACTACACCATATGGCTACAATGAATTTCGAGCTTGCAAGTTTTTTGTTTGAAGTAGTTAAAACTATTCAAACTGCTTATAGTGCCATCTGGTGGCAGTTTTCAGAACTTTAAAGTTTTGTTCAACAGTTTTGTTTAAACTTGAATAACTCCGAAACTAATAGTCCGATTTAAATGAGAAAAACGTAATTTTATTGCTAACGAGCTGACGAAGAGAATGAAAAACTTTAAAGTTTTGAAAACTGCCATCAGTTGGTGCTATAAAAGTCTTAATTGCTTCAAATAAAAACTTGCAAGCCCGAAATTCATTGCAGCTTAAAATTTGACAAATTTTCAGAAAAATAGAGTTTCTGAACAACTTAAAAATTTAATCCGCCCTAATGTACATCCTTAGGATTAATTAATAATCTAATATATAAAATTTTCGTGTCACAGTGCTTGTTACCGAACTCCTCCCAAACGACTTGACCGATTCTCATGAAATTTTTTGTGTATATTTGGTAGGTCTGAGAATAGGTGATAGGTTATAAGACTTTTATTTAGGGTGGCCCTCAAACAAATTTTTTTTTTCTTATAGCATTTTCACAAACACCACTGCATCGATTCACATGGAATTTACACCACGTAGCTTTTATATTAAGAGAAATAATAAGGTCTATGAGACTTTTATTTAGGTTGCATATTTAGGGTGGCCTTCATACAAAAATATTGTTAAAATAGCATTTTCCCAAAGACCACTGCATCGATTCATATGGAATTTACACCACGTAGGTTTTATATTAAGAGACATGGTTTAGTTTATAAAACTGCTATTTAGGGTGGCCCTCACACAAATTTTTTTTTTATAATAGCATTTTCACAAACACCACTCTATCGTTTCACATGAAATTTACACCACGTGTCTTTTATATTAAGAGACATAGTTAAGTCTATAACTCTTTTATTTAGGCTGCATATTTAGAGTGACCGTCATAAAAAAATATGTTTAAAATAGCATTTTCCCAAAGACCACTGCAGCGATTCACTTGGAATTTACACCACTTTATATGTGGACGGCCGCTCTAACACTTGAGCCACGGAGGTTGTGCTGAACGACATGTACAAAGTGCAATTTATATTATGCGATTGCGCCATCTGTTGTAATTTTATTGTCATTTCTCGTTTGCTGCATAGCTTTGTTAAACCATCGGTTTAAGGACTTGCTATATGATGTAGCTTTATTATTTCGAATTTCGGGCTTCCGCCACTTATTCCACTTCGTGGAATGGTCGGGGGTTCGAATCACATTACAAATTAACCAAAACTGGTCTGATGAGGCTATGTATATACATATGAATATGTGTATATATGTGGTAAAAGCCGAAACATATGTCACCAATTACCAGGTTAAATTGTTCCATTTGTTGTCTTTGTCATGTTTGTTTATAAAGCATTAACCGATTTGTGAAATTTCACAAGAACATTGGTTACTGCAATTTATCTAAGCTAAACCAATTTTTTTTTACTTATTATAAAATTGAAGCGAAAAGGACTTAAAATTTTCTTATTCTATTCCCCATAATTTCACTTGAAAAACTTATGGTATCAAATTTTGAAATAATCATACTTTTTTGAAAATAAATTTTTTTATATTTACATTAATGTATTCAAAATTTACCTTTAGAAATTAGCAATAAGCAGTATACATACATACAATGAATAGAGAAATATATATGTACATATTGCATAAAAACAAATTAACCGTAGAAAAATCATCCCAACACTTCACAAATTCTGACCCTATTTGAATTCAACTTTGATCTGCCCTAAACTTATTCGGCCTTCTGGGATGTTTGACTCAAATATGCAAATATATGTATATACTGAACTACACAATAATGAAAAAACCAAGAATAAAATACTCGTACATTTTTGCGACGAAAACATTTAAGAATTTCTTCTTTAAAATAATTTTGCTATGTAAATTTTGTTGACGCTTGTTGTTGTTCGTTTTAGGAGCTATATGGACTATACCAGTAGTTGTAGATCGCAGCACGCTGCAGCTGCCATTTTTTTGTTGATGCTAATGTTGATGTTGATGATGGATGAGATCAACAACTTACCCCATTCGTATGACCAAAACGAAGGTTAGAAAATGTAAATCGAAAAAAATGTTTGCATAAAAATGACATTGACATCGCACTTTAACAAAAATGTAAATAAAGGACGAACAATGGGACAAGCATCCTTAAAATGTGCAATTAATTTGAAAGCATTGGAGATCTTTTGAAAATATGGCATGTATATGGAGTTTCTAATGACACTGCTTGAATTGGCTTTGTACTTTGTATGTGCCATCGGCAAAACGTCTCGGTCACGCGTGGGTAGTATTAGACTCCCAATTTTTTTTCCAAGGTTGGTATGAAGATATTGGCTTTATAAGAACAATTTAAATAATTTTCTTAACTTTGCATTTCAAATCGTTTGCATGCACGCACAGCTTTGTTGTGTAACCAAACATTCCCCTTTAAAGTTTTGTGGTATTCCCTTGAATAGTTTTGTTAGCATACCAAAGTTATCGATTGTGTGGGACGTGCTACGCCTACTTGTCCCAGCATACCCATGTTTTGTTTAACAATTGCTTGTGTATGCAGAAGCTGCCGTACCAAGTCTTGTTACCTTTTTTGTGTAAGAGGTAACTTTTCAAAATATTACTGAGCAAGAAAAAACCTATCTGAACGTTGTGTAAGTAAGTATATTAGAGGTCTGCATGAGTGCGCTTGATGTGTCAACAGACTATTGTACTCACTGTCGAGTACAATGGTATTATTGACATTCTGCGAGTCATCAATAGATTCGCACAAAACAGAACGATTCAACGACAAGACTTGAGTTCGTTTGCACTCAGAATTGTATTTTGCTGTCAACGTCCAACGCATAGCCGTAAAAGACAACCAGTCGCTCCGGTACCGAATGCAATAAACTACGTGGCGCTTGAACTCGTAGAACATTTTATTTGCGAGTGCAGCACTCACCTCTCTTGCTTGGTATTTCGTTTTGCTTTCATCTGATTTTCGTACATAAGGCCTCGTTGTGGCGAGTGACTTGATGGTCGTTTTAAGTGCACTCATGCAGACCTCTAACGTATATTATGTCACTCGTCGACATGGACGCTGTTAATTGTGAGTAGTTGGATTACATGAGCGACTAAAACTGGGCATGGCAGTAAGCATAAATTTTGTAAAAAGTCTATGTACTTGTGTAGTTTTCTTTACATAGCGTATAATTGTATTAGATTGTATGGGAAGTTCCACGCCTACTTGTTCAATCTTAACTATCTTTTGTTTAATTCTTGTGTGTCTTACCTAAGGTTTCCATACCGAGTTTGTTAGCAATTACTTGAACACTGCACATTCTTACGTGGGAGATACCACACCGCCTATGTGCTCGTACATTGGATAGAGAAGGAGATTTTGCAAACTCATTAAAAGTTTTTATTCCGCGGAAACATCAGACTACAATCTTAAATCTGCTATCTTAATTTCACACTAAAAGTGTATTTGATTTGACAGGGGAGAACGGGGCCTTATGTATACAATAAAATATAATATATGTATTATGTTTATATGTATATGTTCATTTCATTATTATTCATTTCTGCGGAGTTCGTGGCATATTAACTATTATTAACTCTTTCATACATATATTTTGTTTGCCAATTGTTACCAAATCTAGTTGCATACAACTAAATCGTTTTTTTTCTTTTTTTTTTTTTCCAAAATAATCTTCGTGCCAAGAAAAAAAGCTTCATACAAAAATATTTGTTATTCCGAAATGTCTCATGATTTCAAAATATCCATTCTACTGTAAAATGTAGCTAACGCTCCTTTAGAATTCCAATTCAAATGCAAACAACTCATCCAACATTCAAACTGCGCAGGCGACATACTGACGCGTCACACTTTTTGTGTTTTATTTCTGTGGCTGATTTGATTGAACGCTTGATTTGTCGCATGCATGCTAATCACCATCATCACCATAATTGCATCAGCATCATCCAAAAGGTTATTACAGAGCATTTAAAAAGAAAACTCGATCACCGTGCTGATTTCGCATCGGTGATAAATTTATAATGGACCGACCTCCTAACTGTGCTTTTTTGTGATAAATTAAAGATTTTTACGAAACGTTGGTTCTAAAAGCGTCTCTTTATGATGTCGTACAGTTAACGGTTTACAATAATTAGCACAAAGTTTTCAAGTAGCATCGTAACAAATGACGTTGTTCCAAATTAACTCATCTGGTTTTAACGTAATTTTTAAATTGAAAGCAATAAATTTTTAATATTCAACATTAAACGAGTAAGAAACACTTTTGCAATAACTCGGTTATACGGTCTAAAGATATCAGTCTTTACGAATTACTTTAAAATAAATATTTAATGAATTTATTAAAATTCAAAAGGTACTTTACTTTTCTTTTCAGTTAACAGAGAAAAAATATTATATGCTTATTTATTTTATGCTAGACTTTTTTTTTACCAAAACTTGTGATTTTTTTTAAACCGGATGAAACATTGATATCATCACAATAGGAAATAATCGGTGAGCAATAAATTTTGCCTGAAAGATGTAATTGAAACGAAAGTTCCTTCCTACTCTTTCACCAATCATTTGAGTATGTAAATACATGGACCCCGGTTAATTGGTCTAAAAAAACTAAATCACCTGTTAACTGATTCCCGGTTAATTGATTTCCCCGCTAAAATAATCAGAAAAAATATTTCCTTAATGAAATATAATGTAAAATTCCCTTTTGAAGATAACAACGATGTTACGATGGACGGGGATTAAGCTACTGGAGTATCGATTAGCTATGATGCGGAATTGCAATTTACTTTTGAGAAGTACGTCATATGAGACGACAAATTATTGTACTTTGGGGATCTTACAGACGACGAAGTCTTTAGCACCATTGTAACTTCTGAAATCTCTGAAGAAGCAGATGAACTGAACTGAACTGTTAGCGAGCTACTTCAAAATATTCAAACCCTTCGCACATAATTCCTTCCTCACAATAAATATTTCAATGAATAAGAAAATATGAAGAGAAATCCTTACAAACTGCAAAATTAAATGCAACCGTCCATAACCGATTTTTTAATCAGATTTAAAGAAAACATACATATATACTTTTTTTGTAAATACCTGAATTTATTCTTAATTTTATTTATTTTTCCTTAAGTTGTATTGAAGTACCTCTTACTTTAAATGCTATTTTACTTTTTTATGTGCATATAATTAAAAGAAAAAAATAAAAACTTTTAATTAAAACTGAAAGATATTTATTCTGGTTCTTATTTTGGGCGCTTGGGGTAAAGCCAGTCAAATACATATTTACTTTTTTTCTTCGCTTAATTGACTAATTCGATCAATTATCCGGGAATCTTTTAATTGATCCGTTTGATCAAATAAGCGGGGCCCGCTTTATTGATTCCCAGGTTAATATATCCAAATTTTTTGCACCGCTAAAAGATGAATTAAGCTGTGTTTACTGTATATGCATTGTCTCTTTTAATCAAGTGATTAGTAATTTCCAGCTCCCTTACTTAGATCTTCTGGTCATGCCTGGCTTATATAATAGTGGTATGGTGCTTAGCGGATTAGTAATACTCAGACAAACAAACTTAGACAGCTGTTATGTCAACACATAATTTTTCAAAAGTCTTTTTGGAGGGATCCTACTGAAATATTTAGACTTACACTAGATATATAAGTCTTCTGAGAAGGCAGATAATAACAATATAAGATTAGCTGCGTTGTCATAAGAAATATGAGATGGAAAGAAGTGAACATATTACATAAATGACGCTTGTATGACCTACAGTGATTATATTTTTCCCAAATTGTTCATTTAAGTTCAATCATAAGGCTCTGTAACTTAGTAACGTTTTTCAAAAATATGATTAACGTAAGTTTTTTGAAATTCTGAAGAATTTATTATCTCCTTGTATTCGTCTATTTAGTACTATGGGTACCTAATAAGCATAAAAACGGATGCGGATCCGTTTCAAGCCCGTTACGAAACTTACCACTTTTTTGACGGATCCGTTTCGAACCCGTTAAGAATCCGTCAAAACAGTAACACAAAAGAAAGTTTTTAAGTTATCACTAAAACTTTTATTTTATTTTCAATGTAACAGGGATACGAAATACAGTTCTGTACTTATTTTATATATTTTATATATTGATATTTAAGTACTTTTCTCATATCATTAGCCACGTACTTCTAAGGCTCATCTTCAAACCGAATAGAATTATTTGCCAGAATTTTCTAATAATTCTGATGGGTGAACAAGTTACTTGTGACTTTTATTTAAAAAAGCGAGTCTGGCTCGAATTCTTTTATGTAAAAAATAAGTCCGGCTCGAATACATTTTATTTTAAAAAACGAGTCTGGCTCGAATCCGTTTTATTTAAAAAAGAAAGTATTTGTTAAAAAAAGAGTTCATCTCGAAACCGTATTATTTAAAAAACGATTCCGTTCGTATATGAAATTCGTTCCGAGATGAGAGAAATTTCATACGAAACTGAGTCAGTTTCGGATCCGTAACGGAACCCGTTTCGGCTAAAATATAGGAAGGAACGAGTCTATCTCAAATTCAAAACGGATACGCTTGGCACACTGGGTAAGCACGACTAATCCAAAGAAACGCACGCGTAATCAACATGTGACATGCGCTGCGAATACCATTTGCAATGCAAATATCATGGGATCTATCGGATGTGTGATTTTTTCATGTTATGCGTGAAGTTAAGAGCAGCAGCGGTTCATGCATTCTAAGTTGTTGCTAATGTTAATGGCCGATATTGGACGGCGCCAAGGTCTTGCGAGTTTGCTGCTATTTTAGCTCTAATTTTTTTGTTTTTTTTTTAAATTTTTACTGTGAATATATTTTTACGTTTATTTATATTTCAATTATTTTATTATTACAAATAATCGTTCACATTTCTGCGTATTCATCGAATTAATTTGAAATGCAACTTGCAGCTTCCGAACTGTCAATTGATTGTGAATGCAGTCGTTACAGATTTAAGTACAATCAATTTTTTTTTTTTTTTATTATTGTCATTTTTTTTTTATTTTTTTTGGTTTTATTTTCCGTTGACGTCAATTGTTGCAATGTAAAAATACAAAATTGAAAGAAAAATCGCTCAGGGAAAAGAAAACAAACGAGGTAATGGAAAAATTTTACTGAACTGAAATCGACAGATATTCCGGCCGTACTTTGACACCAGACGCCTTTATTTGGCGGTGACTGCATTCAGTGATGCTAGACAACATCCACGGCACGTGACAACAATGGATCTTTTATCAATGTTTATGCAAGCGAAGCGTCACGGTTACTTAATTATTTTGCATTTATGTTATGCATTTTGCAACGACATTATCATGAGACATTTAAGAAGTTGATTTGGGTTTTTGAAAACAGTTCCATTTTTACATTGTAAGCTTATTTATTACTCTTTTTTAATATTTAAGTAAATAAAAAGAGTTATGTTATGGACCAACGTAGGGCCAAATAGGAAAAATGATCCAATTTCAGCTCTTTACAACAAACGCCTCGTTTTTCTTAAGAAAAATAACCAAAACAACAAACACGTGTACTCATCACCACTTTATCGTTGTGGTTTTTTTTTTTCATAAGCGCTATGCACGGAATTTGTATTATTGTTATTGTTGCATCATTCAGAAAAAAAACAAACCAAAGCGAGCGAACAAGAAAACAACAATGCGAACATTGGGGACAGCTCCTCTCTTTTTCGTTTGATTTGTGTACTTTTATTTCTACACTCATGTGGTTCTTGCTTAATGCTTGGAATTGGCTTTTGGTTTATTTCAGTATTTATTGAAGTGAAAACTTCTTATGGCACGTTGTTCGGCTGAGGAAAAAAGTATAAGCTCGCGACACCGACCGTCATCGGGATTCCCCGTCATGAATGCAATAGTAAAATTTTAATGTTCTATTGTTTCTTTTGAATAAATATTCCAAGTGGAAGACAAAAAGCAAAGCAGACACACTAACTGACACATTCCATTCTCATTCAACGATTGTTATGCTTACATGTTTGTTTCTTTCAAAGCCCGCGTTGTTGCGTTGACAAATTAAGAATGAAGGCCTCAACCCATAGAGTCCGTCAAGTCCGTTGAGTCAAAGTATACAACTGACAACTGAGATGAAATCCATACATTTGTATTAAGTGCGGCCAAATCAATACTTATCCGTCAACGCAACGGATGAAGTTGAGCAATTTTCAACTTTTGACGTACGTTGAATGCTTTGACAACTGCGAGTTTGTGTGAAACAAAGAAAACAAAGAAAAATAAGAAAATTAAAATTGTCTTCATATATAAAAAATATATATGTAAGTGCAGAGTATACAAAAAAAAATTACGAAATTTATCACTTAAAAATCTTTTTGTTGATTTTTTGTTTAACTTTAAATGCGTTGCAGACGTATTCATTGGATCACCTTCTTCCTTCATATGCGTCTTGTCAGTTGTATACTTTGACGCAAAGGACTTGACGGACTCTATGGGTTCAGGCCTTGAGAGCGAGAGTAAAATTTGAATTCATATTCCGTTTTTGTCTTCCATTGCATTGCCATATAAAAAGAAAACGCACGCATACCAACTAACACACTAACTTGCCATTAAACGATTTGTTTTCACTTCTGCCGGCACTCCCGGAGTGCAACCCGCCGATTTTTTTTTTATCTACCATCGAGATCGAATTCATGGCGTGGCTCTTTCTGTTGTTGTAACTGTGGTTTTTGTTGTAAGTGACTTCTGCTTTCAAAATTTTGCCCATCTATGTTGTAGACCAGTGATGGGCACATAGTGGCTCTATTTGCTCTCACCGTTATTCGAAGCACAAGCAAGTGAAAAAAAATTCGCAGAATTTCAACGCTATCGAAGTACAGCATTGACTTGAATTCAAATGAAAACAAAACACAAAGGCATAAGCGACGGCGCCGCATTGTGTCTTGACGAATGTAGCAATTGTTTTTGTTTGTAGTGCAATTTGGTTTTTTTTTTGTGCTAATGACAAATTTGGAAATGAAAGTAAAAAAAACTTTAAAATTTAGTTTTTTGTTGCTTGATGTTGTTGTTTTGCTAGATTTCTATGCCAACCGCTGTTGTAGGCCATGCTTTTGCCTTTCATATGTTCTTACCACTCATTCTGTTCTAGATGGAAAACGAAATTTGAAATTTATTTTGAATGTGATCTCAGGAATAATGTGCTTTAACTTAAACAATCAGATCTTTTAGAATTGTGGAGTATAATCAAGCTACTTTACATATAAATAAATCAAGCTGTCCACACAAAATGGCAAAATTTTTGTTGCATGTTACTTCAGGGAACACATCTTTAATGTATGTATGTACATATGCTTAGCACGGTTGGTGATATTTAGTTTATTTTTATAGCCATACTTTTTGACCATTATTTATCTTCATCCCCAAAAGTTCCCTTCCAAGTCTGTTACTTTGCAATAATTCCAAAACATTTGCTTATAATGGAAGTGCTAAGCCCGCTTGTCAAACCCCATCCACATTTAATCCGGTGCTTGCCTGTTTCACCTTATGTTCCCTACAAAGGAGGTGCCATACTCATCTGTCAAGTACCACGATGGACGTACGACATCCTCCTGTCAAGTGCCACCCATATTTTGTTCAGTACTAACTTGCCTGTATCAGGAAATGTTCCTGTAACAAGAGTAATCTGCTTCAATTATATTCATATCGTAACGTCTTAAAGTTTTTGCTTGCCCCGCTTGCCCAACGCCTATTAGTAGAGCAATTTAAATGTTTGACTTGTAGGGTACTTACCATGCACTTGGAGCTCATTATAGTTAGCTGATGAAAGTTTTTTAAGACGGATCAGTATTTCCTGAACCTGAAACTAAATATATCGTTACCTTAATATAGAAAGGCCCTATCTCACATTTTTATTATTTTACAGGAGAACGAAAAAGCTTAATAAAAATTAAATATGTATTTAATGTGTTTGACTTTGTTTAGTATTAAGTTGTTGTAGTTGAGCTCAAGTCAAACGATTTTCAATAATTAATTGGTTAAATATTGACCAACGTTTCGTGAGTTGTTCCTCACTTCATCAGGGTCTCTTTTATTTAGCAATAAATTATTTTAACATTAAAATTTAGTCTTTACACAGAACATTAAAATTTAAATTGAAAATACAAAAATATATATAAAACAACTTGCACTAATTTAAACAATTACTGAACGTTACTGAACTAATAGTTGTTTTATATATATTTTTGTATTTTCAATTTAAATTTTAATGTTCTGTGTAAAGACTAAAAATTAAAGTTTTTGTGAGTTAAAGTGAGCAATGGCTTTTTTTTATTTGCTTGTAATTGATTTATTTTCAATCCTAGCTCACAAATTTTTTTGTCAATGGTGTATTAGTGGGTGACCTACCGAAGTCTATAAAAATCTCGATTTTGAAAAAAGTGTTAGTTAGGGCCTTTCTATATTAAGGTAACGATATGTACTATGTAATATGTATTGACTTCCAAACTTTAAGGATTTTTTTTTTGTTTCGATTTGTAAAACAGCTGGCTCAGATAAACAGATTGATCGAGATGATGAAAGCTATTTTTTCGTAACTCTAAGTTTAATATTTAAGTCCGTGCTTTTTTAAGAAGTTTTAAAGGTAAAATGATGTATGCCAGTAATGTTCCGCCGAGATTATGTTGATGAGCAAAAAAGAAAATAAAAAATTTCCCCACTTTTACCATAAACTATTCCGCCTTGGTTGAGTTTATGACCAAAAAAAAAGTACTCACTTTATGAAACTTGGTGCTTTCCTTTTTGCTTTGATTTCTCTTTAGAATCTTAGGTGTTCTCGTTCCAGCCAATGTTTGAGAATATGTTTACAGATACTACAAGCAACACGCATTCATTGTGGAGGCATACTCGAAATGCCATCAGGATCGAGGGATTAACTTATTTAGCTTATTTAGTTTTATTACGCTCTCAACAAATTACGAAAAGTTTTTACTCCCTTTCTGTAGAAAAAGGATTTTTCGTGCATTTTATGTTCATGAAAATACTTTTTATGCTGAATAATCGCATTACAGTGAAGCAAGCATGCTGTCGAAGTATGTAGATCAGGGGTCGGCAAAATTTGATTTTCCATTGCTCAATTGAGCTGAAGTACATCACACACATTGTTTTTTGCCGACCCCTGAAGTAGATAGACTTAACGCTATCACTTTACCATTAGCAGTGGCGTAGTGGGTCGCAGCACTTTATGAGCCCCCGTAAATAATTTCTTTGCATACGGTTTCAAAATTGATGCATTTCTTTTGTTTTTTAATTTTTTTTTTTGCTGAAGTAAGCGGTATTCCTTTATCCAGGGATTCAACACTGATGACTTTTTTTAATACATATAATCCCCCTAAAGTTGAGGCCCGGGGCGATCTACCGCCATTGCTACGTCAACGACGACTTGGAGAACTATTTATATGCATCGTTTCTGAGTTCATGATGGTTAAAAAAATCTTTTTGCGACGTTCCATTCAATAGGTCGTTAATAGTGATGGGTTTGGTACTTAGTTGACCTTACTTTCAGTATAAACATGAGCATTTTTTTGTAAGCCGCCCCTTAACTGAAAAACAGACAGATACAGCCTTTTATAGCTGCAAGTACTAGTTCGAACAGTTAATCCCATTGTGCGATAGACACTGACTAATATTCTTCTTTCTGGTATGGGTGGGGTACCTACAAGGAGAAAATTTCTGCACTAACTCATTCGTATTTGGCTTACATATTATTTTCATCTCGGTTAGCTAACAGCTCTGCTTTGCTCCAGTAATCTGTTATGATATTGAAGTGTTTTGATTTTTCAAATATATGTATAAGAGTTAATTTTCCTGTTGGGTCTGTACGCACAAACTTTTTTTTTTTTTTTTTTTTTGTGAATATAAAATTTGATTCAATATTAAGCTACTTATGTGCCTCAACTGCTAACAGTAGAAACTTTTTATTTACAAAGAATATAGAAATAGCATTGCTTACAATTACTCAAATTAATTAAAAGTAATTAAGAGCCCATTATTTGTGCAAATCATTAGAAGGCAAGTGTTAATGACATGCAAATTAGTTTCTCTTATAGAAAGTATTTTTAACTATGTATGTATTTAAAGCGAATAAAAAATACACGTTTTCTTTTCTCAAATTAACTATTCCAATTTGTTTTCTTCTTACTAAACAGATGCAAAACGTGTTCACATTTTTTAAAATGTAAATTTTTAGTTATATGAAACACGCAACATTTCCTTAAATATTCAATCATATTTAATATCAGTTTAGGGCTTGACGTCACTCTGCGCTTATCAGGGGGAATTCCTTTTAAAATACCAATGTAAGACCACAACGTGCCATGGCATCCACATTTTAAAATTTAATTTCAGTTTTCAATAATCAAAACAGAATTCCAAATAATACATTCCTCGAATATGTGTCATTCTTTTGTTATTTTTACTGCATATGGAATTTCTAAATTTATGGAATTGCACTAAGTGCCTTAACACTTTTCATACCTTTGAAAAGCAAAAGGAGTTGAAGTTTAAACCCCTGATTTTGATAAATTATATGACAAGTTGATGATTTACAATCAAAAAAATTTATGAGGAATAGATGAGATATATTAAATTTTTTAAATGATAACACGTTTTTTATGTTTCTTCTTCATTATTTTCACTATTAATATAGTATTTTAAATGAGGGTCCTCCTCAAGATAAACGTTCAATATATTTTTCTTGATTAAAAAAACCTTTGGTTTGACCCATAAAAGTGGAGGTCCACTTACCTAGCTATTGGTAAATCAAAATATTTTACAACTTCGCAGCAATGGATTAAAACTTTGCGCACAGAACTGGGCATATATTATACAGCAAATATTTCAAAATGAGATTTCACAAAGAATCGGTACAATTCGGTGAATTTCTTAACAGATACTGCAAGACAATAAAACGCTATTTCGATATTTGTTAATATGAATGCAGGACTTTATGGTTTGACTGCTTCAATTGGATAATTTTTTTAAGTTTCCTATATTTTCGACCAATTTCAAAATCCTGTGAAAATGCAATTTATTTTATTTCTTTCAAATATTTTTTTCTTTTTTGATTATTTTTATAAAACACAAAATAATATTGTTTTGATATTTTAAAAAATGCACTACCAAAATATTTTTTCCTAGACGCTCAAAAACAAACAAATACTACAGCAAAAAAATTGTCCAAAAGTTCTCATTCAAAGGGTTATAGAATCCACAAATATAATTTTTTTTGGGCTAATAATTTGAATTTACTTCAAAGTATTTTCTTCACAAAGATATCCATTTTGTTGGGTTTCGAGACAAAGAGATTTTTCATTTTTGACGATCTACTGTGCGCCGCAGGTAAAAAAAAAATTTATAAATAACCACGATAGTTTTTACTAATTGTAAGAAATATTTACAATTTTCATATATATTCAAGATTCTTACAAGAATGTTTCCGAATTTATTTCTTACTCAGTGCGTCAAAATTTGAACTAACCTCTAGTTCCGAAACTCCATATTGTGGGGAGAAAAAAAAATCGTTATAATCTAAAGTGTGTTTTGAAGAGAGAGAGTAGTTCTTTTAGATTCCATTAATGGTTTCATAAAAAAAACCTTTCGATGTAACTTTGCCTCAAATATCTCGAAAAACCATTATTTTTGCACTTTTAGGCTCTTCAGGTTTCTACAAAAGCAAACTTCAACTTACAAAACTATATTTTCTTTTATTGCTTATGTAAAAGAAATCAAAATTTCACACAAAATTCGTTATGCGAGATTTTTTTTGTCGCAATTATATTTAGTATTATTAATTTTAAAACTATGAATGTGCGTAAAATCTTGACTTCTGACAATTTTTGGGAATGAAATCGATGTGGTATTATCTCCTTCATAGCATTAGTCTTAATATATTTTTCTACTTCTGGCTTACTTTTTGGGCTATTGAGCGAATTTTTTTTTCTTACCTCTCACAACCAGCCCTACTTCTACTAAAACAACTGAGACTTAGGTCATCATCATATTACTAGATACCCGAAAGTAGGGCTACCAGATGGCATACTTTAGTAGCAAATGTGCTACTTTTGCAAGGCTTTGCTACTTTCCACTTGAAATGCACTACTTTTGGATGGTTTTGCTACTTACGATGTTTGCATTGTAAAATAAAAGCTATATAATTTTTTGACATACACTACTTTTGTAGGCAGGTCATCTGGTAGCTCTACCCGAAAGGAATAATTTAAAATAGGAATCAGACGTGATGGAATGATTACGTCATTTGCAAAGTTGCCTCCCGGACTAATATGACAACTCCTTATGAGAAAAAGTGAATGACAAATTAAAATTCTCTGTTATTGAAATTAAAACCAAGAAATATTCATTGTACCCAGATCTAGTTACGACACTATGAACTTTGAAAAATATGAAATTAAACTTTCTTCGGAAATATGATTTTTTATACTTTTTTGGTCTGTTTGGCTGCTATTAAAATTATATGAATAAATTTTTCGTCTATCAAAATAAAAAAACTAGATTTATTTCAGTTATTGCATGCTAAATAAACCAGTTTTTGAAATATGTCATAACCAAATGAAAAATGATTGTCATAATCGGCATCATAAAAAAATGAGCTTAGAACTTTATAATTTTTTTTATAGTACATATATACATTAGGGTGATTCAAATTTTTTATTTTTTGTTTTTTTTAAGGTGCTGTTGCTTAAAAAGTAAGTTTATGATATGAAGAAAAAGCTCACGAAAATTCAGCTCTGTAACTCAATTTTATAAGGTGGCGTCGGAGCCTGTTAGTTTTACATGTAAATTGTATGGAAAAATTATTTTTTTCAAAAAAGGTGTCTAAATGAATAGCTGATTAGTGCTGTTGAGCTGAAAAGGGTCGTTTTTCGATGTAATTTTTTACGCTGAATCCGAATCTGGCCTCAGAATTGACCCATCATGTCGGAATCCTGAAATATTTGAGGCTAAGTACCTAAAACATGATGTTTTTTGTCTACTTTCGAGGCCATGTATAGGATTTAAAGAAAGTTGATCAGCTTATTTTTAACAAAAGCATCATTTAGTACCATCCTTGCCCTTTAAAATGAGCTTTCAAGTGGTGATCTGTGATGCTTCCTTGCAAAGTTGTAGCCATTTCAAGGTGACATGAATTTGAAACCCGTTGGTTAATATTGTTGGGTTGCAACAGATTGTAGGGGATCCAATTCATGTCACTTTAAAATGGCTATAACTTTGCAAGGAAACATCACAGATCACCACTTGAAAGCTCATTTTAAAGGGCAAGGATGGTACTAAATGATGCTTTTGTTAAAAATAAGCTGATCAACTTTCTTTGAATCCTATACATGGCCTCGAAAGTAGACAAAAAACATCATGTTTTAGGTACTTAGCCTCAAATATTTCAGGATTTCGACATGATGGGTCAATTCTGAGGCCAGATTCGGATTCAGCGTAAAAAATTACATCGAAAAACGACCCTTTTCAGCTCAACAGCACTAATCACCTATTCATTTAGACACCTTTTTTGAAAAAAATAATTTTTCCATACAATTTACATGTAAAACTAACAGGCTCCGGCGCCACCTTATAAAATTGAGTTACAGAGCTGAATTTTCGTGAGCTTTTTCTTCATATCATAAACTTACTTTTTAAGCAACAGCACCTTAAAAAAAACAAAAAATAAAAAATTTGAATCACCCTAATATACATATGTATATTTGTCAGAGAGTGCACATCCGCCTCGGGGCGCTTTCATCTCATCTTATCCAATATTACTTTTGAGAATGAAAAGTTAAATTTCAAAACTAATAAAAGTGACGTTAGTCATATTGGGCATTTGAACCTGTAACACATTCATACCTCTCCCAACTGCTGTAATTAAAAAATCATTTAAGACACCCGCCTATGTTAAATGCACCATGTGTTTTGACACATAAGTAAACAATTTAAAAATTCAAACAGAAAGATTAAAAAAGCAATGTGGTTTCAACATTTGCTTAAAGAAAATCTCGAAACAACAGAGACCCAGTAAAAAATGTAGACCACAATAAATTGAAAACCGACAACTCTCTTTATAGCTCTTAGTACTACTCGTTCAAATAAATCTCTCAATTAATTTTCTCAATTACTATGCAATGTCTGCTTTGACATACGAACTACTGATACACATTGTATATGAAAAACAACCAGTCCGGATGTTTTCACACTTAAAAAGAATACAAAATAGTAAGGTTATTACTTTTAGCTTCGCCAAAAACTAAATACCCTACATCGCATTAACAGTAAAAGTGCGCGTAAGTCTAACATTTTTATTGAAATGGTATTTTCACATCAAATTCGGCAACATTTACTTAAATAAAGGAATAAGCGAACAGAACGGCACATGTCCATTGTCGGTCGTTTTGAGTTTTTGATGGAATTGTATTCAATTGTGTAATTGCAATCTCAGATAATTCAAAAAGTAAAGTGAAGGTTTTCCTGTGATCAGTTCAGAGACCTAAACAGATTTTTGCAATTTATGAACATTTTTAGCAACCGGAGATGTACTGTTCCGTTCGCCCACTCCTCAATAGCTATCAGTACAGTGCTTGAAGTTTATGCTTGTATGGGAGGTGCCATGTCGTCTAGTGGAAATGTGCCCAGTTCTTATCTAATACTAGAACAAGCTATTTCTTATATTTGTGTGCAATTTGGTTCCATATCCAATTTTTTTGGAGTTGTCACATGCTCTTGTCAAATTTCATCTAATTTTTGCGTGGAGATTGTCCGAACCATTAGTATTAGTGTGTAATTTATTGCACTACCTTAAACAATTCCTTCAAGTTTTTAATTATATAGTGGGCGTCACGCCCTCTAGTCAAAATATTTCCACTTTTTTTTTTGTTACTAGACCGAAGCATTTTTTAAATAAATAATTATCTCAGCTTAGCGTTTTACAGTTTTTGTTTCTATGAGGGGGCTCACGCCCTCTCGTCGATTTTTGGCAATTTTTTTGCAGAGCTTGTCTGAGTTATTCCTCGTATTATTTATGAGAATTTAATTTGTATGGGCGGTAGGCGTATCCAGGAATCTATATTATTCATTTTCAATTCCACGAGCTATATATGAAGACCTGTGAAGCAAATTACATTAATTATCTCGTTGATTTCCAAATCGACTCAGGTGGTGACGCTAATCAAGAATACATACATATGTACTTTTCTACACCTGTCACGACTTTTTTCAGGCGTCACAAACGGGCTTCAGTCCAACGCTTACTAACGCAAATCGGCCCAGATTTACTGCAAAGAAATATTAAAACAACAGATATAATTGTTTCTCGTTATAATTACTAGCATTTTTGCTTATATGGGATATGCCACGACCACTTTTAGTTCAGAGATACCTTACAGCGAGTAAATTATGTAAAGTATACATAACATATACTGGAAGAATTCACTTACCATCACGGTTAAAAAACGTATGTGGTTTTGTGCGTATACCAGTGCCACGCCCGTTGAACTCCATTTATTTAAAAAGCTCATAGTAATCGAGATTTTTGTAGCAAATTTTATTACTAAGTGTTCAGAAATGCTTTTCTCATATTTAAAATGGATGCTTCAGCAGGCTCGGAAAGTGAAACAATGTTTCCCTTTCAAAATCTTGAGCAAAATGGAATAATTTGTTTTCGAATGAATCCATTACTGTATCAATGAGCAAATTTGTTAATGCGAGTTGGGTGACAAACAGTGTCTTTTCTTAATGGCTTTGTGTCTTCTTTTGTGACACTACACTATATATGGTGCCCACAAATCGAGTTTCATTGGCGCTTGTGATATCATCCGCCTCTTTGTTAATGCCAGACCATATAGATTTTGCCAGATCCACACGTAAGTTTGAACAACTCCCTTAAATTAAGCCAGGTTGCACTGTGTGAGATTGTCGTCACAACCCAATAGAGTCATAGCAAACTTGGGGCTACTACGAGTTGAAATTGTAGTAAAAACACCATCAGAGAATAAACGGGCCCAAGCCCAAGTTTTTTGCTTCTTTGGGGAAATTGTTTGTACCAAGAAGTGAACTATAGCTATATTTATCTGATCCAATCGCTTAAATGCAATACCTGAGTAATTCGTAAGGATTCTTCCCAGTAATAACACAAGCTGCGAACAGCCATCCAACACAACCAAGCCCTGCAAGTGAAAGAGACAGCAGGCAATCTGATCGCAAAATAGGTTAACTTACTTTTCGAAGCATCACAAGAAGAGTATGAATAGACTACGAATGTCGTCAACTCCGTATTGTTGTACTTAAAGCGTTCATAAGTGGTTGACAATAGACTTAATGTTTCATCATGAGGTGGAGGAAAACATACAATCTCCTCAGGAGACCTCCAAAACTTGGAGTACCTGGTGTAAGCGCATTTCTTGATGTGAGCAATACCACTATCTGCTTGGTATTGAATCTAACCATCTGGATAGCCAAATACCCAAGCATATTGACACAAGATATACCTTCGACAGTTATATTTTCATTATGGACTTCTTTATCCAAGAAATCCCATACCAACTTGTACCACTTCGAAGCATCCTCCGAAAGCAAAGCAGTGTCTTCATTAATTCCTGGAGGCCGTGTTGCTTGTTTGACCTGAGTGTTTGTCCATTGTTTTTTTTTCCAACCTCTCAGCTCCTGTAGGAAGAGGAATGAAAGACAATGATTGTTTGTCAAACATTTCATCAGAGATGACGAAATGCCGATTATCAACTGTCAATGAAAAACAATGAAAAAACTGTCATGATTCCAATGTGCTCTCAAGTGATGTAGATTTCTCAAGGAGAAATGCTTTGATTATTGGTAATAGTAATGAGGTTTGCGCTCCTACTTGAGGATATTTGTGCATGAGCCGCACTTAAGGGGCCAAAGAGCCGCACTTTGCCGATCCCTGCCTTATACTGGGTGTTTTTTTTAGAGGTTTGTTTTTCGAATAGAGATAAAACTGGCATTTTATGGTCAAATCTGGCAACTCTAATGTCATTTATGTTCAGTTTGGTTTGCCATTTCATCATGAACAGGTTGACAAAAGAACAACGCTTGCAAATCGTGCAAATTTATTTCGAAAATAATGGTTCAGTTCGCGAAGTTTACCGCAAGCTCCGTCCATTTTATGGTCGACATAATCGTCCATCAGAGCAATTAATTCGGTTAACCATGGGTCGTTTTCGCACTACGTTTACTCTATGTGATAATACGCATCCGCAGAGACGTCGAACAGTGCGCACCGAAGAAACAATTGCCAGAAACGTTAGGGGACTTGGAAGCCAACATTCGTGGCGTTATTGCCGACATAAGGCCCCATATGCTCGAAAAAGTGGTTCAAAATTGGACCTGTAGAATTGGCTTTATTCGAGCCAGCCGCGGCGGCCACATGCCCGAAATCATATTTAAACATTAATGGCATAAAATTATCCTTCCAATAAAGCCAAATTGATGGACATTAAGACGATTTTCTTGTGTTTTATTTCAATTCGAAGCTCTATACCTCTAAAAAAAACACCCTGTACCTTTCAACGAGTTTTTTCAGTACAACAATTTAGCTTATATTAAACACTATTTTTTATTATAATCGTTTGCACCATTTTTGAGATATATACATATCGCCTGAAATTTTTCAAATTTCTAAAAGTGCCATACCTTATCTTATGACTTATGATATTTATGAACGAAAAATAATATATGGGCGGGTTCCCGTCTTTCTAAGAGTCTGAACAAACTTCAAACCTTGCCTAACCCTAAGTTTATTTTAATGAGCACTAACTCCAAAGTTCTATTTATTTATAAAATTTATTTATCTGATTTATTTATATTAATGTATTTATTTATATATTTATTTATTTAATTTTTTTTATTTACTTGTTCAGTTAGCATATATTTATTGATGAATTTATCAATTATGTATATTCGTTTATATAATTATTTATGTGTTTATTTATGAATTTTGTTATTTATTTTCGTTGTCTTTATTTATTTATTTATATTTATTTTTTTTTTTACTTATTCAATTATTTGTATATGTACATACATATATTTATATAATTAATTTTTTTTTTATATATTTACCATTTAATGTATTTTTTATTTACGTATTAATATATTTACTGACATCTACTATTATTTTTATTTATTTATATACGCAATTTTGTTGTTTTGTTTATAAGTTTACTTAGATGCTTATTTATTTATTGAAGTATATATGTATTTATTTATATCTTTATGTATTTATATAAATACATATATTTATTTGTTAACATATTTTTTATTTATTTATTTAATTTTATATATTTATTTATATAGCTACATTAACAATATCTTTATGTCTTTATTTACTTATAAATGAAATTAATTTATTGTCATGTAATTATTAACTTATTAACCTAATTGTTAACCTATTAAGTTATTTAATTATTTACTTGTACATATTCATATAGATTATTTATCTATTCACTTAGTTATTTTTTATATAAGTATGTACATATATATTTATTTATTGGTTTATTTATTTATGTAATTATTTACTTATTTAGTTATTTGTTTTTTATTGGTTTATTTATTTATTTTTTTATACATTTATTTATACTTTTACTAAATTTATATAATAATTAATTCTTTACTGATGTTTTTATTTTTTTATTGTTATTTTTTTTACTTATTTACTTGTTTATTTAATTATATATTTTCTTTATTTATTGAAAAAATTATTTATTCATGTACTTATCAATATATTTATTTATTAGTTTATTTATTAATTTATTGCTGTACTTATCTATTTATTTACTTATTTAGTTATTACAGAACCATTCCATGAGCAGACAATGCCATGCAAAAAAATTGTTTAAGTGATGCTTCTGGGGCTTTCCGGAAGCTTAGAACCTAAATGACCAATTTGAAGTTCGGTAATAAGGTTATAAGTAATTTGTATGCACATTTTATCAGCTATTCAACAGCAATATCGTAAACTTTTGCTAATTGTTAAAAACTTTATAACTCTTTTAAATTCAATTTTATTATCTTCGTGTCAGTTGAAAGTGCTCAAATTTTTTTACACAAATCAAACTATCTTTTAAAACATGCGTGACAATAATGAAAACAATACGTTATTTTTCGGAGTGCTCCGAATATTTTCAACTGGGCTTGTGCTGTTCCAAAATAGGAACAGAGAGCGAGAAAATGTTGTCAGAGCACAATGAAATTGTGCTATAAAAATTATAGCGACTGAAAGGAACACCCAGAGCGAGAAACTGAATTGAATAAACGAAGCACAAAAAGAGATTACCGAATGAATGCGATGCAAATAAATACGAACGCACATGAAATAAGTTAAAGAAAACGAGCTGCACGCGATAGAAACCAGTTAGTCGAACGGCTACAAGCAAACGCTTAAGAAAGGTGTCAAGAAATAAAAATATTCAAAATAATTTATTTTTTACAAAGAAAAAAGTACAATGAAAGTAAAAAATACTGAAAGAAAATAGTAAAAAATAATAAAGTTTACACGCAAATAAATTGCAATTTTTAAAGAAAAAAAATTGAAATTTTGAATATAAAATAAAAGTGAAAAAAAATATTTAACTCCAATCGAACGTACTTGGAGTATAAAAAGAGAAAAATCTTTACGCCATAAAATTTTTACAAGTTCCCTCATAAAACAGAAACCACGCGAAGTTTCAAAGCAACAACAACAAAAAAGTACCAACTTATAAGGCAAAAAATGTGTGCATTGTATTTGAAGTGCTGTGAGCAATAAAAATATTGGGGAAAAATTTTTATTTTAAAAGCACAATATAGTACTTGTTTCAATACAAAATAATTGCAATAAAAAAATCGCCAAAATTCATATTTACCAAAAAAAAAAAATAAAAATTTTACACAAAATCAAAAAGTATGACTTCAGCATTGTTGCAGCCTACACAAGCGACAACAACAACAGCACTCAGAGTAGGTGCAGCAGCAACAACTGTCTCAGCCATGGCCTGGTCCAATGAAAAATTACGCCTTGCATGTGCCGATAACATTGGATTGCGACAATTGTGGAAGTTAATTGCATTGGATACAAAAAAACTCAGCAACAAAAGCAGTAGCAACAACAACAAGCAGCAGCAACATGAAAAGCAGTTGCTACAGCTAAATAACAACAACAATATTAATAATAACAATGAGGTAAGTTTAAAAACTTTTATATATTTATCAATAAAATAATAGTCAAAAATTATGAAAAATTTGGAATTCAAATGGTTGTAAAGGGGGTTTTTTTAGAGTGTCATAGTTTGAAATTAAAATTAAAATACAAAAAAAAAATTAATTTTGAAATGGGCTGAATTTTGACTTTAGTCGCCAGATGTTATTTATAACTTAAAAATGACTTCGAGCATATGACCAACTCGACTGACCACTATAAAGCACAATCTAAAGATCCAATTTTCGACCACTTTTTCGAACATCTGGAGCCGTTTCTCGGCAAACGTTGAGTTCCAAGTGGTCTAACGTCTCTGGTTTATCTACATACATAACTCAAAGAATTTATATATTTTCATAAGAAACAATCCAAATGGTGTAAAATTACACGATCTTGGCAGCTAATTGATTTTAAATTACAAGAAATCATATTAATTTTGAGTGAATTTAGAAAATTTCCAGAATTCGCTGGCATTATTGCGGTATAAATATTTTCATAACATAATGGCAAATTTTACTTACAATTAATATAAATGACACTAATCCTGTTAAATTTGAAGATATTTTACCATTTCCATTTACTCTAAAAAAACACCCTATATAACAGTTTCTTTTGTTTCGTTTTATTTTCGAAAAGTTTGTAAAATCACGGTTAGTTTAAAAGATCTCGAAACTCTTAGAATAATGGAAATCAAAAAGAATTTGCTGAAAACACGCCCATTTATTATGAAAGGAAATACACAAAAATATGGAGTAAAAACTAATATAGTAGTTGAAACAAGTCATAGCTGATATTCGTTGCAATCGAAATACTTAGACTGATTTCTGAACAACCCGAATCATGGCATTCGTTGGATTTTGAACCATGTCAAATGAAAATCTAAAAAAAATTAAAAGTTATAATAAAGCAATATATTTCGAACTGAATGGCTCCTGATGGTCAACCCAGGTCGTCATTGATTTTGCCAACCTTTAAATATTATGTTGCAGTATGTGGTGACCTACGCTTCTAAGTCTCCCGTTCACTTATCCGATACTGAAGATCAATGATCTATAGCTAAACTGAAATACTAAGCAAGCCATTCTGATGAAGTATATATCATTATACAAGGCAACGTTTCAACCTCTAGACACTTTGCTATGTATATATTTTATGATAGACAGCTTTAAGCAGAAATTTCCCTTACCTTTCATATGAGGTACACAATGTTGTATAAAAATAAAGTTTTTGTTACCTCTTACTATTAGTAAGAGTATAAGTTTTTTTTTTTATATTATTGACATTTCTCAACTTAAGTTGCCTTACAAATTTCAGTAAATATACATATTCTAAGCTAGCTGATTTTCTATGTATGTATAACAAATTAGTTGAGCACTGCCATGGATTTTAAAAATACCAGTTGCCTAATTCATAAATTGTCATATTCTTAGAGAGTTGCTTACAATTTTGCTGAGGGAATAATATTTTTCTTGTTATTTAATTTATTTGTATAATTTCCAGTTCAATAATATCAAAAACATTTCGCTATAACAATGAAGAATATTTTTGAAAAACATGTCACATTGCTATCATTGACGTCTTTTCGTGGAATTGAAATATTTTAAGCATCAGTCATCAACATCAGGCATAATGAAATTCCCCAGAGGCATGCTGATGAATTATAAATTACAAATAGTTTTACCAAACACTGCATACTAAATATTGAAACAGTTGATTATTTTCCAGACGCATTTTTTTTTCTCGACAATAGCTAAACATCCTAACTACTAATTAGAATTGAAAAGAAATGTTAGAAATAATAAATTTCCCAGGTATTTAAAGTATTACACATGTGCACTAGGGTGTTTTTTATTATTCTGATATTTATATGATATCTATCATTTTCATTTGAAACTATTCTATATGGGAGCCTCATTATTACTGCTTAAAATGAGAATAACAAATTCAAGTTTTCATATACAAGGCTTCGGTTAGTATCATTATTAAGATAATAATGTTTTGTTCTTTAAAATGTATCACTCGACAAATTGCTCTAACTTTTTGATTATCCAAGTTAAAGGCTTTCAAAATCAATTTTTGGCGAAAAACCAATATTAACTCATTAACGTTGATCTAATTAGGCTGAACAAATATATTGACCATTTTAAGTGATATTAAGTCCTCTAAAAAAAATCTCAAAGTTAAACGTGTCATATCAATAGTTCTGAAGATAATGAAGAAAATATTGTCTTTGCTTTTAACTATGAGTCAGAATCATTTAGTTTATGTTCATGTAAAGTAAAATCATATTCGCATTCAATATCGTTCTATATCGTTAGCATCATTGATCTCACACGTTTAACCTAAATAATGATACCAACCGAAACCTTATAACTGAAAATACGGCCCTGATTTCCTCATATTAAGTAAAAATAACTATGAATTCATAAATTTTTTTATGTAAAGGTTACAACGGTATTGAGCAACCTCTAAATATTCGAATTCGGAAGCTACTTAGGGGATGGATTTATCTCTATATTCATATGCTATAAAATAATCCTGTTTAAGCAAAATTTAAGAAAAAAAAAACAAAAACACCCTTATACATTTGTATACACACGTTTCACCCATTAACAGCAGAAATTGAGATGCTATTAATAGGTTTTATTTATATAAATATTTAATTTAAGAATTCGAAATACTAAACTTTAAGAAAAAAATTTATGACAACACGTTCTACAAAATTGAAGTGTGACTTGCATATGCTTCATTAGTCTTAATAGAATTCATTATCTTCTTTTTCGGAAACAACGCTGCCCTTTCTATTTTTTTTTTTTTTTGTTTTTTTTTACTTATCACTTAATTATAATTTTTATTGCCCGAATTGCTTATTTAAATTGTTTGCTTTTAGGCATAATAGTAGATAGGAGATTTCTTCCTCTAAAAAGAATAGATTTTTTGCTTAGTTTTTCGTTGCCATGCCCGTTTCTTTACATTATATTGACTGTAACTAATAAATTCAAGTCATAGAAAGCTGTAAATGCCGTTGAATACTAGAGGTCTGCATGAGTGCACTCGAAACGATCGTCATATAAACTTCCGAATGCAATAAATTTCGAGTGCTTGAACTTGTAGAAAATTTTATTTGCCATTTATTTTCAAGTGCAGCATTCCCCTTTCCTACTTGGTGTTTCGATTTCTTTTGATTTCATTTGTGGTTTTTGTGCACAAGGACTCGATAGACTCGCAATGTAACGAGTGGCTTGATGGTCGTTTCGAGTGCACTCATGCAGACCTCTATTGAATACTAGCTTTGTACATATTTTTATCACTTACGAAATTAAAAAATAATTATTAGAAAATTATTTATATTGTTTGTTTGTTTTTCTTTTTTTTTTTTGTAAAACATCAGAACTTTCTGTACCTTTATTTCTTTCATACGTAAGTCCATTCAATATAAAATAATTTATCAATGAGCAACTATTTTTGATTGCACTTACACCCATTGTCATACTCTGATTTTTTTCACATAGCAATTGAGTCACATTTCTCCAAAGCAATTGACTACAATAAGCGCACTATAAATAGTTTTAATTATCTAAAAGCTCCATTTAAAGACTGAAACTTTAAGAAATCAATTCGTCAATTAAAGTAGAACAAAAAACAAACTTACTTATTGAAGAAAATGATGTCAACATAAGCAACTATCTCTCCCAGCAATGAGTAGGTACACCCCGCTGACTATTATATAAGTCAATGACATTTTACTGTAACATATGACAGTTATTGACAACCCAACATATAAGTGACAGTTGTAAGTAAGCGGCAATAACAGCTTTAGAGCATAAGAGTAAAAGTTTTACCAATTGTAGTCAGATATTATGTAAAAGATTTTACGTAAGCTATTGTGTCTAATTAAACAAAAATTTTGGTTAAAGCTTTGCCAGCGTTATTTTTTTGTATAACAACCAAGCTGTCAAAATATAAGCGCAATTACTTTGATTTGCTTTCACCGCTGTTAGTTACTATAGCAATTCATTTTTCAAACGTTTTTTATGCCAATTTTTAATTAAATATGTAATTTTTTCCTCAACATAATTGATTTAAGTATCCGGCATTTTTTTGAAATTTTGAAACTTTAAGGTTTTTCAACTTACCTTTGACGTTATTTTTTTTATTATATTGTTTTATATTTTATTCAACTATATATCAATTTTTGACATTTCGAATGCCAATTGCATTAGCACACTAACCGAATTTCCTACATAATCAACAATGAATGGGTTCATAAACCTCTTTTAATTTGCTGCGTTCTTTTTTTTCGTTTGCTTACCAATCGCTTTATTGTACGTACTATGCAAATGATCAAGGTTTCTGATAAGTGTGTGCATATAAAAAAACAATTAAAGTATTTTATACATATACTTTATTCCTATTATTGTTAGCATAATAAGGTCATGAACAAAATGTTATGATATACATATATACAGACATGTGTACACTTTAGGAGCTAACATTTGTTGAGATAAAAAAAAAATACTATTTTTTCAATGTTCAAGCTTAAAAAATATATAAAAATTTAATGAACAAATGAAAATAAAAACAGCTTCTGCAACGTTTGCAAGAATTGTTCAGCAAGCATATTAATTTGTAAGCATTCGCGCACACGTTTCGAAACAATAAAATTTTCCATTCGCTATAACGTTATGCAAGCATAATAATTTTGCTTTAAGCAATTACAAAATTTTTATTTTATGGGATTATTTTTAAATGTTTATAGATTATAATATTTACTTGCAGCATTTTTTTTAAGACACAGAAGTTTGTCATTTGCTTAATAGAATTATACAATTTTTACAGCTAAAAAAAAATGCACAAATAATTTAGTGTTTTATGCAGACTTTGGAATCATCAGCACAAATTCATTATATTTTTTCAAAGACTATTTATTGGACTACTTACTTAACTGAACAAACAAATCGCATACCTGAGTTTTATTTCTTGTTTACTATATTTGTCGATATTAACTTTTTATAGTAGGTACCTACATTTTTCCAGAATATCAAAAAATACATATAAAACTCAAAAAATAAAAAACAAAACATCGTTGACGTCAACAAAAATTAATTTTGCTGACGGTGGTAACCTTATTCATACTTTTTTAATACTTAATTCATAATACGTATGCATATTTTAAAAATAGCAATAATACTTAACTATAAAGGGTTTTGAACCTAAGTCTGTGAAGTTTTTTTCATACAACGTATTTACAATAGAAATTCAATTCTATTAATAAATTTGTAAGCACATTTTAATCACAAAATACCGGTCACGCAATAATATTTTTACAAAAAATATTTGTAAATTATTAGCGATAGAAAATTAAAAATTTTAAAATAAGCTTAACGATTATGACGAATACCTCAACGCAACTTTTACTTCAAATGAATGTAAAATTGTCAAAATATTTACATTTTAAGTGCGTGCTATAAAATTTTAAAAATAAACTAATCAAAAAAAAATTCATTCAATCGAAAATTAATGAATAATTGGACACTCACGTCGATTCGACGACAGCTTGTGAAAAAAAAAACGTACTAAAACAAAAAAAAAATGATTAGCATGAAAAAAGGTGTAACCCAGGTCGACGTCACTTGCATTTATTTGAAATGTAAATTTGCTAAAAAGTTTACAAAATATGCAAAATATTTATACACATTTGATATGATGAGTAGTTTATTTTTTGTAAACAAACCTATAGTGACAGCGAGATGTGACTTGAAAGATTTCAGTCACTTTTCAAATCTCATAGCAAAGTTGGAAAACAAGCGGGCTAATGTGATGCCCTCTGACAATTATGGTAACGTGACATATGCCGATTAAAAATTGACAATTTTTTGTGCGTACGTGATAAATCGAACGTGACATATTTTTTGGCAATTTTGCCAACAAGTTAACAAAAGTTTAGCTATTTATTATTCACATAATTATCATGTGTATTTTAGAAAACATAGCATTTATATGTTTACAGCTTATGCAAATTATGTAATTTTTATTCAAAATAACTATATGAACTCGAATTATATTAAAGTAAACTTCTCAAATATTAAAATAATATATGGCTTTTATTTTTATAAAAATTGGTTGAGTTACTTTAAAAACTTTTAAATAACAAATAATTAATACCATTAATAATTTGATTTTCTGGCGTCATTTGTAGTATTTGTAACGAATTGTTTTACGTAGTTGGATGAAATTTATCTATTCTATTCTATTAAAAAAACTGCACTAAATTACATTAAACTGTTAGAAACTGACTTAAAAGTCTATTTATAATTACTTTTTGGATAATAATGGTAAACATATTTGCATAAAAAAAATGTCATTAAAATTACTGTATGTTGTCCATAATGACATGCGAAGTTTTCATCAAAAATTATAATAAAAATACGTGACATAGTACACCATCGAGTAAGCTCGAAATCCACGTAACTCTATTACGAAATCTAAATATAATCTAATTGAAAATTCGCATTTGCCTAAAAATACCATTAAGGGTAAAACTTTTATGAAATGAATCTAATTTTAGTTGGCTTGGATCTAATCCTCTAAATATTATTCTTAGCGCGAAAAATTCTGAACTTGAAAAGTTACAAATTCTGATTATATGGATAACGATTAAAAATACGTTTCTGAAAATGCCCTATAAAATAAAATCAACTTTTTTAAGCAACACTAAATATCATTTCATCTACCTATGTATGTTTAGTGCAATAGAAAAAAATTTTCAAAATAATTTTGTAGTTTTATTGTTAAAAAAAAACTCATAACTTTCAATAATATCACAAAGCTACACTTCACCGTTCGCAATCCTCCAAAAAAACAAATGTTTTCTTTCATTTTTTTAAACTATAAACTTGAGTCAATCAATCGACATAATTGTAGTTGTTAACTTTCTTTTCATTCATCATTTTAAATTGCATTCGTAGTGAATTCTGGCTTAGTCTTGAGCCGGATGTCTGTAACGTTTACCTGCATATATTCAGTACAATACGTAGTAGAAAGCATTATAATACGTACGTGATAAACGTCACACTGCACTATCGTTGAATTAACACTAAAAAGAAGGGCTTTATCTTCACTTAATTGCTGAGCGAAAGTCGTATTGAGGCATTGACTTACACAGATGAGTAACATTTCTAAACACAAAGCTTTAACGGATAAAATTAGAAAAAAAAAAATGAATCACTGTATTAGCAGCCAATCAATATGATTAATGTTTTGAGATAAATATGACGGTTTTGTGGTTTATGCATTTATTCATGGAATTGACTTTTTCTTTTATTTCGTGCTAGTAACTTAACATAAAAACTAACATTTTTAAATGATTGTTACTGTTACTTAAACGTTTTTTCTTTGACTGAAATTAACGCTTTACTAAAAAAAAAAAATTACAGTACGCACGTAAATTCTTTAATTCTTTGCTTCCAAATAGCGTAAAATTGACACAAGTAATTTTTTTTATTTATTAATAGCGCGTGTTGTTAAAATGTCAATGCAATTTTTTTTTTTTTCACAATTTATTTAAATAAAAATTTTTAAAATCAATAATAACTTAACTATGAAAAAGTACTGTGGGTAGTAGCAATGTTGTTGGGAACAATAATGACCATATACGCAAAAAGCAAAATAGTCAACTTATAAAAAACAGCCGCAGAGCTACTGTCAAAGCACTTTCAAAAAACAAATCACGTTTTTTATTTATTTTTAAAATTTGCACTTTTTTCTTACAAAATAAATACTACAGCTTTGATTTGTTTATAGTGCTGGAAAAAATGTATATACATACATATATAGATATTAGACTGTCTATGATATCCGAAGTTTCTTTAATAGAGAAGTTTGACTTTTGAAACTTTTTTTTTTAAAATAAATAAATTTACAGCAAAATTTGTTAACTTTGAAGAATTTGAAAAAGAATTTCGAAACAACAACAACAAAAATGGCATCAAGTTACAGCCAAAGAGCATAAATTGCTTACATTGTAAAAAGACCCTAACCTTTACTTTCCAATTACATGCAATGCACAAAATTTATGTGAAATTAGGTCATAAATGAAGCGATTAGTTGATCCAAATTTAGCCATATAGAATACATTATTGAGTGATACATTTTCCAATTGGGCTATAAGGGTAAGTAATATGATAACTTTGCCAATTGAATGCACTTGATTGTGTTTGACGTTTGTGCTTGTTTTCATGGTTGTTATTGTGGTAATTCAATATGGTTTCACTATTCCAGTTGCATGTCGTCATGAAAATGTTCCAATATGTATGAATTAGAACATCTTTACGCTATAATATATAGTGCTATAATATATTATTATGACAAGTAAAGTTCAGTGAATCCAATATGCTTGAATGATTGTAATGTTTCATAACAAGCATCAAATTACATAAGCAAGTGTTAATTAATAATGAAATATTGATGTCAAGAAGAAATATTCAAATACATTTGATGTTAAGTTCCCTGGCAGTGAGTACTCTTCCTTTTAGTATTTGTTATTTATTTCTTTTGCTTATTGTATTAAATTAAATAAATAAAGTTCCCAAGTTGCTATAACTTTTTTATGTTATTTTATTTATTTGATCAATTAGAAACAGTATGTTCATATATTTAAGTTTATTTCAAAAACAACCACAGCAATCTTATGAAAAACCTAAAGATACACTTTTAACAGTGAAACTATCTATTACTATGAAATTTCTTTTATTTCAATGGTTTGTAACGCTTTGGCACAAAATATACTTATTCGATTTTAATAATTTATTTTTTAAAACAACTTAATTATGCTAAAGAACGTTATTGTGTACTTGTTTTTTTTTTATTTTTTAAGTTTAAATATCCTTTTTTACAATTAAGTTTTTGCAAAACCTCACAAGGAAATTATCGATTGTTTTTTCTTTGCTTAGGCTTATGCTTTTGTTGTTTCTTGAATTCTGTATTAAAATTTTTTTGTCTCACTTTTACCGTTTGTATTTCGCTTCGAAGTTCAAAAAACAAACTCTCTTTCAAATGGTTTTTTATTACTTTTGAAAAAAGAAGATAGAATGGGATGTTGCGAGAGTAATTTCAAAATCATTATGAAAAAAAAAACAAATTTTAACTTTAGTATATTATATAAATTTATATTTACATAATATAATTATAATTTTATTTGTATATTTAAGTTAGTTAAATATTGATTAAACGTCATGTTTCATGCAGAGCAACAAAAATATTTTAAAATCCTATTCGACTGCGAATCTATCGTCAGCCTTTCCCTTTTGTTTGCTTTATAGAAATCTATATAGAAATCATTATATTACTTGTACATTTAAGCAAATTATTTTTATTACTAAAATGCTTAACTTTTTATAGCAGCTCATACCAAATCATACCAGCTAAAACTGCTTGACTTAATATATATACTTTCATGTGTTAATTGATTTAAAAATCACGCTTAACTATAGCTAATTATGGCGCCTACTGCAAAGCAAAAGAGGGGCACGCTTCATATATAATAACGCTATTAAAAGTTCAATTATAAAAAAAAAATTGCAAGCTTATCATCGTTAACATACAATATAATAATTTTCAACAAATTATAGTGAGTATAAATCACTTGACTATATACTTAGCGTGCTATACTTAAATTTGCTGTAACATTAACAGGAGCGCATCCAATAGCGTCAGTTGGAAAAAATTAGTTTTTACAGAACTAGCTGCTCGTGTTATTGTTTTTGCTGCAATTACTATGTCTAAATGGAACCTCTTTTTCTATATAATTAACATATTTGCTATAATTGAAACAACGTTCAATTATTTAGTCAGTTATATTATTATTGTATATAAAGCCTTAACTGAGAACAAATGTCTTTTGCCACAAAAGTGACCCATAGTAAATATTTTTTTTTTTTAATTATTAATACTTAGTAAAAATGTTAATACCAGCTCAATTATACAGCCCACATTTATATTCACCGGCATTATACTTATGTTAAAAAATTTTAATTTTAAATGGCTGCATTAAAAAGTGCAACATTTGATTTTATATATATTTTAATTTTTATTATAAAAACAAGTTTTATAACATTTTTCTTTGCATACATACTTGAGCTGTTACTATAAGCAACTTTTATATCGTAGATATTGAGGTCAGCATTGACGTCACATACGCTATACAGCGGCTGGCAGCTTTTTAACATACATTTTAACTGGTTTAGTTTTTTTTTTCAAATCATTAATTTTATTTATTTGATATGATAAAATATTATTTATACTCGCATACTTTGTGCTTATAGCAAATATTATTTAAGTTTTAGATTTCAATTACCACTCAATCAATAACTTGTAATTTCAAATTTGCATATGAAAATCTATAAAATATGAAAAGCTTTTAAAACAGCACGGAAGTTTGCTTAGGTAAAGTTTTTATAGCAATAAATTAAAATGTTTAAAACAGCTAATGTTAGGAGTTAAAGCTTATAGAAAAATGCTAAGAAAGGTAAAATTAATTTTTCTTCCAGCTAGTATAATTTAATTCAATAGCTAAACTAAAGAAAAAACTTAATATGAAAAAAAGAAATGTAAGCTTACACTATTTAAAGCTTAAATGCTTGTAAATTATCTTAAATTTATTTGCACACGAGGTAACAGCAACTTAACAGTGACTACATTAATGGTGTTAAGAACAATAATGGCCTAAACTTTTGAAAAAACTTAATAAATAACTATAAGCTTGTTTATATTTCAATTTAAGAGTATTTCCCTCTTGTCTCTAGGTAATATAATGTAAATTATGTATGAAATTTATACATTTCAAGAAAATTAACTGACAACAGCAGCTTTTGTCCACACAAATTGTTTCGCAATGGTGTAGATACATAAGTTAATGTAACTTAACTTTTAACTAACATTTTTTATAAATTTATGCTGCTTTGTATTGGGAACATTAATCGACTTAAGCTGTTATTCCTTGTAACACACAATACGAAAGGATTAAGCGGAAAAATTTTAAGAGTTTTTTAGCCCATTGTTCTACATACATACATAAGTAATTGCAGCTTAACAGTGAGCTAACATTTTTCGCATAATTCTTATCATTGTTGCTTGCAAAAATAAACATTTTAACTTTTGAAAAATTATAAAAAAATTCATATAATCCTGCCAAGATAACATCTATTTGCTTAGCATTATAAAATAAAATTAAATTAAAACAATCTTTAAAATCTCAAGATTAAAGTTCTTATAAGTAGCTTTGTTGGCATAAAGTTGTCTGATACCAACGTCTTGATAGGCAGCAGCAGCTTAACAGTACTACTTTAATCTAGAAATATATTACAATTAACCATGCGACGCAATAGCAGATGATAAAAAAGGATTAAACAGAAAAATAACAAAAAATTTTTAGCTTAAGCTCTATAAAGCTTGTGCACGTTCAAATTATCAAGCAATGATGCAAAGAAAAAATAGCAGCAGCTTAACAGTGACCTAACATTTGTATTCAAATGTTCTTAGCTGTTAATGTTATCATTGTTGTATATAAAAATAAAGAATTGAATTTTTAATAAGTTAGCAAATGCTTATAAACCGTTCATGTTTATTCAAAAAAACGGACTCTATTGGTCTAACAGTGTAATATTACATTATAAAATTTAATTAAATGAAAAAAAAAACCTTTATTAAAGATTTTTATAGCTTTGCTGCAATATAGTTGCTGGTTTTCACTTACACACTTATTGACAGTGACTTGACAGTGTCGGAATATTTTCTAGATTATTATTACCTTCTTTTTTTTGCATAAGGATTTTTGTAGATGTTATCTTTATATTAACATTTAAGTTATCTCATACCTGTACTTAACAGATAACAGCGCTTTAATCGCATGTTTTGACTTTTTAAATATTACTTTTGTCACAATGTTTGCCTGTACGAACATTAAATACAATGATTTTGTGTTTATAAGCTTACGGTGACTTAACAGTGACATTTAATTTTAGCAAATATTGCTATTGTCACAAAGTTGTTGTAGACTTTATCGCGCTAGTTTATGGTTTTTGCCAAAAAATACAATAAATGCTATAAATAAAAATTTAAGCAAATTGACGCAGTAAGCATCAGTTAGCTTAAATTTATTTAATTTGCATATTATTAAGCTAATAAATATTAACTTTCATAATAACAGCAGCTTAACAATGAGTTAAAATGTTTGCCAATGAACGTTTTCATTACAGAAGTAACTTATAATATAAATATCAATGCTAAGATGAATTATTATTTAATTAATATGCTTTTAAAAAAAAAGTGGCTGTAAGAATTTTAGATAAAGTGTCATAGTTGTCATTAAAGTCAAATTCATTTGATTTGCATCTAAATACATCGAAACTTAGCATCGCACAAAATAACAGCGTCTTAACAGTGTGTTAACATTTTTTGCAAATACTATCTTAAGCACTTTAAACTAAACAACTATCAACTTAAGCATACGACATAGCTATATACACAAATAATTAAAGTAAGACCATCAATCAGTAAAAAGTTTTTAAAAATTCTTCAAAAACTTTTGATATATTGGCAAATAAATGTACTACATCACTGCGTTGCTAATTAGTTGACCGCAACTGTATATGCAGTTAAATTCAAAATTCACATGGTTTGTATATAACAAACTAATCAAATAACAGTGAGTTAAAATTTTATAGAAATATGGCTTTTTTGCACTAAGACTGCTGATCAAGTCCAATAATTCAATCTATGCAATAAAACTTTAACTTTATGACGTACATATTATCAAATACAACAATTTCCTATTTTTCTTTTTAGTCCTACATTCCATAGTAGTTTGAACATATTAAAGTATTGTTTGAATAAAAAAAAAACCAATTTGTTTCTGTTTTTTTAATTTTTAATAAAGATATTTAAATGCCAGAAGCATCTGCAAAAGTTTTTTCACGTACATATAAATAGCTGCTTTGGCATACAAACTACATACATTAAATTTTGATTTGTAAAAAAAATAATTTGATGTGTTGATATGCATATGATGATGGCAATTAAAATTTTTTTTGCTGATATTTTGCACAATTAATTCTCATTTTTTATTTAACAGAGCTCATGCTATGAGTCATTTTAAAGAACAATATATTTTTGAAACTATGATCTTGGATATAAAATAAAAGTACTTAGCTTTTTATGTAGTTTAACAGTGACATTACAGTATAATATTTGGATATGCTTAACGTATATTTAAGTAGAAATATTTAGGGTAAATGTTAAATTTTTATTATTGTACCTTAAACTTTCAGCTCGGTTTTTCAAAAAATTTTGAGTTCTGGCAAAAGATGTTAGTCATTAAAAAGTGTTTGTAACATCTTTAACATACTATACGTAATAAAACATGAATAGAACATTACCAGAAATATAAATATAAAGAAAACTGAGAGTTAATGAAAACGAACTTCACTACTCTACAGATTATTTAAAGTGAAAAAAGCGATAAAAATCAAATTAATTACTTAACATTTTTAGTTCTGTTATTGAACTTTAATTACATGTTAATACAAAAAATAGCATAATAGCACGATTAAAGAAACATAATTGAACTCAAAATAATAACTTGTTTTTATATTAAAAGTATTTAATTTATGCAACAGATAATAACAGATACATTTATAGAGCATTGCAATATTCTGTTAGTGTTATATCATGCTTCAGAATATTAAGTTTAAATGAAATTTTTTAAAGTAACGTATTCTTATGCTTCTTTGGCCAACTCCAAACTTCCACAGTGAAATTTAAGTTGAAAATGCTTAGGACCATATAATTTAAAAGCTTTCCAAGTCTTAACAGTAAACCAAAACTAAAACTAATTATAGTATTTTAGTTACTGAACAGTTTCTCAATAAATTTATTAACAGAAGCGTATGTACATGTATTCTCTAGAATATTTATGTATATTGCAAAAATCTTTCTCACAGAATTATTAATTTAAATAGCATAAATTTGAAAATCACGCATTTTACACGTGTTCCGGCGGCTGCTATACATATATTGTCGCTATTGCTCTTTTATAAATTGCTACTCACTAACAAGCGTATAGCTTGCCTCAATTAAATTTTGACATTCTTTGCTGCAATTTGTCAATTTGCATGTCAAAACAAATCATTTAAAAGAATCGCGCTATTTTTAGTAAAACTTTACAAGCGCAATATTTTTCTGATGACTGTGGCGTAATAAATTTACAATTTCATAGTTTCTTTCAATGATTTTATGAATTTTAAAAAAAATGTTTGCTGGCAACCGCTGTCAAAAGTGACTTAAACAACTGACAAGCGAAACCATAAAGGTAACCGCAATAAAAAAATTTTACTAAAAATTTTATCAAAATAAAAATATTTGACTTATGTCACAATGTTTAGTCGAAACAAAATTTTCACTTATCAGTGATGTTGATAAGCTCCACTTCCCAGGTACTCATGTGTTTGGTTCTACTCTTAACATAACAGCATTTGTCTGTTAGTCAAAGTAACTAAGTTGCAACGTTAACAACTAAGTATTTTTAGTGGCTAAGTGCGCGTTGAAAGCAATTTAATATGAGTGAAGAGGTAATTTTTTTCATAAAATTTATAAACTACGAAAACCTCAACATACGGTACAAGTACAAAGTACTAGCAGTTAAATAACTCTTTGAAATTATAAATCATTTTCACGGCTCATATAATTACTTTAACTACGGTTTAACAGAAAAATGGGCTTGCAGAAATTTGTGATGCATACACATAATCAACAATAGACGTATAATAGCACGCTAAAATATAACTTCTTAAAACTACTAGATCGCTAGTAATCAGCTTGAATATATGCATATTATAATGCCTTACAGCTATTTAATAGAAAAAGAAAAAACATAGGTGTTTGAAATCAACTACTACTTAGTTAACATTCTAAATTTTTCATAAAGCACCGTAACAGATTTTTAACAGTAAAAGCAGCTTAGTATACTGTTAACGATCTATTGTGCATATTTTACTATTAACTTAACTTTTGAGTTCTGCTTTCATAAATGAATAATATTTAGCCTGCAGAAAATATATCCTTTAACAGAATTATAACACTGTTAACATTCTAAATTGTTCATAAAGCAAACTAACAGCTTTTTAACAGTAATAGCAGCTTAGTATACTGTTAACAATCTATTGTGCAAATTTTACTATTAACTAAACTTTTGAGATTCGCTTTCATAAGTTAGTAATATTTAGCTTGCAGAAAATTTATGCTTTAACAGTATCATAACACTTTTAAGATTCCCTCTATGTTTTATTTGAATCCAAACTACTCTTTAATATATTATTATACAAATTTTATTTTAAAGCATTACTTTTTGTTTATGTTCTTTTTCATTATAATTTATTTGCAATATTTCTTTTATTTTCAGAAACTCAGCCTAGAAAATTGTGAAAATCTTGCTGATTACTTAACAAATCGTGACATTTTACCGCCCAGTCATATGTCGTTGCTTAAATTTTTGGCAATTGTAAGTGAATTTTATTTACATTTTTTATAACATTTATATGTGCATTGCATTACAAAGTCAATATTTTAATTTTCTTATTGTAAATATTGCTTTACTACTTTTTATTGAAACAACGTTTACATTGACTTCGTTTTTTGAAAGAAATTCCAAAATTTTCCACTGTTAATTCATTAAGACAAAATTGCATTCCTTTTATTTTTTTTGGTAATTTTTTGTTTGCTCTTTCTTTTTTGCAATATTATAAACTCATAAATGTCTCATATACAAACATAAAACGAAAAAATTTCAATAAATAAACAAAATATTATACATATTAAAAATATTATTTCCTGAAATGCGCAGACAGCGTGGATTCTTCGTTTGCTTTTTGAGCTGTATTTCACGCTTGACATTAGCATATGTCAATTTATATTGAGAGAATCATAAAATGTATGCATTATTTAAAACAACATTAAAATTATTATGATTGTTGTTATTATTGATACTTTTTTATTGTCTTTTGTCTTGGAGAGAAAAGTTTTCTAAAAATATATACAATTTTTATATTTCAATCACGCTATTTTAATCTCAACAAAATTAAATAAATTGATAAGAGCATGAAATTTTCACAAAATGTTTCATCATTTTGCGTGCGCACGTTTACATAGGCTAGAAAATTAAAAAAAAAACAAAATATTTTTCAAATAAGAAAAAGTAACATCATGATAACAGCTGCTAATTGAAAGTTACTACATGTAGTGCATTAATATAATAAAGGAATTTCATTTGCTCGCTCTTTCTCTCGATATGTGCTTAACATTGTAATATGTCATAATATTTCATGTTCATGACAGTTAACACTGTAAGTGTATTAGCAGTCTGTTAAAATATTTTTTCTTATAAAAATTGCTTAACATTAAAACTGATTTTACAGCGCATTAGCAGTGAAATAATGTACGCATACTTGCAGTAATTTTAATAATCTCGTAATAAATGTAAACACAACAAAGTAAAAAACAATTGCTTTCTTAACAGTGAGTTAACAGTGAGAATGAAATTTTTTCTGTAACAACTTTAAATTTTAAAATGAAAGAAATTTATTATTATTAATATTAACTAAACGATCAATTAGCATAATTTTTTAATTTATTTTCGAACTTAAAAATTATAAAAGATTTTCTGTTAACATTAGCTTAGTTTGTTATATAAAATGTATAGCTGTAATGTTTACTTTATTAGCACCAAATCTATATTTGCAATTATAGCAAATTAATGTACATGTAAAAATGGTGTCAAGTGCTTTAATTGCTATAATTGTTGATTTTTGTAATTAATGCTATTTTTTTTAAGATATTTTGCTTTTTACAATGAAATTACAGTAGTATTTAAATATGTCATTAAAACTGCCATTGTTGTTGTTTACACAAAGATTATTGTATTTGTTTACATTTGCATTTTAAAGTGCAATCATTCTTTGCGCGTGGAAATTTGCGTATATACAACACATAAGCTACACAATTGTTTACAGTGGCTTTAACAGCACTATAACATTGTATTGTAGCTATCATATTTATTTTGTTATAACAAAATGTTGCAAAAATTCAAATTGCTCTCACTTATGCTACTAAATTTAAATATTTAAATATGTACATAGCAGTGAGCAAAAAATAACAATCAAAATACAAAAAATTCAATTTGCATACACAGCGGAGTGATACACCTCTCTGAACTCTGTAAAAAGAGGCTTGAACTGTATACAGTTTTTTTTTTTTTTTTGTTTAATCTAGTTGACAATTAAGTGACGCACTGATGCGGTAAAAATTGCTACTGTCATTATTTGCTTTTAAGTTGTAGTGACACGTGCGATAAGTTTATTTATCTACACATAAGTATGTGTATGTATGTATGTATATGTGCGTGCGTGTTAAGGCTAAGACCTGAAAACTTCAGTTGCTTGATGATTTTTAATTTTATAACTTGAAAAAGTTCAATACTTTATTAATTTAATAAAAAAAAAGAACTAAAATTGTAATTTTTAAAACTTTTTTTAAAAACTCAATTGATTACAATATTATTTTCAAGTGCATTGCTTATAAATTTAACTAAAATAAACAAATATAACAAAGTTCTGTGTTTTGTAGAAAAATGTTCCAGTGAGCAATATAAACCCTAAGCATTAACAAATATTTTTCTGAAAAAAAAAATGTGTACTTACAACAAAATTAAAAGTTATGCAAGTCCAAATTTCATAATATTTTTATTGCACGGCATATTATTATTTTTTGTTTTGTTTTGCTTACAATTAGCTATACATGTGTGCTGCAAGTAATGAATGCAACTGTGTAACAGTGAGTGCGAGCTTATGTTATTTTTCTAAGTAGCAGAAATAAAAGTGAGCATATTTTTATTCTTAAAACGAATGCAAATTTTTCATCTTACAAAAAAGTTCTTGAATATTTAAAGGATCAAATACTTATTTAAACAGTTCTTACAATGTGCAGAAGCTTATTATATATTCATTTATATATTTATCAATATTAAAAAAAAGTTTTGAACATGTCTTAAATGTGTCTGTACAATTACTTATAAAATGCGAAATATCGTCAAAAAGTATAATAAGTGACGCAACATTTTAAAGGTACACACTTAGGCTTTTCAAATTTGACAATAAAATAATAGGTTAGTAACGCATATTTTTTAAAAACTTAATAAAAAAAAAAAAAATACTCTTCAAAATGTCAAAAAGTTGATAATAACTCAGAAACTACTGCACCAATAAGTTTTGTATGTCATTTATATTTTCCGCGATTTTTCAAAAAGTTAATTCTGAAACTTCCAATTGCCTATGAAACCTGTTTACTGCACAAAATATATATTTTTTTAAGTGTACGGCCATTTGCACAACAATAAAATAAATATTATTTTTTCAGTACACGATTTTTTTAAAGATTT
Source organism: Tricholauxania praeusta (assembly GCA_949775025.1). Taxonomy (NCBI): domain Eukaryota; kingdom Metazoa; phylum Arthropoda; class Insecta; order Diptera; family Lauxaniidae; genus Tricholauxania; species Tricholauxania praeusta. The sequence goes on along the minus strand of OX459030.1, from coordinate 98,470,898 downwards.
TTTTTTTTCATTTGTGTAAATATTCCAAAAAAAAAACAAGTAGAATAGAGATAAATAAATATCACTCACACGTCAGCTAGGCCATGAAGCAACAACCAAGCAAATGTTAATAACTCGTTATTTATTGTACAAATAAAAACCAGGCAAAATATTAAATATTTTAGAATTTAATAGTTTTTAACAAAAACTCTTTATGAGAGTTGTAGTTGACATGAATGAAAATTAATATGTATTTTTAAAATTAAATCAACTAAAAAATGCAATGAAGAGATCTTTTCGAAAACTTAGATTTTTCAGAAACATGGTTTCAGGTCTTGTACGCTAATAAACTACAAAAAAGTTTGAAGCTTCAACCATTTATAAAACCAACTCCTTATATCATGCAACTATATCATTAAATGTTTAATTATGTAATGTGAAAAATTTTAAACAAATAATGTTTGCCCAATATGAACTTTTGTAATTTAGAGTCTTTTAATAAATTTCTATTTAAAAATAAATGTACTAATTTCGGCGAATAAATTAAAAATAATGACAATTAAATATTTTCATTATGTAAACTTATCACTAAAATGAAGACATTTTACAGCAACAACACAGACAAATAAATTTTTTCATAATTCATAGCAAGCATTTTTCAATGTCAACGCTAAATTCCTAAAAACCAGACATACCAAAGTCTGAAGCTGAAAACAAAAAAAAAATCTTTTCTCTGTTGGACTTTTGAACGTCTGTCGTTAGTGAAGTAACAGCTGACTAAAAAACTATAGCATGCGCAACATAACAACAAGAGAGATTTTAAATAACATATCTAATGAGATTAATTTTGTTTGTTTCATGAAACAAATATATGTTTTTGCTAAGCAGCCAGAAAAACATATATATATTTTTTTTTTTTTTTGATTTAGAACATTAGTACATGGCCTAAAAAATGTTTGCGGCGTGGCATGCGAAATATACATATACCTAATTCAGCTTTACAGATTTTGTTGGAAAACTATTTTAAGTACATAAGTTTAAACAAGCTTTTAAGTTTTCTAATCTTATGCAAACAAATGCAATGTAGCAAGAAATTATCGTAATATATTTTCCTTTAACTATTTTGATTTTTTTACTAAATTTTTGCTTTTTTTTTATTATCTTTACAGAACGCACTTGACCTCAGTGCACCTGCCACACCCGTACTCTTACAACAAAGGCATGCAAACTCAACACCAGTGATAAGCAATGGAAAACCCAAAAACTGGGTTCAGTTATCCGGCCATCCAGAAAGGTGTGTACATATTAAATATTATAAAACAATAATAATGAAAAAGCAATACAATTTAATTTCAACATGTTTAAAACTACTTCCAAATTGTGACCGCGACTTTTGTTGCTCATTCGTTATATTAAAAATTACAGCTAATACTTTGCATTACTAATTTAAAAACGGAATTTCCGAGACTTAATTCAATTTGCACTCACTCTTAGACTATCATCATTTTCGTTGTACTTTCGTCATGATAAATACAGCATTAAAAATTATATGTTACTAAAACAAAGAAAATTATGGAACTCAGCAAAAATTTACACCTACCCTCAAATTATTGTCACTTTCGTTGTAAATTTCACATGTTCAAAATTACAAATGTGCAATTCACAGTTCATAGTAAAATTGTAACGTGACAAAATTACAATGTGCCAAAGCATATAACTGTGAGCTCATAAATTTATTGTTTGCAAATAATGTTTTTGTCACTCTCTTTTCCCATACGATTCTCTCACCAAAATAGCAAAAATTTATTGGTTTTGGTTTTTGTCTCTCTTTTTTCCCTATACGATAAAAATAGATAGCGGATACAACTTTCAAAATACATGCTTACGAACATGTTCAAATTTATATGGGAAACAATAACAACACAAGTTACCACCTCGTAAAATATCTTAATATTGTAATTTTACCAGCCCAATTTACAATGGACTGAGAATTGCATAAATAGTTATATCAAATTTTGCGTTGCTAAATTAAATTTTTTATATACATACATACACTATTTTTTTTATCTCAAAAAAATTACCGTAATTTAACTAATTTTTTCTCTCTCTTCCAGCATTGTGCCCACCAATTCTGGTATCGTGCGCAAACGCATTACCTCAATTTCCGATAGTGAAGTGCTTTCGTATCAACAAATCTGCAGTGAACCTGCTACAGCAAAAATTGTACCACATTTCTATGGTACACTACAAATGAATGGTGAACTTTTCATTGAACTGCAAGATCTACTGACCGACTTCAAAGATCCCTGTGTGATGGATATAAAAATGGGTTGTCGCACTTTTCTCGAATCGGAGGTGGGCAACCAAACTTTGCGTCCTGATCTCTATAAGAAAATGATAGCTGTCGATGCTACAGCACCTACCGCTGAAGAACATAAGTCACAATCCATTACCAAACTGCGTTATATGCTCTTCCGCGAAACGATGTCATCATCGCATACAAAAGGTTTCCGCATTGAAGCGTTGCGCATGCGTGGACGCAGCCCACAAAAAGATCTTAAAACTGTGCACAGCACTGAACAAATCGAAGAGACTATAACGCAATTTGTGAACGTCGCAAAACGTGTGCAAGTCAAAGAGTTACTACAACGGCTGCGACACATGCGTAGTACCATCGAACAATCCAATTTTTTTGCACAACATGAAATTGTTGGTTCCAGCATTTTTATTGTATACGACGAAACAAAAGTTGGCGCATGGCTAATAGACTTCGTCAAATCACGTGTGTTGCCGGAAGGTGTGCGTGTCAATCATCGAAACGATTGGTTGCCCGGTAATCGTGAGGAGGGTCTGCTCAAAGGCATGGACGGGCTGATACAAGCTTTTGAGAATGTTTATGAGAAACAAGCTGGTAGTGAAGTGAATGGACGGAAATGCATGCAAATTTAAAGCATAAAAGAAAATCAGAAACAGAAATAATCATTATCTGCCATAAGACTGAAAAACTCATGAAATCCATCATACTCCTTAAACTGACGAATCTTGTGTAAAAGGAAAGATCAACTCATGTAAAATTAATTTTATTATAAGAAAACTCAGCACTACACCAACTTGAGCTTAGTTTTATGGTAATCTAGTACATAAGCACTTTTGAAAAAAGTTAATGTAAACAAAATCGGCGATAACTTTGTATTAAAGCTGGATTAAAATTTTTATAACGGCCAGCAAATAAACTTAATTTGAATAGGAATAACTGGCGCTTTTGACCACCAAATTATATCGATTCCAAAATATCAATGTTTAACGCTTTAATAAATTAAAAGTTACTCATACGTTATGTTAAGCAAAACAAATTAAATAGTTGTTGATAAATCTTGACACCTAAGCTCAAATGTAATTTGAGTGTCATATTTGCTAGGCATATGCTACTTTTTATAAATGTATAGACTCATTCGTTGGCCGTTAAGCGCTTAGATCACCCTTAAGGGTAAAATAACCTCAAAATTTTAATCCTATAAAACTAGCCAATATTTTTTGCTGTATGTTATTCATTTGTATATTTGTAACGCATTTAAAATATATTTCACACATACATACATATGTACCCAATAAGTACTTTTCCATATTGGAAGCTTTTATTTATTTTCATTTCATCCTAAAATATACAAATTTTAACTGAAAATATCAGCACCAATTGTTAAAAAAACTACCTAAACTGTATTGTAATTTGTAGTATTTTATATGTTAGTCTTTTGTATTCCACTATGTGCAGTCATATTCATAATTGTAAAAAATAATCTCGAAAATTCATTATACCTACTATTAAAAAAAATACTTAATTATTGCAAATAAGCGCTTTTTTAAGCAGAATTGTTTAAATATTTGAAAAACAAAAAAAATAATCACAATAAAATAAAATTAAATATTAATAAAATAATATATGGCTCTTTTCTACTAACTGCGGCATAAGATTTATTAAGTGAGCTATAGAAACTTCCACCTTTGGTTATTTAAACCAAATTCATAATTCTAAATGAGAGACCTAGATTACATATAATTTTGGGTCCTAAATATTAAATATTGGACACGTCTTTTAAAATTTACAGAATACACTATTTAGGTAAACTCATGAATAAAATGTTGGTCTATATTCCGTGTCAGTGCTACAAAAATAGATTTCACTAAACTTAGGTGAATTTTATTAGGAACTTCAACAATCTTTTTATGTTTGGTGCTTTTTTAGCCATGTTGAAGATTTAATCTCTTCGATTTTCTGCAAAGTTTTGATAAAAAATTAAGTGGTGAGAAATTTTATGTCGAAAATTTTGTTAAGCTAAGTATTTACGACGAAAATAGAACTCGTAAAATTTAAGGTGATAGTTCAAAAAACCTTGTGCTGAACTTGGCTCCTAACTTACATCCATTTATTGTATGGCACTGTATTGTAATGGCCGAACTGGGCCAAAGAATTCTTTGACTGAGCCCCTAACGTTAGAGTGAACCAATTTGAATAACTATCTTATGTTCGCAGCTCTGTAAGTCGGATAGCTGCCAGTTATCATGCGCTCAAAAAGTCATGCGGTTTTAGCAGCACGGCGTAACTTGCCCCAGATTGAGCGCAACGATTAATGATTAATAACAAAAACGATGATTTTGGAAATCAAAGTTGGGTCACCCTTTACACCAACAATTTATAAAGCAATGGAAAGTAATTGCCGAGTATGTATGTATGTGCCTAGATGGGACTGAAGGAACCTGGTAAAAAACCACTAATGCTTACTGCATAAAGCCAGTCGTTTTTTAAGGTACGTGCTTACCCACTTACTAACACCGTAAACCAGTTAGTAAGCATGTTGGAGGAGATTTCTACATTCTTTGTTTTCATGTCTATAAATTTAATTTTAAATTGTTTTAAGCAACGTCTTTTAATGACGCCTGTATTCTGGTGCATGAGTTTCTGTCCTCACATCACAGAAATTTTGAGATCGAACCCCAGTACCTACAGACAGTTCAAAATTTCAAAAATGTTAATTGGCCGCTAGGGTCGTGTAATTTTGCGATCTTTGAACTTCTACATATCTATGATGATGGTATAGAGCATACAATAATCTGCTTCGCGAGCTAGTTACAACATCCATTTGGATAAAAAAAACAAAAATATTTAGCGAAAAAAACTAGTTCTGACGAAATTTTTTTAATTAGCTGCGGTGAATCGACACAAGATTTTTGTTCCAGTTCTTTAGCGCCCATTCTGGAATGTCCATGCAAACTGGTATCGTGGCGTAAGTGGCATATCGCACACTTGTCCCGACTTTTACAGTTTTCAGTCTTGTGGGATCTTGCCGAGCAACTAGAGCAATAGTTGTAGCGCGTTACCGTTTCATATTTTTCCGCCAAGTTCATGTTGCGGAATTTATAGCAGGTTGCAAGCCTATGGTCCTGCTTGCAAATAGCGCATGCCACATGTTTTGGCCTTGACTTTGGCTTGGAGTTAGGTTTGAAGCTGGGTCGGTTTTGCTTTTTTGGTAGTACCTGCTTGCACACCAAGCAATTAGCGCAATCCTTGTTGGTAGGTGCCATCTTAAGCTGCAACTGGTAAGGTAAATTAAGGTGAGTATAGATGAGATAAGGTATGCTAAAATAAGTACTAAGGGAGTAATACTACTTTCGTGATAGGTCGTATCATTTAATGCATTTCTTTGTTTTAAAACACTGAAAAAATTTAAGTACATAAATACAAAGTGAATATCATTTAAAAATTAAGTTTTGGTTTGGTTTCTTTTTCTATGATTTATTTTTCAGGCTATAGACTGGAATATCTTGTGTGGTAAAGGTTGGTTAAGAAAATCCTCCCCCTGCAATTTTACGAAATTCAAGAAAATTTCAAAAAAAACGTACTGAGTTCTTCTATCTACGCTAAATAGGCACTTAAAAGTATCGTTTTCAAAAAAGTTTTTTACACAATTTTTTTCATTTTTATAACATAAATTTTCTTATATGCATTTTTTACCCCCATAGCTCAAATCAACAATTAGCACAATCACAAAAACCCGCTACAATTCATCCGTCTTACAGCAGTCATTGTCGGCCACGCTCTGATGAGGAATCCCACTTCGTCTATGGAAAGTATAGGCATCCAACAACAACAAGTAGACAACAACAACCACATCCATTGCATCAGTCACATTCACCTCATACTTTCGGTCATCATGGTCATGCTGCGCATGGTCCGCACTCATCGCATCATTCGTCGCATACACATCTGCATCAGGATGATGAGGGCATCTATGAAAGTGCCGATCATTATGATCGTTCAGTGGTAGATCCACGTCTCGATCCGCGCGAGAGCCCAGATAGTGAGAGGTAGGTGTTTTAAACTTGTAACTCTATAGAAAGCCCACAGAAAACAAAGCCCCTATAAAACAAAATATCTACAAAATCATGCCGCAAAATATGCCGCAAAATCAATCCAAAAATTATGTTCACATTTTGATGCATTTCTTTGTTTCTTTTGTCTTTCTTTTATTTTCTAATTTGTTATGTATTCCAATTTTCTTCCTGTTTCTTTGAAAATTTTATTTTCCTAGTTCTTTTAGTTGAAGTTTCCTTAGTATGGCAATCAGTTTTAGTTAGTGGTTTTTAGTTTCAACCGGAATTCCTGTGAGTCACAGTTAATATATTGCATTGTTGATATGGTTAAATTGTTCAGTCACTTGACTCTTTTTATATAGATTTTAGAGTACATACTATAATAATTTTAGGTTATAGTGAATAATAATTCTTAGTGAATTTAGAGTTTGTGACTGTTGTCGTTGTTGGCGGCGGTGTTGCTTTGCCCATGTTGTTCGCTGCAACATGTTTTTGGCAATTAATTTTGAAATTATGTGCAGTTTCGTTGCAGCTACGTTGCAGGCAGCACGGCACCTGTTTTCGCACAAATGACACAATTGTAACGCGTGCTATTCCAAACGGCGGCATCAAGCCCCATAACACGTGCCCCAACTAAAAACACATTAGGTGCCCAGACTGCACAGTCCTCGTGCAGCCACACTTCGTAGGTATCTTCGGATAATTTACTCATTCCTAAAAAATTTTCGATTTCGTTTGGTGTGTCAGGAGAAATATCAAGCGGCTCAATAAGTGACTGTGGTGGCTCATCAGTGGAATTTTTCTTCTTTTTATTCTGTAACAGATAGTATTATGTATTAGTTAACGAATAAAAAATATTTCGTGGTTTTTAATCTCTGGTACCAAAGATGACATGAAATGACAACAAAATCTGGCAATGGACACTTGTTGGTAAGCTTTTCAAGACCAAGTTCTCGTTTATATGCGTAAGCTTCATAAATCAAATTTTATTCGAAATATTCGAAATGGTTTAAGATCAATTATACAATTTTTTCATACCAATAGTAATTTTAGTAAGTATTGAAAATTAAAACTAACTTTTGTCCAAACAAAACACTGAAATAAGCGTTTCAAATTGAAAAAAAAAAGAATAAGACATGACCAGAAGGAATTCATAAGAAAAATCCAGTTGCGGAGATGAAATGAGTAAGCTACTTTCATCCATTTGGAGTCATAAACGCAAATTAAAGTTTGTTCTATCCAGGTTTTATTTACATTTATTTTATCTGCATCGTCAAAATTGCATTGTTATTACTTTTATCTCTTCCGGTACTAGCTGGAGCAATCTCTATACTTTTAACAGATCGAATTATGAATTCATCATTTTTCGATCCAGCAGGAGGGGGTGATCCAATCTTATATCAACATCTATTTTGATTTTTTGGACATCCAGAAGTTTATATTTTAATTTTACCGGGAAGAAACATTTGTGGATGAGTGCATGCCGCGAATATTTTAATCTACTCTTTAGAGCTTCAAGTTTCTTTGTCTTATTTCAGGTGCTTGAAAATCCTCATTGAAAATCGTAAGTCATTGACTATTAACGACATAAGCTATTTTCAACGCGAAAGGACAATGTATCCGATGAAATTATAAAAATTATGAAATGCGTCGCCTTTAAGCTCGAACGCTAGTGCAAGAGTATGCAGAGTTAGTTAGTTAAAGGGGCAGATGTTGCGCTGTCTTTTTTTTTTCGGTCCTCCATCAGAGTTTTTTTTTTTTTTTTTTTGAACGAAAAATTCAAATTGCCAGTTAGATACTTTAAACTTCTTCGGTGTAAAGAATAACGATTTGTTTTCTTTCTTTATCCCATATCAGAGATATCATGTTGAGGATATGTCTTCAACTTCGTACTCTCATAAAATAATACAACATGCATATTAGGGTATAGCAAACGGATAAAAATTAAAATGGTTTGTGCACCTAATTTCCAATATTAGCTCGTAAAAATATGTTATATTATATTATATTATATTAGATTACTAAGCCGATAAAAAATTCTAAGCTAAATCATATAATTCATCCATTTCTTCATCTGAATGATCATCTTTCGTTTGTTTAAACTCATCTTATTTTTTAACATTTATAACAAACGTTGGCAACTCCATTGGGTTATCGCTCATTGGAGCTTCTAACAGAGGGTCGCCAGGCTTCAACTCTTATTATAAATATTGTAGGGGAAAGTGGGGTACCGTTGACACTTAATTGACCGTGACGCCACACACGATCCGTTGAACGCCTTCGACCCAAACCTTCAATTCCATCGCTCGATAGGACCACAATAAGCCAAATGCAGTGTTATCAAATTCACCAGTGCAATAATGTTTTACGTACTGCTGTGGACCTGTTCCAGTGAGCAAGCTAACCAGCGTTTAATTTAGTTTATACGTTGATAAAAAGATGAAATAAAATTCTTTTGTTGCATTTTTGCCAATGCCAGAACGTGTTTATTTACGAGTTCGTGTGTGTGTGTGCGTGTATACGTATGGATGTATGTGCAATGCGCTGCGTTTTCGCTTTATTTTAATTTATTTTATTAAAATTCCAGCGCAATTCCAATGCTTTGTCTTTAACTTTTCACCACCTCCACCACCATTTGCAACAACAGCTTTTCTTGTCCGTACGAAACGCAGCAGCCAAGCCTAAATTCACTGAAGTACAAAATGAAATGGAGTGGAATCACAAACGGAAGCAACACCACCACCGAGTTTCCGGACTAAAATTCAACATTTGGGGGTCGTATATTCCATTTCCTTAACTCAATACTCAAAAAATATAAGGCTGAATCCGAGAAGCCTTTCAGTGAGTCCTGTTTTTTCATACGCATTATCAAATTTGTCCTCTTCACTCCATATTTTCAGCGGCTGATGTGGCCGTTTCGCACTTATTTCTAATATCTGAAATAGCTCTCTTCACTTTATCAATCTCTCCTCGATTTGTCTCTTTTATGTAGTTACGGCACCATACCTTTGAAAAATACTAAAAAAAAGTCTAACGATTGTATTGCAAGAACATAAGCATTTGTCAAATTTACCCCTTTGGCAGTAGTCAAATGTGACTCAAACGTTCAAGAGGCATTTTCCTATTTTTTTTATTATTATTATTGTTTTATTTTCCCAAAACACACTTTAATTGTGTTGTTACTTAAACGTAATGCTAACTTATTTTGCCACTCAATATACAAAAACAATCACATATAATTCACAAAAAACTTACGTACTTGGTATCGAAAATAACATCAGGGATTGCGAAAAAAATAAAAACTCTTGTTACTCCGAAGAGAGTTGAAGAAGAACTGTCAAAGTTCATAACGTTTTTTTAAGTCAAAGTCGTTTTCATATTGGCAAAGTCAAATGTGCCCCAGTGTCAAAGGTAAATCTTTTTCCCCTATACATAATGATGAATTTTCCATAATGGATAATAAAAGTATTATAAATGATATTGCATTAAAAAATGACTTTATTATAGACTTGTACAAAAAGATGCCGCATCTATGGGATCCCATATAACTCTTTTTTCAAAAAAGAAATGGAAAAATGCACACTATTGTAAATATTGTATACATAATGATGAATTTTCCATAATGGATATTTTACATTGTTATGCCCATATGTACATTTATAATATATAAGGAATTTTCATTTTTTTTTATAAATTTTGCGCCTTTTTTAAAAAAATAAACTTTTCAATAAATATCATCGTTTTTACTCCATGATCTGTTGCGTGTAACATTATTGTAGACAACTTATTCTCATACCCATACCCCTATTTCCCCTACAATCGATAGCTCACATACTTACAGGCGAACATTTCGACATCTACGCTCAATACGACGCATGGTGCTCTAACATGAACAAGGACTAGCGCGACATATTCCTAGACGAAAAAATTCAGAACTGAGAGTTCAGCATCATTGAGTTGTTTTTAGTTTGATAATTTTAAAGTATCAAGTCATTGGCCAAAAAGCAACAGCGCAAGGAGGAGGAAGAACCCAAAAAGGCTGAAATTGTCTGACGTAAAGCGGAAACTAAGGCGCTGCTTGATCAATAAATGTCTGGTATTATAACGCAAAGAAATCAACCAATTGCAAAAATCAATCGCCAGCAAATTAATGAAGAACTGGAAAAGAAACAACGTGCTATCGATGCGATAAATGCGGCTAAAGACGTGTTGCCAGAGCCCGAAAAAAGGTGAAATAAAAAATAACAAACTTATTTGTAATAATTTATTTGTTATCATTATTTGTGCATAGATGAAATCGGGAACCTTTCGCAATACGCAGTGGGATCCATTGATGCTAGTCACACAAATAATTACAATGCAATCCTGTGTTTACTTCTCTCTAGGGATGCTCGTTTTTTTTTTTTGCTAACATCCTGCCTGGTGACAACTACACACTTGGCAACATTTTCGAATATCACGTAAGCTTAAAATGAAATTTACACAGCATAGCGAAACATAATTTGGTATATCTTGCAGGAAATTCCCGTATCCGAACTGGGTGGCCGCCTTATAATCGTGGCTCGATTTTAGGTAATATGTAGTTCGTCGCTCTGACTAGAAAAGCATTTTAGAAAAAACCAGAAATTAAGTTGTTGAGAAATCTAATGGAAAACTATAACTTCCATATGTAACCGCATTTATGAATGAAAACAGATTTAACTTAAAGGAATTTGTGGTGAGGTTGCCAAGTAATTATTGAGCGATTAGGCATAATTGCACTACTTCAAGCCAATAACTTGGTAACCCTGTGTAAGTTTATAGTAATATCTTGAAATGTTGCCGGAAGGTATGCGTGTAAATCATCGAAACGATTGGTTGCCCGCAAATCGTGAGGAGGGTCTGCTCAAAGGCATGGACGGGCTGATACAAGCTTTTGAGAATGTTTATGAGAAACAAGCTGGTAGTGAAGTGAATGAACGGAAATGCATGCAAATTTAAAGCATAAAAGAGAATCAGAAACCGAAATAATCATTATCTGCCATAAGACTGAAAAACTCATGAAATCCATCATACTCCTTAAACGAACGATTCTTGTGTAAAAGGAAAGATCAACTCATGTAAAATTAATTTTGTTATAAGAAAACTCAGCACTGCACCAACTTGAGCTTAGTTTTATGGTAATCTAGTACATAAGCACTTTTGAAAAAAGTTAATGTAAACAAAATTTGCGAAAACTTTGTATTAAAGCAGGATTAAAATTTTTATAACGGCCAGCAATTAAACTTAATTTGAATAGGAATAGCTGCCGGAAGGGAAATGGCGCTTTTGACCACCAAATTATATCGATTCCAAAATATCAATGTTTAACGCTTTAATAAATTAAAAGTTACTCATACGTTATGTTAAGCAAAACAAATTAAATAGTTGTTGAAAGATCTTGACACCTAAGCTCAAATGTAATTTGAGTGTCATATTTGCTAGGCATATGCTACTTATTATAAATGTATAGACTCAGTCGTTGGCCGTTACGCGCTTAGATCACCCTTAAAGGCAAAATAATCTCAAAATTTTAATCCTATAAAACTAGCCAATATTTTTTGCTGTAAAACTGTATGTTATTCATTTGTATATTTGTAATGCATTTAAAATATATTTCACACATACAAACATATGTACCCAATAAGTACTTTTCCATATTGGAAGCTTTTATTTATTTTCATTTCATCCTAAAATATACCAATTTTAACTGAATATATCATCACCATTTGTTAAAAACTACCTAAACTGTATTGTAATTTGTAGTATTTTATATGTTAGTCTTTTGTATTCCACTATGTGCAGTCATATTCATAATTGTAAAAAATAATCTCGAAAATTCATTATACCCACTATTAAAAAAATACTTAATTATTGCAAATAAGCGCTTTTTTAAGCAAAATTGTTTAAATATTTGAAAAAAAGATTGAATGAATGAAGTAGGGTCAGAATACGCGAAACCGACATGTCTGAAATGTTTTTCAAAGTTTTTTTATATAAATCTGTAGCTGCAAGTGGTAGAAATTAGTGTACGGAAAATTTTTAAAAAAAAAATTGTTGTTGCAATAATTATTGCCAGTCAAGTTTTTCATTAAACTTTTTTTTTAAAATGCTATAAGTTTTGAACTGCTTGACTGATCGTGACAAAATTTTTTAGTTTCTGTAGATAATAATTTCTGTTGCTAATTAACAACAAAAATGCAAAATTTTTGCAACTTTTTTTTTTAATACATAAGTTCAACTTATTATCTACAGAAACTAAAAAATTTCGTCACGATCAGTCAAACAGTTCAAAACTTATAGCATTTTAAAAAAAAGTTTAATGAAAACTTTGACTGACAATAATTACACTAGTTTACACTCAAAATGTTCCACTGATCTGAGTTTACTTTTCGTATGTAGATTTTCCTGCTGAGTTCGAAAATGAAAATGAAAATTTTTTGAATGGTACAGTTTTCGAGATATTGTGGTTTTTTCACTTTTTCGACCTCTCTTCACTTTGAAACTCATATCTTGAGCTACAAATGCCCAATTTCCTTTTTCTTGATGTCATATTAAAGATAATAAAATTACAAATAAACGTGTGCAATTACATTTCTTATTAAAAAAGTTGTTCAAAAGATATAGATAAAAACAGACCAGATTTTAAGAAAAATCAAATTTTACATTTGATTCTGTGGCCACGAAAAAATAGAAATAAAATAAAAAAAAATAATTTTACTTTTTGCACGTAGAACTGATACTTTTACGCAAATATTAAAATATTTCACAAGAAAATCGACTGTAAAATAACAACGTTAGAAGTGATAATGAATCCAAATTCGACATTTTATGAATATATTAATTTTTTCGACAATTTGTTGAGCCTAATCGTTACAAAAAGATTTTTCTCATGTACCTTTGATAAGAGGATACTTTTCTTATGTACTTTTTCCTGCTGAATTCGAAAATGAAAATGAAAATATTTTGAATGGTACGGTTTTCGAGATATTGTGGTTTTTTCACTTGTTCGACCTCTTTTCACTTTGAAACTCATATCTTGAGCTAGCAATGCCCAATTTCCTTTTCCTTAGTGTCATATTAAAGATAATAAAATGACAAATAAACATGTGCAATTACATTTCTTATTAAGAAAGTGATTCAAAAGATATAGATGAAAATAGACCAGATTTTAAGAAAAATCAAACTTTACATTTGATTCTGTGGCCACGAAAAAATAGAAATAAAATAAAAAAAAAAAATTTTACTTTTTGCACGTAGAGTTGATACTTTTACGCAAAAAATTAAAACATTCCACAAGAAAATCGACTGTAAAATAACAACGTTAGAAGCGATTGAATGAATAAGTCTAAGTCCCAAATTTTTTGATCATATAAAGTTTTTCGACAATTTGTTGAGTTTAATCGCTGCAATTCTCTATATTGTTTGGTGTTTTCGTATTATTAGAATAAATTTGATTAAAACCTTCAATAGCCCTGAAAATAAAAATGCACCGGTTACTGTGGAAAAGGAACTATGTCCAAAAAACCACATTTATTTGCACACACAAGCACAGGCTAGCACAAACAATCATAATATACAACACAAAGTTATATATATGTATGTACTTAGTTGTGGCTTTTGTGTTGTCTTCTGTTGCTTTTGGGATCCGTTTCTCTAGTGAGGAACCATACGTAGTCTCCCAACATTGCTTCATCCCAAAACCCTTGATAGCGCCGCTCAATAGTTTTAATTTGTTGGTGAAATCTCTCACCGTGTTCGGCACTTACTTCACCAAGGTTGTCGGGAAAGAAATTTAAATGCGAATGCAATAAATGGATTTTCAGAGACATATTTACGCCTGATAAAAATAAATTTAATGGTAAAAAATACACCAAAATATTAATAAGAATGAAATGACATTCCGTACCCATCTTTTGTAGTTCTCCAGCAAATCGGTAATAATTGCCTCGTAGTCAGGGCTTTTATGGTTCCCAAGAAAACTAGTAACAACCAGCTGAAATGAATTCCAGGCCTCGTTTTCAACCGATGTCAAATATATTGGAAAATCTGTGCTTTTCATCAATTTTCTTATGTCTGGACCATCGAAAACGTCTTCCTTTATTTTAGCTATAGACAGCTTAGGAAAAAGAGTTTTTAAGTAAGTGAAAGCTTGGCTTTCTACGTTGAGGGCCTTCACAAAATTTTTAATAAGGCCAAGTTTTAAGTATGTAACGCTGGAAGAATTATACTTTCATTCTTGACAAGTGAAACGTCTATTTTTTCGTGGCCACAGAATCAAATGTAAAGTTTGATTTTTCTTAAAATTTGGTCTATTTTCATCTATATCTTTTGAACCACTTTCTTAATAAGAAATGTAATTGCACATGTTTATTTGTCATTTTATTATCTTTAATATGACACTAAGAAAAAGGAAATTGGGCATTTCTAGCTCAAGATATGAGTTTCAAAGTGAAAAGAGGTCGAACAAGTGAAAAAACCACAATATCTCGAAAACTGTACCATTCAAAAAATTTTCATTTTCATTTTCGAATTCAGCAGGAAAAAGTACATAAGAAAAGTATCCTCTTATCAAAGGTACATGAGAAAAATCTTTTTGTAACGATTAGGATCAACAAATTGTCGAAAAAATTAATATATTCATAAAATGTCGAATTTGGATTCATTCATTCAATCGCTTCTAACGTTGTTATTTTACAGTCGATTTTCTTGTGAAATATTTTAATATTTGCGTAAAAGTATCAGCTCTACGTGCAAAAAGTAAAATTATTTTTTTTAATTTTATTTCTATTTTTTCGTGGCCACAGAATCAAATGTAAAATTTGATTTTTCTTAAAATCTGGTCTATTTTTATCTATATCTTTTGAACCACTTTTTTAATAAGAAATGTAATTGCACACGTTTATTTGTCATTTTATTATCTTAAATATGACATCAAGAAAAAGGAAATTGGGCATTTGTAGCTCAAGATATGAGTTTCAAAGTGAAGAGAGGTCGAAAAAGTGAAAAAACCACAATATCTCGAAAACTGTACCATTCAAAAAATTTTCATTTTCATTTTCGAACTCAGCAGGAAAATCTACACATGAAAAGTAAACTCAGATCAATGGAACAGAAAAAAAAAATCATTTTGTAAACTAGTGTTATTGCAACAATTTTTTTTGAAAAATTTTTCCGTACACTAATTTCTACCACTTGCAGCTACTGATTTATATAAAAAACTTTAAAAAACATTTCAGACATGTCGGTTTCGCGTATTCTGACCCAGTATTAATATAAAATAATATATGGCTCTTTTCTACTAACTAAGGCATAAGATTTATTAAGTGAGCTGACGTGATGCATTGTTTGGGATTTTGCTGATGTCAACTGGCATCTAAGAAGTCACCGTTGAGCTTTTTTTGGTAATGCTAAGAGTTGTGCCTACGTCGACAAATCCGAAAAGTTGGAGAGCCTTAAAACTATCATCCATAAAGTCATGGCCGTGATACACCCAAAATGTGCGAAATAGTCGTTCACATTTTCGAGGTAATTATTGCTCAACTGCTTTAAAAGGTCCAAGGACAGCCTTAATGACTAATAAAGAAAACGATGATTTCCTTATATTTGTGTGTTGTATGAAAAAAAAGTTTAGAAATCAAAGTTGGGTCATCCTTTACACCAACAATTTATAAAGCAGTAGAAAGTAATTGCCGAGTATGTATGCTTGTACATATGTACCTAGTTGGGACTGAAGGAACTTGGTAAAAAAGCACTAATGCTTACTGCATAGCCGGCCGATGTAAAATATATGGTAATAATATTCCGTGCTTACCCACTTACTAACACCGTAAACCATGTAGTGAGCATGTTTGTGGATATTTCTACATTCTTTGTTTTCATGTCTATAAATTTAATTTTAAATTGTTTTCAAGCAACGTATTTTAATGACGCCTGTATTCTAGTGGATGGATTTCTGTCCTCGCATCACAGAAATTTTGAGATCAAACCCCAGTACCAACAAGCAGCTCAAAATTTTTAAAATGTTAATTGGCCGCTAGGGTCGTGTAATTTTGCGATCTCTGAACTTCTACATATCTATGATGATGCTATAGAGCAGCGATGCATACAATAATCTGCTTCACGAGCTAGTTACAACATCCATTTGAATAAAAAAACTCATAAATAATATTTAGCGAAAAAACGATTTTTTTTTAATTAGCTGCGGAAAGCTACCCGATTAGGAATTCCTATCAAGAATGCTCTACCAGAATCAGTTCCAGATCTGTCTGGCAATGGCAGAACATAGTAAGGCCAACCACATGTGAATCTAACAGTATCTAAAAAGTGAAAAACCTTTTAAGGAATTCCGGATCAGGTGAAGATGTTCATAACTTATTTCCGGCTTAAAGATGTAGACCCTGTAAAAACCTATAAGCCACTGATCATCTTAGCCAGATCAGATGTTTTGTTAAATAAGAGTCAAATGTTAGAAATATTAGTCTATAGAACTTAATTTAATTTCAAAAAAAAAAAACGAATATCGTATCCACTGGGGCTTAAACCTGGGCATTCTTTGATTACAAAATTGTCGTAGTTTAATGACACAAACCAACCTATTTTTATTTTTTGGCTGACTAAAAGTATATTATTTGAATTATCAATTGGAAACTTCAATTTTTCATTTTGACTGAAAAGTAAAATAAATTTAGTCTCTCGGAAAAACAATAAGAGTAGCTCAATTGGTTAAGATGAGCATTTTTGAACAGTGGCATGACGCAGGGCGACATGCAGTGTGCCCCATAGCGCAGACTGATCAGTGCCGTAATAGCACACTGATCAGTGACATGTTAGGTTTGCCTGGTCCGGTAAGGCTGGCTCCATGCGTTCCCAAGCTTATCTGGGTCTGATCCGATTACCCAAGTCCGTACCGGATCTCAAATAGGGCCAACCGTATGCGAAACGGACAAATCGAATCAGGTAATTGCAAGCAATCAAAATAAAACAAAAACAAAGAGTACAAGATGAAGGAGCAAATAACATGAAAACAAAATCAAACAAAAACCGCATGCGACGACCGGAACCGAAATTAATTTTTTTATTGTTGTAAGAGCTGGAAGAACTAAATGCAGTGCATTCTTGGTATGGAAACCAATTATATAATAATTTAGACAAGCACATGTTGGAGGTGAGGGGAGATGCGCCTCAGAAGCAATACAAACAGTTGGCGTACATTATTTTTCCCACTTAATTTTAATGTACCACATCAAATAACTCATTAAAGGACTCTTAAGATTTTCTCTCTATTATTTACTAACTAGCTGTTCCCGTGACTTTGTACGCGTTTTTCCTTCTACTCTCTCGTCGACAATTCCATTTATTTTATTCAATTTTAAAATTAATTATGTGGCAATTAGGGGTGGAAATCCCGGAGCTTTTTTGAGTTTCGGGATTTTCGGGATCGAAGTTTCCAATCCTGGGATCCTGGGATCAATACCGGGATTGATAGTTCTAGTAAATGCATACAAAGCTACACAAAAAAACGAGAAGTTTATACTATTGTATATGATATAAAATTAAAATTGCCTTATTTCACAGCGTAACAATGAATAATAAGAACGCAAAGTAATAGAAAAACTAATAGCTTAAAAATTGACTTAGAACACTTCGAGTGTTAATACATCTAAATCACATTTACTAAGTTTGACTAGTAGAAGATATCCACTATTAAAAGGAGATGATAGAGGATAATCAAGCATTTATGACCAAACTATAAATTTTATTTTTACATTTCGTGTACCACATTTTGTACTTGATTAATACTTTATCACCTTCTTCAAATGTGACAGTGATGGCATTTAGTGGCACCGAATGGCTCGCTCTCAGTATACGCACCCATAAGTGTGCTTCATTTAAGTTTTCAAAATCTTTAGAAGCTGATTTCAGAAAAAAAGCTTCAGACAAAAGTTTAATTATATCTTAGAACTTAAATTTTGGTAGGTTTGGGTCAAAATTCCAATGTCAAATCAAAGTCGGCTGTGGTTTTTTTTTTAGAAGACAAACCTATATTTTTTGTTGCAGATTTGTATTTTATTATAAAAAATAAATATGTTTTGCTTATGTTGTTTTTCTATTGCATTTTTAGTATTTCCGTCATTGATAAAAATAATTTTAGTCTAAATTTCACATTATATCATTTTTCTAGTGAACTATCAATTTTCAATACAAATCGAATTTAGTAAAAAATTCTTAAAATTAATCAAACTATTAAAAAAGAGATATTTTTTTGCTATGTCACATTTTTTTAAGAAAATCTTAAACAAAAAATTGCTACAATAAAAAAAAACGGCGGGTTGCACTCCGGGAGTGCCGACAGAAGTGAAAACAAATCGTTTAATGGCAAGTTAGTGCGTTAATTGGTATGTGTGCGTTTTCTTTTTATATGGCAATGCAATGGAAGACAAAAACGGAATATGTATTCAAATTTTACTCTCGCTCTCATTCTCAATTTGTCAACGCAACAACGCGGACATTGAAAGAAACAAACATGTAAGCATAACAATCGTTGAATGAGAATTAAATGTGTCAGTTAGTGTGTATGCTTTGCTTTTTGTCTTCCACTTGGAATATTTTTTATTTAAAAGAAACAATAGAACATTAAAATTTTACCATCGCATCCATGACGGGGAATCCCGATGACGGTCGGTGTCACGAGTTTATACTTTTTTACTCAGCCGCACAAAGTGCCATAAGAAGTTTTCACTTCAAAAATTGCTGGAAGAAGTATATTCGGCTCAGTAGCCTCAACTGTGAATAATTAAATTTGAGCTAAGTACTCCTTATGTTTAAAAACAAAAATTTATTCTGATTGCAGTAAGACACATCATTGCGAATTATGTAAGTATAAGAAAAAATCAGGTAAAAAAAGTACCTGGACCTGTGACTAAATAGCTTAAACATAATTTTTCTTAAACTTAAGATAAAAATCTGCTTCTTCTAACAGACACTATGACACCACATTTATCAAAATCGGCTTATTCGTTGCCGAGTTCTGGCTGTTAGAATATTCAAACTGCTTAAAACGCCATCTTGTGACAGTTAATCATATTACAAATGACTTCAAAAAAATCTGCTTGTTCTTAAAAAAACTATTACACCTCATTTGTCTAAATCGGTTTAGTAATAGCCGAGATATAACGTTTTAAAGTTTTTCAAAAAACCAAATTTGCTTGCTGCTGGTTCAAGGTGGCCTGGTATTTCAGATTTTTCTCTGCTTTGGGCTGCTGGCTCTGCTTTCGGCTGCGCTAGCAGAGAAAAAATTGCTTACTGAGCAACAACTAACCGGAAGTCAACATATGTATGCTACAAATTTAAAAATTTTTTCCACAAAATTACATACTTTCATGGGCCAATTTTTTCAAAAAACGTTGCCTACTTTTAGGCGCTATTAATAATTTACCTTTAAGCGGCTCTCACACGATCAGTATTACTGACAGGATTTTGCATACTGACAGTATTACTGATCGTATGAGGTGAGTACTGATGTACTGTCAGTATAGAAAAACGATACTGATGACTGATGAAAAAATCGGATATTACTGACGAAGTTTTTAAATACTGACAGTAATACTGATGGTGTGAGGTGAATACTGACAGTTCATCAGTATTATTTGCACAGAAAAGTGGCATGCCACTTTTTGGGGCAGATCCGGCTGAAAGTTGGTCAGAGGGTGCAAGTAGGCACGGGACGGCAAAATCCTGGGAGGGGGCGTGGCATGCCCCATTTTGTGGCAGATAGACGATGAGGCAGCGAAACTTGAAAGAAACTTGAAAAAGTTCCTCATTCAGTGGCATGGAACATTGCGTCCAAGGGTATGGTCGTCCGATGCCTAGCTGGAGGCGTAGTGCAAGTTTGGATGGAATCTGCCCCAAAAAGTGGCATGCCATTTTCGGCTGTCGGTCACGTAGCCGGAGCATAGTTCGCACCTTCACCAGTCGAATGTCAAAAAAACTGATTACTGACAATAAACAATACTGACCGTGTGAGTGGTACACTGACAGTAATGTAAATACTGTCAGTAATTATACTGTCAGTAATATTGATCGTGTGAGAGCCGCTTTAAAAGTATGCAACACTTTCCGACGAATTTCAAAAATAGCACCTAAAATTAGGACACATTATCTGAAATTTTTAAAATCGTTACCTACTTTTAGGCGTTCTTTTTGAAATTTGTCAGAAAGTGTTACCTACTTTTAGGGGCAAATTATTAATAGCACCTAAAAGTAGGCAACGTTTTATAAATTTTTTGAAATCGAGTTCATTTTCCAAGTCTTCAAAATTTTAAAATCGAGTTCGTTTCCCAAGTCTTCAAAATTCCAAAATCAAGTTCGTTTCCCAAGTCTTCCAAATTTGAAATCGAGTTCGTTTCCCAAGTCTTCAAATTTCTGAAATCGAGTTCGTTTCAAAAGTCTTCAAAATTCCAATATCGAGTTCGTTTCCCAAGTCTTCAAAATTCCAAAATCGAGTTCGTTTCCCAAGTCTTCCCGATGACGGTCGGTGTCGCGAAATTATACTTTTTCCTCAGCCGCACAACGTGCCATAAGAAGTTTTCACTTCAAAAAATATTTTTACTCAATTTAAGGTTCAGACACAATTGAAGTGCATTTTGCAGGTTGATGCAATAATGTTTCATGCACAGCAAATGTATTGAAAACAATTATTTTGCAGATTTTGTACTTAAATATGTCATATAAAAGAATTTTTATTGTATAATATAAAACTTTTTTCTAATCCCGAAAATCCCGGGATTGCCTCTTTGTAATCCCGGGATTACTTTTGCCTATATTTAGAGCAAATCCCGGTATCCCGGGATTGCCACCCCTAGTGGCAATAGAGAAAACTGCTTATGTCTTATGCTATAAAGATAATGAACAAGTCTATTGGAATCACATATTAAATTTCCTGATTTACAAATGAAATCCAAGTATGTACTGAAATTACCAACTTTACACCTCTGTATTTTAGAAACTAATAACGTTGGGACAAAATCCTCCCGGAATTTAATAAATCTCTGTTAGGGCTACATGTAGCCAAAGTCCCGTTCCCTCGGGACGTTAAAGTTTTTCCAAACCTTTTGACAATGAGGACCAAGACGGTCTTTTTTCGTTAACATTTATGTCACTTTTAAACTTTCTTGTAGCCCACTGTGTAAAAATATGTATTGTAGAAATAAAACTAAAGTTTGCCGCCCAAAACATAAAAAAAAAAATTTAAATGTGATATAGTAAAACTTCTGTATGAGCAAAAAAGTATGAAAGTTCAACATTTTTAGAAATGAAAAGTTTGTGCTTTCAATGTATGTATGTAGATATTTCCGAAGCATATCAATCTATTCCACTAATTTTGCGGTTGTCTTGCTTTCAATATACATATGTATGCAAGGCCGTATCCAGGATTTTATTTCGGGGGAGGGGGGGAGTTTTGGAATTGAAGTTGTGATAAGCCCAAAAAAGAAATAGGGATTATGATCGAAAAAAAAGCGGACATAAGGCCCAAAATTGTTTTGGGGACTATGACCATTGTACCAATATAACCATTGGGGTACCAATATAATCTTACAGCCAAAGTAATGACACAGTACCAAACCAGCACTTATAATAACTATACTTATTAATCGTCATAGTTCTTAGAATAACAAAAAGTGCAAGGGAAAAATTGCATATGAAATAAATTTTATCACTATATTTTTGTGAAATGCTACAAAGCAGTTGGTGTCCTGTGCACGATAATATTATAGTAAAATTCAGTATCTTAGACATACTCGTATTTGACCAAATTTATCTCAAAAGCCAGGTGTGATAAAAACTAAGTAAAACCACATTTCAATTCAGCGTCAAAATTTCCATAGAAAATGATACAAAAATTTAAATAAAAATCTTTAAAACTTATGTTTTAAGCAAACTCGATTTTTTTAAGGAAAATGTGATTTTAGTATAAAGAGCCAATGATATATATGACTTAATCCTTAATATGAATTACTCATGAATCCAATCTTCCCCCTTGATCTACCGTTTCATACAATGCTGAGCTGATTCAGGATGTTTTTTTAAACTCATATTTTTAAATTAAAATAAATCACATACAATTTTTAGATACCCCATTTTGGCTTTATTAGCTAGATAATTTTATTAATGCCATTCAGCATTTAAAAATGATTTTGTACATATGAATGCTGCACAGGGCTGTCGCTGTCACTTCAATCGCAGTTTTTCACTGCATTTTAAAGTACGACACTGCGACACTGCATCCTTTATGAAAACACTGCATTTTCAGAAAAAAAATGTTGCAAAAGTAATCTGGTAAAAAATTTCCAAATTATAAATTTTCACAATAACTCCTGGATTATTTACATTTTATAGTTGACAAAACTGAACTTTTAATTAATCTTACTTTAACATTATTGAAATTTCATCACCTTTTGACTTTTTGTTTTAACTTTTCTTTTCAACTCTTTTCGCGCAAAGCAATGAACGAGCTAAAAAGTACATTTCAACTCTCCATTCAGTTCATTTCCACAAAACCCAAATGCCATTACTGATTGTACATAGTATATACTTTTATAATTACAA
Organism: Tricholauxania praeusta; assembly: GCA_949775025.1. Taxonomy (NCBI): domain Eukaryota; kingdom Metazoa; phylum Arthropoda; class Insecta; order Diptera; family Lauxaniidae; genus Tricholauxania; species Tricholauxania praeusta. The sequence goes on along the minus strand of OX459030.1, from coordinate 98,447,924 downwards.
TTTTTACAAAATGTAATGAAATATGCTATGGAGGCACAAAGTGATTTATTTAACTTCAACAAAAAATGAAATATCGAAAAAATGTGTTTTTTTCATGTTAGTAAAAATAATATACCTTTGACCAAAGCCATTTCCAACCATGCAGTCGGATTATTTTATATTACGGAATTGGTTGCTGATTAAATATGCTGTTTTTCAAAGTATATAAGGGGACCCATATTTCGCCGCTTTGATTAAAAAACATTTTTTACGAAGTTATGCCCATTTTAAGTTTTGGTGTCAAAAATTAAAAAAACACTAAAAACGTTTTCAAATCATCCATCCATGCATGCATTTTATCTCCTGCGACCAAACAATATTAACCAACCGATCACAATTTTATTTCATCTTGGTCGTAGGGGATCAAATTCATGTATTTTTTAAATGGCTGTAACTTTGCGAGGAAACATCGCAGATTACTACTTGAAAGCTCATTTTAAAGAAAAGGAACGGTACTATGTAGATGATGTTGTTATTAAAAATATGCTGAAAGTAATAGTATCACAGATGGCTTGGCAATGTTGAAACAAAAATTTAATTTTTTATTTTGAGAAAAAAATTCTCCAGGCCTCAAATTTTTTGAAGCGCGCATTAAACTCATGTCATTTCTTTCTTATATTAGTACAAATTCAATATAAAACTTAAGCGAAAAAAAAGGTGGAGTTTTTCAGAAAATTAGCATTGTTTTCTTCTCATAAAATAGCTCTATCAATTTTCAACCATTTTGAAATTTTTTGCAGATTCTGAGAGAGAATAAGAAGTTCTATTCAAAAGACAAAAGTTAATTATTTTGATTTGGATGGAAATGACGCATTTTTGGAAAAATTTTTAGCGGTTTTTTAATTTTTGACACCAAAAATTTAAAATGGGCATTACTTCGTAAATTTCTTTTTTAAATCAAATCGGGGAAATATGGGTCCCCTTAAATATGTACTTTGAAAAACAACATATTTCATCCGTAACATAAAACATCCGACTGCATGGTTTGACATGGATTTGGTTCTTTATCTTATAACACTGAAAAATTCACTGCACTTTTGTTTTTAAAACGCTGCGAACACTTAAATTTTCCAGAATTTTTAGGAATTTTCACTGCGGTCAAAAATTTTAAAACGACGATTTTAAAAACCAATCCTCTACAGAAAACGTAGAAACAGAAACTAGTTCTTTCGGAAAATTTTTCTTGTTTGTTGGCAAGAGGGAAAAAACGAAATTGTCGAGATGCAGAATTTGTCGTTTGTCGCAAACGAAAATCATAAAAGAAAATAGACAAGAATTTCTATCATGAGCCTTTGGGTTTTGGCGGAATTGCATCAGCGGGCGTGGCACCTCCCATGTTAACATTAAGTTATAAGCGTGATAAATGTTGGTTTTTTTGAATATTTTTTTAATATTTCAACTTTTTTCAACATTTTCCTTTCGACTTTTTTAACCCCTTTCAACTTAATTAAAACCTGTTCCAATTTTTTTTTCAAATTTTCAACTGCTTTCAGCTTTTTTCGAGCTTTTCAACCTCTTCCAACTTTTTTCAACATTTTTCATATTTTATTGATGCTATCAACCAGTTTATACACGGTTCGCTTCAAGCAAAACCAAGATTAATAAAATTGTCAACCATATCTGATAATGCACAATTATTATATAGTGTCCGGAGATTTCAAATACATTATCTGCAAGATTGGAGCTGCTCATTTACTCGTTTTATGGCCATTTTAAGGTTAGCACTTTGGCCGACAAGGTTCGTTTGAAGCGAGATCAAGATCGGTAAAAATTGTCAATCAAATCTGACAATGCACAATTATTATTTAGTGTTCGGATATTCCAAAAACAAGATTTGTAAAATCGTACCTAGTCATTTACTCGTTTTATGGTTATTTTAAGGTAAACGCTTTTACCGATAATTTTAATAAAATTATGAAGCGCACCGTGTACAGTTTTTGATGCTTTTAAGATCAAGTGAAATTTTAAAATATGATATGATAATTGTGTTTTATGTATTTTGAGTAGCTGAATACGATGAAGTCACTAATTTTTGCAAATTTTTTTGTGTTATTCACCATTTTCCATGGATACGCTTCATAATTTTATTAAAATTATCGGTAAAAGCGTTTACCTTAAAATAGCCATAAAACGAGTAAATGACCAGGTACGATTTTGCAGACCTTGTTTTTGGAATGTCCGAACACTAAGTAATAATTGTGCATAGTCAGATGTAGTTGAGAATTTTAACCGATCTTGATCTTGCACCAAACGAACAGTGTCGGGCAAAGTGCTAACCTTAAAATGGTTATAAAACGAGTAAATAAGCAGCTCCGATTTTGCAGATTATGTATTTGAAATCTCCGGACACTATATAATAATTGTGCATCGTCAGATTTAGTTGACAATTTTATCGATTTTGATCTTGCTTGAAGCGAACCGTGTATATTGTTTCAACCAATGCAACAATCAATTGTTTTCGATTTTTTCAACCGTATTAAAATTTTTCGGTGATGTTCCATATTTTATCAACTTTTGAATCTTCTTCAATATTTCTTAAATATATCGGACTTATTCAATCTCATTCAACTTTTTTCAATATTTTCCATATTTTTTGACGTTCACCGTTTCAAACTTCTCCATTAGCGATTTTTAAGTATTTGAACCTGTTTCAACTTTTTCCATATATTTTCGCTTTTTTTTAACCTCATTCAACTTTTTTCGACTTCTTCAACCACAGTCAACATTTTGGAGATTTTCAACCTCTTTCAACATTTTCAACCTCTTTCAATTTTTTCAACATTTAATATATTATCGACTTTATCAGCCTTTTTCACCTGTTTCAATCTCTCTCGTCGTCGCCCTCTTTCATTGGCATGTAAGCAAAGTAATTGAATCAAGCAATCTTTGTTTACGTTTTCTGTAGGATTTTGACAACTAAGTATGCTCTCCGACAAATCAATAGATATGTAGCTCTATTGTTAAACCATGCTTTCGAATTTTTAACTTTTGACCAATGGATTTAGCATTCAATCACATTGCGGCGGTGTTAGTTGTAAGCGACAGGCTCTTCAGGTTAAACTTTGACGCTATGTTAAATCAATCATCATTTTTGATCATTGATTTTTAACAGATTTCATGAGGTGGTTTTGAACACCCATAGCCCACCCCTGCATCTATTATGTTTTCCTATCAATATTTTGTACTGGGTTTTCGTCAAATTATTTTAAATTTCAATTGTCACATCTAACAATAAGATTGCAACTGAAAACACAAATAAATTCCACATTAATCAAAACAGCAAACATTTACATCTTATGTTTGTGGATCGTATTATGTATTGTTGCTGTCGCATTTGAAATCGAATTTTTGAATCCACTTCCGCATCGTCTGCAGACTGCAGGCGACCGACCGGCGTTTTGCGGGAGTGTTGCTGTTTTGTTTTTAGAGTGTTTTTCTTGTATATCCTGCATTCACAATGGACCAGAAACCACAACAGCAAACGATTGTAAGTATTGTAGTTTTTCAATGGACCAACAAATGGGAATGTGCAAAATTCAAATTTATTTTTATCAAAACTTTTGTGCGCTGCACCCAGTCGGTGATTATAACAATTTTAAATGGTGGCAAATGGATTGAGAAGTGTTTCGAATCGATTGCCAGACAAACAGCTGTGCAAGCAGCATTCAATGCAAATGCGATTGCGCCAAGTGTGACGTCATCGTCGGGTGCTTTAGTGGATGCCAATGACTTGTCACCTTGTGGACTGTGTGTGGATGATGTGGAAGAACTTATGTTTGATGAATGCAATATTTTCTTGGAGGTTTGCGTCTTCGATGATTGCAGTGTTGATGAGACTGCACTACTGCTAGAATTGTGGCAGGATAAATTTGCAACGCTCCCAATCAACATTCGAATGCGTATCGTACGCAATAAAACGGGAAAATCAAAAGGAGGTAAGTTTTATTTATTATAAAAGAAGTTTTAAAATAATCAAAAAAACTGTAGTTATGTACATACTTAGAAATGGGGCTCTTACTACGACCATGATGTGCCCTAACTTGTTATAGTTCTTGTCGTGTTGAGAAATCTTATCGCATATGGTTTATTCTTTTAGTTATAGCTACCAAATGTTTTTGCGCGTCGTTATATGATAGCGGGGATATCTATCGACGCTATACGACAGCGGGGATATCTATCACCGTAACATACAAAAACTTTATAAATACATATATTGGAGGTCTGTGTGAGCTGATTTAAATCGGCCTTTAAGTCATTTGCCACATTTCAACTCTACCAAAATTTTATGATTTAAATCAGTGAAGGGCACTTAGTGGCTCTATTTGCTCACATTGCTCTAACCGTTATTCGACGCACAAGCAAGCGAAAAAAAATTCGCAGATCGATTCGCTATCGAGGCACAAAATTCGCAGAATTTCAACGCTATCGAGGCACAGCGTTGACTTGAGTTCAAATGAAAACAAAAACATCACACAAAGGCATAAGCGACGGCGCCGCATTGTGTTTCGACGAATGTAGAAACTGTTTTTGTTTGTAGTGTAATTTGGTTTTTTTTGGGCTAATGGCAATTTTGGAAATGAAAATAAAAAAAAATTTAAAATTTCGTTTGTTGTTGCATGATGTTGTTGTTTTGCTCTTTTGTTAAATTTTTGTGCCCACCGCTGATTTAAATCATAAATCAAATTAAAACAAAAAGAAAAACCGCAAGTGAGGTGTTCGCTGCAACAGCAAATTAAATGTTCAAGCTTCCTTTTACTCTTAATTCGCATTTTGTCTGTTGAGAAGCAAACACTGTACTGTGGAAAAGGCTAAATTTACTTCAGTTCCAAATTATTATGAAACCAAACTTTTCTTATGTAATTTTAATTTTTAAGAATGATTATGTAATCAAAAAATGTCGGTCATATGTAGTTTCGGAGATAGAACTGCTGAAAGTTGCGGATATAGCTTTTGTAAAAATCAATATATGTAAGTTAGAAACCCCTAGACTTATATCCAAATTATGGGGGTCGTATGAAAGATAATTTAACGAGCTACAATATTGATGCAAAGACCTTTCACATTTGACCTACAGTTTTGGAGATGTGATGATTTAACTGAAATATTTAAAAATATTTTTTAAGCAACTGTTATTTTTTTCAATAAACGTGTTAATAACCTATATTTATTTTTATAAGTCTAAAAATCTTAGTTCTTTAGCTTCAAATTATTGCGCACTTTCTCTTTTTTTTAACGAAAAACCAAAATATAACATGAAATAATCAATATTTAAAAACGCAATAAACCAAACGTCACTTCAAAGAATTAACGACGCTGGTGTCAATGTGCGCTTTCTTATCGGTACTAAACTGTCAACCTTTTGTTACATTTTTGTATCCCTTGACTGAAAAATCTATCTCTACTTTTACTTTCAGTCGGCTATGGGCGTAATATGGCTATTGCCATTTCCACTGGTGCTTATCTCTGTTTTCAAGATATCGATGATGAAATGATGCCACAACGCATACTGAAACAATATGCACTCGCCAGAAGACACAAAGACGCTGTAAGATTTTTATTTTTTCATTTAGAGTAAACAATATCTATATTTATATCTCTAAAAAGATAATTGGCAGCAAATTTACGCGCATACCACCAAATTCAACATGTCGGTTCTCTCGTTGGGCCAATGAATTGGATACGCAAAAACTAACACTTCAAATATATACTTCAAATGGACCAACGGTTATAATGCCTACATGGCTATGCCATCGTAGCGTTTATTGTAAAATACCAAATGGTTTCTCAGAAGATGGAAAGGGTACACCTGAAGATCTCATATTTTTCTATAAACATCTAGATTTAGGTGGACGTATTTTACGTGTCGATGAATTTTTATTAAGATATCGCTACCATCCAGAGGCAACAACATTTTCAGTAACAGCGCAAACAATTTGCCGTATACGTTTAAGCCATCTGATCGAGCATGTGCTTAGCATTGCACCATGGTGTTATGGATTCACCATTTGGAATGCTGGCAAGCAAGGTCGAAAGTTTTTTCGTGATTTACCCGCATCGGAGAAGAAAAAAGTAATGGCTTTTTGTGATGTCGATAAGAGTAAGAAGAATTCATATGTGTGATATGCAGGTTGCGCTCGAAGTCTCCAAAAACAAAATCCCCTAATACAAAATCCAAATTCTGAAGAATACGAGTTTTCCAAAAATACGCGTTAAGATTACTTTGCAGGACCTTACACTATATATCCATATACATATGTTAAATATATAATCTCTGGTAAAATGAATACATATTAGTGGTATTCATCTTAACGCGCAAGTTTCCCATTTCTGCAAACAGGCAATTTTGCGTGATCTATTTCATTAACGCCCCTTCGAATATTTTGAGCAATTTGTAGCAGTTGATGATCATGTCAAATTGTAATTGTCAAAATATAAAAATAAACTAAATAAATTGTTTGAAGAAATCGCTGTAGCCGATTTATCAATACCGGAAATCTTCGGAAACACGATGGTAAGATTTATAATTTTTTCAAAAAACTTCCCATACGATTTTTGACAGTTTGCTTTCGGGGGTGCAAAAATGCACAGCTTGCAAAAGTTTGCGCGCTTTGATGAATACCCATATTACTGTCAAGCCGTTCAAATGTTCGAACTCCCGAGCAACAGGGCTAAAATTAAAAAGCATTTCAGCTACGAAATGTATTGCACAGCCATGCTATTCAGCTTTAATTTTCCTTTACTAAAAATACTTTGAATTATTTAATTGAGGATTTTGTATTTGAAGATTTTCATTTTTGGGACTTCGTTGCTCCCTCCTGATATGCATCGTGTGGTGTATTACTAATGTTTAAATTTCTTATAGATAAAATTAAAAAATTTTACCGGCACTACGATGTTGCAAAACGTTGTATTACCTATACAATACCCATTATACACTTTAGTGAGGCCACGCCTCCATTAATGGTTTGCATGAAATTGGATTTAACAAATGGCGCATTTGAGGAGAATTTAAAAAGTTTGAATTTGACTGAAGGAAAGGACTTTATTCTTTTCACATAGTTTAATAGCGTCAAAAAAAATATTTTTAAGCTTTGTCTCAACACTGACACTGATTTTTTAAATGACACGTAGACTTACAGCAGTTTTAGCTTCACTGCTTTTAATCACTTACTTATAGTTTACCCAATGATATAAGAGCCCTAGTGATATTATTGTAGGAAAAGTAATATCAAAGACTCAAATATAAAAAAAAAAAACTTAAGGCTCAATCACAACTCTGAGTGACGAGAGCGTCGTGTACGGTGCTGCCCAGAGATCGAGAAGGCGCTCAAAGAGCGTAAGGATTCGAACGAGCAGGTGTTTCAAGAGAGTAAAAAATCATGCACGTATACGGAATTGATAAACAAATCATCAACACAAGCTTATCCTGAGAGAGTTTGCGAAGATACGCAAAATTCTAAGCACAATTGGAACGAGATGCGATTGCGATAGAAAAAAAACGAGGTAACATGATTTTTTCTATATATTACACTAGTTTACAAACTTGGGGTTCATCTCGAGATCTGGTTTCTCATATTTTCTCCATGTATTTTGGAGAGTAGATTCCAAAAATGGCAACCATTTTTTTATTATTTTCATTCCCTTTCTAACGATATGCTGTTTGCTTGGAATCTACGCCCCAAAATACATGGAAAAAAGTTTATGAGAAACCAGATCTTTTTTCTTGTAAGCTAGTGTTAGCAAGATGCGCAATGGAAGCTTAAAAAACCTGTATTACGTATCTTGCTCTAATGCATAGGAAAAATCATGTTGTCTCGTTTTGTTTTTCCTTTAGACAGCGTTTTAATTTTTTTTTGGCAACTGTAACAATACTTGTCTCGCAATAATTGTGACTGAGCCATTTGAATTACATTTATTCATAGGAAAAAATAGACTTTAAAAATGTATGTGATGCGATGGAGGAAGACGGGAGGGATTTGATATTTTTTTGTCAAATAAATTTTTTGAGAAGGCAAAGTTTAATTTTATTTGACAGTCTTCGGCTATACATATGTATATTTTAGTAAGCCTTATGAAAAAAAAATTAAATTGTTCTTAAAAACTAAAAATTAAATAAAATAGAAATAGATAAAAAAAATGTTTTGGCTTTTTTAAGCAACGTAAGGATGCAATTACTTCCGTTATTAAAGATGTCGCCACCATCATAGAGGACTAAGAACCAATAAAAGAGTATAAGCCAGTGAGACGACGGAAATGCGCGCAAAACAAGGCACTAACAAATAAGTAAAACATATTGTAGCGAAATTTAGTTTATGCTAGAAAAACTCTTGAAATAAATACCAACAAAAGAAACTAAACGATACTAGCTAGCATACACCATCTAGCGTAATGGTGTAAAAATAATAAACCGAACAGACGCTGCAGTACACTATTAAAGTCAATAACATAGAGACATCTAGATTGTGAAATTCAACAACGTACAACGCCATCTAGCATCTAACATTCTGGATAATTGTGAGCTCAACGTCAGTGCGCCATGCTGGTGAATTGTGGATAGTGGTAGAATGCACGCTACAAAGTAGCACTGGTGGGTTGTAGATAATGGTAGAATATACGCCACTTAGAAGGTACTGGATTATTCGAGAGAGTGATGACTGCAGTATAAAAGGGTTGTCATCTGAGCTGAGTGACACAGTTGAGTTAGAACAGCGAAGCAATAAGCAATAAAGTGAATACAGTGTGATCCGTAGTAGAACAAAACAGTTTTCTATACAGTGTTAAATTAATGTTAGAATTTGAACGTTAATAAAATAAACCATTTTATAACTAAATAAGTTTGTGTTTTTAATTGTTACACAATCCAGTGATCGAACTCAGAAAAGTGTGAGAGATCGAAATTATCGTCAAAGAGACAGAAATTTCGTAACAACATGCATTATCAAGCAAAGCATAGAGTCCAAAAGGAATGAAAAGAAAATTATAAGCAAGAAAAGGAGGCTGCATAAAAAATCGCAGATTGAGGATACCTTAGAATCTTGTGAATGGAGCTTTCACAAAAACGCAAAAAAAAATTGACAGCAGGCAACAATGATGCAAGCCTTTTAAGATAAAGCTGCTCACGACGAACCCAGAAGAAATTACAGATGTATTTAAGTAACATTTCCAAAAACCTTGGGAACAATTCTGTTGCTGCATGCAATAGACTGAAATCAAAACTCTTTCAGGCTGGAGTTGATGTTTTTGTAATAGTGCAAGATCCGACGATACATCGACCTTCACCCATCTGGTCATGACTACCTGGTAAGCAGGAGGTATAAACAGGTAAGTAAATATAGGTAACTGCACTGATCTGATAGGTAACTGATCTGATCGAAATATATATCGGAAAAAAGATAATTTAATTACAAATACGATGGTATAGTATTGCTTGCAAATAGTTTTAATTAAAAATAGCCATGACCATATTTAAATAGGCAAGTGTTCCTGGATGTGTTCGTCTATATTCGAAATTTAATAAAAAATAAGTTTCATTCGGTAAGCAGATGGGTAAGGGCAATGTATCGTGGGATCTTAGACTATATTTTATTATTTTTTTTTATTTATTTATTCATTCTCATTTCTCCATATACATACATACAATTTGCTATCTGAATATCCCAGCGGCAAATATGTTATGCACAACATCGATGAATAGCTATGCTCATTGTAGGCAGTAATGCTCACAACCCCAGCCACAACTGTAAATGCTTTTTACAAAGGGATGGCCGCTTTGTAAGCAGCTTGCCTACATCTCTATATACAATGTGTAGTAAGGGAAAGGCAGATTGCTTTAAAACATCGCTTACCAAGTGCCTGTATAGTTTACCGAGTTGCCTACATTTCCACATACAAAGTATGGAGCCAACAGGCAAGGCCTCTTACATCTCCATATACAAATCAGACAGCAAACAGACAGACTGCCTACAACTCCATATACAATGCAGGCAGCCAACAAACAGACTGCCTACAACTCCATATACAAAGGATGCAGCCAGCAAGCGGACTGCCTACAGCTCCATATACAACGCAGGCAGCTAGCAAACAAATAACCAAAATGTCACAGTAACAATTTCATTTGTGAAACATACAACTCAAAGGGTATAGCTTTTCATATATGAAAATTCAGAGTATTTCATCGATTTGCCGCTGGGATATTTAACAAATAATATTTATTTAATAAATATTTAATAAAAAATTTAGTACCAAGGAACTGCTTAATTTGCCTTACTAAAAAATAATTAATATATTTGAATTAGGAAGATAAGAACTCGGGCTAAAGTTTAAAAGGAAGAATAAAGGAAATGGAATGGGAAAGGGAGAGAAGGAGGGGTTAAATAAGGCGGTTACAAAAATTTTTCTTATTATGCGTTCATAATAAATATTATATGAATATTAAATTGGTACAAAAAAGTTTAAGTACAATTTAATTCATATATTATACAAAATTCAATCATGAAGCCTGTAGCAAAGTTTCAATTTCATCATGTTTAAAAGAAAAAAGCCAAATTTTTAAGAATTTTAGAAATTTCCGTGCAGATTCCATTCCTTTAATGAGACAAAGGAGTTTATTAAATAATCTATAAGTGGCAAATATGTTATACACAACATCGATGAATAGCTATACTCATTGTAGGCAGTAATGCTCACAACCCCAGCCACAACTGTAAATGCTTTTTACAAAAGGATGGCCGCTTTGTAGGCAGCTTGCCTACATCTCTATATACAATGTGTAGCAAGGGAAAGGCAGATTGCCTTAAAACATCGCTTACCAAGTGCCTGTATAGTTTTCCGAGTTGCCTACATTTCCACATACAATGTATGCAGCCAACAGGCAAGACCCCTTACATCTCCATACACAAATCAGGCAGCAAACAGACAGACTGCCTACAACTCCATATACAATGCAGGCAACCAACAAACAGACTACCTACAACTCTATATACAAAGGAGGCAGCCAGCAAGCGGACTGCCTACAGCTCCATATACAAAGCAGGCAGCCAGCAGACAAATAAACAAAATATCACAGTAACAATTTCATTTGTGAAACATACAACACAAAGGGTATAGCTTTTCATATATGAAAATTCAGAGTACTTCATCGATTCGCCGCTGGGACAGTATAGTTTGAGAGAGCCTATGTGCTCACGCCAACTTAACTTATTGTCAATTAATATACCCAAATATTTAAAATGATTTACAATTTCAATTTTAAAACACCGGTTATTACATGACTCATTTGAATCATAAGTCGTCGCGAGACAGTTGCATAATTTGAATTTTTTACAATTGAAATCATGATACTAAATATCAATTTCCGGGGAATCTCGAGATGTCAAATTATCATACATTAGTCGCGTTTTATAACTAATTATTAGCTTGTGATGCGCAAACTACATTCTTAATTTATCTAAGTCATGATTTATGGAAGAGATTAAATTCAAAGTGGTGCTAGTTCCATAGGTAATAGCGAGGTCATCAGTAAACGCTGTTATCCTTCCATTAATATTTTGTGCAAAAACCGAGTTAATATAAATGAGAAACAGAATCGGCCCAAGGACAGAGCCCTGTGGGACTCTAAGTTTAATTTCAGTAGGGTTACTAAAAACATTTTCATTTTTAACGACTTGAGTTGGATTAGCAAGATAAGAACCAAGCCAGTCATGAAGCTGTCCTCTAAATCCAATTCGTTCAAGCTTGTCCAAGAGCATTGAGTGGTCGACTATATCGAATGCTTTGGTGATGTCAACAAAGAGGCTGGCACATTGCATTTTCATGTCTAAATTCTTATGAAGCGTACTACTGAAATCGAGTAGAGCATCCTCAGTGGAAGGACCTTGCTGAAAACCATATTGGCTAGAACTTAAGAACTTATTTTTATCTAAAAAATTCAGCGTACGCTTTTTAATGGCTTTTTCAATTCAAAAACTTTAGCAATAGCAGGAAGAAGAGATATAGGCCTATAATTTAGAACATTTTTCGATCCTGTCTCTTAAAAAGTGGAGTAACAATTGCGCTTGTTAGCTCCTTAGGGAACACACCACAGTGAACACTTAAATTAAACAAATGAGCAAGTAAGTATATCGGAAATATTATATGCAGTTGCTTTCATGACTTATTTTTTATTTCATCAATTCCACATGCATTTGAATTATTTAAGGAAATGATGATTTTTACGACCTCCATAGCTGTAACATCTTGAAAAAAAAGGAATTTGGTTGAGAATTATCTTTTACAATATTATTACAAGTACAGGGCGTGAAATTTGTGTAAGAAGAAGACGCAATAGAAGAAAAATAATTATTGAATTCATTTGCGATTACAGAATGATCGTGGCATGAAACATTAATAATATTTAAAATTATCGGATCATTGCATTTTACACGTTTGTTAATTATACCATTAATGACTTGCCAGTCTTTTTTAAGGTCACCTTGGCAGTTTAAGGTCACCTTGGCAGTGTATCAACACAGTCCAATCTACCTATTACATGATCAAGACATGCAGCAGAAGATGGTCTTGTTGCTACATTTAAAAATGAGTGCAGGCCATGTTCAGCAAGCATGGTTAGGTACAGATCAACATTATCATTTTTACCCAACAAATTTATATTAAAATCGCCAACTAGAAACAAGTTTTTAGTCTTTTCATTACTAAGGAAAATAACAAACTCTTGTAAAAAACAACCATTAGGATTAAAAACACACGAAGTAAGCGTTTCATTGATCACATCAACGGTTATTTTAATTCCATCAGCACTACTAAAATCACATTTACATATAAACAGTTGAAAGTATTTTTTGCAAAAAGTTCCACGCCACCTGCCAGGTACATAGAAATCACTTATTTCACAAGTATATATCCAAATTTCTGAAACGAAGAAGTAATCAGGTAACATGTGGAAACCGTTAAGGTTACAAATTATCGTATCGAAGCTTTGCCGTAGACTCCTCGCATTTTGATGCATTACAATAATTTTTGTACCACGCAAACTTATGATTGTTGACTTTTTTATAGTTTACTACTCTATTAATGAGCGCACGGTTATACTTTGTCAAACATTCATTTAAATATATTGTTCTGTCTCTTTGACGATAATTTCGATCTCTTACACTTTTCTGAGTTCGATCACTGGATTGTGTAACAATTAAAAACACACCAACTTATTTAGTTATAAAATGGTTTATTTAAATCACAATAGTTAGTTTTTACACGGTATAATGGTTTATTTTATTAATGTTCAAATTCTAATATTAATCTGACACTGTATACACAACTGTTTTATTCTACTACTTAAAGTCACTTTATTACGGAACTCACTGTTCTGTTTCACTGTTTTAATTCAACTGTCCGAAAACTCAAATGACACCCTTTTATACCACAGGCATCACTTTCTCGAATAATCTACTACCTCCTAGATGGCGTGTATTCTACCATTATCCTTAATTTACCAGTGCTTCTAAGTGGCCATTATCCATAATTTACCAGTATGGCGTATCGACGTTGAGTTCACAATCTAGATGGCGTTTTACGACGGCGATAATTTCTCTCGGTTATCGACTTTTATAGTGAACTGCAACGTCTGTTCGGTTTATTATTTTTAGCAAGAAAACTGCACTTTTTCTGCTAGATGGTGTTAAAGTATTTATTCAACCAGTGATCTAGCTAGTATCGTTTAGTTTTCTTTTGTTGGTTTTTATTTCTAGAATTTTCTGGCGTAAGCCAAATTTCGCTACAATATTTTATTCTTATCTCCAAGCATGAATAATGAAAGCATTTAAATTTTTGTATGATGTTTTCTTCGCCAATATTACTTTTTTATTAAGAGAAGATGAAGAGAGATGTGAGGAAATTATAGGTATAAGATACATGCTTAAATTCATTGCTTATGTCTAAAAAAAAAAAACAATGAAGTATCAATTCGATTTGTCCCATCTATAGTTGGAGTAAAAAAAACACGGAAGGCATTAGCTTTTACAAAGTTTTCCAGCTATTGGGGTATGCTGGTGGTGTTGATATCATCGTCATATCCCAGCGAACTCTCTGAGGAACCTTTGCTAATATTGAGAATATAGCAAAACAGGGACTAACGAAAAGACAGGACAGTACTATAATCAGTCGGTAACTAAATGTTACCATCGATGGCGACAATTTGGAGGTAGTCAAGAGCTAGCCTACCATAAAGTTAACGTCAACTCTCCAAACGATACTTAAATGAGATCCAATAAGGGATTTTAGGCAACCGAACCGGCCTTAGACTACCGAAAATATAAATTGCTCTTTCGAAAGATCAAAGTAATACTGCGAAGGACATTGATTTTGCTTATGATAGAGAATGAGTAGAATTACGGGTCGAGTCCTTTTAAGAGGAAAATCTTGCTATTGCATATTTGGTCCTGTGTGCGAGAATAGTGCATGGAGAAAATTCATTTAAATGTATTCCAGAAGGTGAAAATCCGTCGACAGCAATGGTTCGAACACATCGAATGAATTGAATTCATAGCTGCCAGGTTCGAGAAGAAAGACGTCTAATCCTTAGTTTCAAAGTCAGGTGGCCGCCAATACAAGAACACTAGCGCTGCAAAATTTGAAAGAGCGGGATCAAGGGAGATGGAAGGCATCTTCAGGCCATAGTCTTATATGGTAGCAGTATAAAGTAAAAATGGCTCAGATCCAAGTTTTCGAATCTTCATTTAAATATTATGTTCGAAGGGAAACATTCATTCATTGCTATTTGTAATAAGTCTCTCGTTGGGGATAGTTGCACTATTACTCTCTGAAATAATTTGACTAAAAACTACCAAAAAATTTAATTTAATATCACAGAAACACACATATTGAGTCGTATCTGAATCTTCCACTGGAGGGAAAAGCTGAATCGAAAGCTTTTTCTCTTCTTGGCGCTGAGGCATGGGTGGTTTCGACAACAGACGCAGCCGCTCTTGGGGTGTTCGAGAGGAAAGTTCTCCGCAAAATCTTTGGTCCTGTTCGAGTTGGCGACGACTATCGCATTCGAATGAGCCACGAGCTGTATGAGCTCTACGCCGACATTGACATAGTTAAGCGTATAACAATACAGCGACTACGCCGGCTGGGTCATGTCCATCGTATGGATAAAAAAGCTCCAGCGAAAAAGGTATTCGAAGGGAAGGTCCCCGGTCAACGACGAAGAGGGAGACCATGCCTCCGGTGGATAGACCAAGCTGAGGAAGCTCTAACCGCGCTTGGCATTAACGATTGGAGAAGGCGCGCGCAAAACAGAGGCGCCTGGCGAGAGCTAATGAGGTCGGCCGTAACCTGACAACGGGTTGTTATGGCCATCTAAGTAAGTAAATAAGTAATTAAAGTCCGTCCCGATGCCCGAATTTTGGAAAATTTTGTTATTTTAATTTAAAATGTATATACATAATATATCAAATCTTTTTAAGAACAATACTTTATTAGCAAGTATAAATAATTCTTTAAAACGGTCTGGTGTCTGGATTAAAAAGCTTGTCGGCCTGTGTTATCTTTCAAAAGACACCCATAATTTGGGTATAAGTCTAGAGACTTCTAATTTATATAGATTTTTACAAAAGCTATATCCGCATGGAGCAAGAGAACATACGACTTGCCCTCATACTTGGTAGACTGGCATTGTGGCAAGTGACTTGATGGCCGTTTCAAATGCGCAGACCTCTAATGCCGTTATGATAGTTGTCCAACTATATAGTAGCTGTTGTATGCGTCAGCCATAACTTTACCCCTTCAGTTAAAGTGACATCTGATGCAAACTTCGCAAAGCCAACGTGACAACACAAACAGCTGATTTTTGCATTTGTAGCGAAAATTTTAGTTTTTTATTTAATGGTAGTAGATAGATCTTTGTTTTCTTTTAATTGTATTTACTAAAGTTTTATTCAAACGAATTCAAAGAAAACTCAAAACCACTTATCAATTTTCAAAACGATTAACTAAATAGCCAAAACCTTAAATAAGAGGAAAATGAAAACTGCAAACAGCGTAAAAAACCCACATGAATCATTTGTAATGTTATAAATCCTTAAGATTATATTTTAATACAGGATACAGGATCACCTGTTCCGCGGTGCATTCAAAGGTATGTAGGTAGTTGACTAAACTTTAATTTCGGTTTAAGGCTAATAACCACCAGCAAGGCTGTAGTATAAAAACTTGGAATAATAAAAATATTTATTAATACTGGAATAATATTTTAGTTTCTTATCTTCGGCACCTTTTTGGGGCGTGTTTATCTGCTCGATCATCAGGGTAACTCGGTGGATTCATATTTGAATGAGAAAAATACTGAATTCGCACATACAGTCGCTGTCAATCATGTTGATGTAGATAGTAAAGGTGAATATGTTGCGACCTGTTCGGATGATGGCAAGGTTGGTCTGAGTCTAAGCTTTACTAATTTGACTTAATTTACGCACACTTTTTATTGTTTTTAGGTCAACATCACTGGTCTCTTTAGTGATGAAAACAATCAAAATTTGAGTTTTGACAAATCTATCAAAGCGGTGGCACTCGATCCTGATCCTAAATCAATGGCTGGCAAACGCTTTATTGTTGGTAAGTAAGGATTGCTACTACCACTTTTTTCTCATTATGGTAATAGCTTGAAGTTATTACACGTGCAACATTTGAACACCCGCAGAAATATTTCGGACATACTCTCAGTCTTACTCTTAAATCTGACGAATGAACAAAACATTTTTAATTCCGTGGTAATTTCGAAATTCGGTAGATCGAAAATTCAATGCTGAAGTGTGTAGCAGTAGTGAAATAAACAACAATAAGGCTATAACCATAGCTGGGCATTAACTCGTTAATCGTTAATTAACGAAGTTAACATTTCGACTAACAGATTAACTTTAAAAAATGTTAACGGACTCGTTAACTTCCGTTAAATTTCCCCAAGTCCGTTAATCGTTAATCCAGTACCTACTATTTATCAAAAAGATACCGCGCGCACTGCGCCGCCCCGCGAAAAACACGTTCTGACAAGTACAAGTGGTAGAAGCGGCTTTACGACTGCCGAAAGTTCGAAGAACAGAGATAGTTTGAGTGGCAAGTAACAATGACGATGATAAGGAAGACTTTTTCAATTCTGTCACTCTGTCTAAAGCAAAACATAAGAGCCACAAATCTTAAAAAAGTAATGCTCTAAATCTCACAAAAATGTGGCTAGACATGAAATCAAAAGACTTGTTCAACGATGCGGGGAACAGATATTCATAGATCTGTTCATTAAATGTAATACTGCTATATATACCCTCATGCACTGGAGTTAATTTTTTTTTTTTTTCACGGGCAAAGATATTTTAACGCCGAAACCAGCCTCGCTTTCAGACGAGAACTTCAAAATATTTTCATGTAGGGGAATATTCATATTATGCCAGATGACTAAATTACACACTCCAATTATACACGTCTTTTTTTTTTTTTTGTTCCTAACCTTTTAACTTCCAGAACCCAAACCATCAGTTTTTATAAGAAGATCACTAACGCAATGATATAAAAAGTTAAATTTTTATCACTTGTTAACGGATTAACGATTAACGTTAACTTCCGTTAAGTCTTTCGAAATATAACGATTTAACGTTTAACGAAGTTAACTTTTTTAGTAACGGATTACCGATTAAAGAAGTTAACTATTTGATTAACGGTGCCCAGCTATGGCTATCACTATAAAACATTTTGTTTTTGAAGCAGATAAAAATATAAGCAATATTAAAAAGTTGCATGTTCATAACTTTTAAAAATCTGAATTATATCATCATAAGCATCTTTTATTTTGAAATATTTTTGCCTTTCTATCATTTATGCTTTTGTACTTGTGCTTGTTGTGCCCAAAGCGTTTTCGAGCGACATTATCCGTAATATTGTCATCTATAAATCTTAATGACAACACGAATTTGGGGCGCTCTGCATGACATTGTCCGAAATGATTTATTCATCGATGAATCATAGTGAGAATATCAGAAAGTTTGGACGCTGTATCGGACAATGTCATTCAAATCTGCATACTTTTAAACGTTCCGATTTAGTGAGATTGTGCTTCTTAAATGACCAATTGACCGATTTCTGCAATGAAAACCCGTGAACGTCTTAGCTTCTTATTGCCCTGTTTTTAGGACATAATCAATAGCCAACATTAGTTTAATTATAACTAATGTTTAGCAATTTGAGTACCTAGGGATTCAATAACACCTTGGTATTCCGGCGGATGAACTCTTACAAGGAGTACACTTTAGAAATTATGTCAGGTATCGAATAAAACTAAATTTTGAACCAAATATAACCTCAAGGTCTTAAATTACAGTCATAATAATAAGAAGAGAGCCATCAATATTAAAAGGAAATTGCTGAGAATTTCATAGTTCTGAATACGAGACATGAAAACATTTGTTCGGATTAACATTAAGTAATTGTTCAAACACCATCTATGAAGATTATTTGAGTCAGTTTGTAAATAAAAATAATCTGAAATACCAGTTATTTGCAAAAAAAAACTTTCAAATCATCGGCATACAACAAGTACTTGGTGTTTGTAAAGCAATCACTGATATCAATAATAAATAAAATAAAAATAATTGACCCAAGAATATTACCTTGATGAACACCTGACGGCCACGAAATGAATATGAAGCATCTATCTTTAAGATAAGATTCCATACAGACCAAAAACTAAAATGAAACCGTAAATTTCTTATTAAATGCCTTAGAAAAATTCGTATAAATGGTTTCAACTTGAAGCCCATTATTAAACGCAATTGCACAATAATCTGAAAAGATTCGTAGTTGTCAACCTACCGGACACAATATTAATATTTTAAGCATATGTTTCGCATAGACCGCTAATTTTATTTTCACAATACGCTTGAACATTAACCAATGCATTAAATATGTCACTATACTTTGACTTTATAGCTTCAAGTAAATTTGTAATTTCGTTCTCGTTAACTTTCAAAGACTCACCAAAATCATCTTTATATTCTTTCAAATAACGTTCATTCGATCTAACGCTTTCTTGCACATCCTTCAAAACCAAGTCAACGTTATTAATATATAATATACACTCATCACATACATGCATACATATATACTTCAACATTTTATTCAAGTTTAAGTTTTGCTGCTGGATTGGTGAAGCTCAGAACATCTTGTCACCTCTCCTGTATCACAACCTGTCACAAAAACTAAGACTCTTGAAGCTTACAATTAAAAATTGTATTTTTTTGTGATTGTATTTATCGCTTGCGTTGTCATGTTAAATAAAACGCGGCCTAAATCTATGTTGTAAAAAAAAAGATGAATGCCATTAGAGTGTTGCTATAAAAATTAATGATGCGTTTTTCTACAAAATAAATTTAGTTTTAGAAATTTATATTTTTGTCTATATATTTTGTCATATGTGCATCCTTTTTTAACAGGTGACGACAAATTAACTCTGTACGAAAAAAATTTTTTGAAAAAACTAAAACCCACCATGCTAAGTACTGCTGAAGGTTACGTGCTATCGGTTTGTTGGCATGGCTCCTATGTTGCATATGCAAGTTATTTGGGTGTACGCGTTTATGACCTTAATGAAAAGTGTTCGTTGGGGCTAATGAAATGGGAAGAGCCACCTAGGTAAATAACATTATCATTAAAAATAAAAAACTTTTAAATTTCTTTTTCTCTTTTTAGTGCACGCTTAGAAAACTTTCGGTGTAATTTTCGTTGGTCAAATGAAACAACTTTACTTATAGGTTGGGTAGACACAATACGTATTTGTGTGATACGCAAACGCAATTCTATTGAAGCATCTTCTAGAAATTTACCTGGTTACATAGTAGATATTGGTATTATAGCATGTGAAATTAATTTATTTTATATCTCGTTATATGTATTGTATGCACATTTATTACAGTTTCAACGTTTCAAACGACATTCTATGTATGTGGCTTAGCGTCACTTTCGAATAATCAACTTGTTGTATTAGGTTATCCCAAAGAAAAAGACGTTGAACGGAAGGCATTGCGTCCGGTTTTATGCGTTATCGATTAGAAATTAAATAGCAGCGAAGAATTGTGTACTTACAGTCTTTCGATTATTAGAGGGTAATTTTCCTCGTTTTTAATTATGTTTCTTATAGTAATGAAATAATTTAATTTACAGATATCAGGAATATACGGTCAATGATTATAGTCTCGGTTGTATAATGGAAGAAAATCGTTATTTTATTGTTGCACCCAAAGATATTGTTGTTGCTAGTCTCTATGAAACAGATGATCGTGTGAAATGGTTGTTACAGCATCAGTAAGTTAAAATAGCTTAAGGTGACATTTATTTCTTTCTTAATTTAGTCTTGTGGTACATATTTCAAAGCTTGATACAAACGTACTATTGGATATGAAGCAAAGATATTTTCCATATATTTTATGTAAGGTATAATTTACAGACAATAGTAACTTTCAATTAAACTACAAAATACTGGGTGTTTTTTTTAGAGGTTTGTTTTTCGAATAGAGATAAAAATGGCATTTTATGGTCAAATCTGGCAACTCTAATGTCATTTATGTTCAGTTTGGTTTGCCATTTCATCATGAACAGGTTGATAAAAGAACAACGCTTTCAAATCGTGCAAATTTATTTCGAAAATAATGGTTCAGTTCGCGAAGTTTACCGCAAGCTCCGTCCATTTTATGGTCGACATAATCGTCCATCAGAGCAATTAATTCGGTTAACCATGGGTCGTTTTCGCACTACGTTTACTCTATGTGATAATACGCATCCGCAGAGACGTCGAACAGTGCGCACCGAAGAAACAATTGCCGCTGTAGAGCAAAATGTTGAAGAGGACCCGAATGAATCGATTCGCCACCGTGCACAGCAATTGGAGCTTTGTCCATCAACTTTATGGAAGATTTTGCGCAAAGATCTTGGCTTGCGACCTTACAAGATCCAGCTTGTGCAAGAATTAAAGCCGCGAGACCATGCAATGCGTCGTGATTTTGGTGTATGGGCCGAAAATGAGATTGATCTCGATGCTGATTTTCATCGCAAAATTTTGTTCAGTGATGAGGCTCATTTTTGGTTGAATGGCTACGTCAACAAGCAAAATTGCCGCATTTGGAGTGAAGAGAATCCACATGAGACCCTTGAGACGCCATTACATCCACAAAAACTGGCTGTTTGGTGTGCTCTATGGGCTGGTGGAGTCATTGGGCCATACTTCTTCCGAAATAATGCTGGAGAGTCAGTTACCGTTAATGGAGACCGGTATAGAGCCATGATAACCGACTATTTTGTTCCCGAATTGGATGGCATGAATGTGGATGAGTTGTGGTTCCAACAAGACGGCGCTATATGCCACACAGCGCACGTCACAATCAATTTATTGAAGGAAACATTCGATGAGCGCATAATTTCGCGGATGGACCTGTCAATTGGCCACCAAGATCGTGTGATTTGACACCATTGGATTATTTTCTTTGGGGATATGTGAAGTCGCTCGTCTACGCCAACAAACCAGAAACGTTAGGGGACTTGGAAGCCAACATTCGTGGCGTTATTGCCGACATACGGCCCCATATGCTCGAAAAAGTGGTTCAAAATTGGACCTGTAGAATTGGCTTTATTCGAGCCAGCCGCGGCGGCCACATGCCCGAAATCATATTTAAACATTAATGGCATAAAATTATCCTTCCAATAAAGCCAAATTGATGGACATTAAAACGATTTTCTTGTGTTTTATTTCAATTCGAAGCTCTATACCTCTAAAAAAAACACCCTGTACAAATCTCTAATACATGTTCTGTAAGTAATTTTGCGTACAAATATTGTTATTTGCATTACTAGTTCTATACCAATCAACTATGTAATCTTTTATTTCACCCATTCCCCATTGAACATAACTCAACGTGGCCACTTTTAAGATTTCTTGAACACTAACTCGTGATATTTCGACAATCCTAGTAGACATCGCTTAAGGATTTTTTTTTTAATTCAAGTCCTAAGAAAATATAGAACTCAAATATTTTAGTATCACATTTCCTTTACAAAAAACCGCTTACAATTTGATTGAGCTATTAATGCTTGAAGAAAACGTAAATTTTAAGAAATCTTGACTCAATACGATTTTATTCTAGAACCAAAATCTAGAAGGAAAACCTGATTCGGTCAGAGTAGCAAGCACAAAAAAAAATGTAATTCTTTTTTAAGCTTACGTTTTTTTTCTCTACAGCCTCATATAATAATATATAATGTTTCTTTCTATGTAAGACGTATTTTTCAAGAAAATTGACAAAAACTAGTAAAATGCTGATTTTGTCCGAATTGAGACAGCCATACTTCAATGGGCGTTATTTAATCAAAACACTCAGGGACTTATATGCAAACTTTGTAGTTTCCTGTTCAAGCTAGTTACATTTAATTTTAAACTAAAAAGTGAATTCTATCTACGGCTACTCAATTCGGTTCTACTGTGCGTCCCTGTTCCATCAACTGGGTGCAAATGAGTCAATTTTTTATAACGCTACCTCTGGACTATTATTTTCCATTACTTTGTAATCGGCGATTTTGTATTTCGAGATTCTGATTTTGCATAGTCTACGAGTTCCAAAATTGCAATATTTTGGTGCAGGGTAAAATTACTTGATTGAAAAAGCTGCAGTAACAGCGTCAATAAATGAAAATGAGAAATTTTCTTCTTGGGAACGGATAAGCTACCAAAACTATGGGAAACAATCTTAAATATTTAAATTAAAAAATAAGAACACGCATTTTTTATTTTTGTAAGGAAAGAACAGAAATTTTCGCTACAACTTATAAATAATATCTATAGTATTTGCAGTATAAATTTCAGCTACAATAATATCTATATTTTCCATTTTAAAATGCGATGCTATCACAACATTTATCCGCTGGTTTTCGCCAATCATAAAAGTATTCCATAGGTCTACGCATTTGTTTCTCATTTGCCATTTCAAAAGTGCACAATTTTCCGGCAAATAAGTCATGCATTAGAGTCTCATTACGTTTGTGTAAAACCAAATGATAACGACGGCA
Organism: Tricholauxania praeusta; assembly: GCA_949775025.1. Classification (NCBI taxonomy): domain Eukaryota; kingdom Metazoa; phylum Arthropoda; class Insecta; order Diptera; family Lauxaniidae; genus Tricholauxania; species Tricholauxania praeusta. The sequence continues at coordinate 98,424,791 of OX459030.1, read as the reverse complement.
TGAACGTGGCATATAACCTGTGTCAAAGCGAGTATCATGATAGCGATAAACATTCCGTAAGGGCGCCATCCAAGTTCCCAGTGAAACATCTTCACTAACAAAAGTGCTTAAATGCTGAGAATTAGCGGTGATATATTCAGCAATTTTACGTGAAATTACATAACCACCACCTAGAGCATATGAAATGTAACGATTTGCTAAAAAGTAATTTGCCTCACGCCATTGTCCCTTAGTCTTAATAACGGCACGTCCATTAAAATATCCCCAATAGAGTGCTGGCAGCGGTTGTTCATTATAGTCTGCAGATTTACGTATCAATTTGCGATCATAAGATACAAGTTCATTTAATAAATAGTCCAATTTGACATAGATATCATCGTCCACTTTAAGCAGATAACTATAGGCATAATGGTTTGTTAATGCATCTATGCTATGAAGCAATTTCTCTGACAGATTGTCATATGTATCAGTAAGGCGTGGCAATAACAGCATATCTTTGTGCTGTACGTGCTCATGCTCCAATTTTGCTTTTGTTGTGATATCCAAATCTTGCGTACCAACTGCAAAAAAGTGCTTGACTTTAATGTTACGTTCTGGATGTGATATCGTAGAATGCTGATGTTTACTTTCAAGATTTTCCATCCATTCTTCAAACACTTTACGGCGTCCTGATTGCTCTTCTACATTTTGATTCTGCAAAAACCCGCGAGCATCATATTGTGGCAAGTATATATTTGTTTCAGGAAAATATGGCTGTGTCAATGGTTGTGCTAGTTTAAGCCAAGTATCACGCATCGCCTGGCGTTTCTCTTGATGTCTGGGTGCACTCATTATGAGTATAATAAGAAACATTTGTGGATGTGGATCCAACTTTGCAATGCCACTTTTTTGCGTTGGACACTTTTCGATATTAGTCAGCATGCTTGTTATGAAGCTTCCAAAAAAGAATGCAAACATAGCACTAAATAGCGTGACCAAATTATTCATGCGACGCATTTTTCTCGAAAATATCAATAGAGTTCTTTTGAAACTTCGGGATGGTTCTGAAAAGCAAATTAAAAAAAAATTTTCAAATGAACTAGAAGTAAAAAATTACTTAGGACTACTCAGTTTGGTTTTTGTGTGTTCATAATTGGGGTTCTTTTGCAGCATTAACGCAGTCATAGTTTATAGCTGGAAAAAATTTTTACAGTCTATGATAAACTAATTTATTGGAATTCAGGAACCAAATATTGTCTACTCACACCCCTTTTGCACCTATTTAACTTTTTCGACTAAATCCAATAAAACTGTCAAATACCAGAGAGTATGAAAAGTGCGCTCTGTGAAAGAAAAAATTTAAAAAGTACAGAAACGATAAAAACCATTCTTTTAGTCCGAGAATTAACGTCAATAATATTTCAATGTAGTAGGAAAAAAAGTTAATTTTCTAAACACAAAAAAAAGTAAAAGTCTAAAATTGCATGTATGTAGTTGAAAAGTAAATCGAATTCTCTAAGCGCAAAGAATAAAACGGAAAATAAAAATAGTCAAAATAAACTTTATGTTTACAATTCAGCTTGCACAGCACAGATGAGCTGATAGTTTGACAATTTTTATGAGTTTACCATCAAAAATTCTTGACTAAAACCTGTAACTTTAGACAAAGAGAGAATCTCATTTACTCTCATCTTTGCTCTTTTTCGAGTACAGAAACGCTTCTCGGACTAAGTCCTATAAATCTGACTATGTACTTCTGAATAGTTAAAAAACGGACCTATTGTAATACCTGCATTAATTTTTGTTTATCATGTCTGATTTTTGATATGAATGGCGTTTGACACATTTCAAAAACACCGATTTTAAGCATTTTTGAGTACTTAAACCGCAGACATTATTCTCTTGGAGGATTTTGTACACACACAATAAAAAAATTACTCCTTAATTAAAATAATTTATACTAAAAAATTATCAAAATAAGTTTTAAAAATGCATGTTTCAATCAAACTCATATTTTTACGAGTAATGTATTTTTTTTTAATGCTCGATGAAAAATTTACAAAAAAAAACAGGTGATAAATACGAATGTCAAAGCACTGTCATAATAAACAGGTTAAGAAGGGGTTGTAAAGTGGTTGAAAAGTGGAGTGTATAAAAAAGTGACAAAAGTCATTAAATGTTATCGTGTATAGAACTTTTAAGCATGAAATCTATTTGTTTTCCTTCAAATTTGTACTCTATATATTTTTCACTTTGAAGTATACGTTTCGAGTAAATGATCTAAAACTCAACCATATTTAAGTTCATGATTTCAACTCAGCAGACCAAATCTGATCCCAGCTTTGCTATTGTTAGTACCATATCGTTTTGTCAATTTCAATGACTAAAGTTTAGAAACTTTTTATTGTCGGACATACATACATCGGTTTTCGCCATTAAGACGATTTTATCATAGAACCTTTGAATAGTATTCCAGAAAATTTTTAACAGTCCAATGAAACTAGTTTTAAAAAAAGAATATTACTTTTTGAAATTGCACATAATTAGTATTCTGTTTTATATAGTATTTTAGATTCCAAATGCCGAAACTTTGATAATAAGTAAAAAAGTCGGCATTATAGAAAAAAAGCGACGGATTGCTATTTGAGACTTACATTTTTACCAAATTATATGTACCATGTCGGATTAGAATTTTAAGACGATTATTTAGCAAATTATTTAAATGATAAGAAAATTGTACTTCTTTTCAAAGGCGAAAGAATTTTATGTTTTCGGCGCCAGTAAAGAAACAATGGAACAGGTTTATTTTAGCTCCCATTCTCCAATCATTTTTTTTTATTTTTGGTAGTAGGGGGTAAAATGTAAAAAAAAGAATATTAATTGTTTAATGGCCTACAATAACGGTGAGCAAATCTTTGAAATGCATCCTATAATTTTGGAGATACATATTACGATTTTTCTCAAGTTTTAACCGATTTTTTTTTTAAAACCGATATTTTTTCCAAAAAATGTAATAACATATAATTTTTTTAGCATGTTAAGAAAGATTAATTTATTCTCTTCAAAAGGGTATGTAGACACCAATATTTTTGATATTCACTTAGAGATTCCCAACTTATAAGGACTTTTACAAAAGCTATATCCGCAACTTCCGATGGCAATATCTCCGAAACCAGATCCGAGCGACACTTTTTGATTACATATTTATGCTTAGAATTAAAATGTCCCTAAGAAAAGTTTGGTTAAATCAACATTGGAGATTGGGAGCTAAAGTATACCGAAGCTGAACCACTTCTAAGACGCTTCCACTTTTGTTCAGATTGCAATTCTTTAGATTTCATCAAAATGGAAGTAGTTTTTAATTGAAGATTCATTTCTTTTGTAAAAATAAGAGACCGCATACTTGAGTATATAAACCAAAGGGAGACATCCTAGGTATGTCTGTAATTATGTACGTATTATATTTTGTATACTTTTTTACCATCCAATATATTTCCCCTCCACATTGAATTTGTCCTGTTATCTTCGGTAGTGTTATGTTTCCTTCAGCTTTCTGCTGCAAACATTATTTTTATGATGCCGACCTGAGTGTATATTCCTTGGAATTCACAATTTTATTATAAAATGTAATCAAACCATTGCTGTCGTAAAAATTTGTCGGCTAATCAGCTGTTTTGTGCCTATTATCAGAAACTGACATGCGTACTGTTGGTGACGCCATCTGTGAGGGAAACATTTAGATACACCCAAACAAAAATTCTTACAAGTTGCTAAAAGAGAAATGTATTTAAATTAAATGAATTTTATTCAATTTTAAACGGAGCATATATGTAGCAGCAGAATCGCAATTTACCTGCAATAAAGTCTATAAATTTATATTTTTCGATGAAATGTTACAGAAAAGTTCACTTATGCTTAAGAAAATAAAAATAATTTAGCTTACTTTGTAAGTACATACTATAATTTCCGCAAAAATACTGCTTGTTTGACAAAATTGTACAACAACTCATCTTTATTCTGCAATAGTAAAACTCTTGAACACATGGTAAAAATGGGTGGAATTGACTTCCACCCATACAAATTCATAACTTAAAGTGATATACTGCCCTCAGATGGGAAAAAGTCGTATCTCAAAAAAATGCAATTTCGTGATTCTTATGGCTTAAGAAATTACGGGTCTAATGAACTACTTCAAATGGCGGTATCTTAGTTTAAACATATAAAAAATCTCCTGAGATAATTTTCCCTATCTCAATTTTACAGGTTTTTCAGCAAACAGACATAAGCAAAACATCAATTATCTCGAAACGCATTTTTTTTGAGATACGCCATTTCCGCTTCTATAGTTTTCACAAAAAATCGTCTGTATGGCGAAACTTTAAAAGAACTCATTTATTCGCTCTAAATTTCAATATAGAAATGAGTAAAACTGGCATCCCGACGCGCCCTCACATGCAACTTTCAAGTTAGAGAACTTTAACTCTACTAACATTGTGTTAGAGGTGCGAATAGTATAATTTAAAATCAATACTGAGTCAATCGCTCAGAAAGTGAAATAAACATCAAAATATGTAGATCAAAATCTCGAGGTAGGCTTAGATGTGGGTAGGCGATAAGCATGTTATTCAAGCAATTTTAATCTTTATCATAATTTAATAAATAACCAAATCTCATTAATTTTTGCCTTTTCATTTCAATCTTATCAAAAAAATTAATAAATTGAATATAATTTGTATTATTCTTAGATAAGTTAAGTTAAGTTAAGGGGTTATATCTCCCTTATGCTCTAAAAAACAAGGCTGTTTTAATTATTTATTTTAAAGAACATTTGAGATTATAGGTATACACATAATATAAAATTGGATTAAGCAACTCTTGAAGAAGAGAAAATATTTTTTATTGATATATTTTTTTACAAAATGGCGGCTATGCAGTGATTATCGTGAACTGCTTTTTCAAAAAGGTCTTCCGCGGCGAGCAGTAGAAGTCTTGTCCAACTCCACCTATAACAAAAAAAAATCGCTAAAATCGTGTGTACTTCAACAGATAATCAAACAATGAAGCTACTGTTAAAATTTCAAGACAACCAGATGTAAACTTTTTGAGTTCTACTGCATGCCGATTTTGAAAACATGGTTTTGAGTAAAACGCGCTTGAAGTTTCAAAATGCCATACATCTTCATCAAAGTTTTTTGGGAAAAATTGATTTAAAAAAAATTTGAGCTAAATCGACATTTAGGTGTTGTAGATTTTGATTCTAGGTTTGTTTTGGCATGATTTAAGCCGATAAAAAAATGGAAAAAAAAAAAAATTAGGGAGATATAACCCATTAAGGAACAGGTTTACTTTAGCTGACGTTGGCCAATTTTTTTTTTTTTTAGGGGTAATAGGGGTTTAAAAAAAATATATAAAAAAAGTCGCTCGGCTCTAGTTTCGGAGATATAGACATCGGAATTCGCGGATATAGCTTTTGTAAAAATGTTCATAAGTTGGGAACGCCTGAATAGAAAATGGAAAATTTGGATGTCATATGAAAGATAATTTAATGGACTACAATAATGGTACGCAAAGTTTTGAAATTAATATAAAATCGTAATATCTCCTATAATTTTGGAGATATTACGATTTTTCTGAAATTTTGACCCTAAAAAAAATTGATTTGGAAAATGTCACCTAAAGCTATAGTGATTCTTCCGTCGGACTTAGACTCACCGTAAAAACAAAATTCACCCTCTTAAAATGTTACTGCTTTTTCCGGCAACAAATAAATTTCTGAGATTAATAAGTCCCTAATATGTAGTCTATGATATGGTCAAACACTTAATATGTCATGGAAGTTGGCTTTTAGTTTTATAACAATTACATTTAGGTGAGAATATTTCAAAACTCTGATAAGCTAGAAATATTTATGCTTACATTATTTCAGTTCAGATCTAATAGTAGTTCATCAGCGACAATTATACACATTTAAGTTTACCGTTTAGTGCGTTGTATTGTCCGAAAGGATTACTAGCCCATATTACTACGAAAATTAAATCGGTCTTGTAGTTATCATCAATGGAACTCAATATCAGACGATGTTGAAAAATTTGTTGAAGCCAGCTGAATGGAGCTACAGAGCATATTGCAAGGGACACAATAGAACATCTTCGACAAGCGCATTATTTCGCGCAGTCCTGACGTCCACGTTTACTGGATATAACCGCTTGCAACTGTTTTTTTTTTAGCCTATGTGAATGATATCCGTGCCATAGCACCTGAAAATTCATGGCAAATGTATTAAGAGCACGAATGGGCGAAGAAAAAAGTTACCACCGTTTGCGAGACGTAATAGTTAACGTTTAGGTCATAAAAATTCCCCATTTCGATACAGTACATAAAAAAATCTAAAAATATGTAATAATTTACTACAAAAAAAAGTTTAAAATTGAAATTAAATTAATTTTGCACCATCCTGTATGAGAAAAAAATAATGTATTTTATAAAATAAGCCAAAGGTATTGGCGGTTGGTTTTAAAAAAAAGCTTTGGACCCTGTTCTCAAACGAAATATTTGCTAATATAATATAAATTTTGGGCATTTTCAGGAAAAACCGCCTAATGGGATGTTTTGGCCATTCACTAATTTGTACCTCAATCAATTAAAAATAATTAAATAGAGAAAGGAGAGTGGAAATATATTTGGAATCAGACCAAGGGGCACTTCAAACCCCCAAAGAAAAAGAGGTATAAGAATTATCCAAGCGGGCCTCAACTGGTCATATCCAAATTTATTTTCTACCTTTCCCACTGAATTGAAGTAAACCAAAAACTCAATTGAAGGGTCCGAAACATCTTTTAAGGAAATAGAGGGTGCCCCGGAGATACCCAAAATGCTATCAATTTGCTACCGAACGTATTCACCTTTTTGAAAAGTCAACAAAAAAAAGTTAATATCTAAAAACTAGACGTGGGAAAATTTTTTCTGTATTTTCCGAAATCAGTGCACTATTTTATATTAGAAATAATTATCATATCTTTCTGTAAATAACTTTTTCTCAATGTAGTTACGGTTAATGCAGAAATGGGATTATATGTATTTTACATAGAACTTCTGGCATTTAAAATTTCTATTTATCATACATTATATTTATTTGTTCTTATTTTTTCAGAAAATTTGAGGATGCAATGGATGTTATATCTGCGCAGGGCGGTAGCTTGTCTTTAATTTATGTTGCCAGGTATATTAAATGATATCATTGTATATTTATTTTCTATTCAATACAAATTTTGCTATGTAGAGTGAAAGTCTAGTGTGTGATAATATTTTTGGAACTAAGAAAAACCGAAACTTTTTTTCGTTTAACATTAAACTGAAAAATATATGATGCACAAAGTTGTAAAATAAAAAATACTTCGATTTAATACTAAAAAAAATCTCCGCGGTCTCCGTGTCCCAAAATCTAAAAGAAAAACTTTCTTTGGTTTAAAGAAAAGTAAATAAATTTTGAATTTTCATAAAGGTACTATAGCTTGGTCGACTCTTGGCACACGGGAATATTTTGGGTCAAAATCGATGTTGTTTTCTCTTCTATATCTTCGTTCTTTGGTTTAAAGAAAAGTAAATAAATTTTGAAAAAAAAAAAAACAAAAAGTGGAATAGCATTGCTTAAAAAAAAAACCATCGTCGAGTAGAATTCACGAATAAATACGTATTTTTTGAAAAAAATAACTGTCTGAACAAGTAAGGACTGTCCCAGAAAAAACTTGCACTTTGTTTTTTAGTTATAAAAAAATACCCAGCAATTTTTTTGGTTTTTTTTATTTTTTTATTAATAATGGCTAGTGTTCAGAATATAAATATCTAAAAACTAATTAACAATTTTGTTTTTTCTATAAAAATTTCTTACTTTTTTTTTAAGGCCCTTCATTAAATTTTGCACAGTTGTTTCATTGACAGTACGGTACGATCTTTTCCACTTAAGTCTGAAGTCTTGAAAATTTTTTGCAGTCCTACCACTCTTTCGAAGATCTCTTTTCATTAGAGCCCAATATCTTTCAATCGGGCGAAGCTCTGGGCAATTAGGCGGATTTGCTATTTTTGGTACAAAATTGATCTTTTTACTTGCATACCATTCCATTGTAGCTTTAGAGTAATGAGAGGTTGCTAAATCTGGCCAGAATATCACGGTACCCTCATGTGCACGAATAAATGGTAGAAGACGTTTTTCGAGGCACTCGTCTATATAAACTTTGGAATTGATTGTGCCTTGCGTAACAAAAAAGCTGCTTCTGAGGCCACAGGTGCATATGGCCTGCCAAACCATATATTGCTTCGGAAATTTCGAAATTTGTTTTTCTTCGGTGATGTATAATATTCGTGCCCAGGTAGCTGCTTAAAATCTGCTTTAACGTAAGTTTCGTCGTCCATAACACAGCAGTCAAATTTAGTCAGGTACCTTTCATACAGTTTTCGGGCTCGCATCTGAGCAACCAAACTATACTTTCGAAGTTGTCAAGGAATTCACCTATCTTGGCATCGCCGTGAACACTCAAAACGATGTCAGCCTGGAGATAAAGCGAAGACTAACTCTTGCTAATAGGTGTTACTATGGTCTCAGTAAGCAATTGAGTAGTAGAGACCTCTCTCGCCCGACAAAACTGACACTCTACAAGACGCTCATCTTACCCGTGCTACTTTACGGCGCAGAAGCATGGGTTGTGTCGCAGACTGATGCAGCCATGCTTGGGGTGTTTGAGAGAAAAATTCTTCGCAAAATCTTCGGTCCTGTTCACGTCGGCGACGACTACCGTATTCGAATGAACCACGAACTGTACGAGCTCTACGCTAACATTGCCATAGTCAAGCGCATCACTATCCAACGTCTGCGCTGGCTGGGACATGTTGTGCGTATGGACGAAGAAGCTCCGGCAAAAAAGGTGTTTGATGCGGAAGCCGCTGGGCGACGACGAAGAGGAAGACCATGCCTCCGATGGAAAGACCAAGCCGAGGAAACCCTATCCACGCTTGGTGTGAATGATTGGAGAAGGCACGCGAAAAGCAGAGGTGCCTGGAGAGAGCTTTTGAGGTCGGCCGTAACCCGGTAACGGGTTGTTATGGCCACCCAAGTAAGTAAGTATCTGAGCAACCAACTGCTTTTCATCAGAACGGTCTGGTACTTTTTGAACTCTATATGTCTTCAGCTTACTTTTTTCCTTTATCTTTTGCACAGTAGATTTTGATGTACCTGCTCTATCCGCCATATCTCGCACTGAGGTGTTGGGATTCTGCTTAAAAAGGCGCTTCACCTTCGCCGCTACCTTTGGGTTAGAAAATTCTGGTTTTCTGCCTGAACCCTTTTTTCGTGAAACAGGTAGACCCTTCTTATAATTAGAAATAACCGTTTTGACAGTTCTTTCTGATGCACCAACTATTTTTGCTATAGCTGAATATTTTAACCCTGGATTTTGCAGGTATGTGGACAAAATCAGTTCGCGGACTTTTTCTTGCTTGCTAGACATCTTTGTCGTTAGAAGTGCTATCTTCAAGTGTTATACATCATATCAAACGTCACTTTATATGGAATAAATATTTTGTCTTTTTTGACCTACATATAAGATTGTCAGGTAGAGTATAATCTTAAAAAATAAAAGTGCAAGTTTTTTCTGGGACAGTCCTTATGTAAGATATATTTTTTAAACTACGGAAACTCCAATATGAGTGTTACTTATAACTTATCAAACTATTACCTTTTTTTTTTATTATTATTATTTATTATTTCATTCATTCATTTTTGTACATTTACTTATAACTTATATAACTTTTAAATTCATACATGTGATATTATTGATGAAAAATCTACATCCTGTAGTTCCATGAACTAGAGACGGATTGCAGATACATATGTATAATTTATAATTTTATTACTAGGAAGTGTAGGGTCGTAATTCAAAATAAATAAAATATAACGAATTGCTTAAAATAATTTTGAATTTGCTTAAGATTATTTATAATTTAAAAAAAAATATTGAAAATATTGGGGGAAAAAAAACAAGTCATGTTCCATGTTGCAATATAACAAAACAATTGATATGACAAAAATTTACTATAATTAGCATAAAACATCAGCAAACGTGTTTAATTCATCAGACGAGAAACGAAAAAGCCAGGACTTCACTTCTTTTAAAAAATCATGTTTATTCCGAAGGCATCTGACATGCAATGGTAGATTGTTATAAATTCTTGGAGCAGTAACTGAGTAGAAACGTAGGTAATGCTGCAAATTATGCAGTGAAATCGAAGCCAAATTGAGATTATTAACTCTTAAGTCGTAGCTGGAATGGGCTCTAGCGCTTATAACTAGAGTAACCAGATTTAACAAAAAAAAATCTTTAAAACTTTATAATAATATAAGTGCTTCAAGGGCAAAATGTTCAACTTTAAGAACAGTGGGAGACTGTTTGTATATCGATTTTTTCTGCATATTAAACGAATAATTTGTTTCTGAATAGACATAAGCCATATTCTAACTTGAAGTGAAAAATACCGAAGTAGACAAGTAAGCAATATAAGCGAACAAAAATTTCTTAGATGATAGAGCTGTCGTACATCAGCCATCAAGTACTTTTTCATTGCAGATGTATGCTCCAACCAATTCAATTTCCAGTCAAGAAATAAACCTAAATATTTAAAAGCTCTTACACAATCAATGGAAAAACAGCTATTGGAACAAGAACCTGATTCAACATAAGTTTGCAGACGATTACGTGAAATGCATGTATCTCTACAAAGAAAATATTTACAGCAACTAGTTCCATGAAAAGTAAAATCACCCAGTTGAAATTCTTTTCCAGCCGAATTAAAGAACATTATCTTGGGTTTGTCGCTCAGAACTAACTTATGGGTTATAAACCTGTGTCTTAAAACTTTTAGATCGTTATTAATTTTGAGCATTGCATCAACAGTAGTATCACATGAAAATGTACATGCCATATCGTCAGCAAAAGCTATAGCTTTACCTGAAAATCTTTGGGTAAATAGCGAATTTACGTATATTAGAAACAATATAGGTCCCAATACAGAACCCTGATTAACTCCTAGGTTAAAATTTCTAGGAGAGCTAAAAATATTACCAATTTTTACTCTTTGAGCTCTGTCTTTTAAGTAAGAATAAAACCACTTGTGTATAGTGCCTCGAAAACCACACTTATACAACTTATTTAGCACAATTTTATGGTCAACCGTATCGAATGCCTTTGTTATATCAACAAAGAGGGCAGCAGATATTTTTTTACAATTTAAGCTGTCCTGGATATTTGTACAAAATTTTAGTAGAGCATCTTCTGTGGATAAACCTGCTCGAAAACCGAATTGACAGTCACTAAAAAATCGATGTTTATTTAAAAACCTGATCATTTTAGACTTGATTACTTTCTCAAAGATTTTCGAAAAGGTTGAAAGAATCGAGATCGGCCTATAATTATTAAGAATGGTTTTGCTTCCTTTTTTAAACATCGAAATTACTTCCGCTTTTTTTAGCTCATCCGGAAAAATGCAGATTTAAACATCAACATAAGTTTGCAGATACTTTTGTTAATTAGGTGACATAGGATATCAGTAATGTTGAAAATAATTTTTTTAAGGAAGACACTCGAAATGGATCCTTCAGTGCTAGAGTTTGAGTTTTTAAGCAGCATAATACTTTTATATATCTCCAACGATGTTGTTGGTTCAAAATAAAACCTATCGGAAATCGAATTTTCATTGTCTATACAACTGCACGATGAATCATTTAGACCATTGTTACATACATCATGTCCAATGTTAAAAAAATAATCATTAAAAGCATTTGCTTTTTCCAGTGGGTCAGTAACAATTCTGTCATCAATTTTTACTTCAGATATACTCTCATTTTTATTTGTTTTATTTAATAGATCATTTACTAACCTCCATTCCTTTTTTAAGTCACCTCTAACCTTACGAACTCATTTGTGTAAAAATCATTTTTATACATTGAGGTCATAACAGCTAATTCTTTACACAGATCTTTATATTTTGTTTTTAGGCTCTCATTATTTGGGGTTCTTCTACATTTCTTAAAAAGCTTATTCTTTGTATTTATTTTATAACGCAATTCTGAGGTCATCCAAGGTTTCAATCTTTTTGTATGTGATGTCTTTGATTTTACATATTTTGTGCACAGATTTATATAATGGAACAAAATATCAATAAAATATTTGAATGCGATAGATGCATTTGGTTCATCATAAACACATTTCCAGGATTCAAGGAGGAGGTATTCATTAAGCTGAATAAAATTAGTAACTGGTTTTTTAATATCCGTAGAAGTGTGTTCTTTCTTGTTTCTTATAACATTTTCAAAGCAAAGACAAGTAAGGCAATGATACGAGATAGCTAAGTTACACACCGAACTACTGATTGTCATTTGATTCAAATGACCCAGTCGTACAAAAATATGATCGATACATGTTGCTGAAATTTGCGTTGTACGTGTCGGTTCATTTATATACGACTCAAGCCCAAAAGAGGAAAGCATATTCAAATAGTCATCCACAATTTCAGAATCCTGCAATATGTTTAAGTTCATATCGCCCAACAATACTAAGTTTTGCGAACTTTCGCTTGATAACAAGTCATACAAATCACTGAGGAACAGCTCCTGTGAAGTTCCGACTTGGAATCTATACATGCATATGAAACAAAACGATTGATTTCCAATTGAACACTTTACCCTAATTCCATCTAAACTCCTGAGGCTATAACTTAAGAAATCACAGTTTAGGTCATTCGAAACAAAAACCGCAACACCACCTGTAGCATACTGGTTATTACAGTTTGCAAAGAATTTGTACTCAGGAATAGTATAAAGAGATTGTTCGAATAGAGGTTGCTAGTGTCCGATTTTATCTGCGAGTGATTATAACTCTTCCCAAAAGACAATTCCGCATGAGATATAGGCTGTTGGCATTGATTCATATATTTTCGGGCCTGGTGATCACGATGGTGATGGTTGTTTTGCTATACAGTGGCTGGGTATCTTGGTAGCATCGAAAAACTTCCAGAAAACAGCGAAAATTTGGGTTAAAGTGTGGAAAACTCGAGAAATAAATTTTTTTCTTAGTCTTTTATTCTTCAGTATTGTAGTCCGAAAACAGACGAAAAAATTTTGACTAGTCTCGATTTTCCAGTATTTTTTATTAGAAGACCAAAGTAATAGAAAAATGAAAAATCCTCGAAAACAAGCCAAAACTCAAGCTTAAATGAGGTAAATTCGGGTAACTAATACATTTTTTAAAGACCGTTTCCGAAGTAATTTTTTGCTCTGAATCTGAATTTGGCTTCAAAATTGACCCATCATATCAGAATTCTGAAATATTTGAGGCTAAGTACATAAAAAGTATACATATATAGTAATAGTCAATCTTCTGCTGTAAGAGTCAATCTTCTACTCCACTTTATTTTCGATTCACAAAAACTAAGGCTAGATACACAAAACATTTCTTAACGTTATAAGTTTATTTTATCGCATGCAATTGCTATGTCAGCAGTCTTTAGCATGGCAATTGCATACGTTGATATAGTATTACATTTTATGGAATCATGTATGACGCGCTACACTATTTGAGTGGGTCATACATGATTATGTAGATTCATATGTGGTACTCTACGTTAGTGAAAGGGACCACATATGACTCCACCATCCCTGGATTCAACAGTCCCTGTTGAAGTAGGATTTAACTTAAGTTCTACATTAATATTATTTTCCTTATTATTTTTACAAGTTCGAAAAATATAATGTAATACAAATATTGATACTAATATAAATAAAATGGTCAGTACAATATTCAAACCATAACTTACATTTCTATGGAATTTCAATTCCTTAATTTCTCTTATATTTTGGAATTGGTTAAGTTTTATTTCCTCAAAATTAATTGTTTCTTGAAAACTTACATCTTCGGATTCATTTTTTGGATAGTAAAATTTCTCTTGTGCAATAGCCCTTTCATTATAAAATGTTTTGTTTAGCAATGATACTTCACAATTGTAAAAGCTTATTAAATAATTTCTATTTAGTGTGATTTTTCTTTCGTCACAATTTTGCTTAAGTTTTATTTTAAATGCATTTTTCATAATAATTAGGTCATCATCCATGACTTCTACACTAGTTTCATTATTATGTTTTAGCTTGCAATTTCGAAGGTATACGCAATTTCTACTTTCTTGTAATTCTCTTAAGCTTGAATTTTCTTCATATAAATAGCTAATGTTATTTACTGTCACAACAAGTTCGTTATTTTCGTCAATTTCAAGAAATTTTTCGTTAGGAACTGGAGTTATAATTTTTAATTCTGTCGATATATAGGCTGTAGGAATTTTTATTGCTATAATAAGTGAATCGTTTTTGTATGTCATTATTCCCATTCTTATGAGTTTTAATTTATAAAAATCTATTTCAAACTTTTCAATTTCCTCAGCAGACAATACACCAGGGTGTATTATATTGTTTTTTGCAGAAGCTATATTCTCTTGAATCTGTGTTATCTTGTTTTCAAGAGACTTAAGTTTTAACATTTGGTCAGAATATAGCAGTCTTCTCGCAATTTCATTATGCCTAGTTTTGATGTCTTTAAGAGATCCCTCTATATTTTGTCTATCATTATTTATTGCTTTCCTAAGTATTTCTATCGACTCGTTAAAGTGCGTATTTATTAAAATTTGTTTATTTATTGTTTCGATCGCGTTGTGACTATTTTTGTCAGTAACTCTAAGATGTTCCAATATCTCTTCTCTATCCTCATTATCCATGACCCCAAAGAGCCATTTGTAGGTGGTACCCACAATATTTATTAATCCCCTTTTGTTTCTATTTATCCTATTTGGCATTATAGTTTTTACTTTAGATTTGAGTAACTTGATTTCTAGTTTTAAAATATCCTTATTGTCTATGTCTAGTTCCTCAATATTATTTCCAATAATGTTAATTACCTCTAAAATATCTGTTGGATTAATGATGTGCAATACAGTAATTGTAGAATTGACAATTTCTACTTTCCTTAGCCGTATTACCGCGAAGCCGGAATTTTCCTCAATTTTGTTGACTTGTAGAAGTCCCTGAACTGACAAAGCTATAAGTGCTGTTATTACAATCGTGATTTTCATCTTGGTTGTTCAGATTCTCCTGAAATATTTAGTTTCACATGATATTAATTTGTATTATTTTGATATTTAAATTTTCGCCTAACTTGAGTTTTATAAATTTTTTTAAATTTATTGTCTGCACTGACTAGGTGATTACCCTCCTTCCTATAATTTGCAATTTTTTTATATTTAGGTTGCGATTTACTGACTCTGTTATTTTGAACGAATTCATTGTCAAACGGGTGATCGCTTATTATACCTCTCCTTTGATTAGTTTTACTAATTCTAGATTCTTTTTCTTGGGTCAGTTTTTGTGAAAAAATTTCTAAGTCTTCCCTAGACAAAAGGTTGTTTAGAAAGTCAATTGGTCGTTTATTAGTCGCAGTATGTATAGTATTATTGTAAAAAGTTATTGCTTTAGATACTTTTTCTTTTAGGTCATCCTTATTATCTTCGTCAGCATTAAAAAGCCTTATATGTTCATTTAGTGTAGAATGAAGTCTTTCAACATCTGCATTCCCCGTTTTTAGATAAGTAGTGGTGAAGTGAATTTCAATATTATTATCCCTCAAATATGTGTTTATCATAGCCGTGTTAAATTCGCTGTCAGCAACTATCCGTTTCGGTTTGCCTAAGTATCGTATACGTTCTTTCAAACCCCCTATTATTGATACCCAAGTCCGATCTTCCAACTCGTGCGTAGTGGCATATTTTGTAAGTCTATCAATACTAGTTAAAAACATTTTGTTTCTCTGGGGAAACCAAATATCGACATGGATAATATCATTTTGTTTTCCAGGTGTTTCAGTCAAGTTCAAAGGGTATTTTATTGGTTGTCTATCAAACTTCGCTCTATTGCAAATTTCACAATTATTTACATATTTATGTACTTCCTTTTGCAGATCAGGGAAATAAAATAATTTCTTAATCTCCTCCGTTACCTCATTAATGCCTCTATGGTTATTTTCTAAGTGCTTGTCTTCTATTATTTGCAAAAGTCTACCCCTGTCTACAATATCTTCCAATAGTATGTGCGATCTTAATATTTTCAGGTTTTTATTCCTCGAAAAATATGATATATAAAGGTTTTGGAATTTCAAGAACAGTTCGTTATCCGAACAGAGGACTGCTAAAAGTCCTTTTTGCGGCAAGTTGTCTCTCATAATTTCTAAGATATTGCTATCTGCTGTTACATTGATAATAGTCCTTATTTTCTTTTGGTAAATTATTTTCTTGGTCAAAGATTGCTTCTCGGAAAACTTCAAAATTAATTGATTTTTAAAAATATTAATAGCGTTTTCTGTAATTCTTATCGAGTCAATACCGTCAGTTTCTGCACTGTGAACAGTATCGTCATCGTCGTCTTCTATCGATTCCCTTAATTCGTTTAAAACTTCCTCTGTTGTCATAGCGTTTACGTAATGAAAAATGTCGGTATCTTTATCGAACAATTCATTAAGATTAATAGATACTGGTTTGTCTGGTTCTGTAAAGATTCGACTTAGACAATCAGCGATTACGTTTTCCTTCCCTTTAATGTATTCGATGTCGAAGTCAAACTCGTTTAGTTTGATTTTCCACCTTTGCAACTTTAAGTTTGGTTCCTTTAAATTGTTCAACCATATAAGTGGGCGATGATCCGTCTTAACCGTAAATTTTCTTCCGAAAAGATAGGGTCGAAAATATTTCGTAGCCCATACTATAGCTAAGAGCTCTTTCTCAATAGTACTATAGTTCTTTTCGTGCCCATTAAGGGATCTACTAGCATAACAAATAGCTCTACTATCTTGCATTAAAACGGCTCCCAGAGCGTAATTGCTAGCATCGGTTACCAACGTAAATTTTTTGGAAAAGTCAGGGTGAACCAATATTGGATCTGCTTTTATTAATTTCTTTAATTTTTCGAATGCCCCAATATAATCTTTGTCTCTTACATTAATTTTGGCATTCTTTTTCAAATATTTGACCATAGGATGTGCCACCTTTGAGTAGTCCTTTATAAATCTCCTATAGTAGCCAGTTATACCGAGGAACGATTTTATTTCTTTTTGACTTTTTGGAAGTTGAATCTTATTTATTACTTCAGTTTTAGCTGGGTTTGGCTTGATCCCCCTATCAGTGATTAAATGTCCTAAAAATTCTGTTTCCCTAGCAAGAAATTTACATTTACTTAATTGGATTTTGAGGTTATGTTCGTTTAAACAGTTTAGGATCTTATTTAGTGAGTCTAGGTGTTCCTCAATACTTGTTGAAAAAACAAGGATGTCATCCATATAAACTACACATATTTTCCCAATGAATTCTTTAAGAACAGAATTCATTAGTCTCTGGAAAGTTGAAGGTGCGTTTTTCAAGCCAAATGGCATACGTAAAAATTCGTAATGGCCATCTGCTGTTGAAAATGCAGTCTTATGAATGTCCCTTGCATCCATTTGTATTTGGTGAAAGCCCTGGACTAAATCGAGAGTTGTGAAATATTGGCATCTTCCCAATTTGTCAAATATATCATCTATATTTGGAATTGGAAACTTGTCCTCGACAGTGATGCTATTCAGTTTTCTATAGTCGATTACAAGGCGCCATTTTTGTACGTTTGACGCATCAAGCTTCTTTGGAACAATCCAAATTGGGCTGTTGTAAGGACTAGAAGACTCTCGTATTATACCCTGTTCGAGCATTTCTTCTATTTGTCTATTAATCTCGTTTTTATGAATCTCCGGGTATCTGTAGAGCTTTGAATACACAGGGATTTCATTTTGGGTGTTAATTCTATGCTTTACTGTGCTTGTAAACGTAAGGCCCTCATTATCCTGATTATAAAAAACCCTTTTATGTTTTCTTAAATTTGTCAGCAATCTATTCTTATCTGCATTAATCAAATGATTTGTATCAACATACTCCGTAATGTCTTTATTTTTTACTTCATTGCTAAAAATTTCTACCACGTTTTCATGATAGCAATTTTTCCCATAATCTTCCTCTTCCTTATTCATGTAAAACTGTATTGTGGTATTGTCCGTTCTCAACATTCTGTTTGGGTAGTCTATTACGCAATTTAATTTTGTCAGAATATTGTTCCCTATCAGTCCGTCGAAATTTTTATTAAAATTGAATTCTAAAAATTCACTCATATAATTATCTTCTTTAAATTCTCCAAAAATCGGGAATTTACAGAGTGTTTTTACTCTAAATTTTTTACCTAATGCTATGATATCGATATTTGTGTCGGTTTTCCATTTTGGGTTGCAAATGTCTTCATTTATCAAACTGAACTCCGCTCCAGTATCGATAATGAAGTATAATTGCCTTATTGGAGTTTCAACTACTATATAGGGTAATTGCTTACCTGGTTTGTGGGAAAATTTGCCCCTGAACTACCAATGTCCATTGGTGTGTTATTACCCGAATGATTTCCCGAATTATTACCAGAATCACCTGAACTGTTGTTCTGGTTACCCCAATTGTTTCTTGAATTACCGGAATGATTTCCCGAATTATTACCAGAATCACCTGAACTGTTATTCTGGTTACCCCAATTGTTTCTTGAATTACCGGAATGATTTCCGGAGTTACCTGAACGGTTATTCTGATTACCCCAATTGTTTTTTGAATTACCCGAATGATTTCCTGAGTTATTTGACCTGTTTCCCTGGTATCCCCAATTATTTCTTGAGTTACCTGAATTGTTTCTTTGACTACTCCAATTGTTTCTCGAATTACTGGGCTGATTTCCTGAGTTACCTAAACGGTTTTTCTGATTACCCCAATTGTTTCTTACCTCATCGCTAAAGTTTGTTCTAATTGAAGAATCGTTAAAATTTCTTCTGAAACCGGTGGCTGTATAGCCTTGGTGTCTAGCTTCTACTACTATTTTAAAAGCCATCTCCAAATTTGCCGGGTTCCTAGCATAAATTAAAGTTTTAGTTGGTTCTGGTAGCTTCTCCTTAAAAACCTGCAGCGAAATTCTATTAATTTCTGCTGTCGTGAAACCTTCGTTTCCATGTGTTAGGAGCCTATTGTGTAACCTATTTCTGAATTTATTTATGCTATAATGGAGTTTTTCTATAGTGGAGTCCAATCCACATGTTTTTAACTTATCCATTAATTCTACACTGGATTCTTTTTCCCCGAAGTTTTGTAATAGGACTGTCTTTAACTGGTCCCAGTCCCCTACTTCCGCACTTCTGTGTATTGCCTGCCTAGTGCGGCCGGTACACTTATTCTTTAAATATGTAAATAGTATTCTCTTATTGTTATTATCAAACATATTTAGAGACGGGAGCACACTTTCGACTTGCTCAATAAAGTCAGGTAATTGGTTAATATCCGACCCATCAAATTCAGAAATTTCCTTTATGCAGGTTAAAACTAATTGAAACGATTGTATTAAGTTGGGATCCATGTTAGTATTTTTCCCTAATTTTTTTTTCAATAAAATTTTATCCTCACCAATCGATTTACAAGAAAGCACAAAAACCGCGTTTGACTCTTCGAATTGTATTTAAGACGATAATGATTTATATTTTTCTTTCAAAAATTCGTTACAATTCTCACCCTTCTTTTTTTTTTTTTTTTTTACCCTTATTGTTGTGGTCCTTGTTGAACGAAATTTTCCTCGATGTCCAACGCCGGTTGCCTTGTGACAAAGAAAATGTTGTCTTATTCGTTGCTGGTTTTAATGTTGATGTTAAGTGTTGCTTCGGTGAGTTGATCTTCCAAACTTTGCGGACAAAAAAATTTTTTTTTGGTATAACTGCAATACAGCCTGTCGGTCACTGTTGTTGACTGCCAGGAGGCTTCTCGCCTTTGCTGGTTACCCTGGTCTTTATATTATTAAATTTATAGTATTTAATAAATACTATTTATGTTAAGAAAACTCCTTTATGTTAATGTTTTATGTAACATAACTTTTTGTTTTCCAAAACTTTCACTTGATCGATTTTTTTTGTAGTTGCTTATTTTTTATATTTTATTTTATTTTATTTTATTTTATTTTATTTTATACCCTTTTTGGGTTGTTGAGTAAATTTTTATTTTATGGTTAAAACTTTTTCTCGTAGTTAAATTTTTTTTTCGCTTGAAAATAAAATTTTTTTTAAATGTTTTCCGTCGTAGTTAAATTTTTTTTTCGCTTGAAAATAAAATTTTTTAAATGTTTTCCGTCGTAGTTAAATTTTTTTTTCGCTTGAAAATAAAATTTTTTAAATGTTTTCCCTCGTCGCCAGTAATAGTCAATCTTCTGCTGTAAGAGTCAATCTTCTACTCCACTTTATTTTCGATTCACAAAAACTAAGGCTAGATACACAAAACATTTCTTAACGTTATAAGTTTATTTTATCGCATGCAATTGCTATGTCAGCAGTCTTTAGCATGGCAATTGCATACGTTGATATAGTATTACATTTTATGGAATCATGTATGACGCGCTACACTATTTGAGTGGGTCATACATGATTATGTAGATTCATATGTGGTACTCTACGTTAGTGAAAGGGACCACATATGACTATATACATTTCTCCGCATCTATACCGGAACGACCTTTTATTGTAAAGAATTATAGGATTTAATTAAACAAAAATCCCCCTAAAGTAAATTTTAGCATTCTCTCAAATCGTTCAAAATCATTACCTATATAATTTAAAATTTATTAATTTTCAGGTTGTATGTCAATCACTTGCTGGCACTTAAACAGTTTGATGCGGCTGCAAAATTATGCTTACGTGTTTTGGGAAATAATAAAACTTTATGGGAGGAAGAAGTATTTAAGTTTGTAAAATATCAGCAACTACGTTCCGTTAGTGCGTATTTGCCCACATCAGATGACTGTAGATTGGATCCACTTGTATATGAAATTGTGTTATATGAATTTCTCAAATTCGATGTGAAGGTACAACTTTTATTTTAATCTTAAAGAAACAAATTCTTTTTTTTTTTATTCCTAAAAAACAACAATAAGTCGGCTCTTAAATACACATTTCCATGACTTTGTACATAATCTAGGGTTTTCTTAATCTCATCAAAGAATGGCCATCATCTTTGTATGATTGCTCGGCTGTTAAAAATGCCATACCAGACAATTTTCGAAAACAAAACGCCAATGAACTATTGGAAGCATTAGCTATACTATATTCACATCAAAAAGTCTACAAAAGCGCACTTATAATGTACCTTAAGTAAGTACAAACCAAATACTAACATAGTTATTGACAATGTACTTATAAGTAGCGTAATTTTCAGATTACAAAATAAGGATGTTTTCGAATTAATACGTCTTCATGATTTATACAGTGTAATACACAAAATGATAATACCACTAATACAGCTTGATCGTGATAAAGCATTTCAAATATTTTTGGAAAAGAGTAAAATTCCGCCAGAAATTGTTGTCCAACAATTGGAACAAAATCAAGAGTATATGTATATGGTAAGAAAGTAAAACTAGTAATTTTCAAATAACAAAAAACCTTGCAATCTTGTAAAAGAAAGTATTGAATCCACGGAATCTCAGGTTTATTTCATGAACCGTAAATAGTCAAAATATATATAAGCACATATGAGTTAGAGAAAGACGCACAGATCTTTATATTTTGTTTTTAGGCTCTCATTATTTGGGGTTCTTCTACATTTCTTAAAAAGCTTATTCTTTGTATTTATTTTATAACGCAATTCTGAGGTCATCCAAGGTTTCAATCTTTTTGTATGTGATGTCTTTGATTTTACATATTTTGTGCACAGATTTATATAATGGAACAAAATATCAATAAAATATTTGAATGCGATAGATGCATTTGGTTCATCATAAACACATTTCCAGGATTCAAGGAGGAGGTATTCATTAAGCTGAATAAAATTAGTAACTGGTTTTTTAATATCCGTAGAAGTGTGTTCTTTCTTGTTTCTTATAACATTTTCAAAGCAAAGACAAGTAAGGCAATGATACGAGATAGCTAAGTTACACACCGAACTACTGATTGTCATTTGATTCAAATGACCCAGTCGTACAAAAATATGATCGATACATGTTGCTGAAATTTGCGTTGTACGTGTCGGTTCATTTATATACGACTCAAGCCCAAAAGAGGAAAGCATATTCAAATAGTCATCCACAATTTCAGAATCCTGCAATATGTTTAAGTTCATATCGCCCAACAATACTAAGTTTTGCGAACTTTCGCTTGATAACAAGTCATACAAATCACTGAGGAACAGCTCCTGTGAAGTTCCGACTTGGAATCTATACATGCATATGAAACAAAACGATTGATTTCCAATTGAACACTTTACCCTAATTCCATCTAAACTCCTGAGGCTATAACTTAAGAAATCACAGTTTAGGTCATTCGAAACAAAAACCGCAACACCACCTGTAGCATACTGGTTATTACAGTTTGCAAAGAATTTGTACTCAGGAATAGTATAAAGAGATTGTTCGAATAGAGGTTGCTAGTGTCCGATTTTATCTGCGAGTGATTATAACTCTTCCCAAAAGACAATTCCGCATGAGATATAGGCTGTTGGCATTGATTCATATATTTTCGGGCCTGGTGATCACGATGGTGATGGTTGTTTTGCTATACAGTGGCTGGGTATCTTGGTAGCATCGAAAAACTTCCAGAAAACAGCGAAAATTTGGGTTAAAGTGTGGAAAACTCGAGAAATAAATTTTTTTCTTAGTCTTTTATTCTTCAGTATTGTAGTCCGAAAACAGACGAAAAAATTTTGACTAGTCTCGATTTTCCAGTATTTTTTATTAGAAGACCAAAGTAATAGAAAAATGAAAAATCCTCGAAAACAAGCCAAAACTCAAGCTTAAATGAGGTAAATTCGGGTAACTAATACATTTTTTAAAGACCGTTTCCGAAGTAATTTTTTGCTCTGAATCTGAATTTGGCTTCAAAATTGACCCATCATATCAGAATTCTGAAATATTTGAGGCTAAGTACATAAAAAGTATACATATATACATTTCTCCGCATCTATACCGGAACGACCTTTTATTGTAAAGAATTATAGGATTTAATTAAACAAAAATCCCCCTAAAGTAAATTTTAGCATTCTCTCAAATCGTTCAAAATCATTACCTATATAATTTAAAATTTATTAATTTTCAGGTTGTATGTCAATCACTTGCTGGCACTTAAACAGTTTGATGCGGCTGCAAAATTATGCTTACGTGTTTTGGGAAATAATAAAACTTTATGGGAGGAAGAAGTATTTAAGTTTGTAAAATATCAGCAACTACGTTCCGTTAGTGCGTATTTGCCCACATCAGATGACTGTAGATTGGATCCACTTGTATATGAAATTGTGTTATATGAATTTCTCAAATTCGATGTGAAGGTACAACTTTTATTTTAATCTTAAAGAAACAAATTCTTTTTTTTTTTATTCCTAAAAAACAACAATAAGTCGGCTCTTAAATACACATTTCCATGACTTTGTACATAATCTAGGGTTTTCTTAATCTCATCAAAGAATGGCCATCATCTTTGTATGATTGCTCGGCTGTTAAAAATGCCATACCAGACAATTTTCGAAAACAAAACGCCAATGAACTATTGGAAGCATTAGCTATACTATATTCACATCAAAAAGTCTACAAAAGCGCACTTATAATGTACCTTAAGTAAGTACAAACCAAATACTAACATAGTTATTGACAATGTACTTATAAGTAGCGTAATTTTCAGATTACAAAATAAGGATGTTTTCGAATTAATACGTCTTCATGATTTATACAGTGTAATACACAAAATGATAATACCACTAATACAGCTTGATCGTGATAAAGCATTTCAAATATTTTTGGAAAAGAGTAAAATTCCGCCAGAAATTGTTGTCCAACAATTGGAACAAAATCAAGAGTATATGTATATGGTAAGAAAGTAAAACTAGTAATTTTCAAATAACAAAAAACCTTGCAATCTTGTAAAAGAAAGTATTGAATCCACGGAATCTCAGGTTTATTTCATGAACCGTAAATAGTCAAAATATATATAAGCACATATGAGTTAGAGAAAGACGCACAGTGGTGGCAAATTGTCTTTCCTTGAATTTCAAATTTATTTCCCAGCTCAAAATTTGATGTAATTGGCTAAAATTTCGTATTATTAACGTTGCTTAAACGCCGCACACGAAATCACTCCCCCTTCGCAGTGGGAGACAGTGAGCCATAAATAGAAAACAATAATGTGCCTAGTCACTTAAAAAATGTGTGCGGCAGTTCTCAGCTAATATTTTGAAAATGAAAGAAAAAGCTATGAAAGTTCTAAATTTTCTTCAGGTTTAGTACTACAGTGGGCTAAAAGTTGAGCATTTAAAATGTTCTATGGATATTTTAATATTAGCAACTATTGGATAAAACGCTCTAGTTACGTTGTTTGAAACAAAAAGCAACAAATGTAGCATTGCGGTGGAAAATACATTTTATTTTTCTTCTATCGCTTTTATGTATATGAATTGCGCGGGTTTTTAAAAAATTAGAATATAAAATAGTAAAAATGGAAATGTTTTGTGGAGACCACATGCTCCGCGAAGAGATAAAAGAATTGTTCCTTATTTATAGTTAATATATCAAAACAGAAACATTCGTACTTCGTACAACCATCACGACTAGGGATCTCTATGCATCGCTTTGGATGTGACAGGATTATTCAGATCAGCTGCTAAGGCGTAGTGATCAGTCCAAGCGGAGCGTATCTTGTAGCACTATAAAAGCTATGAGTTCTTCTTTCTTGAGGCTCAGAACTTTGTCATTTTGATTAGCATTTTGATACATAACTGATTCTATTATGCTAACCGATAAGGCCAGAGATATATTTGTCGGAGTAGTAGGCAGTGAGTAATTGCAGAAAATCCTGGCTTGGCTCAATAGGATTTATTTTATAGACTTCTTAGTAACTGAATCGCTTACAATTGCTGGATTGTAAGCAGCAGAAGAGTGCACTTTATGGTCAATGGTTGCAGTATGCTTTTTTATAGTCAGAGTTTAAAGCCTAAGCTGTACTTAGAGACGTTTCCAAAGCTACTTCAAAAATCTCGTCAAAACCTACTGATGGAGGTATACGGAACTACCGAAATTTTCGTTGCAGATGTTTCTTAATCACACTCTCGAAGGTCTGCCAACAGTATAACTTTCATAAGCTCTGTGGTCTTTGCAATATTCAGCCCATATCATCTAAAATAAACAGAAAAATCGATAGTGTTTTAAAAGATATTGAGACTACAAGATTTTTCAATAATTTGTTAATCACATTTTAATGTTTCTATAAACTTTATAGTACTTAGATGCTTTAGATAAAGTTGATAGCAGAGGAACATTTCATTGGAAGTTAGTTAATCTTTACGCTAAATTTGAGCGGAAAAAACTATTATCATTTTGACGCCGTTCAAACAACTATACAATCCAAGAGGCGTTAGATATTTGCAAGCGTGAACTTTTCTATCCAGAAATGGTCTATCTGCTCGGTCATATGGGTAATCCAATTGAGGCTTTAAACATTATAATACATAAGGTATTATGATACGCTTGGAGTTGAATTTTAATCATGTAAATTATGCACATTTTTTATACATTAGATAAAAGATATTGAAATGGCAATTGAATTTTGTAAAGAGCAAGATGATGCCGATCTATGGAATGTTTTAATAGATGAATCTGTCGGAAATCCCGAAATTATGACTAAACTCTTAGATAGTTTAGTTGGTAAGTTGTAACCATATATAATCATTTTAGTTTTAATTTACTTCCTTTGCTTTTTTTCAAAATTAATAGGCTATGTAATTCCTGAAGCTTTGGTTGATAGAATAAAACTTGGCCAAAAAATACCTGGACTGCGTAGATCTGTCATTAAAATGTTATGGGATTATCGTTTGCAAGTATGTAGCTAAAATCATCAATCACTGTTTTACAAATATTTATTAAATCCTTTCAAATTTAAATAGGTGCAAATTCAAGAAGGCTGCAGCAGCATACAGCTTACTGATTACTTTAAATTACATGCTGATGTTGTGGAAGAGCAAAATCGCGGACGCAGTATTACATTTGAAAACACATGCGCAAAATGTACACGTTCTGTTCTCACAAAGGATAATACTCCACGTAATGGTATTATAATATTTTCCTGTGGTCATTGCTTTCACGAACCCTGTGTGCCTGGTAGATTTACCGATGAACATTGTAATGTTTGCAGAATAAATTTTGACGAGGACAGTGATAAGGTAAATTCCAAAGTAATATCAATTCACATGAAACTACAATAAATACAAGTCTTATTTATAGAAAGTTATGCAAGACGAATTTTCCATGCATTTCATGTCTTAAAATTTATAAGCGAATTTTTAATATAATATATTTTGTAAATTGGTAGAGTTATGTGTTCACTACTCATATAGAAAAATCTATTTATAGCATATATGTACATTAAGGTTTTTTTTTCATTTAAATTATATAAACAAAATTCACTCTTCCGAATTCGAATATTTAGAGGTTGGTCAAGGACCGACTTAAAATGGGAAATCAAACCTAAATTATTTTTTGATACAAGCTTTAGGTTGGTATATTATTTTAGATAATTTATTATTCTTTTAAAATAGAGCATTATTTAATTGAACTTTGTAG
Organism: Tricholauxania praeusta; assembly: GCA_949775025.1. Classification (NCBI taxonomy): domain Eukaryota; kingdom Metazoa; phylum Arthropoda; class Insecta; order Diptera; family Lauxaniidae; genus Tricholauxania; species Tricholauxania praeusta. The sequence goes on along the minus strand of OX459030.1, from coordinate 98,398,048 downwards.
CCCTGTGACTTTGTAATAATTGAGTTAAGGCATTTGTCTAGTGACAATTTTAATTTATCTAAATAATGATATCAACAATAGTAGCTGAACTCTATTATTATTATTATTAAAAAAAAAAAAAACAGCAGCCTCTTAACTAAAAATCGATAGAAAACCGCTTCTCCTAAATTTTTTCCATAAATCATCCTTGTTTTAGGGCTTATATATTCCCATTCTTCTCTTTAAAACCCCCCAAAAATTGTAGGGAACGCAAATTTCATCTTTTACAAGCTTGCAAATTTTCTTTCAAAATACAAAAGTTAATGTTGTTTATTATTTTTTCCAACACTGTATACTAAAAAACTATCATGTTAATTAAAAAAAAAATTTCAAAACTTTCGTTTTATAACTGTACATACACTTTGTTGTAAATGAATTCAGGGCTATAATTATAGCCCACAAAAGACGTTTTTTAGGTCAGTGCTTGGAAAGATATGTGCGAAGTTAAAACTCAGGTGGAATACTTGATTTAGTACTAGAAAGCTAAATTCAATAAGCTAACGTCTGTATCAACTAGTTATCCTTCCCTCCCGTGCGTGGGCCTTTAATTAAATATATGTTTTAAATTAAATTATACATCTTATGTTCCATCCAGAAAAATTAGAATCACTGGGTCATTTTGAGTAAAAAATTGTGGAGTGGGGGTCTATTTTAAACACCCTATTAGTTAAGGTGCACTAAAATATGTATAAAAAAATGTACATTTTATTACAGACTCTTTGAAAAAAAAAATACTGCAATTATATAACGATAGTTCTGAACTGAAAACACAACAACTAATGATACTACTAAAAGATATGTGATTTAATAACCTAATGAAACTCACTTATTTAATTACCCTAGCTCTACTACTTATGAAGTTATAATATATTTGTTTGTAAGTACTTCTCTAAAGGAACTTTGTCAAACACCCTCTAACTCATAAGGAGTTTGAGATAGACAGTGGCGTGCCGTCCACATTGGGCGCCCGGGGCGAGGAGGTAATTTTCCGCCCCCTGCCAACACAAAATATTTTAAATGAATCAAATAAAATAAATCAAATAGGAAATATTTTACGATTAAAAAAAAAAATAAAAATTAATTAAAAATAAAAAGGTTCTCACTTTTGGTTTTTGAAAACCCTAGCAAAATGAGAAATATTTTTCTCCCTTTTTCGAACCCTCGCCTCTCTTTTCAGATACTAGATTACCTCATCAGATTTGGCTCTCTGGTACTAAATCATAAATTTCACGATTTTCAACTTTGGTTGATATTGTTCCAAGAAAAATTTTTTGATTATCAGGGTTATTTTTCAATTTATTTATTGTTTATATAATCGATGCCTTATGTTTTGTGCATATGTAGTTATATTTTCTCTTTTTTAATGAATATCTTAAGCTTAAAATAAATGTATTTCTAAAAAAATTAATTTCGTTTTTCTGCTGTTTTTTACAAAATCAAACCATTTCTACATCTACTGCAGGATAGACTCAAATAGAAATAAAAACGGTTGTTATTGAAAATTATTCATCTACAGGGTGGTCCATCTAGCCATTGACCACCGTGCCGCTACGATTTGACTCTATTGGAATTTCATTTGTGGGGAGCCGTTCAAGATAAGTGTTACGCTAACTATGCAGCCATCGGTCAAATAGTCGAGAATGTACTGAAAAATTGAGTCCATCGAATGGACTACTGCAAGGCCTCCCGATGAAGTCATTTGAATGAAATATTGTTCATAATTAACCGGAAGGGTTGTACTTTTGCATAAAAAAATCATTGAAAAAAAAAATTTCAATAAAAATGCAGATTTATTTGTTAACTTCCTTGAATAATAAAAACTTTTATTATTACATTTGCTGTTATTGATAATAATATTAGCAAAACCATTTAATTTTTTTCATTATACATGAAAAAAAAATATTTTTAAGCATCAGCTTCGGTCTTGAGCTTAGCCAAATAGGCGGCCTTATGCTCGGCAACCTTAACTTTACGTTGCTCATTTGTAAGTTTCTTAGCATTCCACCGTTTCTTAGTAACTCCTCCGGCGGCCTTTTGTACCTTCTTATGGGTAGGATCGGAGCGAATTTGCTGGTGGGCTTTTTTTGTAGATTTCTTCAAGCTGTAAAACAATAAAACACAATTTATAAGATATCAAAAAACTAGGAATGTTAAAATTTTAATTGAAAATACTTCTAAGGCTAAGTAAGCAATTTTAGATGTACAGCCATAACGGAAACGTATCACATTTAAGAGTGATAAATTACGAACATAGGACGTTAAATTTTAATGTGGTCCATTTTCGGCACAGCCAGTGTCGTGGGTACTAGACACAGCGGAAATTTATAAAATGGACGTTAACCAAATTTTAATAACCATACAGTTTTTAATAAATAATTTAAAGTTTTAATTATAAATAATTCTAAGACTTAGTAAGCAATTTTATTTGTACACCCATAACGGAAACGTATCACATTTAAGAGTGATAAATTACGAACATAGGGTGCTTAATTTTAATGTGGTCCATTTTCGGCACAGACAGTGTCGTGGATACTAGACACAGCGGAAATTTTTAAAATGGACTTTAAGCAAACTTCAATAATTCTAGGTTTTTTTATTCAATTTCCATAGTTTTTGATATTCCGCTTCAACAAATTTTTCGTCAAGTTTTGAAATAGTTATGTTCTAGAATACTTCAAGAGCACTCGATTTTCGAAAATTTATTCATATTCGAGTATTTCCTCATTTAACAAAATAAATATTTATAATATTTTTTCGATTTTCCTTATGTGCACATAAGGAAGTATCGAAAAAAAATGTGCCGCTATTTTTTAAGCCTATACATAAGGAGAAAAACTGAGGTCTCTCTGCGAGTAGAGGTTTGGTGTTTCTTGTGTAACAGCTCAAATCCTTTGTTGTTTTTACTGCATTTACCTTAATACAATATAATTTGCAATTGTCAATGCCACTACATGAATTTCCATTAAAAAAAATAAACGAGAAAAAAATAAAATTTTAATTTTTTTAGCAACTTTTGAGTCTGCATCATCTGATTTAATTAAATCAAGTACGTCTTCAATAAGATTAAATGGAAAACTGTTTTTGAGTATAAACATAAATATTTTCAATTCAGCGTCCAAGCTATTTATTTTTACTTAGTTTTTGGGAGCATTGACATTTTTGGTGGGAACAGTGGCTTCAGCATGTCATTTGAGCAGGTTTAAGTTGTTTGACAAGGATTGATTGCAAAACATACAAAATGCCTTGGAACTTATTTTAGTTAGCCACGAGAAGTTAAGCAACAATTTGTCGTTGAAGTTACGATAGCATTTATTTATATTACTGGTATTGTTAAAAGTGGTAGATTTGATATAATTTGGCTCGTTGTTTGAATTATAAAGTTCTTAATCAACACGTTTGGAGAAAAAAGCATGAGTTCCATACCATAATAAATATAATAAATTCATTCCTTACTCAAAAACTTTGTGATTATCCATGCCAGTAAAAGTTTTTTCTACTTAATATTATTTTTTTTTTTATTTTTTAATATTTTCGCAACAGTTTCGACGTTGTATTTAAAACAAGGCAGCATTTGGAAAACTGTCAAAACGACTGAATTTTCTAGAACTTCAACTTCTGATGAGTTTATAAATAAGCATATGCACTTAAGGTGCATGCGCACACATTCACTTTTTTGGTTTACGGTGCAAATAAATTTCAAATAAGATTTTCATTTCATATAAAGTTATACTGGGTGTTTTTTTTAGAGGTTTGTTTTTCAAATAGAGATAAAACTGGCATTTTATGGTCAAATCTGGCAACTCTAATGTCATTTATGTTCAGTTTGGTTTGCCATTTCATCATGAACAGGTTGACAAAAGAACAACGCTTGCAAATCGTGCAAATTTATTTCGAAAATAATGGTTCAGTTCGCGAAGTTTACCGCAAGCTCCGTCCATTTTATGGTCGACATAATCGTCCATCAGAGCAATTAATTCGGTTAACCATGGGTCGTTTTCGCACTACGTTTACTCTATGTGATAATACGCATCCGCAGCGAGGTCGAACAGTGCGCACCGAAGAAACAATTGCCGCTGTAGAGCAAAATGTTGAAGAGGACCCGAATGAATCGATTCGCCACCGTGCACAGCAATTGGAGCTTTGTCCATCAACTTTATTGGAAGATTTTGCGCAAAGATCTTGGCTTGCGACCTTACAAGATCCAGCTTGTGCAAGAATTAAAGCCGCGAGACCATGCAATGCGTCGTGATTTTGGTGTATGGGCCGAAAATGAGATTGATCTCGATGCTGATTTTCATCGCAAAATTTTGTTCAGTGATGAGGCTCATTTTTGGTTGAATGGCTACGTCAACAAGCAAAATTGCCGCATTTGGAGAGAAGAGAATCCACATGAGACCCTTGAGACGCCATTACATCCACAAAAACTGACTGTTTGGTGTGCTCTATGGGCTGGTGGAGTCATTGGGCCATACTTCTTCCGAAATAATGCTGGAGAGTCAGTTACCGTTAATAGAGACCGGTATAGAGCCATGATAACCGACTATTTTGTTCCCGAATTGGATGGCATGAATGTGGATGAGTTGTGGTTCCAACAAGACGCCGCTACATGCCACACAGCGCACGTCACAATCAATTTATTGAAGGAAACATTCGATGAGCGCATAATTTCGCGGAATGGACCTGTCAATTGGCCACCAAGATCGTGTGATTTGACACCATTGGATTATTTTCTTTGGGGATATGTGAAGTCGCTCGTCTACGCCAACAAACCAGAAACGTTAGGAGACTTGGAAGCCAACATTCGTGGCGTTATTGCCGACATACGGCCCCATATGCTCGAAAAAGTGGTTCAAAATTGGACCTGTAGAATTGGCTTTATTCGAGCCAGCCGCGGCGGCCACATGCCCGAAATCATATTTAAACATTAATGGCATAAAATTATCCTTCCAATAAAGCCAAATTGATGGACATTAAAACGATTTTCTTGTGTTTTATTTCAATTCGAAGCTCTATACCTCTAAAAAAAACACCCTGTATAAGTAGAAGTTATCATTCAAAATTTACACGCTCAGTGCCAAAATGTGCCATGATAGTCAGAGTGCCAAGAAAATTTTGAAAGTGCCAGTTTCGGCAGCGCTGGTGTTGACAAATTGAGAATGAGAGCGCGAGCTAGAGTAAAATTCCGTTTTTTGTCTTCCATTGCATTGCCACATAAAAATAAAACGCACACACCCTTACTAATCCACTGACTTGCCATTAAACGATTTGTTATGCTTACATGCTTCTTTCTATGTGTGAAATTCATTTTCTTAGCAATTTTAAAACTTTAATATTTTGATATTTAATAGGAATATCGTGATAAATTTAATTCTATGTCAAGACCAAGCGTCTAAGAAAGATAACTAAAAAAATTTGATCGAAATTGATTCAGTAGATTTTGCGTGAATCCTATTCATCGAAAACGGCTATCATTTTATTTATATAGATTATTAGCTTGTGATGCGCAAACTACATTCTTAATTTATCTAAATCATGATTTATGGAATAGATTAAATTCAAATTGGTGCTAGTTCCATAGGTAATAGCGAGGTCATCAGTAAACGCTGTTATCCTTCCATTAATATTTTGTGCAAGAACCGAGGTAATATAAATGAGAAACAGAATCGGCCCAAGGACAGAGCCCTGTGGGACTCCAAGTTTAATTTCAGTAGGATTACTAAAAACATTTTCAATTTTAACGTCTTCAAGAGTTCTATATAACTATTCTTTAAGAGCAGAACTCTTGAAAATATTCGGTAAAGAGGTTTTAAGACGCAGAATAAATCCTACTTAAGACTAAAATGGCACCTTCTATGGGGACCTTTAAGAGGTTTATGAAAGAGTTAGCTATGACGTTTTTAAAACCTATTCAAGAGTTTAATAAATGATGTGTTTAGTGCTGTTCGAGACTTAGTCGCCATATTTATAAGATTTATTAACCTCTCGGTTAAAAAAATCGTAAGTCTTATAAAGACTTCGAAGATGTCAATAAATTAATACACCTAGAGGTCTATAAATATTTTGTGCTCTTGGGAATATTTATACACAATTTTTTATCGAACGGAATTTTAATTAAGTTTATTTTATTTTGACGAAGTTTTAATAAAGATTTTGTTTTTGGTATACATACTTTTTGCAGTATTACAAAGTTAAATAGATAAAAAGAGAATAGCAAATGGAATTATAAAATGGCAATCTGAAAATGATGCAACGAATAATTATGATTTTCGGCACAATTATTGACCAAAATTTACGTGCGAGCAAAGATTTATCGTGAAGTTTGGGGTTTTGCTTCGAAAAACTTAGCGCGCTTCTGAAATATTACATATTAGAAAAATAAAATATTTGGGCTAAAATTAATTTTTAGATTTTTCTTTAATATTTATGTCTCAAAATACGTTTAAGTGATTTTTTAGGTAAAAGCAAATCGAAATAAAATGATTTGGTGCACTAAAAATCATTATTTTGGCAAAAAAAAAAAAGAAACGCATTTATTTTTTTGTTGTTGTTGCTATTATGTCGGCATGTATATTAAAAAAGATGGCCGACGACGCCAAGTTTTTAAAATTCCTCGATAAGTGGCATATAAAACTTAAGGATTATCTCTAAAGCTTCATAAGAGGTACTTTAAACTTAAGAATTATATTAAGGGCTTAATAAAACTTGGCCTCAATATATTTTTCTGTTTGTGGCTTACTTTCCGAGTTCTTGAGTAAAACTTGTTTCTCGGCCTCTTTAATTGACCAGATCTTGGCATTGGACAACCAGTGTACGGGTAGGCGGCCATTTTTATGACGTACATACATCTCTAGCATTGTCGAATGAAATAATATTTAACTTTGCGAAAATGTGAAAACGGAGTAAACAAGTCAAAAAAACGATACTACTTTTTCGGACTTGAATCAAGAATTTATCAAATTCCAAAACTTTAATTTTTAAGAAAATGTTTAAGTTAAAAGTTATTTACATAAATTAATTAAAAAAATTATTCGACCTTTTTATTTGTAGAATCGTTTGTTTTATTTTGGCTCTAGGTCTTTTTTATAAATTTTATTATTAAGGGAAATAATTAAAACTTAATAATAAAATTTATAAAAAAGACCTAGAGCCAAAATAAAACAAACGATTCTATAAGTTATTTACTATTTTTATAAGAGTACTGGTCATTTAAAAATTTGTATTGAATTGCGGACGTTTGGTAGCCCTACTTTTCGATAAAAATTTTATGGAGCTCTTGTGAAGAGCTACATGAAACCAAATAAAGTTATCGATAAAGAGTTCGATAAATACATTAACTCATACAAAGTTTTATTGAGATCTTGAAAAAATTTAAAGAGGTATTTAAGTGAAAGTGCAGTTATTCTGGTGTTTTGTTTTTAAAAAATCTTAATGTACTCGTGTGATTGAATTCATTCAACGTTAGAAATAATTTTATTTTTTGATGCAGAAATGTCATTCAAAATAGTGCAAAGTATTGAAAAAAAAAAAGGTTTTGTGTTGACTATTGTGCCTTCAGCATGGGAATACAATAATATACTGTATTGGCCATTAGCAAAGTCAGCAAAAGCACCACTTTTTTTTTGTTTTTCTATAATAGTTTAAAATATTAGCGTTTTCCATTTTCAATCTAATAACGCACTGAGCACAAACTAAGTATGTAGCAACAGCTACAATTGTCATTTTAAGCCATATGCAGCCATTTCGAAAACTAGTTCAATTATAAATCCGATTTAAGAAGCTCTTCTTGGCACATTGCATTTTCATGTCTAAATTTTTATGAAGCATACTACTGAAATCGAGTAGAGCATCCTCAGTGGAAGCAAGCATGGTAAGGTACAGATCAACATTATCATTTTTACCCAACAAATTTATATTAAAATCGCCAACTAGAAACAAGTTTTTAGACTTTTCATTACTAAGGAAAATATCAAGCTCTTGTAAAAAACCACCAATAGGATTAGCATGCAGTCGATAAAAACACACGAAAGTAAACGTTTCATTGCCCACATCAACGGTTATTTTAATTCCATCAGCACTACTAAAATCACATTTACAAGTTAAACAGTTGAAAGTATTTTTTGCAAAAAGTCCCACGCCACCTGCAGAGTAGCTATCTTTAGGTAAAGCGTAAAAATTATAGCCAGGTACATAGAAATCATTTATTTCACAAGTATGTATCCAATTTTCTGAAACGAAGAAGTAATCAGGTAACCTATGGAAACCGTTAAGGTTACAAATCAACGTATCGAAGCTTTGCCGTAGACTCCTCGCATTTTGATGCACTACAATAATTGAGTTTTTTTCATTGTATGATTTAAAATTAGGTTCTAAAATATCACTGATAGTATTAACATTGAAGTTGTTGTAGTTATCAAAAGTATTAATCATTTAAAATGCAACTTCTTATGTTAAACTGGTTAAAGGCCCAACTAAACCATGCATCGCCTAGCGTAACCTACTGTCAAATTTGAACGAAAAGCCTGTCAGATGCTTAAAGTGCTCTTTACACGATGTGGATTTTCCATATGGACTGTCACTTTTTCCATATGGAAGTCATACATATCGTGTAAACGAAAAAAAAAATTAACATATGGTAACGCTGTATGGATTTCCATATGGAAAAATTTGATTTAGAATCAGTTCTAAATTCTGTGTGGATCCATACGAAAACAGCTGTTTCTATTGTTTTGTTTACATAAAATTTGATTATAATAATAATAATAATTAGTATTCTTTATTAAAAGACATAAAATTTGATTTGATTTTGAATATGTCGAACGCAAAGAAGGTAAGTTATAATGATTTTTAATTAATTTGATATATAAAATATGTTTTAAATTAGTGTTTATGGAGCAAAGAAGCTGTTTCCAAGCTCATTGATATGTGGAAGGAGAAGGAGGTTTTATGTCATCCCCGTGATCCTTATTATCACAACAAACACGCGCGATATCAGGCACTGAACGAAATAACTGATGAGTTGAAAGGAATTTTACCTGAAATTATGGTGTCGGACGTGAAAGTAAGGCAAATTAATTTTTACATTGGATTTATCTTACCTGTTTATTTTCATAGAATAAAATGACCTATTTACGTGGCCAGTACACCAAAGAAAATACTAAAGAGAAGGAAACCAGAAGTGGCGCGGCTTTGGAAGATTCCTTCCACTGCAATTCCTGGTGGTATGAGGAAATGGGATTCATTAAAGAATTCGTGCAACTTCGCAAGAGCAAATGCAACTTATCCATTGTAAGTTCTTTCATTTTGAATTAATTTAGAAAGTGAATACAGTTTAAATGCTTTTCCAGAATTTAGATGAATCAATGACAAACGAGAGCACCAATGAAAGCACTCCAATTAAAAAAGTGGACACAAAACGTGGCTCTAGTAGTTTAGAGGATGACCTTCTTATGACAGCTTCTAAATTATTAAAAACGGTCAAAGAAAAACCAGAAAGTCGCGCAATCGGAATTTACAAATTCCTTGAGGTGGAATTGGAAACAAGGATGAGAACATTTTGGACGAAGTTATTGAAAACATCACCACGGCAGTATTTGACGGCAAGCACAAGCAACGAATGATGATGGAACATACTAATGCTGAATACCTATTCGATCCTTAATATTTTTAATAAATAATTACTGAACAAAAAAAAACAGTCATTTATAAAATCAAAAATTAAATTTATTTATGGCTTCCATTTGAAATGGAACAGAGCCAATATTATTAAAGTATTGAGTGAAATGTTCACGAATTCCTCTGCAATTTTCCCCAGTTCGATTGCCGGGCGCTCTTTCCAAATCCGTAATATAAACTTGATTTCGCCAGGTTCCTTCTGTTAATGTGATAGCATTAGTGTTTTCATTATCTAGCAAAGATTTGTTCGTTCCATCCCGTGTTCTTATGAAATTGTGTAAGGCGCACGCAGCTAGTACAATTTGCTCAACTTTATCCACAGGCAAATCTATTTCTTTCTGAAATATACGAAATTTTGTAACTAAAATCCCAAATGCGTTTTCCACTACTCTTCGAGCTCTACTCAATCTATAGTTAAATATTCTATTCTCTACTACTTTTCGATTGCTATTCGGCTTCATAATGCGGTCAGTGAGCCTAAAAGCTTCGTCACCAACAAACACATATGGAACTTTAGTATTGGCTCCAGGCAATTCCTTATCTGATGGAAATTGAAGAGTACTATTTTTTATTGCCAAACCAAGATATGAATCATTAAAAATTGATGCATCATTCGCTCTACCATTTCCCCCAATACAAGCATACACAAACTTATAATTTGCATCAACAACTGCAAGAAGTATAATGCTGTTGAATCCTTTATAGTTGTAAAAATACGATCCATCCTTTTTCTTTGCTCTTATGGCTATATGCTTGCCATCTAAAAATAAAGGCGAATGTTTATAAATGAAAACAAGAAAAATAACAAAATTCATACCTATTGCTCCCAAGCAATTGGAGAAATTCCACTGACGCTCAAAATCTTCAGCAATGTTTTCCCATTCGTGAACACTTTCAGGAACCTTTGTAAATGTTCAGAATCATTAATATCAGAAATCCTTTTTTGAATTATATAATATTACTTTGAAAAATTCATCCAAAACTTTGATTATGCTGGCTAAAACCTCGGGCACAAATAAGCTAATCGCCGCAACTGAGACACGAAAACCATATGCCAATTCTTGGTAATTCTGCCCAGTTGCTAAAAATCTAAGTGTGCACATCAATCTAATATAGAGAATATATAATTTATTTTACAAAAACAACATTGCGTAAGGAAATTACTTTAATTCGGGAGATAATGCTTTACGCATCACAGTGTCATTTTTAATCAATAGTGGACACACTTTATTGCGCAACTCGGTAAAAGTGTCGATTGACATCCTCATAAAATTTTTGAATGCTCCAGGATCTTCAATTTGGAACTCTTTGAGAACCATGGAAGCATATCCAAAATCCTCATCTCTTCTCAATAGCCATTTCTGACTCCACAATTTCCTTTTTATATATTTCTTTTTTTTCAATTTTTGCTTCTTTTTTTTTACTAAAACCGCAATTGTTAATGCACACGCCGCTATTATTTGATTATCGCGTTCCATTTTAAAATGTTTTTATGTCAACAGCTGATTCATTTTATGTTAACAGCTGATTGATTTCACACATGAAAAGTACATATCGTATAAACACGACAAAAATTTACTCATGGATCATTAATATGAAAATCCACATGGAAATATCCATATGGAAAATCCACTTAAGAAACTCAGAGAAGACTTTTTAGTGGTTATGTTGTACTTCGTTGAACTTAAGAAGCGATGTAGCCATAGTTGGTAAGCGTGTGAAATATTCCCATAATTGCATAAATTTTATTTCTTATATTTCCTAAATAAATTGAATTCATTCACAAAATGTTATTCAATGACATTAATTTAGATACTTAAAGCAATAAATATGTAATCCAGACATTGTTCTTACTAATTTTATGAAAAAAATTAGAAAACAAAATTGCTCATTTTGTACTATGCGTGTAGATTGTGGGGAAAAGTATTGGCAAATGCAGCGCGTGGCATCACTGAATTGTCAATCAAATTGTTGTATGTATTGTGTGTGTGTATATTAAAATGCATATTTCTGCAACTGCACTCCAAGCCCTTTCCTTTACATTTCGATTACAATAAAATGCGTCTATTTTACTGTTTAATCATCTTCTTTTTCACATTTTCTATTAATTTCAAAACAAAAGTATTTTCCACTTCAAATTCCATTGCAAAAATTTTTTCTTATGCATACAAGGCATAAACAGCTGATTTCGTACAGAAAGTGCGTTCAGTTTCGCTCTTTCCTTAAGGAAATGACATTTGTGGAAATTGAACGAAACTTTTTGTTAAGTACGTTGTAGTTTCGATACACGATTTGTATGTATTCGCACACTTGCATAAGTTGACTGCAGTCAAAGCGTGCATGGTTTAGTTGGCCCTTAAGCCTTCAAATGATTTCACAACCACAACTTCACAGTTTTTCTTAAATAACAATTGTAATTTTTGTACCACGCAAACTTATGATTGTTAACTTTGTTATAGCTTACTACTCTATTAAGGAGCGCGCGGTTATACTTTGTCAAACATTCATTTAAACATATTTTATTCTTATCTCCAGCATTAATAATGGAAGCACTTAAATTTTTGTATGATGTTTTCTTCGCCAATATTACTTTTTTCTTAAGAGAAGATGAAGAGAGATGTAAGGAAATTCTAAGCTTAAAATCATTGCTTAAGTCTAAAAAAAAGCCATGAAGTATCAATTCGATTTGTCATATTTATAGTTGGGGCAAAAAGAAACACGGAAGGCATTAGCTTTGTTGATATCATCGTCAAATCCCAGCGAACTCTCTGAGCAACCTTTGCTAATATTGAGAATATAGCAAAACAGGGACTAACGAAAAGACAGGACAGTACTATAATCAGTCGGGAACAAAATGTTACCAACGATGGCGACAATTTGGAGGTACTCAAGAGCTAGCCCACCATAAAGTTAACGTCAACTCTCCAAACGATACTTAAATGAGATCCAATAAGGGATTTTAGGCAACTGAACCGGCCTTAGGCTACCGAAAATATAAATTGCTCTTTCGAAAGATCAAAGTAATACTGCGAAGGACATTGATTTTGCTTATGATAGAGAATGAGTAGAATTACGGGTTGAGTCCTTTTAAGAGGAATATCTTGCTATTGCATATTTGGTCCTGTGTGCGAGAATAGTGCATGGAGAAAATTCATTTAAGTGTATTCCAAAAGGTGAAAATCCGTCGATAGCAATGGTTCGAACACATCGAGTGAATTGAATTCATAGCTGCCAGGTTCGAGAAGAAAGACGTCTAAGCCTTAATTTCAAAGTCAGGTGGTCGCCAATACAAGAACACTAGTGCTGCAAAATTTGAAAGAACTAGAGCGGGATCAAGGGAGATGGAAGGCATCTTCAGGCCATAGTCTTATATGGTAGCAGTATAAAGTAAAAACGGCTCAGATCCAAATTTTCGAATCTTCATTTAAATATTATGTTCGAAGGGAAACATTCATTCATTGCTATTTGTAATAAGTCTCTTGTTGGGGATAGTTGCACTATTACTCTCTGAAATAATTTGACTAAAAACTACCAAAAAATTTAATTTAATATCACAGAAACACACATATTGACTCGTATCTGAATCTTCCACTGGAGGGAAAAGCTGAATTGAAAGCTTTTTCTCTTCTTGGCAAGAAATATATATGATAAAAGTAATCAAAGTTCGTCCCGATGCCCGAATTTTGGAAAATTTTGTTATTTTAATTTAAAATGCATATACATAATATATCAAATCTTTTCAAGAACAATACTTTATTAGCAAGTATAAATAATTCTTTAAAACGGTCTGGTGTCTGGATTAAAAAGCTTGTCGGCCTGTGTTATCTTTCAAACGACACCCATAATTTGGATATAAGTCTAGAGGCTTCTAATTTATATAGATTTTTACAAAAACTATATCCGCATGGAGCATGAGAACGTACGACTTGCCCTCATACTTGGTAGACTGGCATTGTGGCAAGTGACTTGATGGCCGTTTCAAATGCGCAGACCTCTAATGCCGTTATGATAGTTGTCCAACTATATATTAAGCTGTTGTATGCGTCAGCCATAACTTTACCCCTTCAGTTAAAGTGACATCTGATGCAAATTTCGCAAAGCCAACGTGACACACACAAACAGCTGATTTTTGCATTTGTAGCGAAAATTTTAGTTTTTTATTTAATGGTAGTAGACAGATCTTTGTTTTCTTTTAATTGTATTTACTAAAGTTTTATTCAAACGAATTCAAAGAAAACTCAAAACCACTTATCAATTTTCAAAACGATTAACTAAATAGCCAAAACCTTAAATAAGAGGAAAATGGCTGAAAATGAAACTGCAAACAGCGTAAAATAACCCACATGAATCATTTGTAATGTTATTAATCCTTAATTTTATATTTTAATACAGGATACTGAAACTGAAAGCACAGAAGAAGAAGTTGAGCCAAAGTTCAAGTATCAACGCATTGCAAATGATTTGAAAACAATACTCAACAAGGATGTGGTCACCTGTTCCGCGGTGCATTCAAAGGTATGTAGGTAGTTGACTAAACTTTAATTTCGGTTTGAGGCTAATAACCACCAGCAAGGCTGTAGTATAAAAACTTGGAATAATAAAAATATTTATTAATACTGGAATAATATTTTAGTTTCTTATCTTCGGCACCTTTTTGGGGCGTGTTTATCTGCTCGATCATCAGGGTAACTCGGTGGATTCATATTTGAATGAGAAAAATACTGAATTCGCACATACAGTCGCTGTCAATCATGTTGATGTAGATAGTAAAGGTGAATATGTTGCGACCTGTTCGGATGATGGCAAGGTTGGTCTGAGTCTAAGCTTTACTAATTTGACTTAATTTACGCACACTTTTTATTGTTTTTAGGTCAACATCACTGGTCTCTTTAGTGATGAAAACAATCAAAATTTGAGTTTTGACAAATCTATCAAAGCGGTGGCACTCGATCCTGATCCTAAATCAATGGCTGGCAAACGCTTTATTGTTGGTAAGTAAGGATTGCTACTACCACTTTTTTCTCATTATGGTAATAGCTTGAAGTTATTACACGTGCAGCATATGAACACCCGCAGAAATATTTCAGAATGAACACCCGCAGAAATATTTCAGACATACTCTCAGTCTTTCTCTTAATTCTGACGAATGAACAAAACATTTTTAATTCCGTGGTAATTTCGAAATTTATAGATCGAAAATTCAATGCTGAAGTGTGTAGCAGTAGTGAAATAAACAACAATAAGGCTATAACCATAGCTGGGCATTAACTCGTTAATCGTTAATTAACGAAGTTAACATTTCGACTAACAGATTAACTTTAAAAAATGTTAACGGACTCGTTAACTTCCGTTAAATTTCCCCAAGTCCGTTAATCGTTAATCCAGTACCTACTATTTATCAAAAAGATACCGCGCGCACTGCGCCGCCCCGCGAAAAACACGTTCTGACAACAAGTACTTTTCAGTTAATATGGCTGGAATCGAATGACAGCAGTCGAGTGAATGCAGTAAAAAAATTCATTAAAAAAATGGTAGAAGCGGCTTTACGACTGCGGAAAGTACGAAGGTCAGAGATAGTTTGAGTGGCAAGTAACAATGACGATGATAAGGAAGACTTTTTCAACTCTGTCACTCAGTCTAAAGAAAAACATAAGAGCCACAAATCTTTAAAAAGTATTGCTCTAAATCTCACAAAAATGTAGCTAGACATGAAATCAAAAGACTTGTTCAATGATGCGGGGAACAGATATTCATAGATCTGTTCATTAAATGTAATACTGCTATATATACCCTCATGCACTGGAGTTGAATTTTTTTTTTTTCACGGGCAAAGATATTTTAACGCCGAAACTAGCCTCGCTTTCAGACGAGAACTTCAAAATATTTTCATGTAGGGGAATATTCATATTACGCCAGATGACTAAATTACACACTCCAATTATACACGTCTTTTTTTTTCTTTTTGTTCCTAACCTTTTAACTTCCAGAACCCAAACCATCAGTTTTTATAAGAAGATCACTAACGCAATGATATAAAAAGTTAAATTTTTATCACGTGTTAACGGATTAACTATTAACGTTAACTTCCGTTAAGTCTTTCGAAATATAACGATTTAACGTTTAACGAAGTTAACTTTTTTAGTAACGGATTACCGATTAACGAAGTTAACTATTTGATTAACGGTACCCAGCTATGGCTATCACTATAAAAAATTTTTGTTTTTGAAGCAGATAAAAATATAAGCAATATTAAAAAGTTGCATGTTCATAACTTTTAAAAATCTGAATTATATCATCATAAGCATCTTTTATTTTGAAATATTTTTGCCTTTCTATCATTTATGCTTTTGTACTTGTGCTTGTTGTGCCCAAAGCGTTTTCGAGCGACATTATCCGTAATATTGTCATCTATAAATCTTAATGACAACACGAATTTGGGGAGCTCTGCATGACATTGTCCGAAATGATTTATTCATCGATGAATCATAGTGAGAATATCAGAAAGTTTGGACGCTGTATCGGACAATGTCATTCAAATCTGCATACTTTTAAACGTTCCGATTTAGTGAGATTGTGCTTCTTAAATGACCAATTGACCGATTTCTGCAATAAAAACCCGTGAACGTCTTAGCTTCTTATTGCCCTGTTTTTGGGACATAATCAATAGCCAACATTAGTTTAATTATAACTAATGTTTAGCAATTTGAGTACCTAGGGATTCAATAACACCTTGGTATTCCGGCGGATGAACTCTAACAAGGAGTACGCTTTAGAAATTATGTCAGGTATCGAATAAAACTAAATTTTGAACCAAATATAACCTCAAGGTCTTAAATTACAATCATAATAATAAGAGGAGAGCCATCAATATTAAAAGGAAATTGCTGAGAATTTCATAGTTCTGAATACGAGACATGAAAACATTTGTTCGGATTAACATTAAGTAATTGTTCAAACACCATCTATGAAGATTATTTGAGTCAGTTTGTAAATAAAAATAATCTGAAATACCAGTTATTTGCAAAAAAAACTTTCAAATCATCGGCATACAACAAGTATTTGGTGTTTGTAAAGCAATCACTGATATAAATAATAAATAAAATAAAAATAATTGACCCAAGAATATTACCTTGATGAACACCTGACGGCCACGAAATGAATATGAAGCATCTATCTTTAAGATAAGATTCCATACAGACCAAAAACTAAAATGAAACCGTAAATTTCTTATTAAATACCTTAGAAAAATTCGTATAAATGGTTTCAACTTGAAGCCCATTATTAAACGCAATTGCACAATAATCTGAAAAGATTCGTAGTTGTCAACCTACCGGACACAATATTAATATTTTAAGCATATGTTTCGCATAGAGCGCTAATTTTATTTTCACAATACGCTTGAACATTAACCAATGCATTAAATATGTCACTATACTTTGACTTTATGGCTTCAAGTAAATTTGTAATTTCGTTCTCGTTAACTTTCAAAGACTCGCCAAAATCATCTATATATTCTTTCAAATAACGTTCATTCGATCTAACGCTTTCTTGCACATCCTTCAAAACCAAGTCAACGTTATTAATATATAATATACACTCATCACATACATACATATATTCTTCAACCTTTTATTCAAGTTTAAATTTGCTGCTGGATTGGTGAAGCTCAGAACATCTTGTCACCTCTCCTGTGTCACAACCTGTCACAAAAACTAAGAATCTTGAAGCTTACAATTAATCAAGTGATTGTATTTACCGCTTGCGTTGTCATGTTAAAAAAAAAAGTTCAATGCCATTAGAGTGTTGCTATAAAAATTAATGATGCGTTTTTCTACAAAATAAATTCAGTTTTAGAAATTTATATTTTTGTCTATTTTAACATATGTGCATCCTTTTTTAACAGGTGACGACAAATTAACTCTGTACGAAAAAAATTTTTTGAAAAAACTAAAACCCACCATGCTAAGTACTGCTGAAGGTTACGTACTATCGGTTTGTTGGCATGGCTCCTATGTTGCATATGCAAGTTATTTGGGTGTACGCGTTTATGACCTTAATGAAAAGTGTTCGTTGGGGCTAATGAAATGGGAAGAACCACCTAGGTAAATAACATTATCATTAAAAATAAAAAACTTTTAAATTTCTTTTTCTCTTTTTAGTGCACGCTTAGAAAACTTTCGGTGTAATTTTCGTTGGTCAAATGAAACAACTTTACTTATAGGTTGGGTAGACACAATACGTATTTGTGTGATACGCAAACGCAATTCTATTGAAGCATCTTCTAGAAATTTACCTGGTTACATAGTAGATATTGGTATTATAGCATGTGGAATTAATTTATTTTATATCTCGTTATATGTATTGTATACACATTTATTACAGTTTCAACGTTTCAAACAACATTCTATGTATGTGGCTTGGCATCACTTTCGAACAATCAACTTGTTGTATTAGGTTATCCCAAAGAAAAAGACGTTGAACGGAAGGCATTGCGTCCGGTTTTATGCGTTATGGATTATAAATTAAATAGCAGCGAAGAATTGTGTACTGATAGTCTTTCGATTAGAGGGTAATTTTCCTCGTTTTTAATTATGTTTCTTATAGTAATGAAATAATTTAACTTACAGATATCAGGAATATACGGTCAATGATTATAGTCTTGGTTGTATAATGGAAGAAAATCGTTATTTTATTGTTGCACCCAAAGATATTGTTGTTGCTAGTCTCTATGAAACAGATGATCGTGTGAAATGGTTGTTACAGCATCAGTAAGTTAAAATAGCTTAAGGTGACATTTATTTCTTTCTTAATTTAGTCTTGTGGTACATATTTCAAAGCTTGATACAAACGTACTATTGGATATGAAGCAAATATATTTTCCATGTATTTTATGTAAGGTATAATTTACAGACAATAGTACCTTTCAATTAAACTACAAAATACAAATCTCTTATACATGTTCTGTATGTAATTTTGCGTAAAAATATTGTTATTTGCATTACTTGTTCTATACCAATCAACTATGTAATCTTTTATTTCACCCATTCTTCATTGAACATAACTCAACGTGGCCACTTTTAAGATTTCTTGAACACTAACTCATGATATTTCGACAATCCTAGTAGACATCGCTTAAGGATTTTTTTTTTTAATTCAAGTCCTAAGAAAATATAGAACTTAAATATTTTAGTATCACATTTCCCTTACAAAAAAACCGCTTACAATTTGATTGAGCTATTAATGCTTGAAGAAAACGTAAATTTTAAGAAATCTAAACGGAGCATATATGTAGCAGCAGAATCGCAATTTACCTGCAATAAAGTCTATGAATTTATATTTTTCGGTGAAATGTTACAGAAAGTTCACTTATGCTTAAAAAAATATAAATAATTAAGCTTACTTTGTAAGTACATACTATAATTTCCGCAAAAAATTGGAATTGACTTCCACCCATACAAATTCATTACTTAAAGTGCTATACTGCCCTCAGAAGGGAAAAAGTCGTATCTCAAAAAATGCTATTTCGTGATTCTTATGGCTTAAGAAATTACGCGTCTAATGAACTACTCCAAATGGCGGCATCTTAGTTAAAACATATAAAAAATCTCCTGAGATAATTTTCAAACTGACATAAGCAAAACATCAATTATCTCGAAACGCATTTTTTTGAGATACGCCCCTTCCGCTTCTATAGTTTTTACAAAAAATCGTCTGTATGGCGAAACTTTAAAAGAACTCATTTATCTATTATATAAAATTCATTTTTTGTCTGTCCGTCTGTCTGTCTGTCTGTCTGTCTGTCTGTCTGTCTGTCTGTCTGTCTGTCTGTCTATCTGTCTGTCTGTCTGTCTGTCTCTTATGCACGCGGAAACTATCCAGCCGATTTTGATTAAATTTTTACAGTATGTTAGTATCGATCAGGTGGGTGTCATAGGCTATAAAACTTTTATTTAGGGTGCATATTTAGGGTGGCCCTCATACACAAATGTTTTAAAAATAGCGATTTCTCAAAGACAGGCAAATCGATTCTCATGAAATTTACATTGTATGGCTTTTATGTTAAGGGGCACATATTGGATGATAAAAATTTTATTTAGGGTGCGTACTTAGGGTGGCCCTCATACAAATATATTTTTAAATATCATTTTCACGAAGACAAATAAATCGATTCGCACCGAATTTACACTACGTATCTCTTATGTTAAGAGCATAGCTTAGGCCACAAAACTTTTATTTAGGGTGGCCCTCATACACAAATAATTTAAAAATAGCATTTTCTCAAAGACAGCTTAATCGATTCTCTTGGAACTTACACCAAATGGATTTTATATTAAGAGGCAGAGACTAGATTGTAACAATTTTATTTAAAGTGCAAAATTAGGGTGGCCCTCATACAAAAATATTTTCAAATATCATTTTCACAAAGACAGGTTAGTCGATACGCACCGAATTTACACCACGTAGCCCCTATGTTGAGAGGCATTGTTAAGGATACAAAACTTTTATTTAGGGTGGCTCTAACACAAAAATATTTTTTAAATATTATTTTCTCAAAGACTGCTTAATCGATTCTCTTGAAATTTACACCACATGACTTTTATAATAAGAAGCATAGATAAGCTTAAAAAAAATTTATTTAGGGTGCATACTTAGGGTGATCCTCACACAAAAATATTTTTAAATATCACTATCACGAAGACAAGTAAATCGATTTACGCCGAATTTACACTACGTATCTCTTATGTTAAGAAGCATAGCTTAGGCTACAAACATTTTATTTAGGGTGGCCCTCACACAAAAATATTTGTTAAATATCATTTTCTCGAAGACCGCCAAATCGATTCTCATGGAATTTACACCATATGGCTAGGGCTACCAGATGCCATACTAAAGTAGCAAAAGTGCTACTTTTGCAAGGCTGTGCTACTTTTCACTTGAAATGTGCTACTTTTGGTTCAAATGCGCTACTTATCACTACTTTCGAAGTTACGACCTTTTACAAAAAAGTAAAAAATGGGGACCTTTTTTTTTGTTTTGCTTTTAATGTTTGCATTGAAAAATAAAATTTATTTTAAATATTTATTTAATTTGCTAGGGTTTTGTCGTACAAAGTGAGGATCTTTTTTTTTTTTTTTTTTTTCTTCAAAAATATTTCTATGGAATTAACAAAAAAATTTGGATTTCATTATAACACTGGAATTATATTTTTGGTTTTCATTACTAAATTGAAATTTTTTGATATGTGCTACTTTTGTAGGCAGGCCATCTGGTAGCCCTACATATGGCTTTTATGTGAAGAGACACAGATTAGATCGTAAACATTTTATTTAGGGTGCAAACTTAAGGTGGCCCTCACACACAATTTTTTTAAATATCATTTTCACGATAACAGGTTAAACAATTCACACCGAATTTACACCACGTAGCTCTTATATTAAGAGGCTTAGCTAAGGATACAAAACTTTTATTTAGGGTGGCCCTCGCACAAAAATATTTTTAAATATCATTTTCTCGAAGACCGCCAAATCGATTCTCATGGAATTTACACCATATGGCTTTTATGTGAAGAGACACAGATTAGATCGTAAACATTTTATTTAGGGTGCAAACTTATGGTGGCCCTCACACAAAAATATTTTTAAATATCATTTTTACAGAGCCAGGTAAGTTGATTCACACCGAATTTACACCACGTACCTCTTATGTTAAGAGGCTAAGAATACAAAACTTTTATTTAGGGTGTCTCTTACACAAAAATATTTTTAAATATCATTTACTCGAAGACCGCCAAATCGAATCTCATTGAATTTACACATGGCTTCTGTTTTAAAAGGCACAGATAAGGTCAAAAAAATTTTATTCAGGGTGTATACTTAGGGTGACCCTCATACAAAAATATTTTTAAATATCATTTTCACGAAGACAGGTTAGTCGATTCACTCCGAATTTACACCACGTAGGTCTTATGTTAAGAGGCATAGCTTAGGCTACAACATTTTTATTTAGGGTTGCCGACATACAAATATCATTTTCTCGAAGACCGCTTAATCGATTCTCATGAAATTTACATCACGTGGTTTTTATATTAACAGGCACTGCTTAGGTTTTTAAAATTTTATTTTGGGTGCATACTGAGGGTGGTCTTCATACAAAAGTATTTTTTAAATAGAATTTTCACGCAGACCGCACATCGAATCTACACCACGGTTGACGTGAGGCGATGCGCACAGGGTAATGCTAGTCTATTATATAAAATTCATTTTTTGTCTGTCTGTCTGTCTGTCTGTCTCTTAGGGATCGTTCAAGTATTACGTAACGCAATTTGTAAAACGTTACGATGCGGTACAGGGGCGGGAGGAGGTGTCGAACAACGGGTGTTTTGAAATTAGGTGTGCATAATAAAACTGTTTCTAGATTAGCTACAGCAATAAATATTGAGGGTATTCCTGAAAACGCGAAAAAGCCTCGAAAACAGCGTAAACTGCGAAAACTGAGCACATTTTCGAGCCTCGAAAATAATTTGTATGAAGAAAAGTTTGCGCAACTTTCGAGGCTAATTAGTTGAGCAAGTGGCCTCGAAAAGTTGGAAAATGAATCAGTGTTGCCGTTTGTTGAAATAATTTGCTTCCAGTTTGAAGTTTCTTTAGAAATTTGAACATAAACTTAACAGAATGATTTTTAAATATATGAAGAGCACAATTCTCAGAATTTTTGTTTGTTTACCTATTTGTGTTTTGTTATTTACTAACTTAATTCTACATATTTTTTCGTTTTGGTGTGATACATTTTTTTTCATGGTAGCGGTAATACTGATCCAACTGTCAAATTGCGAGTTTGTATTGATAGGGGTGTTCCCGAAAGCAAGCTCGAAAACTTTCGAGTTTTCGCGCTTTTCGAGTTTTCGCGTTGAGAGGAATACCCTTATTATATTTATTATATAAGTAAATAACAGCGCATTACTTTCAAAGATCTTCAATAATTGCGTTACGTAATACTTGAACGCTCCCTTATGCACGCGGAAACTATCCAGCCGATTTTGATGAAATTTTTACAGTATGTTAGTATTGATCGGGCGAGTGTCATAGGCTATAAAACTTTAATTTAGGGTGCATATTTAGGGTGGCCCTCATACACAAATATTTTTAAAATAGCGATTTCTCACAGGCAGTCAAATCGATTCTCATGAAATTTACACAGTATGGCTTTTATGTTAGGGGGCACAGATTGAGTGGTAAAAATTTTATTTAGGGTGCATACTTAGGGTGGCCCTCATACAAATATATTTTTAACTATCATTTTCACGAAGACAAATGAATCGATTTACACCGAATTTACACTACGTATCTCTAATGTTAAGAAGCATAGCCTAGGCCACAAAACTTTTATTTAGGGTGGCCCTCATACACAAATATTTTAAAAATTCCATTTTCTCAAAGACTGCTAAATCGATTCTCTTGGAATTTACACCAATTGGAATTTATATTAAGAGGCAGGGACTAGATTGTAACAATTTTATTTAAAGTGCAAAATTAGGGTGGCCCTCATACAAAAATATTTTAAAATATCATTTTCACGAAGACAGGTTAATCGATTCACACCGAATTTACACCACGTAGCTCTAATATTAAGAGTCATATCTAAGGCTTCAACACTTTTATTTAGGGTGGCCCTTACACAAAATTTTTTTTTTATACCATTTTCTCAAAGACCGCAAAATCGATTCTCATGGAATTTACACCATATGGCTTTTATATTAAGAGGCACAGATAAGATCGTAAAAGTTTTATTTGAAAACCAAACTTAGGGTGGCCCCCATACACAATTTTTTTAAATATCATTTTCACGATAACAGGTTAAACGATTCACACCGAATTTACACCACGTAGCTCTTATATTAAGAGGCTTAGCTAAGGATACAAAACTTTTATTTAGGATGGTCTTCACACAAAAATATTTTTTAAATATCATTTTCTCGAAGACCGCCAAATCGAATCTCATTGAATTTACACATGGCTTCTGTTTTAAAAGGCACAGATAAGGTCAAAAAAATTTTATTCAGGGTGTATACTTAGGGTGACCCTCATACAAAAATATTTTTAAATATCATTTTCACGAAGACAGGTTAGTCGATTCACTCCGAAGTTACACCACGTAGCTCTTATGCTAAGAGGCATAGCTTAGGTTACAAAACTTTTATTTAGGGTTGCCCTCATACAAATATTTTTTTAAATATAATTTTCTCGAAGACCGCTTAATCGATTCTCATAAAATTTACATCACGTGGTTTTTATATTAAGAGGCACTGCTTAGGTTATAAAAATTTTATTTTGGGTTCATACTAAGGGTGGTCCTCATACAAAAGTATTTTTTAAATAGAATTTTCACGCAGACCGTACATCGAATCTACACCACGGTTGAGGTGAGGCGATGCGCACAGGGTAATGCTAGTTCGCTCTAAATTTCAATATAGAAATGAGTAAAATTGGCATCCCGACGCGCCCACCTCACATGCAACTTTCAAGTTAGAGAACTTTAACTCTACTAACATTGTGTTAGGGGTGCGAATAGTATAATTTAAAATCAATACTGAGTCAATCGCTCAGAAGGTAAAGTGAAATAAACATCAAAATATGTAGATCAAAATCTCGAGGTAGGCTTAGATGTGGGTAGGCGATAAGCATGTTATTCAAGCAATTTTAATCTTAAGCATAATTTAATAAATAACCAAATCTCATTAATTTTTGCCTTTTAATTTTAATCAACAAAATTAATAAATTGAAAATAATTTGTGGTATTCTTAGATAAGTTAAGTTAAGGGGTTATATCTCCCTTATGCTCTAAAAAACAAGGCTGTTTTAATTATTTATTTTAAAGAACATTTGAGATTAAAGGTATACAAATAATATAAAATTGGATTAAGCAACTCTTGAAGAAGAGAAAAAAATTTACAAAATGGCGGATATGCAGTGATTATCGTGAAGCGCTTTTTCAAAACGGTCTTCCGCTGCGAGTAGTAGAAGTCTTGTCCAACTCCATCTATAACAAAAAAAAAATTGCTAAAATCGTGTGTACTTCAACAGATAATCAAACAATGAAGCTACTGTTAAAATTTCAAGACAACCAGATGTAAACTTTTTGAGTTATACTGCATGCCGATTTTGAAAACATGGTTTCGAGAAAAACGCGCTTGAAGTTTCAAAATGTCATACATCTTCATCAAAGTTTTTTGGGAAAAATTGATTTAAAAAAAATTTGAGCTTAAATCGACATTTAGGTGTTGGTCATGGAAGTTGGCCTTTAGTTTTATAACAATTACATTTAGGTGAGAATATTTCAAAACTCTGATAAGCTAGAAATATTTATGCTCAGATCTAATAGCAGTTCATCAGCGACAATTATACACATTTAAGTTTACCGTTTAGTGCGTTGTATTGTCAGACGATGTTGAAAAATTTGTTGAAGCCAGCTGAATGGAGCTACAGAGCATATATCAAGGGACACAATAGAACATCTTCGACAAGCGTATTATTTCGCGCAGTACTGACGTCCACGTTTACTGGATATAACCGCTTGCAACTGTTTTCTTTGAGCCTATGTGAATGATATCCGTGCCATAGCACCTGAAAATTCATGGCAAATGTATTAAGAGCACGAATGGGCGAAGAAAAAAGTTACCACCGTTTGCGAGACGTAATAGTTAACGTTTAGGTCATAAAAATTCCCCATTTCGATACAGTACATAAAAAAATCTAAAAATATGTAATAATTTACTACAAAAAAAAAGTTTAAAATTGAAATTAAATTAATTTTGCACCATCCTGTATGAGAAAAAAATAATGTATTTTATAAAATAAGCCAAAGGTATTGCCGGTTGGTTTAAAAAAAAAAGCTTTGGACCCTGTTTTCAAACGAAATATTTGCTAATATGATATAAATTTTTGGCATTTTCAGAAAAAACCGCCTAATGGGATGTTTTGGTCATTCATTAATTTGTACCTCAATCAATTAAAAATAATTAAATAGAGAAAGGAGAATGGAAATATATTTGGGATCAGACCAAGGGGCACTTCAAACCCCCAAAGAAAAAGAGGTATAAGAATTATCCAAGCGGGCCTCAACTGGTCATATCCAAATTTATTTTCTACCTTTCCCACTGAATTGAAGTACAACAAAAACTCAATTGAAGGGCCCGAAACATCTTTTAAGGAAATAGAGGGTGCCCCGGAGATACCCAAAATGTTATCAATTTGCTACAGAACGTATCCACCTTTTTGAAAAATCAACAAAAAAAAGTTAATATCTAAAAACTAGACGTGGGAAAATTTTTTCTGTATTTTCCGAAATCAGTGCACTATTTTATATTAGAAATAATTATCATATCTTTCTGTAAATAACTTGTGCACTATTTTATATTAGAAATAATTATTATATCTTTCTGTAAATAACTTTATGTATATATATGTATTTTACTTAGAACTTCTGGCATTTAAAATTTCTATTTATCATACATTATATTTATTTGTTCTTATTTTTTCAGAAAATTTGAGGAAGCAATGGATGTTATATCTGCTCAGGGCGGTAGCTTGTCTTTAATTTATGTTGCCAGGTATATTAAATGATATCATTGTATATTTATTTTCTATTTAATACAAATTTTGCTATGTAGAGTGAAAGTCTAGTGTGTGATAATATTTTTGGAACTAAGAAAAACCGAAATTTTTTTTTCGTTTAACATTAAACTGAAAAATATATGATGCACAAAGTTGTAAAATAAAAAATACTTTGATTTAATACTAAAAAAATCTCCGCGGTCTCCGTGTCCCAAAATCTAAAAGAAATACTTTCTTTGGTTTAAAGAAAAGTAAATATATTTTAAATTTTCATAAAGGTACTATAGCTTGGTCGACTCTTGGCACATGGGAATATTTTGGGTCAAAATCGATGTTGTTTTCTCTTCTATATCTTCGTTCTTTGGTTTAAAGAAAAGTAAATAAATTTTGAATTTTTATAAAGGTACTATCGCTTGATCGACTCTTGGCACACGGGAATATTTTGGGTCAAAATCGATGTGGTTTTCTCTTCTATATCTTCGTGTTATTTAGTTTTTCAATTGGGACATACTTTTCGAGTAAATTCGAGAAATATAGCCATATACTGGAGCACAAAAAAAAATATTCTCGTTTTTTGAAAAAAAAAAAAAAACAAAAAGTGGAATAGCATTGTTTAAAAAAAAAACCATCGTCGAGTAGAATTCACGAATAAATATGTATTTTTTGAAAAAAATAACTGTCTGAACAAGTATGTAAGATATATTTTTTAAAACTACGGAAACTCCAATATGAGTGTTACTTATAGCTTATCAAACTATTACTTACTTACTTACTTAGATGGCCATAACAACCCGTTGTCAGGTTACGGCCGACCTCATTAGCTCTCGCCAGGCGCCTCTGTTTTGTGCGCGCCTTCTCCAATCGTTAATGCCAAGCGCGGTTAGGGCTTCCTCAGCTTGGTCTATCCACCGGAGGCATGGTCTCCCTCTTCGTCGTTGACCGAGGACCTTCCCTTCGAATACCTTTTTCGCTGGAGCTTCTTTATCCATACGATGGACATGACCCAGCCAGCGTAGTCGCTGTGTTGTTATACGCTTAACTATGTCAATGTCGGCGTAGAGCTCATACAGCTCGTGGTTCATTCGAATGCGATAGTCGTCGCCAACTCGAACAGGACCAAAGATTTTGCGGAGAACTTTCCTCTCGAACACCCCAAGATCGGCTGCGTCTGTTGTCGAAACCACCCATGCCTCAGCGCCATAAAGAAGCACAGGTATAATGAGCGTCTTGTAGAGTGCTAGCTTTGTCGATCGAGAGAGAGCTCTGCAACGTAATTGCTTACTGAGACCGTAGTAGCACCTATTAGCAATTGTTATTCTCCGCTTAATCTCCAGACTGACATCATTGTTGCTGGTTACGGCAGTGCCAAGGTAAATGAATTCCTTGACAACTTCTAATTTACAGTTGCCCGCTGTAACATGAGAGTCTAGATCCCGTCTCTTGTTGTTGTTAGTAGACATCATGTATTTCGTCTTGCCCTCGTTTACCGTCAAACCCACTTTGGCTGATTCCTTTTCAATAGCAGTGAAAGCAGCAGTAACATCTCTCTTACTCCGACCGATAATATCAATATCATCAGCGTACGCAAGGAGCTGAACACCTTTGAAGAAAATGGTGCCATTATGATGCACACCGGCTTTTCGTACGATCCCCCCATAATTAAATTGAAAAGATCGCACGAGAGCGGGTCGCCTTGTCTGAAACCTCGCTCGGTATTAAAAGTTCCAGAGAGGTCATTCCCTACCTTGACGGAGCTACACGTATTGCTCAACGTCATCCTGCAGAGCCTTATCAACTTTGCAGGTATACCGAACTCAGACATTGTTGCGTATAGGCAATCCCGCACTGGGCTATCGAACGCAGCTTTATAATCGACGAAGAGATGGTGAGTGTCGATTTGATATTCATGGGTTTTCTCCAGGATTTGGCGTAGTGTAAAAATCTGGTCTATGGTGGACTTACCAGGTCTAAAGCCACACTGATAGGATCAAACTATTACCTTTTTTTATTTTTTTTTATATTATTATTATTTAATATGTCATTCATTCATTTTTGTACATTTACTTATAACTAATATAACTTTTAAGTTCATATATGTGATATTAATGATGAAAAATCTACATCCTGTAGTTCCATGAACTAAAGACGGATTGCAGATACATGTGTATAATTTATAATTTTATTACTAGGAAGTTTGGGGTCGTAATTTAAAATAAATAAAATATAACGAATTGCTTAAAATAATTTTGAATTTGCT
Source organism: Tricholauxania praeusta (assembly GCA_949775025.1). NCBI lineage: Eukaryota > Metazoa > Arthropoda > Insecta > Diptera > Lauxaniidae > Tricholauxania > Tricholauxania praeusta. The sequence continues at coordinate 98,369,470 of OX459030.1, read as the reverse complement.
TAAGATTATTTATAAATTTAAAAAAACACTGAAAATATTGAGGGAAAAAAACAAGGCATGTTCCATGTTGCAATATAACAAAACAATTGATATGACAAAAATTTTGCTATAATTAGCATAAAACATCAGCAAACGTGTTTAATTCATCATACGAGAAACCAAAAAGCCAGGACTTCACTTCTTTTAAAAAATCATGTTTATTCCGAAGGCATCTGACATGCAATGGTAGATTGTTATAAATTCTTGGAGCAGTAACTGTGTAGAAACGTAGGTAATGCTGCAAATTATGCAATGGAATCGAAGCCAAATTGAGATTATTAACTCTTAAGTCGTAGCTGGAATGGGTTCTAGCGTTTATAGAGTAACCAGATTTAACAAAAAAAAAGTGCTTCAAGGGCAAAATGTTCAACTTTAAGAACAGTGGGAGACTGTTTGTATATCGATTTTTTCTGCATATTAAACGAATAATTTGTTTCTGAATAGACATAAGCCATATTCTAACTTGAAGTGAAAAATACCGAAGTAGACAAGTAAGCAATTTAAGCGAACAAAAATTTCTTAGATGATAGAGCTGTCGTACATCAGCCATCAAGTACTTTTTCATTGCAGATGTATGCTCCAACCAATTCAATTTCCAGTCAAGAAATAAACCTAAATATTTAAAAGCTCTTACACAATCAATGGAAAAACAGCTATTGGAACAAGAACCTGATTCAACATAAGTTTGCAGACGATTACGTGAAATGCATGTATCTCTACAAAGAAAATATTTACAGCAACTAGCTCCATGAAAAGTAAAATCACCCAGTTGAATTTCTTTTCCAGCTGAATTAAAGAACATTATCTTGGTTTTGTCGCTCAGAACTAACTTATGGGTTATAAACCAGTGTCTTAAAACTTTTAGATCGTTATTGATTTCGAGCATTGCATCAACAGTAGTATCACATGAAAATGTACATGCCATATCGTCAGCAAAAGCTATAGCTTTACCTGAAAATCTTTGGGTAAATAGCGAATTTACGTATATTAGAAACAATATACGTCCCAATACTGAACCCTAAAGAACTCCTAGGTTAAAATTTCTAGGAGAGCTAAAAATATTACCAATTTTTATTTTTTGAGCTCTGTCTTTTAAGTAAGAATAAAACCACTTGTGTATAGTGCCTCGAAAACCACACTTATACAACTTATTTAGCAGAATTTTATGGTCAACCGTATCGAATGCCTTTGTTATATCAACAAAGAGGGCAGCAGATATTTTTTACAATTTAAGCTGTCCTGAATATTTGAACCTGGAATATCCGGACCCTCAATAGGGAAGGTGCCTCTATCGAATTGGCGGATGCCCTCGGAAAAATTAAGGCTGACATCACCGCCATCCAGGAAATAAGATGGATAGGACAAGGTTGCTCTAAGCAAGCAAGTTGCGATATCTACTACAGCTGCCATGCGGAGAGGCGCGAATTGGGATGCGGACTCGTAGTAAGCAAGAGACTTCGCCACCATATCTCCAGGTTCACACCTGTGAGCGAAAGGTTGGCTACGATCCGCGTCAAGGCTCGATTTTTCACCATCAGCTTGATTTGCGCGCACGCCCCGACGGAGGAAAAGGACGATGCTGTCAAAGATGCCTTCTATGCGAGACTCGAGGAAGTATACGACCGCTGCCCGGCCCATGACGTTAAAATTGTACTCGGGGATTTCAACGGAAAGGTCGGAAGAGAAGGTATATTTAGCCCCACTGTCGGTCAGTTCAGCCTTCACGAGACCACCTCAAACAACGTTCTACGGCTGATCAACTTCGTCGCGGCGCGAAACATGGTAGTAAGTAGCGCCAGATTTCAACACCTCGATATCCACAAGGCCACCTGGCTGTCCCCTGATCAGAAAACACGCAACCAAATCGATCATGTTGTGATCGACGGAAGGCATGTTTCGAGCGTGCTAGATGTTCGTACGTTCCGGGGAGTCAATATTGACTCCGATCATTATCTTGTTGCAGCCAAGATACGCATGCGGCTGTGCAATGCAAAGGATGTACGCTCTGGTACGCAACGAAAGCTGGACGTCGCTAAGCTGCAATCACATCGGACGGCCGAAGCCTATTCCGCTCGCCTCTCAGAACTGCTCCTTCAACCTGACTCTCTACCCGATGATGCCGGTGGACTTTGGGCGCATATATCCCGCTCCATGCGCTCTGCCGCTGAGGAAGTCATTGGTTTCCGACGCCCACTTCCGCGAAATCAATGGTATGACCAGGAGTGTCGCGAAGCTACTGCAGTAAAAAACGCCGCCTACAAAAGAACCCTGCTGTCAGCAGCAACGCGAGCCGTGCACGAAAACTACCGGGAAAAGAGAAAGGATGAGAGGCGCCTTTTCAGACGCAAGAAACGAGAGCAGGAAAGGCACGAGCGTGAGAAACTCGAAGTGTTACGGGGCAGGAATGATGCTCGAAAATTTTACCAACAAGTCAAGCGTCTGACCCAAGGTTTCAAGCCCGGAGCATCAACCTGTAAAGATGAACATGGAAATCTGGTTACGGATACGCAGGGTACACTGAGATTATGGAGGGAACACTTTTCCGAGCTGCTTGCTGGCGATGACTCCACCAATCCCGCCTTTGGAGAAATTAACCCGATGCCACCAATCAACGACGATGGTGTGGACGTACCACCACCTAGCCATGACGCGGTACGAGTTGTGATCCAACGACTTAAGAACAACAAAGCGGCTGGTGCCGATGGCCTGCCGGCTGAATTGTTAAAGACCGGCGGCGATGAGCTGAGGTGTATGCATCAACTCATCTGCAAAATATGGCTAGTTGAAAGCATGCCCGACGATTGGAATCTCAGTGTCCTGTACTGAAGAAAGGTGACCCGACAATCTGCGCTAACTACCGGGGAATCAGTCTTCTTGCCATCTCTTACAAGGTCCTGTCGACTGTACTGTGTGAAAGACTTAAGCCGTTTGCCAACACACTGATTGGGCCTTATCAGTGCGGCTTTAGACCTGGTAAGTCCACCATAGACCAGATCTTCACACTACGTCAAATCCTGGAAAAAAACCACGAAAAACAGATCGATACCCATCATCTCTTTATCGATTTTAAAGCTGCTTTCGATAGCCCGATACGGGATTGCCTGTATGCCACCATGTCTGAGTTCGGTATACCTGCGAAGCTGGTGCGGCTTTGCAGAATGACGTTGAGCAACACAGCCAGCTCCGTCAGAGTAGGAAGGGACCTCTCCGAACCATTTGATACCGAACGAGGTTTCAGACAGGGCGATCCATTATCCTGCAACCTCTTCAACTTTGTGATGGAAGGGGTGTTGCGAAGAGCCAGTGTACATCGTAATGGCACTATTTTCTACAAAAGTGTCCAGCTCCTTGCATATGCCGATGATATTGATATCATTGGACGTTGTAAGCGAGATGTTACTGCTGCGTTCTCTGCTATCGAAAAAAAGTCAGCGATAGTGGGTTTGACGGTGAACGAGGGCAAAACAAAGTATATGCTGTCCACAAACAGGGAGACGCGGCGTATTGGATCCTTTGTTACTGCGAACAACTATACTTTCGAAGTTGTCAAGGAATTCACCTATCTTGGCACCGCCGTGAACACTCAAAACGATGTCAGCATGGAGATAAAGCGAAGACTAACTCTTGCTAATAGGTGTTACTATGGTCTCAGTAAGCAATTGAGTAGCAGAGACCTCTCTCGCCCGACAAAACTGACACTCTACAAGACGCTCATCTTACCCGTGCTACTTTACGGCGCAGAAGCATGGGTTGTGTCGCAGACTGATGCAGCCACGCTTGGGGTGTTTGAGAGAAAAATTCTTCGCAAAATCTTCGGTCCTGTTCACGTCGGCGACGACTACCGTATTCGAATGAACCACGAACTGTACGAGCTCTACGCTGACATTGACATAGTCAAGATCATCACTATTCAACGTCTGCGCTGGCTGGGACATGTTGTGCGTATGGACGAAGAAGCTCCGGCGAAAAAGGTGTTTGATGCGGAAGCCGCTGGGCGACGACGAAGAGGAAGACCATGCCTCCGATGGAAAGACCCAGCCGAGGAAACCCTATCCACGCTTGGTGTGAATGATTGGAGAAGGCGTGCGCAAAGCAGAGGCGCCTGGAGAGAGCTTTTGAGGTCGGCCGTAACCCGGTAACGGGTTGTTATGGCCACCCAAGTAAGTAAGTAAGGATATTTGTACAAAATTTTAGTAGAGCATCTTCTGTGGATAAACCTGCTCAAAAACTGAATTGACAGTCACTAAAAAATCGATGTTTATTTAAAAACCTGATCATTTTAAACTTCATTACTTTCTCAAAGATTTTCGAAAAGGTTGAAAGAATAGAGATCGGCCTATAATTATTAAGAATGGTTTTGTTTCCTTTTTTAAACAACGAAATACTTCCGCTTTTTTTAGCTCATCTGGAAAAATGCCAGATTCGATACTTTTGTTAATTAGGTGACATAGGATATCAGTAATGTTGAAAATAATTTTTTTAAGGCAGACACTCGAAATGGATCCTTCAGTGCTAGAGTTTGAGTTTTTAAGCAGCATAATACTTTTATATATCTCCAACGATGTTGTTGATTCAAAATAAAAGCTATCGGAAATCGAATTTTCATTGTCTATACAACTGCACGATGAATCATTTAGAACATTGTTACATACATCATGTCCAATGTTAAAAAAATAATCATTAAAAGCATTTGCTTTTTCCAGTGGGTCAGTAACAATTCTATCATCAACTTTTACTTCAGATATACTCTCATTTTAATTTGTTTTATTTAATAGATCATTTACTAACCTCCATTCCTTTTTTAAGTCACCTCTAACCTTACTGAACTCATTTGTGTAAAAATCATTTTTATACATTGAGGTCATAACAGCTAATTCTTTACACAGATCTTTATATTTTGTTTTAAGGCTCTCATTATTTGGGGTTCTTCTACATTTCTTAAAAAGCTTATTCTTTGTATTTATTTTATTAAGCAATTCTAAGGTCATCCAAGGTTTCAATCTTTTTGTATGTGATGTCTTTGATTTTACATATTTTGTGCACAGATTTATATAATAGAACAAAATATCAATAAAATATTTGAATGCGATAGATGCATTTGGTTCATCATAAACACATTTCCAGGATTCAAGGAGGAGGTATTCATTAAGCTGAATGAAATTAGTAACTGGTTTTTTAATATCCGTAGAAGTGTGTTCTTTCTTGTTTTTTATAACATTTTCAAAGCAAAGACAAGTAAGGCAATGATCCGAGATAGCTAAGTTACACACCGAACTACTGATTGTCATTTGATTCAAATGACCCAGTCGTACAAAAATATGATCGATACATGTTGCTGAAATTTGCGTTGTACGTGTCGGTTCATTTATACACGACTCAAGCCCAAAAAAGGAAAGCATATTCAAGTAGTCATCCACAATTTCAGAATCCTGCAATATGTTTAAGTTCATATCGCCCAACAATACTAAGTTTTGCGAACTTTCGCTTGATAACAAGTCATACAAATCACTGAGGAACAGCTCCTGTGAAGTTCCGACTTGGAATCTATACATGCATATGAAACAAAACGATTGATTTCCAATTGAACACTTTACCCAAATTCCATCTAAACTCCTGAGGCTATAACTTAAGAAATCACAATTTAGGTCATTCGAAACAAAAACCGCAACACCACCTGCAGCATACTGGTTATTACAGTTCGTAAAGAATTTGTACCCAGGAATAGTATAAAGAGATTGTTCGAACAGAGGTCGCTAGTGTCCGATTTTATTTGCGAGTGATTATAACTCTTCCCAAAAGACAATTCCGCATGAGATATGGGCTGTTGGCATTGATTCATATATTTTCGGGCCTGGTGATCACGATGGTGATGGTTGTTTTGCTATACAGTGGCTGGGTATCTTGGTAGCATCAAAAAACTTCCAGAAAACAGCGAAAATTTGGGTTAAAGAATAATAAATTCGAGAAATAATTTTTTTTCTTAGTCTTTTATTCTTCAGTATTGTAGTCCGAAAACAGACGAAAAAATTCTGACTAGTCTCGATTTTCCAATATTTTTTATTAGAAGACCAAAGTAATAGAAAAATGAAAAATCCTCGAAAACAAGCTAAAACTCAAGCTTAAATGAGGTAAATTCGGGTAACTAATACATTTTTTAAAGATCGTTTCCGAAGTAATTTTTTGCTCCGAATCTGAATTTGGCTTCAAAATTGACCCATCATATCAGAATTCTGAAATATTTGAGGCTAAGTACATAAAAAAGTATACATATATACATTTATCCGCATCTATACCGGAACGTCCTTTTTTTTGAAAAGAATTATAGGATTTAATTAAACAAAAATCCCCCTAAAGTAAATTTTAGCATTCTCTCAAATCGTTCAAACTCATTATATAATTTAAAATTTATTAATTTTCAGGTTGTATGTTAATCACTTGCTGGCACTTAAACAGTTTGATGCGGCTGCAAAATTATGCTTACGTGTTTTGGGAAATAATAAAACTTTATGGGAGGAAGAAGTATTTAAGTTTGTAAAATATCAGCAACTACGTTCCGTTAGTGCGTATTTGCCCACATCAGATGACTGTAGATTGGATCCACATGTATATGAAATTGTGTTATATGAATTTCTCAAATTCGATGTGAAGGTACAACATTTATTTTAATCTTAAAGAATAGTACAATCATTTGGTAGTTTTACCTGAAAAGTTTTGCGGTAGTTTTGAAAATGAGTATTTTTATAGATTTTTATGTGCTCTTTCCGAATTTACCTCGTATTGTTGCCGTTCGCGCCTAAAAGCAGTTTTTTGACAATGTCTCCTTTCTGACTCATTTTACGATAAAAACATATATACATATGTATACAAAATAAAACTAAAGAAAATTTCCAACAATTTATGTTATAATCTTTTTTTTCGTAAAATTAATAGTTTTGGCGTACGCATGCTTCTTTAATATAATTTTTATCACTAATTTTTCAATCTTTTTTTATATTTTTATCAAAAAAAAAAATATCTAATGGCATTATCGTATTTAACGGAAGTACATTTTGCGGAGCACGTACGCCAAAACTATTGATTTTACGAAAAAAAAGAATACAACATAAATTGTAGGAAATTTCTTTAAGTTTAATTTTGTGTATAGGAATTTTTATCGTAAAATGAGTCAGAGAGGAGATATTGTCATAAAACCGCTTTTGGGCGCCATTTTTCCAATATGGTGGCGCGAGCGGCAACAATACGAGGTGGCAAAGTTGAAATTCAGAAAGAGCACATCAAAATCAAAACTACCGCAAAACTTTCCAGGTAACGTCGTTTTTTACAACCAAATGACTGTACTAGAAACAAATTCTTTTTTTTTTTTTATTCCTAAAAAACAACAATAAGTCGGCTCTTAAATACACATTTGCATGACTTTGTACATATTCTAGGGTTTTCTTAATCTCATCAAAGAATGGCCATCATCTTTGTATGATTGCTCGGCTGTTATAAATGCCATACATGACAATTTTCGAAAACAAAACGCCAATGACCTATTGGAAGCATTAGCTATACTATATTCACATCAAAAAGACTACGAAAGCGCACTTAGAATGTACCTTAAGTAAGTACAAACCAAATACTAACATAGTTATTGACAATGTACTTATAAGTAGCGTAATTTTCAGATTACAAAATAAGGATGTTTTCGAATTAATACGTCTTCATGATTTATACAGTGTAATACACAAAATGATAATACCACTAATACAGCTTGATCGTGATAAAGCATTTCAAATATTTTTGGATAAGAGTAAAATTCCGCCAGAAATTGTTGTCCAACAATTGGAACAAAATCAAGAGTATCTGTATATGGTAAGAAAGTAAAACTAGTAATTTTCAAATAACAAAAAACCTTGCAATCTTGTAAAAGAAAGTATTGAATCCACGGAATCTCAGGTTTATTTCATGAACCGTAAATAGTCAAAATATATATAAGCACATATGAGTTAGAGAAAGACGCACAGTGGTGGCAAATTGTCTTTCCTTGAATTTCAAATTTATTTCCCAGCTCAAAATTTGATGTAAAGTTCTAAATTTTCTTCAGGTTTAAAATGTTCTATGGATATTTTAATATTAGCAACTATTGGATAAAACGCTCTAGTTACGTTGTTTGAAACAAAAAGCAACAAATGTAGCATTGCGGTGGAAAATACATTTTATTTTTCTTCTATCGCTTTTATGTATATGAATTGCGCGGGTTTTTAAAAAATTAGAATATAAAATAGTAAAAATGGAAATGTTTTGTGGAGACCACATGCTCCGCGAAGAGATAAGAGAATTGTTCCTTATTTATAGTTAATATATCAAAACAGAAACATTCGTACTTCGTACAACCATCACGACTAGGGATCTCTATGCATCGCTTTGGATGTGACAGGATTATTCAGATCAGCTGCTAAGGCGTAGTGATCAGTCCAAGCGGAGCGTATCTTGTAGCACTATAAAAGCTATGAGTTCTTCTTTCTTGAGGCTCAGAACTTTGTCATTTTGAGCAGCATTTTGATACATAACTGATTTTATTATGCTAACCGATAGGGCCAGAGATATATTTGTCGGAGTAGAACAGGCAGTGAGTAATTGCAGAAAATCCTGGCTTGGCTCAATAGGATTTATTTTTAGACTTCTTGGTTACTGATGCGCTTACATTTGCTGGATTGTAAGCAGCAGAAGAGTGCACTTTATGGTCAATGGTTGCGGTATGCTTTTTTATAGTCAAAGTTAAAAGCCTAAGCTGTACTTAGAGACGTTTCCAAAGCTACTTCAAAAATCTCGTCAAAACCTACCGATGGATGTACATATACGGAACTACCGAAATTTTCGTTGCAGATGTTTCTTAATGACACTCTCGAAGGTCTGCCAACAGTATAACTTTCATAAGCTCTGTGGTCTTTGCAATATTCAGCCCATATCATCTAAAATAAACAGAAAAAATCGATAGTGTTTTACAAGATACTGAGACTACAAGGTTTTTCAATAATTTGTTAATCACATTTTAATGTTTCTATAAACTTTATAGTACTTAGATGCTTTAGATAAAGTTGATAACAGGGGAACATTTCATTGGAAGTTAGTTAATCTTTACGCTAAATTTGAGCCGAAAAAACTATTACCATTTTTACGCCGTTCAAACAACTATCCAATCCAAGAGGCGTTAGATATTTGCAAGCGTGAACTTTTCTATCCAGAAATGGTCTATCTGCTCGGTCATATGGGTAATGCAAATGAGGCTTTAAACATTATAATACATAAGGTATTATGATACGCTTGGAGTTGAATTTTAATCATGTAAATTATGCACATTTTTTATACATTAGATAAAAGATATTGAAATGGCAATTGATTTTTGTAAAGAGCAAGATGATGCCGATCTATGGAATGTTTTAATAGATGAATCTGTCGGAAATCCCGAAATTATGACTAAACTCTTAGATAGTTTAGTTGGTAAGTTGTAACCATATATTATCATTTTAGTTTTAATTTATTTCCTTTGCTTTTTTTCAAAATTAATAGGCTATGTAAATCCTGAAGCTTTGGTTGATAGAATAAAAGTTGGCCAAAAAATACCTGGACTGCGTAGATCTGTCATTAAAATGTTATGGGATTATCGTTTGCAAGTATGTAGCTAAAATCATCAATCAATGTTTTACAAATATTTATTAAATCCTTTCAAATTTAAATAGGTGCAAATTCAAGAAGGCTGCAGCAGCATACAGCTTACTGATTACTTTAAATTACATGCTGATGTTGTGGAAGAGCAAAATCGCGGACGGAGTATTACATTTGAAAACACATGCGCAAAATGTACACGTTCTGTTCTCACAAAGGATAATACTCCACGTAATGGTATTATAATATTTTCCTGTGGTCATTGCTTTCACGAACCCTGTGTGCCTGGTAGATTTACCGATGAGCATTGTAATGTTTGCAGAATAAATTTTGACGAGGACAGTGATTAGTTAAATTCCAAAGTAATATCAATTCACATGAAACTACAGTAAATACAAGTCTTATTTATAGAAAGTTATGCAAGACGAGTTTTCAATGCATTTCATGTCTTAAAATTTATAAGCGAATTTTTAATATAATATATTTTGTAAATTGGTAGAGTTATGTGTTCACTACTCATATATAAAAATCTATTTATAGCATATATGTACATTAAGGTTTTTTTTTCATTTAAATTATATAAACAAAATTCACTCTTCATGTATGTACATAATTTCAATTTCAAGGCGACAACTCATTAAAATATGTAAAAGAAAATTATTAAATCATTATCATAAGCCTTATTTTTAAGGCCTAGATGCACCTTCGGCTCATCGAATCCATTAAATTCTTGCAAATAGATGAATCGATAGAAAACCGCTTCTCCTAAATTTTTTCCATAAATCATCCTTGTTTTAGGGTTTATATATTCCCATTCTTCTCTTTAAAACCCCCCAAAAATTGAAGGGAACGCAAATTTCATTTACAAGCTTGCAAATTTTCTTTCAAAATACAAAAGTTATTGTTGTTTAGTATTTTTTCCAACACTGTATACTAAAAAACTATCATGTTAATTAAAAAAAAAATTTCAAAACTTTCGTTTTATAACTGTACATACACTTTGTTGTAAATGAATTCAAGGCTATAATTATAGCCCACAAAAGACGTTTTTTAGGTCAGTGCTTGGAAAGATATGTGCGAAGTTAAAACTCAGGTGGAATACTTGATTTAGTACTAGAAAGCTAAATTCAATAAGCTAACGTCTGTATCAACTAGTTATCCTTCCCTCCCGTGCGTGGGCCTTTAATTAAATATATGTTTTAAATTAAATTATACATCTTATGTTCCATCCAGAAAAATTAGAATCACTGGGTCATTTTGAGTAAAAAATTGTGGAGGGGGTCTATTTTGAACACCCTATCAGTTAAGGTGCACTAAAATATGTATAAAAAAATGTACATTTTATTACACTCTTTGAAAAAAAAATACTGCAATTATATAACAAGCGATAGTTCTGAACTGAAAACACAACTACTGATACTACTAAAAGATATGTGAGTTAATAACCTAATGAAACTCACTTATTTAATTACCCTAGCTCTATTACTTTTGAAGTTATAATATATTTGTTTGTAAGTACTTCTCTAAAGGAACTTTGTCAAACACCCTGTAACTCATAGGGAGTTTAAGATAGACAGTGGCGTGCCGTCCACATTGGGCGCCCGGGGCGAGGTGGTAATTTTCCGCCTCCTGCCAACACAAAATATTTTAAATGAATCATATAGGAAATATTTTCCGATTAAAAAAAAAAAAAAAAATTAATTAAAAATATAAAGGTCCTCACTTTTGGTTTTTGAAAACCCTAGCAAAATGAGAAATATTTTTCTCCCTTTTTCGAACCCTCGCCTCTCCATTATTTTCAGATACTAGATTACCTCATCAGATTTGGCTCTGGTACTAAATCATAAATTTCACGAGTTTCAACTTTGGTTGATATGTTCCAAGAAAAATTTTTTGATTTTCAGCGTTATTTTTCAATTTATTTATTGTTTATATAATCGATGCCTTATAATCTGTATGTTTTGTGCATATGTAGTTATATTTTCTATTTTTTAATGAATATCTTAAGCTTAAATTAATAAATGTATTTCTAAAAAAATGAATTTCGTTTTTCTACTGTTTTTTACAAAATTAAACCATTTCTACATCTACTGCAGGATAGACTCAAATAGAAATAAAAACGGTTGTTATTGAAAATTATTCATCTACAGGGTGGTCCATCTAGCCATTGACCACCGTGCCGCTACGATTTGACTCTATTGGACTATCATTTGCGGGGAGCCGTTCAAGATAAGTGTTACGCTAACCATCCAGCAACGATTGAAATAGGTGCAGCCATTGGTCAAATAGTCGAGAATGTACTGAAAAATTGAGTTCATCGAATGGACTACTGCAAGGCCTCCCGATGAAGTCATTTGAATGAAATATTGTTCATCATTAACCGGAAGGGTTGTACTTTTGCATAAGAAAATCATTGAAAAAAAAATTTCGAAAACCATGCAAAACTCGAAAGTTTTCCAGCTTGTTACGAGAACACCTCTATCTATGCAAACGAATGAACAATGGGAATTAGACAGTTTGATCAACGTTATCACAGCCATGATAAATGTGTCACACAAAAAGGATAAAACGTATCAAAATAGGTAGAAGAATTAAGTAAATAACAAAACATAAACTCTGACAATCGCGCTTTTAATATATTTAAAAATCGCAATGTTAAATTTATGTGCAAGTTTCAAAAGAAGTTTTTCAAATTTGGCTGGAAATTGTTTCGACAAAGGGCAAAGCGTTTAGAGGAATACCTTGAATATTATATTTGTTTCCTAATTTGAAGATTGGAGTTATGACTGATACCTTCCACTAACATATGTATCAATAAAAACACCTTATGAAATTTGTTGAAAATCATTGAAAGAGGAATCTCGATAGAATTGACATTTTTGACATTGACATTGACATTATTGAAAATAAGTAGGAACACAGAATCAAGATCGGAAATGTAAAAATTATTCAATCCAAAAATATCATTCTTAATGTAATTTTTTATGAGAAAAGGAGCCAAAATTGAATGGAATGGAATCATTATCTGATTATTAACTACAAACATAATTACTATTATTATCGGTTTGAAAGAAGCAATTATGCAAATACATACAATTTTGCAAGTTAGTACAAATATTTTACCATAAGGTTGATGAATCGCAACACACAGTTTATCAACCAGCCCACCCATCTAATGTGTTTATATTACAGATCACTTACTTAATAAATTCAAAACTTTTAAAAATTTGAGTGCCTTTTCCAGAACTTAAGCCCGGCGTTTATCTCGCTGTTTTGACGAGGAAGTACTAAATATTCTTCTTAAACGGGGTCAGTCAAAGAATAATTTTTGATGGACATTAAATTGATCAAACTCTTCAGAAAACTTGATACCGCCCACCACTTGTAATAAAAACGCAGATTTATTTGTTAACTTCCTTGAATAATAAAAACTTTTATTATTACATTTGCTGTTATTGATAATAATATTAGCAAAACCATTTAATTTTTTTCATTATACATGAAAAAAAAATATTTTTAAGCATCAGCTTCGGTCTTGAGCTTAGCCAAATAGGCGGCCTTATGCTCGGCAACCTTAACTTTACGTTGCTCATTTGTAAGTTTCTTAGCATTCCACCGTTTCTTAGTAACTCCTCCGGCGGCCTTTTGTACCTTCTTATGGGTAGGATCGGAGCGAATTTGCTGGTGGGCTTTTTTGTAGATTTCTTCAAGCTGTAAAACAATAAAACACAATTTATAAGATATCAAAAAACTAGGAATGGTAAAATTTTAATTGAAAATACTTCTAAGGCTAAGTAAGCAATTTTAGATGTACAGCCATAACGGAAACGTATCACATTTAAGAGTGATAAATTACGAACATAGGACGTTAAATTTTGATGTGGTCCATTTTTGGCACAGCCAGTGTCGTGGGTACTAGACACAGCGGATATTTTTAAAATGGACGTTAACCAATTTTTATTAATCATACAATTTTTAAAGAATAAATTTAAAATTATAAATACTTTTAAGACTTAGTATGCAATTTTATTTGTACACCCATAACGGAAACGTATCACAGTTAAGAGTGATAAATTACGAACATAGGGCGCTTAATTTTGATGTGGTCCATTTTCAGCACAGCCAGTGTCGTGGGTACTAGACACAGCGGAAATTTATAAAATGGACGTTAACCAAATTTTAATAATCATACAGTTTTTAATAAATAATTTAAAGTTTTAATTATAAATAATTCTAAGACTTAGTATGCAATTTTATTTGTACACCCATAACGGAAACGTATCACATTTAACAGTGATAAATTACGAACATAGGGCGCTTAATTTTAATGTGGTCCATTTTCGGCACAGACAGTGTCGTGGGTACTAGACACAGCAGAAATTTTTAAAATGGACGTTAACCAAATTTTAATCATCATACAATTTTCTAAGACTTAGTAAGCAATTTTATTTGTACACCCATAACGGAAACGTATCACATTTAAGAGTGATAAATTACGAACATAGGGCGCTTAATTTTAATGTGGTCCATTTTCGGCACAGCCAGTGTCGTGGGTACTAGACACAGCAGAAATTTTTAAAATGGACGTTAACCAAATTTTAATCATCATACAATTTTCTAAGACTTAGTAAGCAATTTTATTTGTACACCCATAACGGAAACGTATCACATTTAAGAGTGATAAATTACGAACATAGGGTGCTTAATTTTAATGTGGTCCATTTTCGGCACAGACAGTGTCGTGGATACTAGACACAGCGGAAATTTTTAAAATGGACGTTAAGCAAACTTCAATAATTCTATGTTTTTTTATTCAATTTCCATAGTTTTTGATATTCCGCTTCAACAAATTTTTCGTCAAGTTTTGAAATAGTTATCTTCTAGAATACTTCAAGAGCACTCGATTTTCGAAAATTTATTCATATTCGAGTATTTCCTCATTTAAAAAAATAAATATTTATAATATTTTTTCGATTTTCCTTATGTGCACATAAGGAAGTATCGAAAAAAAATGTGCCACTATTTATTAAGCCTATACATAAGGAGAAAAACTGAGGTCTCTCCGCGAGTAGAGGTTTGGTGTTTCTTGTGTAACAGCTCAAATTCTTTGTTCTTTTTACTGCATTCACCTTAATACACTATAACTTGAAGTTGTCAATACCACTACATGAATTTCCATTAAAAAAATTAATGAGAAAAAATTTTTTTTTCAGTTTTGGTCCAAAAATTATCAAAATTAAATTTTTTTATAATATTTTTTTTTTTCACTAATCATGCACTGTTAGTAAGAGTAACTAATTATTGAAGCAAAATATTGTAATTCTTTGCTTATAAAATACTTTTGAAAGTTTTTGGACCAAAAATCAAATTTTTATTTTTTTCTCGTTTATTTTTTTAATGGAAATTCATGTAGTGGCATTGACAATTGCAAATTATTGTGTGTTAAGGTAAATGCAGTAAAAACAACAAAGGATATGAGCTGTTACACAAAAAACACCAAAGCTATACTCGCAGAGAGACCTCAGTTTTTCTCCTTGCAGGGTGAAAGCTGTCATAAAAACCCCTGTATCGTCATGTAACGCAACATAATTTAATAACTTATAAAAAATTTTTTAAAAGTTTAAAATCGTTCAGTTTCTTTCAAAATTTTCTTTTTAAAACAAATAAAATCTTTTATCAAAAATTTGTTAACCTTTATCTAATGTGATTTAAAATCGTCATATGTATGTCATAATTAAAATTCACTAGTTTAGCGCACACAACTGTTTTAACACGTGCGAAGTATTTCTTTATTGCAACTTTTAGATTGTTCACTTAGTTTTTTAAAGCAAAACCAACGCGGTAATTCATAAGAAAATTTTATAATGCTCAGTTGGATATTTTATGAAGGCCTTATAAAAGTTATTAGATGGCTATATCTTCGAAATTCGATCTGAGCAATCTTTCAATTTGTATTTACTTTCTCTGTAAAACTTAACAAAAGATGAATACCCCAGTGCTTTTTTTTTGAGACAATGGAAATAATAGTAGCGTACCATAATGCATTAGTACTATTTACAAGTTTTCACAGGATTTTACCCAAAAAGCTTTCCCGTACTCGAAAAACCTGTAAGTGAGAACGGATATGAGAGAGTAATTTATGTTCTCGCTTTGTAAGATGTTACAGGTTTTACCAGAAGAATTTTTGCTTGTAAACTCATTAAACGAGTCAAACTCTCAGCTGTTCTGTGTTGTACAAGCTAAATTGCAAACATTGAGTATATTTTGACTATTTTTGTTTTCCATTTTATTTTTTGCGTTTATAGAATTAAATTTATTGTTCAACTACATTCAATCTAAGATGTTTATTTATTGTCTGGGCTTAGAAAATAAAATTGTTGCTCCAACTAAATTCAAAAATTTTTGACGTTTATTCTCGTGCTAAAAAAATGTTTCTTTTGCTCCTTAAGGTAAAAACTAAATAAACTATCGCACTTCTCTTCATATGTACGTTACTCTTATACGATTTATCTCCTGAACCGCTGATATTTTCGGACCTAATAGTCGGCGCTTACACGAGGAAAGTCTGAAAAAAAAATTCTTGTCTATTCTCTTTTGTGATTTTCGTTTTACGTTTGCGACATATGACAAATTTTTTACCTTGTCCCTTTCGTTTTTCCCCTCTTGCCAACAAACAAGGAAACTTTGTTTAACAGATTCTCCATGCATTATAACTTAAGAGCTAATTTACAAAATCTTATAGAAGTTCCACACCATAATCTGCAAATTTATCTTAACTGTTACTCTTCTGTGTCACGTAGAATTTTTAACCGCTTACCGGAAGATATTAGACGAATTCGCATTAAGGCTTTATTTCTCAAAAGAGTAAAATCCTGGCTTTTTAACTTTAGTTTTGACGATTTAGACAGAATTTTGCACGTAATTCAATGAATTCCTTGGGTAGATCTAGTATTAAATATTATATCACATTATTAATACACATACGTTTATATGGCTCTTTAGTTTGAATTTTTATATGAATTTATTACAGTTAACGGTGACCCCTCACCTAAAATTTAAGTTAAAAATAATATTATAGTAATGAATTCTTGTAATGTATTAGATAAGATATTTTGCCTGCGATCGCTACTAGCTCCTATGAGCTACAGATTGTAGTGTTTTTTCAATATTAACATGTATGTTACTAGAAATTAATAATTTTAAGTTATAGCTTGTGAAATATTATATTGAATAAAATTGAATTGAATTGAAAAATTGAAAAAAAAACTTTGCCGAAAAAGTTTTCTCGTGTAAACACTGACATACTATACTATATTTAATATTTGACCTTGATAATGGTATCCAAAGCCACAATTGTTTATAATGGCTAAAGTTCAATAATCATTTAATTATTAATGTTTATAAATATAAATATAAGATGGAATACATAAAAAAATAGTTTCGCAGCATTAAAATATCTGACACAAACTCATTATTTTTATCTGATTATCAGGTTCGGCAATCTTATTTTGAGAAATAAAAAAGTATACGACTAAAATAAATGTATCTCAGGTTTGACAATCAGTTTATCATACGTTTAGCATATTTCTAAAGTTTTTAAAATCCGTTGCAACAACTTTAATAATATATATTATACTCACATCATCAGCACGAATTCCCAACTTGATGTAACGGCTGAACTGGCGTTTGAAACTCTCTTCATCCTCTTCCTCCAAAGTACGCATATAATCGGCAACATGTTGACCGAAAATGTGAGCACGATGGACATCAGCATTGAAGCTCTTAGTTTCTGCAGAATAACCTGGGAAACGCTTCACTGAATGTGGAATGTTCAAACCACCATCGACAGCACCCTTCATGGCACCGAAAACTCGAGCACCAGTTGTGGTGCGTGCCAAACCGACATCCAAGTAACAACGGAAAGCACCTGGTCCATCATCAACTGGTTCAATGTTGTATTCTTCTCCGGTGACTTCAGTGCAACCGCCATACAAAGAATCCAAGCCCAACTTGTTGAGGATTCTGCGTGCTACCAGCAAACCAGTGCAATAGGCAGCAGCATAGTTGGTCAAACCAACCTTAACGAAAACAAATTTTAATTTATTTCAAAATCAAATCAGGGAAAATAAGCTTACCTTAATTCCATAAGTAGGCAACTCATGGGAGTAGGCTGCACAAACAACACGATCACCTTCAAGTCTGGCGTATGCAACTTGAACAGTAATGTCTTTGTTGGACAAACGCACAATCAAACGGTACTTGGGAGTGTTGTACTTGTTTTTGTCTTGGAAGATCAAACGCTTCCTGGCATAATAGTCGGTTTTACCCTCACGACGCCTACGGAACTTTACTTGATAGCGCTTAAAGTACTGCTTATTCTTGACTACTTTAACGAAACCCTAGGGTTGTTAAGAAACCAAATATTATTTCCAGTGAATATGACAATGACAATTGTTGCCCGATACAAATATTTGCATCGGCTTTTATTATACACATCTTTCTATCGTTTCACTCAGTACACACATCAATGTAAAACTCAATAATTAAATTATGATTCTTTCATTTAATTTTTGTCGTTACACTTACCATATTTCACTTTTCTATTCAGAAATAACACCGACGTGAATCGACGCGACGCCTTTGCACGTACGTGAAAAAAGAAAAGAAAGAGATGCAGTCATTTAAATTGACAGACGGAAACATTTCTAGCGAAGTCAAGCGTTGCCGACTTCATACTATACTCATTAAACAAAGCCATTCAAAAATGTCACAATAGAAGCGTACAGGCCACCAAATTTTTCATCAAATTATTTGTCAAACAGTTTGAAAGATTAGCGTAAATTTTTTGTCAAATTTAGCTTTTGCTCCGACCACCAATGAGAAAAACATCGTGGTGGCGGAGAATTACAGCCCTTTCATGGTTGGCTACTATCTCGCTTTTTTGTCTCTGAATGAGAATTGGCTGTATGTTTATAAAGCCAATTCTTACTCGGCGACTAAAATGGCGAGATAGTAGCCAACCATGAGAGAGGGGTTAATTATACTTAAGGGAAATTAATTCTCAAAATAATAAAAGAATGCCAATATGTATGCATAAGTCCTTTTGGAGGCCATTATATCAATTAAACAACGAGACAAAATTTTAAATACATTCATATCAATTTTACTTTTGAAATTAAAACTAAAACATCTCTGCAAATCAAATCAATTAAGGCAAAGTATCATTTTCATTACGATACAAAGCTATTTTAAAGACATCACTGTTTTATAAGCTAGATTTTTGTCTTCATAACTTCTCCTTATACTACTAGAGTTATGCTACCTCATATCTCGTGTTTCTTATATTGAACATAATAAAATACTTAAGAACACTTGAGACCGCATGTCTCTTTTGTCTTAATACTGTAGACATATAAGTCACTAAAAAACATGCTGTCTCTCTTTTCTAAAGATACACGAGATGGAACACATAGTCGTTTTAAGACGCTTTACCAAGACAAATGTAATAAAGATATGATTCGCTCTTGTCATTTGATATAACATATGACAGGTAGCCTAGTGGGTAGCGCGCATGGCTATGAATTGCTGGGAATTGGGTTCGATACCGACATACAAATTTTAAATAAAAATTAAATTTGATAATATAGTAAAATTGAATATAATAAAGTTCTTTAATTCAGGGACATAACTATTATAAGATTTATGTCAAAAAATTGGTTTATAACTATTATGAATAAGAGATATTTTATTAGTTGTCAATAACTTGTTGCATGTGTTGCATGACACCTGTGAAATTAAGCTATAGCGGTTGCTACTTTTTTATATTATTTTCACTATTTATTTATGAATTAATTCAGCGTAGCAAAATGTCAGAAATAAAGCAAAAAAATACAATGGCTAGCCAACTGTCAAAACTATACCAGGACTGACACTTTAATTTTTGCAAAGTCGATAAAGTGGTTCGGCAATATTTTCCAACTAGGGCTGACATGAGTACATGGTAGGTGTAAAGGTCGCTAGCTGATTGTAGCAACAAAATGTTCTATTCGGAGTCGCGAGAGAAACAGTTTGGAGCAAAACGATGCAAGACATGATAGTATTGGTGGGATTGGGGTTGACCGGTGTTTTTGATGAACTTTGACTGTGTGGGGTATATGGATTGTATTATATGGATGAAAATAAATAAGTTACAAACACAAAACCGCTTGACTGGCAAATTAGGGCTTAGCGACTAAAATCACTTGATGCGATTTTTCATAAGTTAAACGTATTTCAAAGCAGCAAGTCATAGATAAGTCGGTGTCGGCAAATTTTTATTGTGTTTAAATTTGAAAAAATAATTTTTAGAATTTTCGTTAAAACAAAGTGTTAACTTCAATTTATAATAAAGGCATAGATTTTCTTAAATCTGTCGCAAGTGCTTCAAGAAAAATCCTAAGCAGCAAAAAGGTGATTTTTTTTATAACGTAAAAAGTTATTTTTTTTTAAGTACATATTGAATTATAGAGAAGACGCTAAGCCAACGATTTTGCCAGCCAGGTAGTTGTGTCCTGCGGACGGAAGGTAGAAGGTTCAAGAAATCAAAGGAAATTGTGGCTGATTCCCCAAGGACAGTAACGACACCGCTGATCAATTTGAGGGAAAGTTCGAGATACGCAAAGATAAGTCAGCCACAATTCCTTTTATTTATACATATATATATATATAACGTTTACGAAATTTAAAAAAACGGGAAGCAGTTATTTGTTTTCGCGCGCAAGTGGTCGCGTCTTTTGAAAAGACCATTTTGAGTTTTGCAAAATTAAAATGGTGGAAGCCCTGAAAAGGCTCAATCACGACACAACCAAATTTTTTTGAAGTCTTGAAATATTGTATGAACGGAACGACTGAGAAGTTTGAACGAGCCTGCACAGTAGCACAAAAAGTGCAAATTTATAATATATATTATTTTTGAATTTCTTATATTTTTTTTTGTGAAAATTTTAAAGTTTCGAGTATTTTCTAAGTTTTAGATTTTGTCAATTTCAAAAGTTTTAAATAGTTATTCGCGGAGGATTTCATTTACGCAGTAGCGCAAGTTTTGTTAATTTCTTTTGTAGGCCCAAACTAAAAGAGCTCTGTTAGGTAAAGCCTCTGATAGAATTATATATTAAAAAAGGGACATTTTGAAATCTCAGGATATTGATACGCGCGAATTTCTCCGGGAAAAGGAAAGCTCCATTTTTGGTTGGCTTTCATTTGAAACTTTTTGAATAACATTATCGTTATATTTTTTTTTGATGTGCTCATGTGTATGAGCAGTATGATTAAGATTTTTTTTTGTTTAATCCATATACTTATATTTTTATAATTTTTTTTGGTGTATCGCAAATTGATTTTGTTTTGAACGAAAATAAGAGATTTAAATATTTGTTTTAATTTAATGTTTATTTCAAGTCAAAATTTTTGTCCTTTATAATTATTTCGTTTTGGTACAATTTTGATTTTTTTATCTATTTTAAATAGTTTACTTTTTTTTTGATTTTGTGTAATTTTTCTATTTTTTCTATATTTCGTTAATGCAAATTTGGTTTGTGATATTTTTACAATTTATAGTGTACATTAAATACTCTTTATAATTTTTAATCATGTTTTTTTTTTGTCACAAAATTGATTTTGTTTTGTGCGAAAAGTGAATTTATGTTTTTCGGTTTAATTTAACGTCTATTTCAAGTTGATTTTTTTTTGTCATTTAAAAAGATTTCATTTTTCTACAATTTCGATTTTTTTTTGATGTTTTAAAATAGCTTGCATATGTTTTTTTTTTGGTAATTTGTTTTTTTGTGCCGAAACATTTCAGTTCGCTATTTCGCTAAAACGAATTTGATTTGTAATAATTTTATAATTTATATTACATGCGCTTACATATCCATATATATATACTTTTACAATTTTTTTTCTAATACCATTAACTTTACAGCCATTAACTTTATAATACTATATTATAGTTGTTTTTGCATAGAGAATTCCAATTCTGTTTCTGTCCGATTTTGTTTGCCATAGTATATGATCTAGAAATAAAGAAAATAATGTGATTAATTTTTGTTCATTAAAAATGAGTCATTGTTAATTTCAATATGGGGGGGTTATAAAACTGAACGGGGCTAATTTGAAGGGTTGAATTCCAGTGATGATCCGATAGTGGGTGATGCACAAAATTGGACCGTGCATCACAGGATGGGCGGGTGCGTGGGGAGCCACCATCTCGCTCCCATCTTAAGTGTGGATAAGCCTGCGAAAGAAAATGAATAATAGTTTTGATCGTTAGTTTCAATTTTTGTCTCTTGTAAGTTTCATTTTGAAAAGTTTTGATTTTGATTTTGATTGCGTTTTTTCTTTTTTGATTTTTTTTAAATTTCACTTCCGCTGGAAGTGAAGTTTATTGTTGCACCCTCGACCCAACGCGGCGGGTTAAGGACCTACATGAAGCCGCCAGCTAGCCGGTGCGGACCGCGTTGGGTGCGATGACCTGGGGTAATGTAACAATATGGCGCCCAAAGGAAATTAGTATAAAAGGGGTTAAAACAACTAAAACCTCAAGAAAAAATTAAATAGGAATGACTTTGATTGCGCTTTCTCAGTTCTTCTATCCCTGTGGTGGCTTATCCTGGCACAGCCAACTGGAGTAATTGCACCAAGTGATGGAGGGTCTGACGATGCGACAATCCAATGTAATATCTTGAAAATTAACTATTCAGTAATTGTTTGTTTTAGTTCAGTTGCTTTGTATAG
Organism: Tricholauxania praeusta; assembly: GCA_949775025.1. Classification (NCBI taxonomy): domain Eukaryota; kingdom Metazoa; phylum Arthropoda; class Insecta; order Diptera; family Lauxaniidae; genus Tricholauxania; species Tricholauxania praeusta. Next base: position 98,347,012 of record OX459030.1, on the reverse strand, counting down.
GTGACACATGCTTTCACTAGATGATAGGCAACGATTTGCATCAGGCGAGCAGCGGGGCTGAAGCGACCAATTCTGTTTTAAATTAGATTTTGTTTTTGACAGGATTAGAAATGGACAGCCGATGACTTAATTACATTATTAATATTAAATTAACTGCATCGGATGTTATAGTAATTGTGAGTCATGGAGCGTCGGTGTAAAGTCACTTTTTGCATTGCCTTGGAGAAATTTTAATTTTTGTAACCTTGAAATGGGAACTTGTGTTTCAAGTAGTGCAGAAATATGTGATTAGTGGCCTGGCAACACAAATGTGAAATGCTCAGTTGCACTGTCATACAAGAAATTATACAAGACAAAAGAAAACGAATTAGATTGTTTTGTGCATGGAAGAAAGTGATGAACCCGAGGTTTTGTAGACTCATAGTCAGACAGTAGTAGGCTATCCGCACTAAAGATTTCGAAAGGAACGCGCAGTATTTGTGATCATCGCTGGAAGATGGTTAAAAAGTTTTACCACAAATTAGAATTATGTGTTCAGAAAAAAAACCCCCCTCCCAAACAATTTATAAAAAAAAATATATATAAAATAAGGTACTTGAAACGGCACACATAGATGTCAAATAAAAGCGCGGAGAAATTTAAAGTAAATAGAATATTGAAACGAATCTATCAGCACGACACGAATCGATCGTTTAGTACTGCTAGCCCGCTTAGTAAGGTGGCAAATGTGGGTAACCAAGACCGAAATAGTGACCGTATTAGTAATTTTTATGATTTATCAGAAACAATCATGGTAGGCAGAGGTAACGAAATCGGCAATCCCACTGCAGGTCAGGGCGCGATTGCAAAAAACACTCGCAGTCACGATAGACCAGACGATCCATCCAATTTGAATTTTCCCCCGCCCAGTGGTCAGTCGGAATTGAATCGAAATAATATTCCTAGGGAAAATGTTATAAGCGAGGCTAATGCCGCTATCATTAACGACATGGTGCGACAGGCCAATGAAGGTTACAAAGTAAAATTAGAAATGGCAATACAAAAGAAAATTGAAGAGAGTATGAAAACTAGCATGGAACAAATTATGAGAATGCTCACACTTACCCAAAAAGGCGTTGGTAACGAAGCAGTACCGATAGAGTCCACAACTGAGAGATCCCGAGGTGATCGGGCTTCAGGTTTGCAAGATCCAGGCATCAATCCTCAAATAAGTTCAGCTTACCCTGCAAATACAAACCAGATTAATAAAAACTCAAAACGTCATAGACAACAAATGCAGCAACGACAACCAGTACAGCATCAGCAGCAACTAAATCCGCCATTGCAACAACAACCACCACAATATCAACCACAACATCAATGGGAATGGCCACAGAACATATTCAACACACAGAGTGCCAGTAATACATTGAACCAACCTCCACCAAGGAATTACGCAACAAGTCAATCTGAAAATCTTCGTCAGCCATTCGGAGGTTTCAATGAAATGTTGCACACTACGAACAATAACGTTAACGTTGACAAGTGGGGTATTGTGTTTAGCGGAAATGTCGAAGAAATATCAGTCGATGATTTCATTTTTAGAGTTGAGCACTTGCAACGTCATTATGGATGCTCGTGGGCCCATATCTTAAGAGATTTTCATTTGTTGTTGAAAGGCGTGGCCAGAGAGTGGTACTGGCTTTTCGTTAAAAATAACATATTATCGGACTGGTCCTCGTTGAAATCGGCTTTACAACGCCAATATCAAATCAATAAGTCTGATTTCGAAATCATGCGTGATCTGGTAGAGCGCAAGCAACGACCTGGCGAGACGATAGAGTCGTTTTTTCACGATATGAACAAGTTGAGATCCAGACTTCGAAATCCGATGAGTGAATACGACATGAGCAAAATAATTAAAAGGAATTTGAAAGACGGCTTAGCACGTATCGTATATCCAATTAATATTTATTCCGTGGACCAGTTGCGTGACGAATGTGTCGAAGCCGAGCGTTATTTCTCACGTAGAGACTTGCGAGCCAGTAACCCACAGCCACAGCGCTATACAACACAGTATCGAGGTCCCAATGTGAGTGAAGCCATTCAAGACGATGAAGTTCGTGAACAGCGATGGGTTAATAATTATGATTTTGACGTTGAAGAGGTCCAGACAGTCAACCGTTACAAGCAGAGCCAACAGCCGTATCAGGCAAAAGGTCTTCGGAATGAGCAGCAACAAACACAGAATAAATCTGACGTACCGCAGCTGACAAAACGTGTTCTGGTCTGCTGGAATTGTCGCCAGCAAGGCCATGTGTATATGGAATGTACGTCGCACCAGCGCAGTATCTTCTGCTACAAATGCGGATTAGCAGACGTGATTACGCCTAAGTGTCCGAATTGCGTTTCGGAAAACACCAACAGGAACGTGATGGCTGCGGGAGCGTCACGCTCCAATCAAGCTCCCGTGGAGAAGATATAGACATAAAAAGAAGTGATGATGTCAGTTCTGATGCAGATGTGATTGAACCTGTAGAAAAAAATAGAAAAATTAATATTTTAAAAAGAACGCTAAAATTTAATGAGAGTTACAAAACTACGAAAAATCAAGTACAAATTAAGCCCATAGAAGAAAGATTTAAACGTTATTATGAAGCACGAGAACAAATTTTTAATGATGGTCCACTTATAGCCGTGCGAGGTTTGACCAGGAGGGTTAAAAAGGCAAGGCAAAATTTCGCTAAGCGAAGAATTATTAGAAAGCAGATTGCTGAAGCCGTTAATGGTGTAAATGAACGAGACCCAAGAGCTTACGCTGAGGTAGAAATAAATGGAAACAAGATTAGAGGATTGCTGGATACGGGTGCGTCGGTAAGCATACTTGGAAAAGGGTGTAAAGAATTGCTAGAAAGTATCGATATCAAGATGGAGCGATACTATTCTACCATTAGGACTGCAGCGGGAAAAAGACACACAATTTTAGGCAAGGTGCAGATACCAATCAACTATAAGGATAAAATTCGCACGATAAAATTTTATATATGTCCTGAATTGGAGCAGTCAGCGTATTTTGGTATAGATTTTTGGAAAGAATTTGAGTTGGCTCCAGAAATTGTAGGCGTATCAGAAATAAGTGTAGAAAAAATAAAAGAAGACTTTAAATGTGGCAATATATCTAATACTGAAAATGAACTAGAGCGTCATGAGCTAAGCGAAGAACAACAAAAAAGCTTAGCAAACGTGATGAAGCAGTTTCGAACTTTTGAAAAGGACGGTCTTGGAAAAACGGAATTGGAAACGCACAGTATCCAACTTATTGAAGGTGCAACGCCCATAAAAGAGCGCCACTATCCTATGTCGCCCGCGGTACAAGAGTTGGTGTATGCCGAAATAGACAAGATGTTGAAGCTGGGCGTCATCGAGGAAAGCGAAAGCCCGTGGAGCAACCCTATAACATTGGTAAGAAAGCCGGATAAAAATCGTTTCTGCCTGGATGCCAGAAAACTTAATGAACGCACTGTTAAAGACGCCTACCCCCTTCAAAATATTGAAGGTATTTTAAGTCGGATAGACTTTACCTATTTCATCAGTAGCGTAGATCTGAAGTACGCATTTTGGCAGATAGCTCTGGATGAAAGAAGTAAGGCCTACACTGCCTTTACTGTGCCTGGTAGGCCGTTATACCAGTTTGCTGTGATGCCTTTTGGACTGTGCAACGCTGCGCAACGCCTCTGTCGTCTGATGGACAAGGTGATTCCGCAGCGCCTGAAGTCGCAAGTATTTATCTACCTAGATGATTTGTTAATCATAGCACCAGATTTTGAATCACATCTGCGAGTCCTGAGCGAAGTGGCCGAGTGCTTAAGAAAAGCGAATTTAACGATAGGGCTGAGTAAATCCAAATTCTGCTTCAAACAGCTGAGATACCTGGGATTCATTGTAGGAAATGGTATGCTAAGAACCGACCCGGAAAAGGTTTCAGCGATTCAGCGGATCCCAATACCTAAAACAGTTCGTCAGATACGAAGCTTTCTTGGTACAGCGGGATGGTACCGTAGGTTTATAAAGAACTTTGCAACGCTATCTGCTCCGCTAAGCGACGTGTTAAAGAAAAGCAAAAAATTCAACATGACATCTGAAGCCATACAAGCTTTTAATAAATTGAAGGAAGCATTGACCACTGCTCCGGTGTTAAAGCATCCAAATTTTGAAAAAAGATTCTGGGTACAGTGCGATGCGTCGGAAATGGGCGTAGGTGCGGTGCTGTACCAGAAAGACGAAAATAATGATGAAAACCCAATAGCCTATTATTCTCAGAAACTTAATAGCTGTCAGCGCAATTATAGCGTTACTGAGAAGGAGTGTCTGGCGGCAGTATTAGCTATCAAGAGATTCAGGCCTTACATAGAATTGATGCCGTTCACCGTCATAACTGACCATGCCAGCCTTAAATGGCTCATGACATTAAAAGATTTATCAGGAAGACTTGCGAGGTGGTCCCTGAAGCTCCAAGCCTTTGATTTTGAAATTGAGCATAGGAAAGGCTCTGAAAACATTGTAGCCGATACATTGTCACGCGCTGTAGAGGAAGTGGTTAATGAAGAGGAAGACTGGCTAAATATGGAAACTACTGAGTTCGAGTCTGATGAATACTTGGATCTAGTAAAAACGGTCCAAGAAAACCAAGAAAAACTACCTGATGTCCGTACTGAAAATAACTTGGTCTTTAAAAAATTAAAATTCGACAGAGGTGACGACAATTCTGAACTAGTGTGGAAACTTTGGGTTCCAGAAGCGCTAACCAGCACTTTGATTGCAAAGGCACACGAACCAGAAACATGCGCGCACGGAGGAATTGCGAAAACGCTATATCGTTTACGGCAGTGGTACTATTGGCCGAAAATGACTGTGCAGGTCAGGAATTATATTGCAAACTGTAAGACGTGCAAAGAATCCAAGTCAAGTAACCAAGATTTAAGGCCCAGTATAGGTCAGGAGGTGGTCACAGAAAGGCCTTTCCAAAAGATATATGTTGATTTCTTAGGGAAATATCCCCGGTCGAAAGTGGGAAATGCCTATATATTTATAGTAGTGGATCATTGTACAAAATTCACTTTCCTTAAAGCAATGAAAGAAGCTACCGCAAAAAACATTTTACAGTTCTTGATAACTGAAATCTTTCATAAGTTTGGAGTTCCAGAAATTATCCACTCAGATAATGGAAAACAGTTCGTATCCAAGGAATTTTGCCAAATGATTCAAAACTATAAAATAAATCATATTAAAACAGCCTTCTATTCTCCTCAGTCCAATGCTGCTGAACGAGTGAACCAATCGGTTTTAAATGCGATTCGGTCCTATATGGAAAACGACCATAGAGAATGGGATCTATACTTATCTGAGATAGAGTGTGCATTAAGAACGTCAGTACACTCAGCGACGGGAGTCACGCCGTTTTTCGCACTCTTTGGTAACGAAATGTACACCAGTGGCGCAGACTATAAGTTGGCTAGAAAACTCAACTCATTAAATGAACCTAACATCATGTTCTTAAACAACGCAGATAAGCTTCAAATTATCAGGGACAGAATCAGAAAAAATCTACACCATGCATATGAAGTCAGCGCTAAACGCTACAACCAACGCACACGACAAGTTAGATTTACGCCAGGACAGGAAGTTTTTAAAAGGAATTTTGTTCAGAGCAATTTTGCAAAAAACATCAACGCGAAATTTAGCAAGAAATTTTCTAAGTGCCGAGTGGTCAAGCCAATTGGCAACAACTTATATGAATTGGAGAATATGAATGGAAAGTCTATTGGAGTTTTTCACGCCAAAGACATAAAGCAATAAAGCATAGTAAAATACTCACACAAAAAGAAAAGGAGACTGACACAGTAATCGCAATATAAACAAATATACCTACAATCGTGCAATAAAGGGATCTTAGCAATAATCTAGTTTTAGGAAAAATAGAAAAGAGTGCAATATTTACCAAATCCTAGGCTAAGATAGTATTCCGTTTGATTGTAGTGAGGCGTCTTTGTGTGTCGTAACAATAGTGTGAAAGTTGGCGTAAAATGTTCCACGTTATGATTAAGTTGATGTTCCATGTTATGATTAAGTTGATGTCATGCTACGAAGTACCTGAAAATAAACAAGAATTTTAAACAAAGTATCATAATTATGAAAAATATGTTAAAACAGCTTCCCGTAAAACAAAAGATGGAATCAGCACGTATGTTGGCAGCGAAAGTTATCGTACAGTTAATCCAGCGTAAATCCTCAGTCATCTGAAAAGGGAAAAGTAAAATGAAAATAAGTGAAGAAAAGGAGAAAGAATTAAAATGCAGAGATTTGATGCCCGGCTAACGCAGACTGAGAGCATGAGCCTCTTGGACTCAGGTTGTGGGCGATGGCCTACGTTGGGCACCTTTCACCAGTGATATTCTCGATCATTTAGAATCACGCGAAATTTTTTTTTGTTTCCAAGTCAATAGCATAAAAATCGGTTGATTGTTTTCCCATTGCAGTATAAAAAAATGGATGCACACTGCGTCGACTGCACATGCTCCAATGGGAACATTTGTGCCAACGCAGAGTTTTGTTGCATGTGTTGCATGACACCTGTGAAATTAAGCTATAGCGGTTGCTACTTTTTTATATTATTTTCACTATTTATTTATGAATTAATTCAGCGTAGCAAAATGTCAGAAATAAAGCAAAAAAATACAATGGCTAGCCAACTGTCAAAACTATACCAGGACTGACACTTTAATTTTTGCAAAGTCGATAAAGTGGTTCGGCAATATTTTCCAACTAGGGCTGACATGAGTACATGGTAGGTGTAAAGGTCGCTAGCTGATTGTAGCAACAAAATGTTCTATTCGGAGTCGCGAGAGAAACAGTTTGGAGCAAAACGATGCAAGACATGATAGTATTGGTGGGATTGGGGTTGACCGGTGTTTTTGATGAACTTTGACTGTGTGGGGTATATGGATTGTATTATATGGATGAAAATAAATAAGTTACAAACACAAAACCGCTTGACTGGCAAATTAGGGCTTAGCGACTAAAATCACTTGATGCGATTTTTCATAAGTTAAACGTATTTCAAAGCAGCAAGTCATAGATAAGTCGGTGTCGGCAAATTTTTATTGTGTTTAAATTTGAAAAAATAATTTTTAGAATTTTCGTTAAAACAAAGTGTTAACTTCAATTTATAATAAAGGCATAGATTTTCTTAAATCTGTCGCAAGTGCTTCAAGAAAAATCCTAAGCAGCAAAAAGGTGATTTTTTTTATAACGTAAAAAGTTATTTTTTTTTAAGTACATATTGAATTATAGAGAAGACGCTAAGCCAACGATTTTGCCAGCCAGGTAGTTGTGTCCTGCGGACGGAAGGTAGAAGGTTCAAGAAATCAAAGGAAATTGTGGCTGATTCCCCAAGGACAGTAACGACACCGCTGATCAATTTGAGGGAAAGTTCGAGATACGCAAAGATAAGTCAGCCACAATTCCTTTTATTTATACATATATATATATATAACGTTTACGAAATTTAAAAAAACGGGAAGCAGTTATTTGTTTTCGCGCGCAAGTGGTCGCGTCTTTTGAAAAGACCATTTTGAGTTTTGCAAAATTAAAATGGTGGAAGCCCTGAAAAGGCTCAATCACGACACAACCAAATTTTTTTGAAGTCTTGAAATATTGTATGAACGGAACGACTGAGAAGTTTGAACGAGCCTGCACAGTAGCACAAAAAGTGCAAATTTATAATATATATTATTTTTGAATTTCTTATATTTTTTTTTGTGAAAATTTTAAAGTTTCGAGTATTTTCTAAGTTTTAGATTTTGTCAATTTCAAAAGTTTTAAATAGTTATTCGCGGAGGATTTCATTTACGCAGTAGCGCAAGTTTTGTTAATTTCTTTTGTAGGCCCAAACTAAAAGAGCTCTGTTAGGTAAAGCCTCTGATAGATATATATATTAAAAAAGGGACATTTTGAAATCTCAGGATATTGATACGCGCGAATTTCTCCGGGAAAAGGAAAGCTCCATTTTTGGTTGGCTTTCATTTGAAACTTTTTGAATAACATTATCGTTATATTTTTTTTTGATGTGCTCATGTGTATGAGCAGTATGATTAAGATTTTTTTTTGTTTAATCCATATACTTATATTTTTATAATTTTTTTTGGTGTATCGCAAATTGATTTTGTTTTGAACGAAAATAAGAGATTTAAATATTTGTTTTAATTTAATGTTTATTTCAAGTCAAAATTTTTGTCCTTTATAATTATTTCGTTTTGGTACAATTTTGATTTTTTTATCTATTTTAAATAGTTTACTTTTTTTTTGATTTTGTGTAATTTTTCTATTTTTTCTATATTTCGTTAATGCAAATTTGGTTTGTGATATTTTTACAATTTATAGTGTACATTAAATACTCTTTATAATTTTTAATCATGTTTTTTTTTTGTCACAAAATTGATTTTGTTTTGTGCGAAAAGTGAATTTATGTTTTTCGGTTTAATTTAACGTCTATTTCAAGTTGATTTTTTTTTGTCATTTAAAAAGATTTCATTTTTCTACAATTTCGATTTTTTTTTGATGTTTTAAAATAGCTTGCATATGTTTTTTTTTTGGTAATTTGTTTTTTTGTGCCGAAACATTTCAGTTCGCTATTTCGCTAAAACGAATTTGATTTGTAATAATTTTATAATTTATATTACATGCGCTTACATATCCATATATATATACTTTTACAATTTTTTTTCTAATACCATTAACTTTACAGCCATTAACTTTATAATACTATATTATAGTTGTTTTTGCATAGAGAATTCCAATTCTGTTTCTGTCCGATTTTGTTTGCCATAGTATATGATCTAGAAATAAAGAAAATAATGTGATTAATTTTTGTTCATTAAAAATGAGTCATTGTTAATTTCAATATGGGGGGGTTATAAAACTGAACGGGGCTAATTTGAAGGGTTGAATTCCAGTGATGATCCGATAGTGGGTGATGCACAAAATTGGACCGTGCATCACAGGATGGGCGGGTGCGTGGGGAGCCACCATCTCGCTCCCATCTTAAGTGTGGATAAGCCTGCGAAAGAAAATGAATAATAGTTTTGATCGTTAGTTTCAATTTTTGTCTCTTGTAAGTTTCATTTTGAAAAGTTTTGATTTTGATTTTGATTGCGTTTTTTCTTTTTTGATTTTTTTTAAATTTCACTTCCGCTGGAAGTGAAGTTTATTGTTGCACCCTCGACCCAACGCGGCGGGTTAAGGACCTACATGAAGCCGCCAGCTAGCCGGTGCGGACCGCGTTGGGTGCGATGACCTGGGGTAATGTAACAAACTATTATTTTTCAATAGATTCTTTTTTACGTTGAGTCATAACTATTATGAATAAGAGATATTTTATTAGTTTTCAATAACTATTATTTTTCAATGGATTTTTTTTACATTGAGTCATAACTATTATGCATAAGAGATATTTTATTAGTTGTCAATAACTATTATTTTTCAATGGATTTTTTTTACGTTGAGTCATAATTATTATGAATAAGAAATATTTTATTAGTTGTCAATAACTATTATTTTTCAATGGATTCTTTTTTACGTTGAGTCATAACTATTACGAATAAGAAATATTTTATTAGTTGTCAATAACTATTAATTTGGAAAAAATATTTTTTTACGTTGTTTTGAAAAAAGTGTTCAACAGATTTTCATTTTTGTGAATCTTTTTGCACCAATCGATGGGGAGGGGGTTTTTATGACATCACCAGAGGTGGTCATCGGTTCGAAAATGTAAGCGATTTTGACTCATTTTTGAAGTTTTTTTTGCTTCAATCAATGAAAAGAGGTCTGAAAAGGATATTGGCCATCACTAGAAGTGGAACCGATCCTTAAAAGTGCTCTATTTAGGTCCATTTTCGAAATTTTTTTTGCAAAAAATCGATGGAAAGAGGTTGACAATGGGCTTTGGCCATCACCAGAGTTGGTCCCAACTAAAAAAGTGGTCGATTTTGGTCCGTTTTGAAAAAAAAATTTTGTACCAATCGTTGGAAAGAGGTCGAAGTCGAAAAAAAAGGTACCAAGAAGTGCCCGATTTTGGTCCATTTTCGAAATTTTGTTTGCACCAATCTTTGGAAAGAGGCCGGAAATAAATTTTGGTCATCATCAAAGGTGGTTCCGAGTCCCAAAATGTGCCCGATTTTGATCCATTTTCGAAATTTTGTTTGCACCAGTCGTTAAATAGAGGTCGAATATGAATTTTGGACCTCATTTGAGGCGGCTCCGGACCCTGGAAAGGACCGTTTTTGACCCATTTTCGAAAAAAAACTTCTTTTTTCTGTAATAAATGGGAAAGGTCGAAAATGGATTTTGGACATCACTTAGAGTGGCTTCTGAGTCCGGCCCCGAGAAAGAACCGTTTTTGGCCCCTTTTGCGGAAAAATTATTTTTTTTTCTGTAATTAATGTGAAAACGTCGAATATAAATATTTGACATCATTTAGGGTGGCTCCGGGCCCTGGAAAGGACCGCTTTCGATAATTTTGGTAGTTTTCAAGTTCCGGAGCTACTCTAAAAGATATCCAAAACGCATAATCAACCTTTCATAATCGATTGGAGCAATAAAAAATTTTAGGGTGGTTCATAAAAAATTTTTTTTTTGTTCGAATCGGTAGGGAAATGTCGACAATAGTCATTTTCGAGCTTTATCTATGCATTGGAGCAAAAAAAAAATTTTTTATGAACCACCCTAAAATTTTTTATTGCTCCAATCGATTATGAAAGGTTGAAAATGCGTTTTGGACATCTTCTAGAGTAGCTCCGGAACTTGAAAACTACCAAAATTATCGAAAGCGGTCCTTTCCAGGGCCCGGAGCCACCCTAAATGATGTCAAATATTTATATTCGACGTTTTCACATTAATTACAGAAAAAAAATATTTTTCCGCAAAAGGGGCCAAAAACGGTTCTTTCTCGGGGCCGGACTCAGAAGCCACTCTAAGTGATGTCCAAAATCCATTTTCGACCTTTTCCCATTTATTACAGAAAAAAGAAGTTTTTTTTCGAAAATGGGTCAAAAACGGTCCTTTCCAGGGTCCGGAGCCGCCTCAAATGAGGTCCAAAATTCATATTCGACCTCTGTTTAACGACTGGTGCAAACAAAATTTCGAAAATGGATCAAAATCGGGCACATTTTGGGACTCTGAACCACCTTTGATGATGACCAAAATCTATTTTCGGCCTCTTTCCAAAGATTGGTGCAAACAAAATTTCGAAAATGGACCAAAATCGGGCACTTTTTGGTACCTTTTTTTACGACTTCAACCTCTTTCCAAAGATTGGTGCAAACAAAATTTCGAAAATGGACCAAAATCGGGCACATTTTGGGACTCGAAACCACCTTTGATGATGACCAAAATCTATTTTCGGCCTCTTTCCAAAGATTGGTGCAAACAAAATTTCGAAAATGGACCAAAATCGGGCACTTTTTGGTACCTTTTTTTTCGACTTCGACCTCTTTCCAACGATTGGTACAAAATTTTTTTTTCAAAACGGACCAAAATCGACCACTTTTTTAGTTGGGACCAACTCTGGTGATGGCCAAAGCCCATTGCCAACCTCTTTCCATCGATTTTTTGCAAAAAAAATTTCGAAAATGGACCTAAATCGAGCACTTTCAAGGATCGGTTCCACTTCTAGTGATGGCCAATATCCTTTTTAGACCTCTTTTCATTGATTGAAGCAAAAAAAACTTCAAAAATGAGTCAAAATCGCGTACATTTTCGAACCGATGACCACCTCCGGTGATGTCATAAAAACCACCTCCCCATCGATTGGTGCAAAAAGATTCACAAAAATGAAAATCTGTTGAACACTTTTTTCAAAACAACGTAAAAAAATATTTTTTCCAAATTAATAGTTATTGACAACTAATAAAATATCTCTTATGCATAATAGTTATGACTCAACGTAAAAAAAATCCATTGAAAAATAATAGTTATTGACAACTAATAAAATATCTCTTATGCATAATAGTTATGACTCAACGTAAAAAGATCCATTGAAAAATAATAGTTATTGACAACTAATAAAATATCTCTTATGCATAATAGTTATGACTCAACGTAAAAAAAATCCATTGAAAAATAATAGTTATTGACGACTAATAAAATATCTCTTATTCATAATAGTTATAAACCAATTTTTAAAAATAAGTATTAAAATTGGGCAATTTTTTCAATCTGAAAAAAGAAAATAATAGTTATTTTGGGTCCCTGCTTTAATTTGCATTTATAAAGTCAAAGTAACTAATATCATTAGCAAAGTCACTAATATCTAAGCAACCCTAGTAGCATCAGGGAAAGTTATGAAGACAAAAATTCAGCTTAAAAAACAGTGATGTCTTTAAAATAGCATTGTATCAAAATAAATAAGATTCTTTGCCCTGGTAGCAAAATTTAGTTTTATAATAACTTGCTAGAACAAGATATAAAATCATGATAAAGAGACCGAATGTCTCTTAGTCTTAATACTGTAGCCATATACGTCACTTTAAAAACATGATATCTCATGTTTTCAGAGATACACGAGATAGGGTACATTATTGTCCATTTTTTGTCGCTTAACCAAAACAAATCAGATCAAACAAATGATTCGCCTTTGACACATAATATAATATATGACAGGTAGCCTAGTAATAAATTCATACAAGACTCGGAAATTTTTTTTAGTGTTTTTAATGTGCCTTTTAAACAGCTCAGAAAGATACTTTACCGAGTCTCTTGAAATATAACAATGAGGGGAAAGTGTCTTTATACTTCATACGCCAAATGGCTCCTGTAAGCCTCTATAAATAATTTATAAATACAATATGTTGTCTTTCTACTAACCTTATGTTGCTTTTTTGTTAAAAGACACTTTTGAGGTGTCTTTTAAGCACTTTAGAATGATACTTTACCGAGTCTCTTGAAAGATAACAAACAATGCTTCACATGCCAAATGGCATAAGTCTCTATATGTAAATTGTAAGCGCCAGTGCATGCATGCGATTGGATGATTGGTCAACTTTTCACTGTTGAAGCAAACTGTTTTGTATGTGCGTTCAGGCCGCGTTCAAATAGTTTTAAGAATATTTTATAAGTATTTGTTATTATAACTATGGTGACAGACAGGGGTCGCCTTTCATTTTGAAAATATAAGAACTCATGATTGAACAGATAAACAGAACTGGGACGTGCGATTTATCATCAGTGTCAAATCGCACCAAAAAATAAAATTTTTTCTATTTCTGTGCGATAAATTTTCTAGTGTCAATTTTGTAGTCACTACAAACGTATAGGAAAAACAGAACAAAAATCGTTCGTCCCAGTTCTGTTTAGCTCCTGACATTTGGTCGATCATGACAGGTGATAACTTTTTTGAGTTTGACAGCTTGCGAAATCATGATAAAAACCAACGTATTTTTTAAGAGACGCAGAAAATCAGCGAGAAAAAAAAGAATTCGCTTTGTAATAGTTTTTTTATAAAAAAAATAAGAATTGCGTTTTTTTTTTTTGAACAAGCCTTCAACAAAATTAACACAATCATGGAATAAACATTCCATCGGATTTTTTCTCCAATCCCCTGTTTTGCGATCATGGAAGATTTTTGGGGAATTGGAAAAATTCCCTCTAAAATGATGTTATCGGCAATACTTTTTTGGGGAACATTTTTTGACGTTTCACTCAAATTTTTTTCCTTAACTTTGTAGCAAGGAAATTAATGAGGAAAGAGTCAATGTTAGCAATATTTTGTAATTTTATTTGATAAAAAGATTTTTTTAACATATTTACAAGATCTAGCAACACAAACAAAGAGCTATTACTGATATTGGTCCAGTACATGGAATCCAATTCGGATACAGTAAGACTTCATGAAAAGGAGTAGAAGGCAAACTATCAAGCTATACTATACTATATATGTATTAAGTGATTTTTTTGTTACATAAATGTAATAGATAAATGTACTTTATTTTTATCTATAAAATTGTTCCGCTGATAGATAAGCTAATGTCAAATATTCAAAATTACTGATAAGCTAATGTCAAATATGAAAAATGCAACTGTGATTTTGGACTGAATGGATGTAATTGGAAATATTTTGGCAGCACTGACTGGATATGAAGTTTTCTATTCCTCAATTATTTATGATCGCAAAATAGTCCTCTCGAGAAAAAAAAAATCCGAGAGAATCGTTTTCCTCTGGATATTCGTGATAGGGGTGTATATCAAATTTTATAAAAATCGGTTCATTAATTTCGCCACGGAAAAGTATTTTCTTTTTAGAGGCACAGATAACCTTTTTATCTAGCTGGTTTTCATTTCTTTGTATTGTCTCCTTTTTCTTACCAACCATGTTACCAGCCAATCGCACGAAAAATAGAATTTGTTCTATTCGCTCAGCGATAAATTTTGTAGTGTCACAAGAGTTGACATTTCTGGTCAAAAAAGTTCTGTCGTATATATTTGTTTTGTACGTTGACGAGTACAGACGTGTTTTCGGGTGTAGTTGTTCGCGTATGTCTTAGCGTTAGAACCTTTTCACATGCTGTTTTCAAAGCGGTGAATCGTAATCAGTAATTCAATTTGATATAGACCTGGCATTACAAACCATCGAGTTTCAGCCAATTTAGTTTTAGTTAGTTTATAGTCAAAAAAAAAAAGTATATACAGCTCCAACGTATAGGAAAAATCATGTTTTCTCGTATTATTTTTTGACACCATCGCTTGTCGTGTTACCTGGAGTTGGTGTTTCAGATCATTGCCAGTTCGCTTCGATATTATGGCGATCTGGCAATGACCTGCGGTGCCGGATATAGCGCACCTCGTCCCACTGACAGACCGTGCTGGTACAATAGCCTTAGTGCGGCTATCGCTCGCCTGATGTCGTGATCCTTGTCAGTCTTGTGGGACCTGGGTATTGACAGAAAAATTTTTTATGTTGTACCAGTCTTAGTAAAAAAAAACTGCTGAAAATAAAAAAAAAAACGATTTATTTATACCTACTCTGGTGCTGAAGACTCCTTCAATCCCTCCTCGGCGATAACTTATTAGTTGCCACTCGCTGGCACAGATTCTGATAGCAAGCTCATATATTTTTTTGTTATTCCTTTGATGGACCGATACCCGCTATTGAGTATCGGTAATGGGCAGCCCTCCCTCGACTGGCCTTGGCCAGCTTTCCTGGCTTACCTTGGGTCCAATTCCTGTGGTCACCCCCTATCACGTATTCCACTACCGACCCCTGCCTACCTACACCACATGGACAAAAGTTTGTATTTCTCCATATTTATCTATTCTTTTGAATGGTTTTCTTTTTTTTTCTTTTTCTCTTTCTTTTGTATACATATAATAATCCCTTACAAAATTTAAATTTTTTGTTTCGGCCGATTTCCATACATATTTCTTTTATTTTTTATTATTACCGGACAACGGTACCTAATAAAACGTACTGTTATGATCGACTAAGTTAGGTAAGGAAAATCTTCGTTGACGTTTTCTCTTCCAACTTTCTTTTAAATATTTACTCTTATTTGTATGACGTTCTTTTAACACTATATTCTTACTTCTCTAATTTCGAATATGAACAATTTTAAGTCTTTTTTTTTCTTATGAAAATCTTATGGCTTTAAATTTAAAACTACACTACACTTTCTCTTCAATTCAACGTTTGGTAAAAATAAAAAAATGAATAACAAGAAAACTACCTGGTCTTCTTCCGCGCCAGCTGCGCCGCTCGCTGCACTATACGCTGCACTTTGCTATCGTTGATGCTGGTGATGTTGATGTACGAATTAGTGGTGACTTATTGCTGATTGTTTGATTGTTGCGGTTGTTGTCGTCAAACGCCGTTGTTGTATTTATTTTACTTTTTGTTTCTCATGTACTTTGTTGCGACGTCCACTTCAACAACGTTTTTGGTGAAATCGTCCAAAGACTAGAGCCAACATGTGGCAGGTGTTCAGGAACTTTATCCCAGAGATGTTAGTTCGAATACGATTGTTGGATTTGTTATAGCTGGTGGCTACTGTTGTGGTAGATGGTGGTGATGAGGCTTTGGTGCCGTTTGGCGCTGTTGTTTATCGTGGCGGTGATAGCTATTGGTGCTATTGTTGTTATTTAACACTTGAGGTGGCTGTGGTGCAGTTTGGCGTTGTTGTTAATGGTGGTGGTGATAGCTATTGGTGCTATTGTTGTTATTTACCACTTGATATGGTTGACGAATCCTTTCTTTTGCATTTGTGCTGTGGCATTGATTTTTTGTGAAAGCATTCTTGGCATTTTAACGTGGTTGCGCCTGCATGAGATGGTGTTGTTGTTACTGTGGTGGCTCTGGCTGTGTTCGGTGGTGATGCCCAGTCTTACGGCAATTCAACGATAATGTCGATGACACTTGCTGCACCGTTGAAGTACTTGTCTGTGGTTAAGCAAGTGCACGTCGTCTGTCCCAAAGGTTGTATTTGCACTACATGCGGTTGTGGTCGATTTCTCAAAAGCCGACTGACCAAATGGAAATGCCGTCTCGGTGCTCGAGAATCCACCAAATCCTGTCGCCCTAGAAGTGGTACCACACGCGGGTTCAACAGTTCAGTTTTTCAGTTGCGACGCAGCGGGGTGTCACTGATTCCACAATTTCGCAAAAAAATTATCGTTTCCTATTGAAAAGGATTACGCAGTTGCAATTTGTGCCACCAAACTAAAAAAAAATTCACGATTTTATCGGATCTCCTTTTTTTATTTTCCACCTGCTCAATCTCGTGCTGTCATCCGAACAAAAAAAGCTCAAAACGGAAAACGGATCTGATCCCCATCTTTTTCTTTTCTCTGAACTTGGCTGTCATCCTTTTTCTTTTTCTCCTGGTTGTCAGTTTAGAAGTAAACATTTTTGGGTTGGTGTTTTTGGACATGATCTAATCATGGTGTTTCAATTAAGGGTGTAACTGTCCCAATTCTGTTTTGGCATTCCACAAGCTCTTTTTTGTTTTCATAACCATCGTTCTTCCCAATTCTGTTTAGACGTTTAGGTTAGGGTTGGACAAATAAAAAATGTTATTGAAAAATCGAAACATATCGAGAAAAATCATTGCTGAAACAATTCTATTACCAGTGATGGGATAACTTTTCACGATTGCATTTATTTGAGTATGACAAAAAAAAAACGGCGGGTTGCACTCCGGGAGTGCCGACACAAGTGAAAACAAATCGTTTAATGGCAAGTTAGGGTGTTAGTTGGTATGTGTGCGTTTTCAATTTATATGGCAATATTGCAAAACGGAATATGTATTCAAATTTTACTCTCGCTCTCATTCTCAATTTTTCAACGCAACAACGCGGAATTTGAAAGAAACAAACATGTAAGCATAACAATCGTTGAATGAGAATGGAATGTGTCAGTTAGTGTGTGCTTTGCTTTTTGTCTTCCACTTCGAATATTTATTTAAAAGAAACAATGCCTATGTTGTTTTACGTCAACCCCTGCCGAAACGGTTTAATTTGACGGTGCTCTACACACAGACTTGAAACTTACGCGTCGAGCGGCGCCCCCTCGACCAGCATAAGGCCCGAGAGATCCCAAGCCCCTTGCTGGCCGAAGGCACCATTTCTAGACCATGCAAATGGACATAATCTAACACCTGGTCGGTGTCGAGGCCTATCTAAAACCTCAGCCATCTTATGGGAGATGACACCCGCGATTTTGGGTGTAAACCACAGCCACCACGATACGCCCACAAGGGGGCCTACCCACTGCCAGGCTAAAACCGAAGTTTTAGGGGCTCCTGACAACCCGTGGTACCAGAAAACCTCCGGTCAGGTTTCGTAGCAAGCTACTTCCAGTTTAGCTCCATTCAGCTAGGGACTGGTTACCTTACACTCAACAGTTACGCAACAACACAACATACAGTCAATCGAAACATGAAACACATATATGCACCATGCAACAAAAGCCCTAGCCTGCCTATTCGCCCAACTGCCTAACACACCTAAACCCCAACTAGTCCCTACTCCACACCTCTCAATTGACCACGCCTCCTCCGCCGTGCGAAAACCTCCCCCGCAAAACTATTGAGCAGGGAGATGCGCTCACTGGAAGCAAGCACACTTCCAAGATCATACCCACCACTAGGCTGCATCACGATCCCAAAGGACTCTATGTCACGGATGTCCTCATAAAGAGGGCAATCACACAACACGTGCAATGTGTCCTCAAGCACCGCCCCACAATCGCAACCCTGGACTTCACCGAGAGCCCTTTCATGCAAAAATGCATTAAGGGAACCATGCCCCGTCAGCAGGAAGCCCAGATAAAGGTTAAACCCAAAATCTGAGTGATTTCCCACAAACGTGACATCCCCAATGAAGCCGAACGTCGTCCTGCCTTTCCCACTGTTCACCCATCTGGCCTGCCACCGAGATGTGACGCAATCATTCAAGAAACTTTTACGTTCCTTTAAACTCATGCCACCAATGTCTACAGTATCCAACCACCCATTTACAGGAGGCAATCCCCTCCGAATCCCGTAAGCAACACGACAACGTATCACCTCCAGGTCCAAAGGGGGTGCTCCCATAAGCACTTGTAAAGCCTCCGTAGAGACCGTACGGCACACGGGCATGCTCGCGAGCAGAGCAACACGCTGACATGAAAGCAACTTAGCAGAACCCGCCACAGACAGAGCCGCCTCCCACCATACAGGAGCACCATAGGTTGCGCAAGCAACAAACAGCCCTCCAAATATGGTGCGGACGGCCCGCCTGCCAAGGCCCCACTCACTCCTCAAAACACGGCGCACCTGCCCTGCAACGGACGTTAAACGTTCCCGGACCCGCTTCAAATGAGGCAAAAATCCTAGCCGCTCTTGCATCGTTATCCCCAAGTACTTGACCTCAGTCACGTACCTGAGGCTAACTCCGTTGATACTGACAAGTGGAGGACGACTATGAGCCAATCTGCCTTTCAGCAACATTGTCACCGTCTTCTCCATTGACACCTCAACGCCAACACTTCTGCCCCATTCAGACACTAAAGCTAGCGATTCACATGCCCTATTCTCAATTTCGGCACGAGACTGGCCCTCGATCAAAATAAGGAGGTCATCAGCGTAAGCACAGCATCTGCAGACGGCCTCGAGCTGCCTTAACAGGGGACCCATCATAAGGTTCCAAATAAATGGACCGCAGATAGAACCCTGTGGACAACCACGAACCACATCAACAAGCACCGTTTCGCTTACGCCAACCACCCCAGCCCTTCTGCCGGAAAAGTAACTTTGCCAAAGGTCACCTTCCCGACATCCACGCTCCCTCAATCTACCTAACACGGCCTGCCATCTCAAGCAGTCAAATGCACCCCTGAAGTCAACAAATATGCCCAAGACATATTTGGAGACACTACCATTGACTCACTTTTTCATATAACACTATATAACACTATGTCCTTGCTTAAATCCGAACTGCCTTTCAGACAACCGGTATGGCAACTCCTGAAGCCGTTCCACCATCACCCTTTCATGCACTTTTCCAAGTACTGGAAGGAGACTGATGCCCCTGTAAGACCGAGGATTGCTCCTGATCTTATCGGGAGACTTCAAGAGCACAACCACACGAGCAATTTTCCAAACAGTAGGAAAATACCCCTCACTCACGCATTTTCTATATAAGGACCCAAGATAGTCTGGAATGGCTCGCCAGATGGCCTTGACCATCTCACCAGTCATATCATCCATACCCGGGGACCTCCTCGACTTGACAAGACACATAGCATACGCTATCTCACTCATGTCCAACCCAGGGGAATCAACGACCACTCGGTCCGGAGGCCGAGCAGCAATCTCCTCCCTAGGAAAGAATGAGTTTAACAGCAGGCTCATGCAATCTTTCCACTCCGTTACCAAGGTATCTCCATCGCAAAGACTGCCAACATCCAATCGCCTATTGCGACCCCGACAAATTCTGTACACTTGACCCCAAGGATCATTCCGGTTCCCGTGCACGAAAGCCCGCCACTCACTCTCCTTAACCCGTATAATCATACGCTTGTATTCAACCAAGCACAAACGGTATGCGGCCCGACGCTCACTCATGTCCTCAGCATTCGCCACCCTGGCCCTCTGGAATCGCTTCCTGAGGAACCTGAGCAACCTCCGCTTCAGCATGAGCTCGCGTGTCCACCACCTTACTTTCTTGCGATTTGTCTTACGACATCGCGCAAATAAGGTCTCGTTCACATCAGTGAACCAGCCGTCAATCAAACCGATTTGCTCATCCACACCCATGTTGACAAACGTATGAAGTGGCACACTAAGAGCCATGCCTTTCACTAACTCTGACCACGCATCCCAATTTGCAGAACAAGTGCGCCATGCCTTGAGCTCCAACCTTTCATGCGCTACCAGATCATGAGTAAGCACAATCATAATCAGATTGTGATCACTCATTTGCTGTTCACCCAGCACACACCATTCAAGGTGGAAAGATCTGGTAGCCACATTATTTGCTACCGTCACATCAATGTCGCTCACACCTCTAGGCCCATCAAACGTAAAAAACTCGCTTGGCTCGTTTAAAATGCTAACGTCTTTCGTGACTAAAAACTCACTTAGCAGCTGTCCCCTACTGTCGTTCAAATACCCAGCATAACGGGGCATTTTGCTGATCCACAGAGGAGAGGCCGCATTCGCGTCCATGCCATGGATAAGTGGAATGCTACTCGCAAGTAGTAGCACCGAATCCATGTTCGCTATATAGGGCTCTAAAGGTTCTCCGAACTTACAGTACATACTGCTCAAGAACAGTTTTCCATGCTGACCTTCAACACACACAAAAACGCCCCACCTACTTACGTCAACAACCATGCATTAAACATGCACGTCATTGACGATAACGGCAGAGTTAGCCAGTAGATCAGGAAAGACCCGCATATGAGCGGGTAACCCTCGTACAACCCCACAGGTTGCATAAGGTTCTTGAACCAAGGCAAACTCTATACCACCCTCCACTAACCTAACACCTAAGTCACACATGACGGAGTACGGCCCCTGACAATTCAATTGAGCAATGCGCACAGTCATCAATGTCTAGCGTTGGCACGAGCAACAATTGCACCGTAAATAGGACACCCGGTGGACATCATGTAATGCCCTGCCGGTTGACCTTTAAACGCACAGTTGCGACAATTTAAATCATTGACGCAGCTGGCGACACGGTGCCCCTCTTGACCGCACCGACGGCATAGATACCTTTCCGTGCGGCATTGACTCACCCTGTGGTCAAAACTCATGCATCGAAAGCATCCAAGCATCGGATCGTGAGACCTCACCCGGAAGGAAAACCACTTAATGTAGCAGCGATCCGCTGCCAAGAGAACATCAGTGACAGCACTGGTGCCCTCCAAGACAACATTCACCGATCCACCAGCGTCAGACTTCCAGCCAGATCCCACGATCTTCACACTTTTCTTGAAGGTCTCCAAAGTCATCTTATCCTTCAAGTTTTTGTCATAGAGCTCATCCTTGAAAACTTCAGGGGTGAGGTCTACGTCCACTTTCTGGATGACCACCTTGGAGCCCAACTTCCGGTCCTCACATACTTTCAAACCTACCTTATCAAAAGTAGTGTTCGCCGCGATCTTGCGAAGCTCAGCGACCGACGGGGTACGGATGACCGCACCGCCGCTGCGGATGGGCTTCACGCCATGGACACGCACACCTGAAGTCGGTCCTACCTCTTTTACAACTTTCTCAGCAACCTCCTTGGATGAAGCGCCAGCCACCTTACTCCTGACCACTAGGGACCAGGTCTCCACCGGCTTCTCCACCCTCAGAGGGGCCGCAGCAGGCGCAGGGACACCAACGGGTGCCCGAACACCCACTGCAGCTGACGCCGAAGTACACCCACGCAGCACGGTTTCACCCTTCGTCTGGTAAACATCCAGACGCCCTTTCAGCCTCTCATTCTCCCCAATGAGATCCATGAGCATCACTTCGTACTCCCCCGCAATCCCAATAACCCCTTGCGCCACACTACTGTCAACCCGCCCATCTAAAACAGCCTTAATGAGGCGACCAGTGACCGCCTTCATCGAGCGAACCTCGAATCTAGCGCCCCCTGACACCCCACGTCCAGCATTAACGCTACTAGGAGTAGCATCAGGCAGGCCAGAGCCAATCTTGGCAGAGCCAGTTTTGACTCCAGCATCCCCAGCACTACTTCCAGCAGCCACCTCCGCACCCACCAGTCCGGAAGAAGAGCCAGAAGCCCCAGCCCCCTTGTCGACACACTCCCCCACTGAGCTATCATTACCCCCATTACCCCCATTTTTCCCATCAATGACATCAGGATCAGCCTCCATGCTGTCCTTCCTACTCACCCTACCTACTTTTACGGAGCCCTGAGCAGATGCGTCAGAGTCATCCGATTCAGTGTGGCGCACTGACCTCTTCTTAGCTTTCTTACCGGGTGGCATTCCGGTACTTCCACTCAACACTTATTGCCACAGTGCCTCACCAACTGAAAACCACAGTCCCTCTTTAACTTCCCGTCCGAGAATCCGTACAGGTTACAGTGCCCCTCAACTGTATTCCCACAGTGAATATGAACTGTCCTTAGGGGGGGAGCCTTTCAAACTGTGCAGTACCCAATACACTAACCGACTAGCAGCTAGCGGGTACACAAACAATTTGATGCACAACCAATGCACAAACCACTAAACCAGAAGCTAGACAAGAGCTTCTGCTAGTCGACTGAAGGAGCGACACAACAATCACGCCACTCAAAAAATTTGCGTAAACAAGTTACCGTACTTTCGTACAATAACAAATTCACTGCCTAACAAAAACGCGTGATAAAACGATTTCTCGTAAACTTTCCACCAATTCTCTCACA
Source organism: Tricholauxania praeusta (assembly GCA_949775025.1). NCBI lineage: Eukaryota > Metazoa > Arthropoda > Insecta > Diptera > Lauxaniidae > Tricholauxania > Tricholauxania praeusta. The sequence continues at coordinate 98,324,086 of OX459030.1, read as the reverse complement.
ATAACAATAACACTACTCACGTACCAATACGCCACCAACACCTTAGAAACGGCACTTCAAGATTAACTACACAACGAGATCTAAAAATCACGCGCACAGATTCTAAACAACACGTCTACTCAGTCTGACGACACAAAGACGAATGATTTAAAAGAAACAATAGAACATTCAAATTTTACTATCGCATTCATGACGGGGAGTCCCGATGACGGTCGGTGTCGCGAGTTTATACTTTTTTCCTCAGCCGCACAACGTGCCATAAGAAGTTTTCACTTCAAAAATTCTATCTTGTTAGGCTGGGACCACACGAATGGTTTTTCAACGCGCATTAGCTAAAGGGCCAAATAGACTACACAGACCGTCTGCGCCGACACGTGTTTGCGCAGACGGTGTAAGTAGTATATTTGGCTGATTTTGGTCTGCACAGATGTCTGCCAAAAATTAAAATATTTTTTTATTTTCACGCGCATCTGCGCAGACCGTCTGTATAGTGAGTGATGAAATTCACGCAGACTTGTCATAACCGCAAAAGTTTTGTAGAGTGAAGACATACAAAGAGCAAAAATGGAAGCCGAAAAATTGTATCTTGTTGAATTTATTCAAGTCTGTGTAGTTTATGGCCGTCGCTTGGACAAGAAAAACGACGTGTTTGCGCAGACGGTCTGTGTAGTCTATTTGGCCCTTAACGTTATTACACAAACACAAAAGAAGATCCAATATATGCGACGCAATCAATTGGAGACAGAGATACTCTCAAACAAAAATATCGAAATTCGATAGCCGAAAAATAAAATCGAATTTCGATATATCAAAATAAACAAGTTAAGGTGTTATCTTCGGCCAGGCCAAAAATCACATACTCTACACTGCACTGAAGGTACCTTTTCAATAAATGTTAAAAAGACGTTGAAGAGGTTGAATAGGTCGAAAAAAATGTGAAATGTTAGAAAGGTTGAAAAATGTTGAAAAGTCGTAAATATATGCAATATGTTGAAAAAAAGTTGAGAGAGGTTGATAACTCTTAAAAAGTTGAAAGAGGTTGAAAAAATTGAAACAATTCAAAATTGATGATAGCGGCGAAAAAATAAAGAAACTTATGAAGAAAGTTGAAAGAGGTTGAAAAAGTCTAACAAATACTTATAGGATATATTGGAAAAAGTTAAGTGATTGAAAAAGTCGAAAGAATATAGAAAATAATGAAAAAAATCGAATAGAAATGAAAAATGTGAAATATGCTACGCCCACTTTTCCGATTCCGCCTACTTTTGGTTGAATAAATTACATTCGTGATCGACATCCTCATATTAAATTTTAGCACAATGGCTTGCATAGTTTGCGATATACGCCGCAGTTAAATTTAAAATTTAGGGCGGTGACACACCCACTGGTACAATCCAGTCCGCTTTTGATCCAGAAATAGCTTTTCATAAGCAAACTCCTAACACCAAATTTAAGTATGATTGCTCACATATTTTGATAAATATGCCACTTATCGTATTTTATTTGTATGGGAGGTGTCACGCCCACTGGTGCTATTTCAACCACTTTTGATTCAGACATACTCTATAGCAACTGAACCACTTACATTAAATTTCATAGCAATTGCTGCAATAGTTCACTTAAAACAGCGCTTACAAATTTATGTTAATATGGGAGGTGCCACGCCCACTGATGTAATCCCGTCAAAATTCATTTATTTTTAAAGCATATAGAAACTGACATCTATGCACCAAATTTTATGAAGATTACTCTCATAGCACACTATCTATAACAATAAACGTGTTTTGCTTATATGGGAGGTGCCACGCCTACAGGTACTTTTGGAATAAATTTTTGTAAAAAGAGACCTTACAGCAAGTATATCTATCTCATTAAATTTCATAACGATTACGTTGTTAGTTCTCTTTTTATAATGTTTATAAATATTGTGGGCGGTGCCACGCCCTTCAACGAGTTTTTTCAGCAAAGAGCTTGTATTGATGACTGCTTTCAGCGAAATGATATCCAAAATTTTTATGGAAATCGCATGTGGCAATTTTTAGATATATGGAATCAAAATTTTTAACAGTTGAATAGTGCCACGCCAATTTTTCGAATCCGCCCACTTTTATCTCAACTCAAGATACATTTGATATGTATCCGTTTACCAAATTTCATCGCAATATCTTGAACGGTTTACAAGATATGGTAAAATTTAGGGCTACGCCACGTCCCTGTACGACCCTTTGGAAACTTGAAACCCAGTCTAATTCTTATTTGGTTCACATGTGCACCAAATCACCAAGTTTCATCAAAATCGCTGCAACTTTTTTCAAAATTGGCCTGGGTAAATATACATAGAGTATGGGCGTTAGGCGTGTCCGTCAACCGATTTCGCCCATTTTCAATAGCAAGATGCCTGCAAGAAGATGTGACATGTGTGTGAAAGTTTCATTCAATTAGCTTTCTTGGTTTTCCCATAAACCTGATTTCAACAGACGGACGGACAGACAGACAGACGGACATCGCTAAATCGACTCAGGTGGTGACGCTGATCAAGAATATATACACTTTTCCATACCTGCCACGCCCCCTTCGATGTGCAACAAACGGAGAGACAAAATGAATATACCCTCGGTATAGGGTATAAGAATATCGCCGTTATCGAAACAAATATCGATAATCGATATATTTTGTCCAAGCCTAAATGTATAAACAGAACTGGGATTTATCTTCAGTGTCAAATCGCACCAAAAAATAGAATTTTTTCTATTTCTCTGCGATAAACTTCCTAGTAAATTTTGTACTCACTACAAACGTGAAAAAAAAAACAAGAAAAATCGCTCGTCCCAGTTCTGATTGCACATTAATTTAGGCTTGGCATTTCATCATGAATAGATTAACAAACGAGCAGCGTTTGCAAATAATTGAATTTTATTATCAAAATTCGTGCTCTGTGAAAAATGTGTTTCGCAAATTACGTCCATTTTATGGACGTCATAATCGACCCACCGAACAGGCTATTCGAGCTATTGTCAACAAATTTCGCACCAGTTCCACTTCATTGAACATTAATTCACCAACTCGTATGAGGAGAGTGCGTACCGAGGAGAATATTGCTGTTGTATCAGCCAGTGTCAATGAAGATCACGATATGTCAATTCGTCGCCGTAGTCAACAATTGGGCTTGTGTTATTCGACCACCTGGAAGATTTTGCGTAAGGACCTTGGTATGAAACCATACAAATCCATAGAAAACGGTGACGACATAAGAGACGCTGAAATTTTATCCGGAACGACTTGTAACGGAGTAGAAGTGTCTACAATCAGTCCTAAAGCGACAACGAGTGAACGTGGCCGTGAAAAAAAAAAAACTGCGGAAAAAGCATCCAAAAAAGCAACGACACCAAGTGGGCGCTCTAAGAAAATACATGTTGCAGCTCCCAAAAGGCGCAGTAAGAAATTGGAGGCAGTTACAATCACCACTACTGAAGCAACACCAAAAAAGTCCACCGCTAAAGGACGTAAAAAGTCAGATACCGTTTTGGCTACGAGAACTGAAGCATCACCTAAATTCTCCGCGGATGGAGATAAAGGCAATTCCATTACAAAAGAATGCAGAAAAACTGCTGCAGTAGCAACTGTTGAAGTCATTGAAAAACAAAATAATGACGGCGCAGATGATGGTGAAGTGGCAGCTGCGTTAACTGTTGCAGGCAAAGGCTGGAAAAAGAGAGAACTCGTCACAAAACAAACTGAAGTTTCTGTAGTTACAGCAATTATAGCGGCAAAGGAAGAAAAAGGTATTTCAACTGATTTTTTTGTTTGTGATTTGAAACAGATCATAATTTAATATGTAATTATTTTTTTGCACTTACAGTACTGAACAGGATTCTCAGTAAAAAATAATTATGATTTTTTTTTAATTAATGCTAAATGGAGGGACATTCTCAGGCGTAGAGTAATATTGATTTTCCGCGCGAAACTTGACAATAAGTTACATTTTTGAACGTAAGCGCAAATGCACATTATTCAGAGGTTGCTATTTAGACAATTTATGCAATGCGTAACGTTCTTGAAAGTAATTTCTAACGATTAGGCGCTCATTGTTGGCAGTGTCTATTTACCAGGCCACCCAATTACCCTAAGATTTATATAGAATAACTGTGGCTAGCGAAGACGAAGTTGGTCATACTAAGAAATATAAATCCTGATTGAAAGCCGGCCACTTGTCAAACATGATGTGTTTAACAAATTACATCTAAAAATTATAAGGAAAGTCTCATGGAAGGGAGGGGGGAGTCTCGCCAGAACTCACCAAGGGGAAGGGAGTCCGAATTTTCAAAAAAACACCTCACGTAATTTATGGACGTCCCCTTAACATATCATAGTATTTCAAACAGCGGCTTCGCTAGCCACTGTAGATCTACATAAGAATTAGGGTAAAAGAGATCCTCGGCCGTGGCTCAATGCTTACATCCCATAGTAAGTCCAACATCGGTTGTATGGCATACCAGGCATTTTTTTTTACAATCGCTGGCTAAAATAATACTGGAACATTCCGGAAATCAACACCCGGGTTGTAAATATTAAAAAAAAGATATACAGTTTACAGAACCAAATGAATTTTTATATGAAATGTAATTTTTATTTTTGACTCCATATAAAACGACCAAGTTGCTAAGTTTCCTACTCGTTGCTTATACGAATACTCTTTTGTTGTTCTTTCTCTTTTTTTTCAAATTGCTTCTTTTTGCCGCCTGACAATTTAAACAATTGTTTTTCCGCGAAATAGCTATTCTTCTTTCCCTATCAAAATGTACAATATACAGTTACTCACAAAATTGAGTATACTGTATATACCTTGATTTGAAAGAAATATTGGCAATTTTTAAAGAAATTAAAAATGTTTAGTAAATAATTTTAATCTATGGGGATAGATACCAATCCGACGAACTAATAACGAATATAAAGACAAAGCACAAAATTAATAAAAACGTAAATTAAAGCAAAATTCAAGTCACGAAATTAAGTATACACTTGCCAGTTTTGACATCAAATGTGATTTTTTTTATCACGGAAGTATTGGAAAGCATTTTAAAGTTTGTAGGGCTATTTCGACTAATACTCTAGTACGAATACTCTTTTGTTGTTCTTTCACTTTTTTTTTGAAATTGCTTCTTTTTGCCGCCTGACATTTTAAACAATTGTTTTTCCGCGAAATAGCTATTCTCCTTTCCCTATCAAAATGTACAATATATGTAAACAAACCTTATTACTTATATACAGAATTTTAAATACTTCTTTATTTTATATGTCAGAAAAGCCAAACACAAAATCTGAAGTGAAAACTATTGAAGAGATTACAAATAAAAAGGTCGCGAATGTTCGCTGCAATAAACGCATTCCAAAGACTGTCAAACCTGAAAGCAATGAATTAGATGTTGAACAGGACACCGAATTAGAACAGTTATCAAAAGCATCTCCCAGGAGTAAGCTATATACATAGTTAGTATGTATTTGTATCTTTTGGAAAATTATTACATAAAACTTTCAGAAAAAGCTAAACCTGATTTGGTGGAAGTTAAGCCTGCAACAAAAAAGCGCGGCAAGGAACAAATCGACGAAGACGTAACTGATGAAGCTAAAGGTTACTTAAAAAATTAATTTTTTCTTTTTTTTTAACTTCGTTGAATGCTTTGTATTTTTAACTTAAATAAACCAATGATAAATAAGAAAGGGTTTACCTAAGGCTTAAAATTATGAATTAGAGGTTCCGAAAGAATTCCCCTTGCTTGCAATTTGAAAGAATAAATAGGTTCACAACTTATATCATACAATCCTGTTTGGTAATACTTTAAATTTGACAAACAAAAATATGATAACAAATCTGCTATAACTTTTTCATTAAAAATTATCCCGAGACAATATCTTGCCAAATGCCATGTAGCCGAACATTTATGATATGGCCTGATGATGAGCCCACTCCCATTCAAAAACTTCCGTAAAAACATCAATAATCTCAAACAAGAAAATTATCTTGACGATACATAGCTACAACCTGAGAAAGAGTACCAATCACATCGAAGCGTGTGAAAATATTATCTAAAACTGTGCCTATCAATGTACTTTGCACTCAGCCACTAGAAATCTTTCAGTGTGAAAAGTCACTGCATTGGACTGCCAGAACCGCCTTATCTCAATTTAGATCAGGGTGGTTCAGAATACTAAGTTATACATAAGTAATATAGATCCCGACATCAAAGGGAAATGCTCGAAATGCAACTAAATCCTTCACATCTCTTAAGATAATTTCAGAAATTACCTAAGACTGGAAACGTCGCTAATCTAACTACAAAATGCGCTTAGAATTTCTCGTATACAGATAGATATGCTGTCAATTAGGCTTTAGGGTATCTTTTATTTCAAAATTCCATTAAGAACCGGACTGGTACTGGAAAGAAAAATAGATAAACCGAAAAACCAACAAGACAACGTCTGCCGGTCCAGGACGGGGATGGGAATTCGTCTGGAGAAAGGGGCGGGGAGAGCAGAACGTCTGCCGGGCACGATTACGATATCCGTGGCGCCGCGATTTTTCGCAGTTTTTTGACAGAAAATGTCAAAATAAAGTGAAAATGTTAAATAAAAAAAATCGATATCTTGTTTAGTTTTCGAGATATCGATACTTAAAAATTTGATTTTCATAGTACCATATGAAGTATTATTTCCATGGCGCCGTAATCTGACGAAGTTTTGATTATTAAGCGACAGTAAGTTGCTTGGGTGAAGTTTCACTACTGTGTTCTTAAAGTACTTGAGAAAAGTGTCAAACTAGAAATTATAAATTCAGAATAAGAAAAATATTGTGTGAGCACGGTTGGTGAAAAATCATCATTTAATCAAAATGGAAATGCAAGACTCGACATCAGAAGTGGGATCTAATCTTGATGCTCCACATTCTCCACCAGAAAATATAATTAATAGCGAAAGTAACTGGAAATTGATTCTGGAGCAGCAAAATTTAAAATTCATGGCGTTATTGGAAGTTTTGCAGCGGCCGAAAGAAAGCAATCAAACTCAACTGCCGGAGTTCGATCCTCGTAAAGGAGATGCACATGCTTGGGTAGCAACAGCCGACATGTGCATGGGAGATAAAATGTTAAAATGAGCTGAACTGATGAATTCACTTAGCCGTGCTCTTAAGGGTCAAGCATCTACGTGGCTGTCACAAATTGCGTTTGCTGGTATGACGTGGCCAGAGTTCAAGGATGTGTTTATATCCAGATATGATTGTTCTGAAACATTAGCAGGATTTTTGATCAATTGGAACAGTAGCAAACCAAAAGATGGTGAGTGTATCGTCTTATGCAGTGTCTTTGTTGAGAGACATCAAAGTGACAAAGTGGAAGAACATAAGTATGGAGCAAATAGCTGTGGCGACTGTTATGGCTCATGTTGCTCAATTTGAACCACGCGTACAACGTCTTGCTTTTACAACAGATATTGATACAAGAAATCGATTGCAGCAAGAATCAAAAGTGATGTCGTTTGCAAAGAGGAAATTGGCAGCAAATTCAGATAATGAACATGACAACAAGCGTTCAAAATTTAATCATTCCGTGCCAGTTTTAAAATGCTTTAATTGTGGAAATGTTGGACATAAGGCTGCAGTTTGCAGACTGTATACAAACAAAGAAGCTAAGCAGATAACTTCGAACAAAGCATCTGGTAAAAATTCTTCTGCTGCTAATTTGACCTGTTTCCGTTGTCGAAGTATTGGTCATTATGCCAATAACTGTCAAACTTTGAAGAAGAAGGCTGATATCAATTCTGAGAAACAAATTTTAGACCGACGCGTTGATATGTGTGTACTTGTCACACCTTCAGGCATTTTGAAACATTCAGGTGAGCAATATTCTTTTATTTTTGATTCAGAAGCCGAATGTTCACTCATGAAAGAGACGGTTAGTTCTAAATTCTGTGGTGAACTTTTTAACAGGATTGTGTTTATGACTGGAATTGGTCAAACTAGTGTTAATATTAATATCCAAATTTTGCCTAAAGTAACGATTGATGAGATTGACATCAAAATACTTTTTCATGTTTTGCCAGATCAATATTTGCAATTTGATATTATGATAGGTCGCGGAATTCTCAACCAATATATTTGTGCTCAAATGACGTCAAAGCTTAAATCGGATGAAGTGTGCTAAGGTTGAAGTATGTCATATGAGATCTGATGACTCTATTTTTAGTAATATTAACACTGACATATCTGAAGAGTTTAAGCCAAAATTACTGTCAATTTTGAAAAAATGTAGTGATCATTTTGTGCACGGAACACCAAGAAATCCGACTTGCTTAGAGCCAATGCAAATTCGTTTAATAGATCCAAATAAGACTGTACATCGACGACCTTACAGGCTTGGTCCTGATGAACAAAAAGTAGTTCGAAGCAAAATAAATGAACTTTTAAATATTAATGTTATCCAACCAAGTTCTTCGCCATTTGCTAGCCCTATTCTTTTAGTAAAAAAGAAAGACGGAGCAGATCGAATGTGTGTCGATTATAGACAATTAAACGATAATACTATTCCTGACAGATTTCCTTTGCCTTTGATATCTGATCAAATCAATAGACTTCATGGTTCTCATTATTTTTCGACTTTGGATATGGCTAGCGGATATCATCAAGTATCTATGCATCCAAATTCTATTGAGAAGACTGCATTTATAACGCCAGATGGACATTATGAATATCTTGCAATGCCATTTGGTTTGTATAATGCTCCTGCAGTTTTTCAGAGAAGTATTTTAAAAGTTCTTGGTGAACTTGCAAATACATATGTTGTGGTTTACATGGATGATATTTTGGTCTTAGGCACCGAGGATGTTGAAAAAAGTTTGCAAAGGATTGATGTTGTTTTGGGAACATTTGGGAACATCTGGTGTTTCACTTAATATTAAAAAGTGTTCAAATTTGCACAAATTAGATTATAAAATTTTTATTTAGGGTGCATACATAGGGTGGCCCTCATACAAAAATATTTTTAAATATCATTTTCACAAAGACAGGTTATTCGAATCTCACCGAATTTACACCACGTAGCTCTTATGTTAAGAGGAATAGTTAAAGATACAAAACTTTTCTTTAGGGTGGGCCTCACACAAAAATATTTTTTAATATCATTTTCTCAAAGACTGCTTAATCGATTTTCTTGGAATTTACACCACATGGCTTTTATATTAAGAGGCACAGATAAGCTAAAAAAAAATTTATTTAGGGTTCATTCTTAGGGTGACCCTCATACAAAAATATTTTCAAATATCATTTTCACGAAGACAGGTTGAATTTTATTTAGGGTGCATACTTAGGGTAAACCCTCATACAAAAATATTTTCAAATATCATTTTCACGAAGACAGGTTAGTCGATTCACACCACGTAACTCTTATGTTAATAGGGATAACTTAGGCTACAAAAATTTTATTTAGGGTGGCCCTCACACAAAAATATTTTTATGTATCATTTTCTCGAAGACCGCTTAATCGATTCTCATGGAATTTACACCACGTAGTTTTTATATTAAGAGGCACTGCTAAGGTTGTAAACATTTTATTTTGGGTGCATACTAAGGGTGGTCCTCATACAAAAGTATTTTTAAAATAGAATTTGCACGCATACTGCACATCGAAAATACACCACGATTAAGGTGAAGCGATGCGCACAGGTAATGCTAGTTGATAATAAAATCCAAAGGAAAATACTTAACATATTTCTGAAAAGAAAAAAATGTATGATAATTATGCACTTATATTTTTAAAAAATTGTGCTCAACGCATCAATGGGAAAAGGCTGAAAATGGTTTTTGGGAGTGACAGGGGAGGTTCCCGACCCACCTAAAGAGGTGTTTTGGACCCATTTTTTGAAAAAAATTTTAATGCACGAATCGATGGGAAAAGGCTAAAAACGGATTTTGAAGGTGAAAAGTGAGGTCGATGCACGAGGCCGAAAACGGATTTTGAAGGTGACCAGTGAGGTCTCCGACCCTTCTAAAAGGGTTTTTTGGACCCATTTTTCCAAAAAAAAATTTATTGCACGAATCGATGGGAAAAGGCCGAATATGGATTTTGAAGGTGACGAGTGAGGTCTCCGACCCTCTTAAAAGGGTTTTTTGGACCCATTTTTCGAACAAATTTGTATTGCACGAATCGATGGGCAAAGGCCGAAAATGGATTTTTAAGGTGACAGGAGAGGTCCCCGACCTGTTTTGGACCCATTTTATGCAAAGAACGTTACAGCCGAAAATTGATTTTTTGAGGTAAAAAAATATATCAAAAGCATATTAGGTATTCACCAAAGGAAATCTTGCTTTTCGAATACTTAATTTTTCGAAGACACCGTTAACTGTGCTGCATCCTTTTTTCAAAATTTATTTTGAGCGTATTGTTTTTTGTTTCGCTAAACTAAAATCGTAATGAATTGTCGCTTTAGAACAGTGGTCGGCAGAGCGCAAATATCAATTATTTTCATACTCTCAAAAAAGAGGGAAATGACAAAAGCACCAATCACTGCGAAAAATGTTTGCACGTTTTGCTGTTTACGCTCCATATGATTTCATCATTTAGGGTTTGAATTTTAGTTATAAAATGGCTTTCTATGTGAAAGTTATTAACTATCACTAAAACTCGCTTGCAGGTTACATTGCGCCTTGACAAAAAAAATTTTTCGGTGAAAAAATATTTATTTTGTCATTTGATTTGAAGCATTTTAGCAGTGCATTAACGAAATAATCAGATCATTTTGTAGTTTGCTTACTCTCGCTTATTCTCTTCGTTTGCTAGCGAGCATATGGGGTGCCGACCACTGCTTTAGAATCAATTTTCATAAAAACAAAAAAACTTAAGAAATTTGCGTAACGGAACGGGTAATAAATAGTTTCATAAATGAAGGAGGCAATAAATTTCTATTTGTTTTTTTTTTCGAAATATTCAGAAATCGAAACCACTTGTTTTATTCGGGCTACCTGCAAATCGAAGTTTTTAATCTATTCATTTCACCCACAAGTGTTTGTATTTACTAGTGTAGTCGGTTAACCCTTTCGGAACTTCTTTTTTCAATTTGACTTTAAAAATCAGTATTTTCCGTTTTCTTATTCTTAAGGCCAATTTAAACAATAATTGAAACTAATTTATAAAAATTTTATTTTAGAAAGTGGTTTTTGGGAGCCATGTCATATGGCATAAAATGTGCTGAATGGCAATGAAAGTACCAACATGCAAATTTAATTTTTTTTACACTTACTAACCCAACATTAAGCTTCAAAATGGCATTCACCAAATTATTAAATAAAGCTATTTGTTTAGTAAAAAAATTAAAGTATGAAGTGGTATTTTTTTGCAAAATACGGCAAAGGATATTGATATTGATATAGAGCAAACTCTATTTAATCATACACCTAACTGCTTCCACCAATCAATCCAATTTTTTTTTTTAATTTGTACACAAAGCTTTCGGAAAAAATTAGAAAATAAAAAAAAAATTATTTTGAAGTTTTTTAGACTTCAAACTGACCTTAAAAAACGACTATGCCATATGGCATAGAATAACCGAAAGGGTTAACGATGTACATATGGAGTATACTTGAGTAAATCTTTCTCTGTGAGTAAAGTTTTCTCAACTGAACACACTAAAACCAAAGTTATTAAACTTAAACTTTTTATTGCATAACTTTGAAGATATATTGATCAATATTAAGGCCTCATACTTATTTTTGCAAAATTTGGATTTTTTAAAAAGTTATGAGCAAGTGAACTTTTATGTGGGTGTTTATCTAAATTGCGATTTCTCAGTAAATATTGGGAAAAATTTATTGAAATTTTCGTGATAGGACAAGAAATGTTTTGCAATTTATATGAAATAAAGTTTTTATAAAAATTTTATTTATTACTTATAAAAAATTAAGCTTTTAATAAACAAATAGAATTTAAACCAACTTCTCGTATGTTTAGAAACAGAATTGTTCTGTAAAGTCTACAAAAATTTTTGCTGAAAAAAAATTTTAGTACGTTTCATAAACAAAAAAGTTACGACTGTTTGAGTGTCGTCACCTAGGTAATTTTACTCTCATTTTGTTTCTAAACATACGAGAAGTTGGTTTAAATTCTATTTGTTTATTAAAAACTTAACTTTTTATAAATAATAAATAAAATTTTTATAAAATTTTATTTCATATAAATTGCCAAACATTTCTTGTCCTGTCACGAAAATTTCAATAAATTTTTTCCAATATTTACTGAGAAATCGCAATTTAAAAAAACACCCACATAAAAGTTCACTTGCTCATAACTTTTTAAAAAATCTAAATTTTGCAAAAATAAGTATGAGGCCTTAATATTGATCAATATATCTTCAAAGTTATGCAATAAAAAGTTTAAGTTTAATAACTTTGGTTTTAGTGTGTCCAGTTGAGAAAACTTTACTCAATGCAAACATCGAAAGTAGCAAAACCATCCAAAAGTAGTGCATTTCAAGTGAAAAGTAGCAAGGTAGCAAAGCCTTGCAAAAGTAGCACATTTGCTACTAAAGTATGCCATCTGGTAGCCCTAGTTATGAGCATGGCACACATGGTCTTGACAATTCTGATAGGCAAATTCACGGTTGCATTATTTGAGTTTGACATAGTTCTACCAAGTATAATTGCACTAAGAATTAAAATAATTTCGGTAGCAGGGCAGCAAACTGCACGATTTTCTATTTGTCTCTTTTTCACCTCCATTGTTCTCTATAATTTTCATGTTGGCAGATTTTTTTGCCCTGCAGTTGTGCTGCTGCTGTCCCAATTGTGTTCTCGTTAACATTTATATATAACATTTTTTTGTGTTAATTTTTTAAGCTAATTTTTGCTAAATGCTATTTTAAACATTTAGGCTTAGTTTCCATGTTATGCTTGATTTCCATGTGATCTTTCTTGAACTTATCTTATCAAATATCAGGGAGGACATCACATGCTATAAAGATAGCAAATGTATGCTATTCACTCTCGCATTCTCCAAGCGCATTAGGTTCTTTTTGCATGCTTTTTCTTTCTTACAAAAATTTGATTTGATATCCCTGATATTTGATAAGATAAGATCACATGGAAATTGGGCTTTAGATTCTGTTCGCATGCTTTTTCTTTCTTACAAAAATTTGATTTAATATCCCTGATATAGGATCAAGAAAGATAGCATGAAAATTAGGCTTAATTTATTTTTGACATATGAACGCCGATGTACAGTTCCTAATTCACACTACAGCGAACTTAAGCCGCGATTTCATATTATATTTCTTGATCTTCTACTATCCCATATCAGGGAGGATATCACATGGTATAAGCATGGTAAATGTATGCCTATTCACTCTCGCGTTCGTCAAGTGCATTAGACGCAGCTTAAGGTTCTGCTCACATGCTTTTTCATTCCTACAAAAACTTGATTTGATATCCCTGATATGGGATCAAGAAAGATAATGCGATCTTATCTTATCAAAGATCAGGGAGGACATCACATGCTATAAAGATAGCAAATGTATGATATTCACTCTCGCATTCTCCAAGCGCATTAGGTTCTGATAGAGAATGCGAGAGTGAATAGGCACACATTTGCTATTTTTATAGCATGTGATATCCTCTGTGATTTCGGAGATCAAGAAAATTCAAGAAGTTGAACTTTAACATGAAAATGTCACTTAATTCGCACTTACCCAACATAAAACCTCTCCGAAGTGATGCGCCGATTTATTTTTCTTTACAACATATTGGGTGCGATTTTGGAACGTGCGTAGGACGCTTTATGACAATGCTTTTTGCCGGTTTTTGATGGGAAAGTGAATGCACAAATTTGGTTGAAGTATGGCTACTTGGCTCTTTTCATTTTCACAAATAAAAGGGCGCCAAATTTTTGCGAACGAATGAATACAAAAATTCGTTTTTTTGTAGTTCTCGTCAGGGGCGGTAGTTTTGTCAATTTTGCAACGCACAGCAGCTTTTTTAAGTAAAGTTGAAAATCTCTTTAAATCTCTAAGTTTCAGTATATGAGGTACATAAATTTTTTCTTTTTGACTTTGTAGGAATAATTTGAAGTCTTTTAACAAGGAAATAAATACTTATACTTTTGGTAAGTATAGTCTTGAGTAATATAGTTATCTAGGAGCAAATTTATACATCAAATTAAAAGCAGCAATGCCACGACCAAAAGCAGTTAAAGCGGCAAGCAAAGCCACAGAGTTAAATGGTGCAGCAAAATCTGCTGAAAACGGTGACGACATTGGAGACGCTGAAATTTTATCCGGACCGAGTGGTAATGGAGTAGAAGTGTCTATAATCAGCCCTAAAGCGACAACGAAAGAACGTGGCCGTGGAAAAAAGGAAACTGCAGAAAAAACATCCAAAAAAGCAACTACGCCAATTGGGCGCGCTAAGAAAATACTGATAGATGAATTAAAATCGGAAATTGAGATTGCAGCGCCCAAACGGCGCGGTAAGAAATTGGAGGCAGTTACTATCACCACTACTGAAGCAACACCAGAAAAGCCCACCGTTAGAGGACGTAAAAAGCCAGATACCGTTTTGGCTACGGATACTGCATCACCTAAACTCTCCGCGGATGGAGATAAAGGCAATTCCATTACAAAAGAACGCGGAAAAACTGCTGCAGTAGCAAATGTTGAAGTAGTTAAAAAACAAAATAATGACGGCGCAGATGACGATGTTGAAGTGGCGGCTGCGTCAACCGTTGCAGGCAAAGGTCGGAAAAGGAGAGAACTCATCACAAAACAAAAAGAAGTTTCTGTAGTTACAGCAATTATTGCGGCAAAGGAAGAAAAAGGTATGTCAACTTTATACAAGTTTTTTTTTTTAATTGATGGTTAAGTGGAGAGTAAGAGTAATATTGGTTTTCTCGCGCGAAACTAGACAATAAGTCAAGAGGTTGCATATCTAGACAATTTATACAATGCGCAACGTTCTTGAAAGTAATTTTTAAATGTAATTTTAGAACTTGGACGATTACGCTCTCATTGTTGGCAATCTCTATTTATTAGGCGCTGACTTACTCTAAGTTTTATGTAGGATTACTGTGGCTAACGAAGACGAAGTTGGGCATACTAAGAAATATAAATCCTGATAGAAAGCCGCCCACTTGTCAAGCATGATGTGTTTATTGTTGTTATACCTTGCTAACCACAGTACTGCACAAAACTTAGGGTTTACATATCACAGTACATATTTTAAACAGAGGCTTCGCTAGCCACTTAAATGGTATAGCATGCAATGTATCTTTTATGCTTACGCATAAAAAAATAAGGCTGGAACATTCTGGAAAACAGCACCCAAGTAGTAAATATTAAAAAAAAAGATAAAATATTTTTATAAATAATTCTCTACGTAATTTGTATTTTTGACTCCAAAAAGTGTTGTCTGCCCACTCCAGCTGTTACTTTACCAACTTTTATCAAAATGAAAATTTTTTAAAGTTTTCAAAACGACTCTCTAAAAAGCTTACGAATAAAACAAAGCTATAACACAGCCATAAGCAGAAAAGAGGATTTTAATAATAGCTGTGTTTTCGCCAAGTCGCTATCTATTGTTCTTTCACTTTTTTTTATTTCAAATTGCTTCTTTTTGCCGCCTGATATTCTTCTTTCGCTTTCAAAATGCACAATAGACAAATTACAAATCTGCTGGTGATCCCTGTCATTTCAGCAACTGGTTATGAATACATTTTTTTTTTTTTTTTTGGAGCACACCCTTCAACCATGATTTTTCTTCAAGAACAATTAAAATTCATATACCTAAAATTTTAATGTAACTTTATATATACCTTTTTATGCTTTTTTTTGCTTAAAATGCAATTTTAACTATGTACAGCTGTGAATATGAAAATAGCAGCACCTTCATCTAATTTTTATAAAGTCTCATATATTTTTTCACACAAGCCCTAAATAACAATTTGAACACTAATATATTACTAGGGGTTCTGAACTTATGGAGGAGCTTAAATCTCATAATAAAAATCTCAACTCTGTAGATAACGGGTTTTAAAGTATGTTACCACGTTTTTTCGCATAAGATTAAAATAGCAGTGCGATTATCTTTTTTGAGTTTTATTAAAAGAAGTGTAACTTTTCCAAAAATTTTAATGAAAGTAAGTTGAATATTCTTTATTTGTAATCTTTTTACAATAATCTGAAAATTAATACATTTATTTTAACTTTTTTGGCCATAGTAGGGCGCGCCAAACATTGCACTGCCAATCAGCGAATTAATTTTATAGTTGAGGTAAGAAGGGGAATCTTATAAATATATTCTAAATATTATATCGTGCTCAACAAAAATGACAATTACCGCCATCAAATATGTAGAAATCAGAAGAGAAGAGCTGGAAAACGAAAAATTTCGCCACCAGTCGATGGCAAAATTGTGGTGCCGTCCAAAAAAGATCCTTCTTTCCTCAACTATAAAATTAATTTTCGCTGATTGGCTGTCCAATGTTTGGTGCGTCCTACTATGGCCAAAAAAGTCAAAATAAATGCATTGATTTTCAGTGTAATTTATTAAAAGATTACAAATAAAGAATATTCAACTTACTTTCATTAAAATTTTTGGAAAAAATTACACTTTAAATATAACTCAAAAAAGATAATCGCATTGCTATTTTAATCTTTTAATAAATTACACTGAAAATTAATGCATTTATTTTGACTTTTTTGGCCATAGTAGGACGCACCAAACATTGGACTGCCAATCAGCAATTTCATTGGAAATGCACATATGTATAACTACACAAAAGATTTCAAAAGAAATTTATTTTTATAGGCACTTGAGTCTTGCAGATAGTAACTGCAGCATTGCTTAATGGAAAATATATGGAATATACACACACAAAATCAATTTGTACGATTTCAGCTAAAAATACAGTGATATTCCTCTAAACCGAACCCCATTTAAGACGTTTTATTGGCTAAAGTGAACGAAATTGAAAAAACGACTTTTCTCACAGAACACATCGCACACATTTAGCTAAAGAGGCACAACTCAAAATCTTAGAATTTTTAGAAAACGCAATAAACTGTTTTGAGCTTCTGGACTATTTTTCATAAATAAAGTGTGGATTATTTAGATGAAGGTACTAACAGAATATGGTTGGAAACCACGTCGCGATTACAGCTTCAACTCTCCCACACCAAAAATAGGACACTTTTGCAGCATAATTTTCATTGGAACATGAAGAGAGACAACTGTTTTTTGACACCAAAGTACAGCAAAAAATGAACTAATCTCTTTTGTGCTGATAGATATGTGTATGATGAACAGTTTTAACAAGTAAACTCGAAAATGGCAAATTTTGAGTTGTGCCTATTTAGGTAAATGTGTGCGACATGTATTTTGTTGCTTAAGACGATCCCGTTTAAAGAGAACTATTTGTTAAAACGAACCGAATTTACATATAAAATTTTTCGATTGTACACTTAAGACGAACTTTTGCATTGCCAGCACTGTAAAAATGAGTGTTTTATCTTGCTTTGTGTTTTCAAAATGGAACTTTCCCTTATGAATTTAAGTCAAAATTAGATCACAAGATTCAAAAAGCGTCACAACGTCAATATGGATGCTGTCAATGATTGGTTGCAAAACAAATAACCAGACATGAGAAAAGTTTTAAAGATGAAGACATTTAATGGTGATGAAACGGTCTTATTTTTCAAATTTACACCAAATAACACCCTTCGCTTTAAAGGTGAGTCATGCATTGGTGGAAAGCTTTCAAAGGAAAGAATAATCGTGCTTTTAGTGTCAAACCTAACGGGCACAGAAAAGAGAAAACATAGTAATAGGTAAACCGAAAAATCCCAGCATGTTTTTGATCACTTAGCTGAAGTGGATGTATACATAAGTTGTGTCTGTTTACTTTCATAGTTAAATCCGTAGTCAAATAATTTGAGAGAGAAGAGCACAATTGTTTTCAAAAAGATATTTAACTAAAAAAAGTAAACAGACAAGAATTAGTTAAAAATGTAGTTATATTAGCCAAGTGTCAAAAATGAAAAATTTATTTTATTACGATCGTCAAAATTTGATTTTCAAAATAAACTTTAATTCGCTACAGAGTTTTTATTTTGATTTAGTTAAGAAATTTTAAATTTCTATTTTAACAACATTGATAGGTCATTTATTGAGCTTTAATTTAGTGTGTAAAAGTTTCAAATCGGTGCTTTTATAAACAAGAAAAATAGGTTCAAAAATTAAATTTGCACAAAAGTGAAATTTTTATTTATTTATTATTTTGAACAGCTGTTTTTTTTTTGACACTTGACAAAATTTAACTATAAAAATACTTTAGGCGATTATTGTTAACTATTTTTCGGAGAGAAAGTGAACACCTGTTTATTTTTCTCATTTTCGTGCTCATATTTAACTACACTTGAAAGTAAACAGACACGAGTTAGGCAGATTTCGGCAACAAAAGGCGCCTTAAGTTAACTTTTGTCGAGTAAACAGACACACCTATAAATAAGTACAAAACAAACATAAAATAAGTAAATTCCCAGCAGATTTTTTCATCGATAGTAATCTAAACTTTCATCGATCTCATAGACTTTCTATCGCCTCCAGAATACATGATTTTTAACACGGCGATGTCATAGCAAAAGTAGTGTATGATTCTTTGCATTACCGAGTATATAAAATTTTCATCGATATAAAAAAAAGTTTAAAAAAATGTCTGACCGAGTATCGAACTCATGCACTTAGAGTTAAGAGTTCACAAACCAAACCATTTGTCCACGCTGTCAGTTGTTTTACATGTATCTATTTTACACTATGTTATTCACTATTTTGATTTTGAAAATTTGTTTGTGCATTACGTCTTCGCTTCCCTCATCATGCATGTTTTCTCCATCTAATTATAATATATGAAATCAGTGATTACAAATCATAAAAATAGTAATGCATGGTCCCAAAAACTGCTGGGTTGTTCAAAAATAACATATAATATTTTACAAAAATTTTATATTTCATATAAAACAAACCATTTCTTCCGGTCCCTTCAGGTTCGTCTTAGAGGAATATCACTGTACTTGTTTTAAGAAAATAATGTGTCATATGTATATGGGTGTGGTGACTAATCAGAAACATTTTGAAGAAATCCAGGTGGTAAAAGCTTATATGAACAATATACAGTCTGTCAAGTATTTGTTTGCAAAATAAAATATGAAACACAATTTTGTTATCAAGATGGTCTTAATAAAGTTTGATGGAAACCGAATACAGCTCTGCAGTAGAAGAGTATAATTCCCACTGTGAAGTGTGGACAGTTGTCCGTGATGATATGAGGATACATACGAGTATCATGGGGAAGCGTAAAAATCAAAGTCGTCAACGATATTTTATTTTTTTATTTTAAACTTTTAACACGAAAACGTGCGACGCTAGTACATTTTGTTTTTTTTTTTTCATCACAACTTTATGTGCTACTTTATTTTTTTTTTTATACTGGAGAATGAAGTGAAAAACTTTGCCTACATTTTAGTACATAACATGTCCTAGTAGCCTCATTTTTTCGAAGAAAATTTTAAGCATAAAATTTTACTACACAAAATTAAAAATACTGAGATGAAATTAAGAAAAGGTTTATATATTGGTTTATTTCTTGGAAAAATCTGTTCCTTCGCTGGAGTCGGAGTCGCCACTTCTATCCAGAAGGGCGCCTATTTGGACACAATTTAATTTTTGTAAAACTATTTTCTTACTCATTTTTAACACTCAAAACACTACCACTATTAATATTTTACCCGTACGCAAAATTACGAACTGAATGATTGATTTTTATAGCTCAAACGAAGCTAGCAAACAAAATTCAAATAATATCTGTAAAAATATAACGGCGACAGAAAAAAACAAAATTCGACTGAATAATGTTTTCCTTGTAGGTCCATGTCATCTGAAAACGTGCGACACGAATATTCTTCAAAAAAGAGTCTTAGAAGGACGTCAGTGATCCAGGACCGGGTATAAAAAAAAACTTTTTTTACCTAGGGGACACATATCTTAAAAAAAATACCGTTGTCCCTGGGGAAACATAAGCAAAATCGGCTTCGTCTTCAACGTGTTAGCAACATTGCAAAATTTCTTAAATTAACTATACAGTTCGAATCTCTCACCCTTTTCTTTAATTACGAGATGTAAATATTTGAAAAACGATTCACATGCGGCACGAACCATATTATGGTCCATTTTGTCCCAAATCGTTGTCAAACGCTGCTTGAATCCATTAATTGTTAAGCCCCATACGCAGAAATCCAAGGGATTGAGATCCGGTGATGATGCTGGCCATTCTTCAGCAGAGATGAAATCATGCAAATATTCTCGGCACCAGTCTTGAGTGCGCTTTGCTTCATGGGAAGGTGCAGAGTCTTTTTGGAAACAAAAATATTCATCTTCGTATAATATCCTGGCGTGGGGAAGAAGATGGTATTGTAAGACGTTGTCGGGGTAGTAGTTGGTATCAAATTTGACACCCTGATCGATTAAAAGCAACGGCAATTTCCCTTTTTGTGATACCGCTTCCCACACCATGACTTTGATCACGTTTTGAAATCGCTCAGCAGCCAATTTATCTTTTGGAGCACTCGCAAGACTTCTTGCGAATACTCGGATATTCTGCTGATTGTGGCTGTCTTGCAGGAAGAATAGTTTTTCATCCGAAAAAATTATTTCATCTCCACCGTGCCAGGCAAGTAGCTCCTTACTTTTTGTAACACGTAATAGCTTTTGTTTATCTGTTAGCCCATAAACGTTGCTTTTTATAGGCCTTGAGATGTAGGTCATTCCTGATAAGGCGCTGTAGGGAAGTTTTGGATATTTCCATATTCTTTGCCATAAAACGGGCCGATTGAGCAGGATTTCATCGAAATCGTTCTTTAACTTGTTTTATGACGTCATTTGTTCGCATTCCCGCTTCGAGCTTCCCGCTTCCTTATATCGTTTTATTGTCCTACATATGACTCCTATTCCGAGTGGTTTTAATTTTTTTACAATGTCACAATTTCTATTATTTTTTTAAATAAATCTATAACTAAGTCACGTTTACCTTCCATGGCGCTTCTGAGTTTTATATTAAGAATATTTTTTTTAATAATATTTTTGTACAGAGCTTTTAGTGCAAAAAAAAAAAAAATACAAGCGCAAAATGCATTAAAATGGGCAACGAGCTGCTTATACTAGTTTCAATGACCGCTACGTCATACCATCAGTAAGCTTTGTTAGCCGAAGTTTAGTAGTCTGCAATCCTACTATGTTCTATTTCTAGCGTTGATCAGTTAAGAATCACAGCAATAAACAAAACAAAACTTCTACATTTTAATGCAATTGCTTTTGTAATCTCTTTGATATCACACATTTCTTGACGAGCGCTTCGTTGTCTGCTTTTTTGGCGATCCGAACGAAGTTGCAAGTGCTACATGTAAATATTGGCGAGCTCACCGAGGGTAATTTTTCTATTTGTGTTTTTGGAACGAAATTTCATAATATTTTTGTACAGAGCTTCTTGTTCAGTACTTTTAGTGCAAAAAACAACAAAAAAATTACAAGCGCAAAATGCATTAAAATGGACAACGAGCTGCTTATACTAGTTTCAATGACCGCTACGTCATATCATCAGTAAGCTTTGTTAGCCGAAGTTTAGTAGTCTGCAAGCCTACGAGTACTATGTTCTAAAGGGTGTTTTTTTTAGAGGTTTGTTTTTCGAATAGAGATAAAACTGGCATTTTATGGTCAAATCTGGCAACTCTAATGTCATTTATGTTCAGTTTGGTTTGCCATTTCATCATGAACAGGTTGACAAAAGAACAACGCTTGCAAATCGTGCAAATTTATTTCGAAAATAATGGTTCAGTTCGCGAAGTTTACCGCAAGCTCCGTCCATTTTATGGTCGACATAATCGTCCATCAGAGCAATTAATTCGGTTAACCATGGGTCGTTTTCGCACTACGTTTACTCTATGTGATAATACGCATCCGCAGAGACGTCGAACAGTGCGCACCGAAGAAACAATTGCCGCTGTAGAGCAAAATGTTGAAGAGGACCCGAATGAATCGATTCGCCACCGTGCACAGCAATTGGAGCTTTGTCCATCAACTTTATGGAAGATTTTGCGCAAAGATCTTGGCTTGCGACCTTACAAGATCCAGCTTGTGCAAGAATTAAAGCCGCGAGACCATGCAATGCGTCGTGATTTTGGTGTATGGGCCGAAAATGAGATTGATCTCAATGCTGATTTTCATCGCAAAATTTTGTTCAGTGATGAGGCTCATTTTTGGTTGAATGGCTACGTCAACAAGCAAAATTGCCGCATTTGGAGTGAAGAGAATCCACATGAGACCCTTGAGACGCCATTACATCCACAAAAACTGACTGTTTGGTGTGCTCTATGGGCTGGTGGAGTCATTGGGCCATACTTCTTAAGAAATAATGCTGGAGAGTCAGTTACCGTTAATGGAGACCGGTATAGAGCCATGATAACCGACTATTTTGTTCCCGAATTGGATGGCATGAATGTGGATGAGTTGTGGTTCCAACAAGACGGCGCTACATGCCACACAGCGCACGTCACAATCAATTTATTAAAGGAAACATTCGATGAGCGCATAATTTCGCGGAATGGACCTGTCAATTGGCCACCAAGATCGTGTGATTTGACACCATTGGATTATTTTCTTTGGGGATATGTGAAGTCGCTCGTCTACGCCAACAAACCAGAAACGTTAGGGGACTTGGAAGCCAACATTCGAGGCGTTATTGCCGACATACGGCCCCATATGCTCGAAAAAGTTCAAAACTGGACCTGTAGAATTGGCTTTATTCGAGCCAGCCGCGGCGGCCACATGCCCGAAATCATATTTAAACATTAATGGCATAAAATTATCCTTCCAATAAAGCCAAATTGATGGACATTAAAACGATTTTCTTGTGTTTTATTTCAATTCGAAGCTCTATACCTCTAAAAAAAACACCCTGTATTTCTTGCGTTGATCAGTTAAAAATCACAGCAATAAACAAAACTAAACTTCTACATTTTAATCCAATTGCTTTTGTAATCTCTTTGATATCACACATTTCTTGACGAACGCTTCGTTCGGATCGCCAAAAAAGCGGACAACGAAGCGCTCGTCAAGAAATGTGTGATATCAAAGAGATCACAAAAGCAAGAACTTTCGTTGTGCACAATTAAATTCTGAAAAGCAATGCATAAAAAAATTCAGATTTTCAAATTTTTTCAGTACAGTGAAATTTACTGACAGTTATGGGCCACACTGTCCATTTCTTATGTTTATTCAATAAGAAAGTGAAAATTGTGTTTCATAATTTATTTTGCAAAAAATTACTTTACAGACTGTATGTACATAAACTGATTAATTTTGCCAGGATCCCAAGCTCCAGTAGGTTGAAAAACGTTACACATAATTTTGAAAGTCATTTTACATTCATTGTCGTGGGCAAGAGGTTAGGTCATATGAAATCATAAAAGGTATATCCTTATTTGTAGACTGAACTATTTTTGGTTTTATCATGATGTATGTCTTATAATCGGAATATTATTTTTACGCTGATACATAGTAAGTCGAGGTACGTTTTTAGTCTGTACCACTTGAAAATAGTATAATTCACAGAATTTACATAATTCATCTTGTTTATTGCCTCCTGACCCAACATATAAAATTATTTAAAATAATATTTCTCTATGTATCTATCGCATATTGACGTTAAATATCTTTCTATTAAAATTCTAAGCAATATAAATATATTTTAGCGGTTCCACCTAAAAAACGAGCTTCTAACAAAAAAATTAAAGATGTCGCCGTCGAAATATCTGATGTGATAGATGAAAACTCAGCATTAGAAAAGGTTGATGCTCTTGTTGTTGCATCTAAAGTGAGTAAAAGTGAAAAATCGGCTAAAGCAGAAAAGCCAAAAAAGGAGAAGCCAAACACAAAATCTAAAATGAAAACTATTGAAGAAAATACTGAAGAGATTACAAATAAAAAGGTCGCTAACGTTCGCGGCAATAAACGCATTCAAAAGACTGTCCAAAATGAAAGCAATGAATTAGATGTTGAACAGGACGCCGAATTAGAACAGTTATCAAAAGCATCTCCCAGGAGTAAGCTATATACATAGTATTTAATTTTTTTGGAAAATTATTACATAAAACTTTCAGAAAAAGCTAAACCTGATTTGGTGGAAGTTAAGCCTGTGACAAAAAAGCGCGGCAAGGCAAGCAAGGAACAAATCGACAAAGAAGTAACTGATGAAGCTAAAGGTTACTTAAAAATTTAATTATTTCTTTTTTTAACTTCGTTGAATGCTTTGTATTTTTTAACTTAAATAAACCAATGTTAATGATAAATAAGAAAGGGTTTATCTAAGGCTCAAAACAATGAATTAGAGGTTTCGAAAGAATTCCCCTTGCTTGCAATTTGAAAGAATAAATAGGTTCACAACTTATATCATACAACCCTTTTTGGTCATACTTTTAAATTTGGCAAACAAAAATATGATAACAAATCTACTACAATTTTCCCATTAAAAATTATCCCGAAACAATATTTTGCCAAATGCCATGTACTTAGCCTAACAATTATGATATGGCCTGATGATGAGCCCACTCCCATTCAAAAACTTCTGTAAATACATCAACAATCTTAAACAAGAAAATTAACTTGACAATACATAGCTGCAACCTTATAACCTGATTTCACATCGAAGCGTATGAAAATATAATCTAAAACTATGTGCCTATCAATGTACTTGGCACTCAGCCACTATAAATCTATCAGTGTGGGAAGTCACTGCATTGGACAGCCAGAACCGCCTTATCTCAATTTAGATCAGGGTGGTCCAGAATACTAAATTATATATAAGTAAAATATATCCCGGACTTTGCAAGACACTCAACTTTTCTACAGCGGGCTCGTGGGGGCTAATAAGTTGCTCATTGTCTGTTATATCTTCTTGGAGTGAGTTTCAATTGTTTCACGTGAAAATTTTTGTTTTGTAAAAGTTCTTTAATTTTCAAAAATTAATATGATGAAACTGAAAGTATGTTACAAAAAGCAATGGAGAAAAACCGAGCTTTCAACGGTCTTAAAGCTACAGCAATTTACCGCATTTGCTGAACAATATGAATGGTGTTTTTTTTAAGACTGATTTAACTGTCCATTTGTTTTGTACAGAGCTTTTATGTTCAGTACTTCTAGTGCAAAAAACCACAAAAAAATTACAAGCGCAAAATGCATTAAAATGGGCAACGAGCCCACGATCGATATTTTATAAATAAACTTTTTTTTTAATCATATTTTTTTCTCTAATATAGAGGGCGTTGAATCTGCGCAAATGATTGAGCCTCTCAAGTGCAACTGAAAAAAAAAAAACCAAATGGCATTTTAATATAGACATTTAGTTGTAAATCCCACCACCAAAATCAAAAGTTTTTTCGAAAAATGGCGCGTTTTAAAAAAAAAAAAATTTGAAATACAACCTCATTTTCCCGCGCTTTTAAGTCTAACCGGGAAAAAAGAAAAAAATTCCCTGGTCCGTGGGGGATGCACAATAGGCATAATCATAAATAAAATGAGCCAAGTTTTATTAAAATTTGATAGTTAGCTTTTGAATGCTGTTAATGTTAAGAATAGAATAATATAACAAAAAACTTACGCAGCGTCGTTAAAACATGACTCGGTATAACTTTTTTCTATTTTGAATATTGACCTGCAATTTTTAATATATATTCTAGACCTTTTTATGAAAAATTACCTGCAATTTTTAATACATATTCTAGACCTTTTTATGAACAAAAAAAAAATTTACGTGCTAATAGTATCTTAACTTAAAGAGGTTACGCTTAAAGATGCGCTAGAACAAATGGTGATTTACATATTTTTTTCTTTAAAGTTAATTTTAGTTTATCATTAAAAAAATCAATGTTTTTGATATATATATGATATGGTGACCATTGTAGCTTGATAGTTTATTGGTAATTAAATTACATAATGGGTATTCTAGGAACAAGCCTCTTAAAGAACTATTTTCTTGTTTAATATTTGAGGGTATGATTTCGGCAGACTTTAGCAAACATTTTAAAGGTTGTCTAAACTGAATCTAGATGTCACAGCGGATTGACGCTTTTCAATTACTATATTTTTTAGATTACATTCGGATGTTACCTTTTAGATAACAATTACAGGTAAATAATAAAATTATATTTTCAACATCGCTTAGACCAATTTATTTGAAAATTATTAAGGAAGATATAAATTAATAATTAAGAGGAAGTAAACATTAGTTTCATTTTTGTTTAACTTGGAACGGTGGAGAAAAAGTTTTCCAAGTTTTAATTATGTTTGACAAAAATGAAGCATCGCCTTGATAGACGTAAGCAACATTTGAAAAATTGTTCACAACGTTTTAAACATATGTAGTGGATATAACTTTATTTTTTTAATATTGGGAAGAATTTATTATAATTATTAAAAAAATAGTACGATAATAAGAAGACTGCAATTCACAAAAAAAACATAAGACAGCTCTTCAAAAAATTAACGTTTTTGAGGTGATGATGCAAAATGTATTGGAAAACGTGTGTTATTAATATAGAAAAGTAAAAATGAGTCCCTGAACTTAAGTTTTTTAAAGAAATTGTTAATGGTATAACAAAAATCAACATATCTTTTTTTTACTTATTTATATTTAATATTTTGCGCCAGGGGGTTTTCCGACAGTACTATTTTAAGGATATCATTTGGAAATTCGTCACACTGCACTATAGGTCAAACAGCACACTTGTCTGGCCAAAACTCCATTTATGCTATTTAAGTTTTGTTGTTGTAGTGTAACGGAGAATACTTCAAAACAAACAAAATGCAATTTTATTTTTGAAAAAATAATTTACCGTTTTTTAGTGATGTGTCAAAGTTGATGGATTCGCATTCTACTGTGATAACGCAAACAAGTGATGATTTTTACTCCTTTTTTTAACTATTGTGAAGTAATTTAAATAATTTGTTTTTTTTTAAAAAAAAAATTAAAATGGAAAAAATTCATGATGGTATATATAGTGTAATTTAACTTAAAACATTAAAATATATTTTGGTTTTCTGTGACAAAAATCTAAAATTGAAATGAGACCCTTGATTTGCCAGATTTTTTTAAATTTCCAACTCTGTGTAAGCTTTTAAAATTTTGTTGGGATTTGTTAGTCTTATGACATCCTAAGTTAGTTAGATGTTGCTGTTGTGAATGTTATTTAGAAATTTGGATGCCCGATTTTGCACGTTTTTTTAATGAATTTTTTTGTCAGGTGACTTATTCCGCAATTCTGATTTATTCGAAGTTTGGTTGCAAAAGACACAAAACTGAAAAAGAAGAGTCTGTTTTCAATTACTTATTGGAAAAATATTGAGGATGCTACTTATACAAGATATTTGCAGCAGAGTGCGCATAACTTTTGCATTAGAGCTCATTAGAGCTTACGAAAAATGTGTAAAAAGCCACTGGAAGTTGCCTGTTTTCCAACAGCAAAATATTACTTGGCTCAATTGCAAAATACATGCAGGTTACAAGTGCGGCATCCAAAAGTAGCAAATCAGAAATGAAGATGATAAAAATAAAGTATCAGAAAAAAGAAAACAATACAAGATTTATTTTTCAAAAAGCTTGGCCCCATAGTATATAAACCGAAAGTAGATGGTTTCGGGAATACAAACGATGGCAACACTGCGCGCCGAGCTTTTGCGGAACATGGACGTTTTCACAAATTAGCGACATTGACATTGGGCTTAATTTTTCGCCTAAAAATAATTTTAATAAGCATGTCATGTCAATTTCCTTTAAATGTAAGCAAATTTCATTACTGCTTTGAAACCGCAAAAATTATTCAAAACATGTATTCCTGGTTCCCAACGACAGCAACTTAACACAAAATTCTTATTCATTCAAAGGAAATTATAGAGGGTTTAGTTCTTCCTGTTGGTTGTTTTGGAGAATAATCAGCAGAGTCTCGACACAAATTATACAAACCTGATCGACTACCTCATGCACGCAAAAGTAGCCGCTCTATTACACTTTCATGGAGCAATGGACACATAGAGCAATGAACACATCAGATCCAATAATTTCTTCGCTGTCTTGAAACAGACGCAATCAGACTTAAAAAGGTCTCCAACTTCCGACGATAGTGATCCGATTATTAAGGTGTGAAATCCCAGTCGAAGAACTTAACAAGCTATGAAACTCGCGAGAATGAAGAAGATGAAGTTGAAATTGGGGAAACCGAAATTTTAAGTTCAATGTATTTAAACATTTTAACTAATTTATCTTTAGAAAGTGATGCTTAAGTAAACGTTATGTATTTCTTAACCTAATACTACAATCTAAAAATAAAAACACATCTTTTATTTCATTAATTATTTCATTAAATATTTAGTGCGTGCCATTTTTGACCCGGTAGCACAAGGGTTAAGATTTTTCTCAGGGTTCTTCTTTTAGCCTAGAGTCAACATAAAAAATGCATTTCCAGTTAATCGTTATGATAATGTAGCCGATATTAGTTTTGACCAGTGAAATGTGCCATTTGACCTATAGTGCAATGTTACTACATTCCTAATAAAACTGTATAATACGTTTGGAATTTTAATAGACTAATAATCTTTATACTTACATATTGTCAGAACTTTGATGTGTTACAAAGGAAAGTGCTAATAAAACTCAAAAATTTGTATACTAATAAGTTAAGAATTATAATAGACTAATAGTTGTTTTACAATAACATTTATACAGCGTGTATTTTAAAATAGAAATACGGCGTCATATATTACCTGCTCCATTTTTATGAAAATCCTCCTTATATATCTTATTTCGGCTGGATAAAATATGCGTTTGTCAAGATAATTGAACTTTCAAATTTCAATACTATGAAAACTAACCTATATATAAACGTTATGTTCTAGTATATTTTCAGCCCATTGAATTCTATAAACTAAAATGGTAAAAATGTAGCAAATTTGATATCATATTTATTCAGAATGAAGTATATTTAAATCAAAACTCGAAAACAACAGAGCAAAATGGGGTCCATATATGATATGTTTTATACCATGTGAAATTTATTGACATTTTCTTCCAGCATCTTCCGCTGACAAAAAGAAACCAGCAAAACAGGGCAGAAAACGTGTTGCAGCAGAACCCACTACTGAAGCAGCTGACTGTGATGATATAGATGGTTCAAAGCGTATGTTAAATAACACATTTTACCAACGTTTTAAATGCTTGTTTACTTTCTGTTTTACAGCTGCCAAAAGCAAAAAAACTGGACCTCTAAATGATGTTTTATCCGAATATAATAAAGCCGATTTCGGTTTGCCGTCGGAAAAAAATTCTAATTTTAAAATATCTAGCTGGAATGTGGCTGGATTGCGTTCTTGGATAAAGAAGGATGGCTTAAAATTTTTAGAATATGAAGAGCCTGATATATTATGCCTACAGGTTTATAGAATGACATAAAATCTATTCTTAAAATAGTTTGATGTTTGTTATTTTCTTTAAAAGGAAACTAAATGCACTACTGAGCAACTACCCGAAGAAGCGGCTCGCATTCCCGGTTATCATCCGTATTGGTTTTGTATGCCTGGTGGTCATGCTGGCGTTGCTATTTATTCAAAAATAATGCCTATTAATGTTGAATATGGTATTGGCAACAAGGAGTTTGATGACACCGGGCGCATCATAACAGCGGAGTTTGAAAAGTTTTTCTTAATATGCGTCTACGTACCAAACTCTGGACGAAAATTGGTTAATCTTGAACCACGTATGCGTTGGGAAAAACTGTTTCAAGCCTATGTGGAAAAATTGAATGCACACAAACCAATTGTTATATGTGGTGATATGAATGTTTCGCATCAGGAAATCGATTTGGCAAACCCAAAAACAAATGCACGGAATGCTGGTTTCACTAAAGAAGAGCGCGACAAAATGAACGAGTTACTAGCCTTAGGATATGTGGATACCTTTAGGAATTTGTACCCAAAACGAACAGGTGCATATACATTCTGGACGTACATGGGAAACGCGCGTTCCCGTAATGTTGGTTGGCGCTTGGACTATTTTTTAGTATCAGAGCGTTTTATAAAACGTGTAGTCGATAATTGTATACGTACACAATGTAAGGGCAGTGATCATTGTCCCATAACGTTGTTTTTAAATTTGTAATAAGTTTTTTTCGGAGAAACGTAAAGAGGAAAAAACGACTTCACCAATAACATCATATTCTTCTACTCGTAAGGGCTTACGAGTCAGACTTCCCTCAAAAGCATTTAACAGTATGTATTTTTTTTTAAGTATTCGTCTATTTTTTGTATTTATATAAATATACGTTACGAAAAATTTTCCATTTGCTCAAATTAAAAGCTAAGTAAATAATATAATCTAAAAATCTCCTCCAACATTGTCCGTAGGTGTAATGGAAGTTCGTGCAAAATTTAAGCTCTCCTGCTTGAATATTTCGAATCTCAAATCTGACTATTTAGTAATCAATATATTTGGAAATTCTTAATGTAGTTTTCATTATTCTTTTAAAAATGCAATTTAACAAATATCTAAGTCTTCTGCATTAAAGCAAAAAACTTTACTTTTTCACTTTATTTTGTAAACGATTACACCAAGTGAAAAATAAATGCTAGTGGCAAATATTCTTCTTCGAATAATTCACAATATTCCAGTTGTTCGATAATCCTACAAGTTTGCTTCCAAATTCGAAAACTACAATTTTTGTACTTAATTGAAATAAAATATAATTCGTTTTGGGAACTCACTATGTAGATTTCCAAAATAATAATGTAAAAAAGATACAGCAACAAAATATTCCAACTAAGGGGAAAAAGTGTAACTTAGTCTAAAATCAATGGTCTAGGTACCAAAATTCACCAAATTATCTATTTGACAAGTCATCATTCTCCATTTTACAATCGATATAAGACGGAAATAAATAAAACAAGTCAGATCTCAATTTTTTTACATTATCAAACTTCAACAATAATTCTAGCTCTGATTTTTCGATTTAACGGAAAGAGCCTTCTGTACAATAATTTTTTACAATTTATTATTTTAATTTGATATTTTTATATTGTTTATTTATCTTAATTTTGTTGGCTTATCTTTCAGCCCGTTACCCACATCAGACTTCATCAGACTTAACTCGTAATAATATTTTTCACAAATCGCTATTAATGCTTAAAAAAAATATTTTTGTTCATTTGTTTTGAATTCTTTTATAAGTTAATTCTGTATGATATCTTATTTAAGCATATTTATTTTAATGTAATACATAAACATTTCAAGAAATGCGTTAAATTTAATAAATTGATAAAGATATCAAACTTTGTAACTTAAATACTTAATAACCAATGACTTGACTTGAAAATATGATAACGTGCTTACCCATTTTGGTCTTTATAATATTCAACTATGGTCGTGCCTGTCGAATTCGAAACAACATTATAAAGCGCTCCAAGATCTTAGAATCCAAAGAGACAGGAGGCAAGGCAGTGAAGAGGATTCCAGGCTGGTCGACAGCTGTACGCTAGAACGCAAGGAACTCAGTTCATTTACACAATGAAAAATGAATTACTTTAAGTAATAGTACATCTTCCAAATTTGTTTTATTAAATTGTATCTTATCTTAATTGTTTGATACTATTTGCGATATATAACGTCTTTTACTGCAAGTATTTATAAATGAAACATGAAAAAAATATGAATCGGGAATGCGAATTCGCACTCTAAAATTAGAGCTTATGCAAATATTTTTTGATGAACGTTAATACGTAATCATGCGAGAATAAACAAAGTGAAAGGTACCTTCGCTCAACTTCTTAATATCCGACAATCTTCGTTCCTTTCAACGACATCGAAGCTCAAAATCTTCGAGTCAAACGTGAAGCCAGTTGTTTTGTACTGCTGTGAAACTTAGCTTACCAACAGCGCTCTGCTACAGACCTTGTAAATTTTCACCAACACTTGTCTTTGCCGAATTCTGAAAATTTGGTGGCCTAGGACCTTCTCTAATGTCGAATTGCTCAACAGATAAGAGTTACAAAAGCAATTTGCATGTAAAGGGGAATAAATGTAGAATTTTGGCGCACTATGTTTATATTTTTTGATATGATTCTTAACTGGTTAACACAAAAAGTAGAATATAGTATGCTTGCAGACTCTTAAACGTCGGCTAGCAAAGTTTACTAGTGATACCACGTAGCGGTGATTGAAACTAGTATACTAGTAATATGGGCAGACTGGACATAGCTAACCTTTTTTAATATGCTTCTTTTTACCTTTGTAAATGGTTGTCAATTGTAACAGGTAATTTTTTCTGATGAAAAAAAGTTCAACTTGGACGGTCTGGATGGCAATAGAGGATATTGGCGTGATTTAAGAAACGAACCCCAATATCTTTCAAAGAGAAATTTTGGTGGAGGTTCTATTATGATTTGGGGTGCTTTTACAGCTCAAATCACTTTGGAACTATAAGTTGTACCCACAAAAAGGAACAGCGAGTTGTATTGTCAGTAATTGAAAAGTAGTTTGCTTCCATATATGGAGCAAAATAGAAGCTGTTGCTACATTTTTCAGCAGGACAACGTCGCTGTTCACGCCAGCAAGAAAACACAAGAGTGGCGTTTTGGATTGCCCAGCTTGTTTTCCTGACTGGAATCAAATTGAGAACATTCGGAGATTCTCGTCAGGTGAATATATCCTGATAAACGACAATTTTCAAGTGTTGCAGGATTAAAAACAGCCATATTTGAAGAGTGGGAGGCTCTCGACGCTCAACTCTTACAAAATTTAGCACACTTCATGTGAAACCAGATATTTGAATGCACCAAATCAAATCACGTCGTATTAAATAGTATAAAATTAAAATAAAAATTTGTTGTTTTTGTTGAAAAAAATTGACTATAAATCATTTGTGCTACACTAAATGAACGATCCTTAGGCAGAAAAAATGCGACGTTGGAGACATTAGTAACGGTTTATGGAGAGAGTCAATTGAATATAATATTTGATAATGTCAGTTTAAAGAGAACATATCTAAACACAAAATGTGTCAGTATGAGTCTGAGATTCAATATCCAACATGCTACATCACATTTTCTTAAAATACATAAATTGCGCTCTAGCTTATGAACGCAGTGTATCTAAGGTTTGGCCTATCGCGTTAATTAAGGTTTCGGGCAAATCGAGAGTCGTGAAAATCAAGGGGGAGCTGTAGTTTAGAATTATGTGATAATTTATGGCAAAATAATTTCAGTTTGTTGACGGAAAACGTAACTATACATAATAAGGGTATCAGATTTTGGATATAGACCGTATTCCTCAGTGTGCACATGAATTTTATTTGCTTCGAAAAACTGTTTTAATGGAAGCAAGGAAAAACCCATTTATAAATGAACAATGAAATAATGAGGATACATTTTGCTAAAACCCATGAAAATAAGGATTTCGTATATTGGAGTCAAGTTTTACCCCCTTTTCATGGTTGGCTACTATCTCGCCATTTTAGTCGCCGAGTGAAAATTGGCTTTATAAACATACAGCCAATTCTTACTCAGACGAGAGGAAATTCAGTATATTTTGTATATTCGCAGAATGGGACCACATAAGTTCTCTTAAATATGCAACAAGAGTGATGCTATCAAATTCGCACTTATGAATACTTACCGTTGATCCATTACTCCATATTCTGAAGCAACAGGGCGCAAAGGTAGTTGCATACGGCAATTACGTAGTATGTACTTTTAATATAAGGTAAATATATGAGACTTCCTTTGTTAACTTTGGAGCGCTGAGGATAGGAGTTTTCTGGACTTGCTGCATCATCCACCGTTCATCTGCTTCTAAAAATATCATCAACCTAAATACAATGCACTTAATGTGCGTTTATGGTTAAAGTATAATTGCCCAAAAGTACTTGAATCTCCTCCACAATCACTATATATAAATGTGATTGAACATTTGTGAGTCCAATTGAAAATCAGTTTAAAGCCCAATTTCCATGTGATCTTATCTTATCAAATATCAGGGAGGACATCACATGCTTTAAAGATAGCAAATGTATGCTATTCACTCTCGCATTCTCCAAGCACATTAGGTTCTGTTCGCATGCTTTTTCTTTCTTACAAAAATTTGATTTGATATCCCTGATATGGGATAAGATAAGATCACATGGAAATTGGGCTTAAAACTCATTCTATTTAAAACAGAACGAACGGTCAAGAGTGAAGTAAAATAGATCCTTCGGTCTTCAAAAAGTTAGTGGAGTCAATACCAAGTCGGCTGAAAGCTGTGAAAAATAGCAAAGATATGGCGACAAAATGTTGCGTTCCCGTACTATAAATAATGCATTTGTACATTTTGCAGTCTTACAGGATTTAAAACTTGAAAAATCTGTAAGAGAGAACGGAAATGAGAGAGTAATTTATGTTCTCTTTGTAAGAAGTTATATGTTTTAGCCCGAAGATTTTTTGTGTGTAATCTCATCAAAAGTGTCAGACTATCAGCTTTCTGTGTTGTACAAGCTGAAATGTAAACATTAAGTTTATTTTAACTATTTTTATTTTCCATATTATTATTTGCATTTATAGAATTCAATTTATTGTTCAACTAAACTCAATTTAAGATGTTTGTAGATTATGTAGCAACGCGCTGGTGGGTAACCACGTTTCACAGCCGTACGGAGTTAGCTGCGTATCAAACTCAAAGATTTTTCGTTGGCGAAAACGAAGATTGCCAGGTATTAAATCTGTGGCAACAAGGAATAACAGCTAAAGTCGATTTTCGATGATAAGGCAAAACAGTATAAGTCACAGGCTTAATCACAGAACTTATGTCGCTTTGCCTTGTGATCACAGTTCGACTTTAGCTGTTATTCCTTGCGGTCACAGAAATATTGGTCCTACATCAGGTGACGCTGGTTAAGTATATGAATCATAAAAAATTTAATTTTTCGTATAGTAATTATGAAAAGAGTTTTCTTTCGGCTAGAATGTGAAGTGAGATATTTTTGTCTAGAAGTTTAGGCGCACTAATTTTTAATGGTGCGTCGATTAATGCTGTGCAAAATAGTTTTAAATAAAGAGCATACATATTTATTATTTACTGTAATACTTTATTTGTTGCCATGTTGAGATTATGATATTTTTTAATTACATATAGTATTTTTGCTCAACTTTATTTGCAGTTTGAAATAAATCGTTAAGGTACGCCTTTTTAAGGTGATTTGTTATGAAAATTTGCTTTTAATTAAATGAAAACTATTTCTTCTTATACTTGAAAGCATTACACGTGTAGCGGGCAACCAAAAAACTTTTATTTTTTCAACTCGTTTCTATTAGGGAAAGTTACTCATCTACAAGCCTCTAACCAGTATACCAAAATTTCATGCTGAGCGAATCCAAGGCTTTATAGTTAAGGACTTTTAACTTATCTATATAGAAATGAATTTGATTTACAATTTCTTTTGTTTTTCCGATTCATGTGAAATGCCCCATTGGCTTGTGATTTTGCTTTTCTGTTAAATAGTTAATGAATGCATTTTAAAAATGACATTAATTATAAATATAAAATTGCTATTTACTTAACATTAAATTACATGTAATGCTTAAATTTATATTATTAAATTGTCTGTCTGTTTGTAATTTTATTTTCAAAATGATTACAGCAGAGAAAAAAGGGAAAAATAGCTATTAACCATATTTTAATATAAATAATACTTTTATATCGTTTGTTATTATTGTTGTTATAAGACGTTATTTTAAAAGCAGCATGAACAGTTTTATACTTTTACGAGCAGATAGATGCTACACACATTTAACTACTTTGACAATAGTTGCAAATTCAAATTAATTTTTATTATTGTTAGCATTTCTAATTGTATTCGTTATACTTTGTATTTTTGTTACTGATTGAAATATTTTTTTAGGTAGTTTCCTTTTTTGGTTTTTTTTTTGCATTATCATATTTGCAGGTTTATTTACCAAGTTTATTATACAAATGATTTAATGCCAAAGTTCTAACTTATTGATATAAGCGTGTGCCAATAAATCATGCAAGCTTTAATATTTAAATATGTAACTTAAATTGAAAGAAATGAAAATTCCAGATTTTAGCATAGTTTAGGTAGGACAATTAATTTCAACAATGAGTTAGAATTTAGTCAATATTTGCCCAGCCATTAAATTTATTCATAAAACCTAAGTGTTGCAGTGAATATAATAAAAATTAAAACGATTACTTAAAGAAAAAATATTAAAACTGCGTTAAATAAATGTGCTAAAATTAAAAAAACAGAACTTAAAAATTTAAGAAATTATAACCATGTAAGATACTAATAGAATACTCCAAACAAAGATCATTCGACGGCGTGGTAACGAAAATAAGGGTTAGACAACAACAGCACCTGCTTCGGAGCGGCTCATCGGAAGATCCGGACAATTTTTCCATGTATCAGATAACGGATCGTAACACTCGACGGCGCTGATGGTAATGTGAGCACGATAAAAGTTAACTTCGCAGGGCTGAAAGTACGAAAATGTTGAGTTGAGTTCATAAGTTTTTGAACAAATTTTAATTGTTTTTATGTTCCTAAAAGATTACATCCACCTAGGAACTTTAAAAAAACTCATTCTATAAAAATATACTATCTCATAGTGCACTCCTTTCAATATATTAAGTACAGAGGAATTTGATTTTTTAGAGGAAAAAAATCCTTTCCTACCAGCAAAATGTGGATAATATCTTTTTAATCATTTTGTTTGTATGGCGATTGTATTTGTGTACGTCGCGACGGTTAACTTTCGGCACCCGATTTTTCTTCGACAAGAATGAGATTAACTATTCAGTACTTATAAAACACCAATGAAGCTACGAGCAAATCAGTACATGGTTTCAGCTTCCACTTCAGAACCATCCTCAGTAATTTTTACTATGGAAGCAATTGGTTAAACGTTAATGGCAGTTGCATAGTTTTGTCAAGACCAAATAACGAATTTGGAAAGAAGAACGAATACCTGAAGACTGGTTCATATTGTAGCGAAATTTGGTTTATGCTAGAAAACTCTTGAAATAAATACCAACAAAAGAAACTAAACGATATTAGCACCATCTAGCGCAAAGTGCTAAAAATAATAAACCGAACAGACGCTGCAGTAAACAATAAAAAGTCAACAACCGAGAGAAATTATCGTCGTCGTACAACGTACAACGCCATCTAGCATAATAGCTAGCTCAACGTCAGTGCGCCATGCTGGTGAATTGTGGATAGTGGTAGAATGCACGCTACAAAGTAGCACTGGTAGGTTGTAGATAATGGTAGAATATACGCCATCTGGCAACTAGTAGATTATTCGATAAGTGATGCCTGTAGTATAAAAGGGTGTCATTTGAGTTTTCGGACACAGTAGTATTTCAACAGTGAAGTGGAACACTTGAATTAAAAGCAACAAAGTGAATACAGTGTGATCCGTAGTAAAGTAAAACAGTTTTCTATACAGTGTTAAATTAATATTAGAATTTGAACGTTAATAAAATAAACCATTTTATAACTAAATAAGTTTGTGTGTTTTTAATTGTTACACAATCCAGTGATCGAACTCAGAAAAGTGTGAGAGATCGAAATTATCGTCAAAGAGACAGAAATTTCGTAACAATATGTACCCTAGTGAAAATTCCAAAAAAGGGGTTTTATCATTATGCCAGAACTACGAAGTGTTCATTAACAATTATATTCACCGAATTTTGAAAATGTGGTGGACTAGAGCCATCTCGAATGTCGAATTTCTCACCAGATGTTGTGAAGATCCGATTTCCATTCAAGTCAAACAGCGAAAATGGTAATGGATTGCACACACGTTGCGAAAATCACTAACTGTAGTCGGTCAGCAAGCATTGGGGTGGAATCTTCAGGGTAGTAGAAAACTGCGGCCATCTTAAATGATCATGGACTGATCATCATAACCAACGATTAAAAGAAGGAATACCTGGATTGGGGAAATTTTGGAGAGAAGTAAAGACATTCGCTACTGATCGTGCATGTTGGAAGAGTTTTGTGGAGGCCCTATGCTCCGTGAGGAGACAAAGGGCACAAGACAAATAACATTTTAGATTGAATTTGTTCTTGTAAATAGAAGTATGATTTTGATCGCATCCAAATTTAGAGGTTGAATTTTAAAGATCGAGAACGATAATTTGAAAACAAAATTTCGTTAAAATTAGTGTCAGAAGTGAGATTGTTAAACAGCAATAAAACATCAATCGAAAATGATTCAAAAATTGTCAAATACAAATATCTTTAAAATTACCAACTTAAAAAGGAACTGCAGAAACGATCTCGAGAACGTTAAATTATGAATCTGGAAGAGCACAAGGTTACGTTAGAATTTGTAGATCCGGCAAAAGCGGGTATAGCTCCTAGAGCGAGATCATACATATATCCAACTAGTGCAAATGATACAGGGACATGAATAAGTGTAGCAGAAGAAGCCAATATCAAAGAATTAATCATACAGTGCAGCAGGTGCGGTTCATGAATCAGAACGCTCTGCAAATGCATAGATATACAGGCTGGCATAGATAGAGTTGGCTGGAAAATAATGACCGCTTCAAGCAAAGAATCCAAGATATTGACATCAAAGGATTAATCATAAAGCGCAGCTGGTGCGGTTCATGAATCAGAACGCGCTGCAAATGCATAGATATACAGGCGGTCCGGGCAGAAATGACTGGAAAATAATGACGGCTTCAAGCAAAGAATCCAAGATTGACAGCATGAAAATGGATATTGAGCTGAAAATAAGTGTACCAACGGCTCAAGTGTTAAAAAAAGTCTTCGCGGTCAAGCATTCAGTGTTTCAATTTGAATTAACGGCCGCCCAAGTTTACACTTATGTTTTGCTGCTGTTAAGTTTTTAAAAGTTAGTTTATATTTTGATGCCCGGTTTCACCAATCAATTTTAATATTTACCAGGCTGTTAAAACTTCGGCTAACAAGATGTTAGCTAAAAGTACAAATTCTGATGTTGATGAAACATAATTTATCTCAACAGCCATATTTTCTAAAAGCCTTTTTAATCGGGCATAGCAGCAGTAAAACGGCTTGTTAGTTTATCAGGTTGTTTAACAGGCTGTTAGCGCTAAAAGTGTTTGGTGAAACAAAATTACGTTATTCTAAGTTTTAATAGCCTGGTAAATTTTAAAATTGATTGGCGAAACCGGGCATTAAGCCCAATTTCCATGTGATCTTATCTTATCAAATATCAGGGAGGACATCACATGCTATTAAGATAGCAAATGTATGCTATTCACTCTCGCATTCTCCAAGCGCATTAGGTTCTGTTCGCATGCTTTTTCTTTCAAAAATTTGATTTGATATCCCTGATATGGGAAAAGATAAGATCACATGGAAATTGGGCTTTAATGTTGATAAAACAGAATAAATATTAACAGCCTTATCAATTCTAAAAGCCTGTTAGTTAAAAGTGATTTGAATTTATTTTGGTGAAACCGGGAATCAGTCAGATAGATGGAAAAACTCTTGAAAATCGGGAAAGGTGAATAAATTTATTCCTTAATACTTTATAAAAGAACAATCTACTACTAAAATTTTTAAAAGTAAATTTGGTGTTTTTTTTTTTAACCAACCTGATGTTAATTTTGTTTCAAAAGGCGACCTGATGAAATGTAAATACTATTTAATGATATTCAACACAAACCATGGTTTAAATAAAATTATTATAAATATGAAAGAAATATGAAGGAAATATGTAAAAAATTTATAAAAAAAAATAGGTTTGATATACATAACAATCGGGACAGCAAATATAGTTTTTCGCGATTTCTGACAAATTACCCTAAACGTTCAGGTCACGTTTTGGAAGTAGACGACTCAAACGCAAGCGGCAACTTCAAAACGGATTATCAAAATATCGTTAAATGTGAAAGAGGACTAAGTACACAGCGGATGTTTTGCAGTGGGATCTGATAACGAGCATTAAATGTGTTCCGCACAGAACAGATAAATGCTGGAGTTGTATAAACCAGGGGAATGATTGGAGAATTTGTATTAACTTTCAACATCGTGTATAAGCAAATTGGTTGATGTAAAAAGTGAATAACATTTGAGATTGAAGTTGTTCTTGCAAATAAAAGTGCGTGCTTTTGATTACATCACATTCCAGGCATTTATACATTAGAAGAGGTTCATACACCTGATTTGGCTTTTCAACCAACCATTCTACTTCTTAATTAAAGGAAAATACAAAACTTACTTGATCTCCGCCTGCCACATAAAGTAAGCCATCTGCAGCTGCTACTGCAGGTATGGCACGTGGCACTGACATCGAACATACTGTTATCCACTTATTTTCATCAAAACTATAACGCTCCACCGAACTGAGTACATCCTGTGCACTGCTATTGCCGCCGACAACGTACAAATAACGATCCAATATTGCCACGCCCATTTGACAACGTGCAGTTTGCATTCGCGCTAAAGGTTGCCATTCCTTGGTCACTGGATTATAACTGAAAAGTAACTATCTTTAGTAATATATTCATACAATATTATTTAATTTTGACTTACCTTATTAAATCGGGTAAGTGTCTGCTAGAGGTTGTGCAGCCACCAACGATATAAATCAGTCCTTCAAAACTCACTACACCCATGCTAAAACGTGGCTCTGGCAAATCACCCATTAACTGCCAAGCATCTTTTTCGGGATCATAGCACTCCATTGAACCACCAATGTCATCACCAATCCAACCACCAACTGCCAGTAGTTGACCACCCATTGTACAAAGGCCAAACTCACAACGTGGTATAATCATTGGCGCAATTGGTTGCCAAATATCATTTTGTGGATCGTAAACTTCACCATTTGCTAAAATTTGTGAACCACGTTCACCGCCTATAACATAAATTTTACCATTTAATGCTGCTACGCCGGGTAATATGCGTCCAATTTCCATTGGTGCTGTCTCTGACCATTCACGTCGAAATATATCAAACTTTGCAACTGTCTCAAAGATACAATCCGCTGGATTCCATGTACGGGGTGTTTCCCGACGTGATCCGCCTATGATGTAAATATTCTTTTTTGCTAGCTGTCGTGGGCATACACGTAGCGGCACCAATTGACCACGTTTTGATGCAATATCGCGACATATAGAGCGTAACGCAATTTTTACTGACATGTCACGGCAGTCCTTTAGTGCCTGATCAATTACTTTAACGGGCACCAGTGCCAAACGAACATGTGATAATATATCAAACACATAGCACCGCCTCTGGGTAACATCATTTTTAATCCAACGCAGTGCTGCCTGAAAAACTTGCGCCTCAGAATCCACACGTAGTAGCTCAGAGTTTAAAAGTTGCGAAAGTAACATTTGTGGAGTATCCAAGAATTCATCTTCAAGTGTGATCTGTTAAAAAGAGAGAACAGAAAAGGGTGATTTTAGTTTATTGGAAAATTGATAGAATTCTTGAATGGCTATTGGCTTTTTGGATTTTTCCTGTAGGCACCTGTAAATGTCATTAAATGCTATTCCCTAAGCATATTTTTTGCATCAAATACAGACTTGGGTATTTTTGGATTACATTTTTTTCAATTACAATCACAAGTAATCTTTCCTTGTAATTGAAAAATAAATTAAAAGTAATTGTAATTGAAGTTTTTTTCAATTAAATTACTTTTGTAATTGGACTAGTAATCCATGAAAATGTAATCCTTTAGAAAGTTGTAATCCATTACTTTTGGCAAGTAATTTGAAACGAAAATGTAAGTAATTACACATTTTTCTGCAATTACTTTTGTTAAAATTTAACACAAAATTTTTTTGAAGCCATAAAATTTTGTAAAATTCATAAAAAATTTTTATGTTATTGCATATGATTTAAATGGGAATGTAAAAAAAGAACTTTCGCGTGACTGACTCATTGAGTCAATGACGTCGACCACAGATTCCTCAAGCTATCGTAAAGAAGATTTGGGTTGTGGGCTCATCTAATAACGTAGAAACATTTCAATTACTAAATTACAAGTAATTGTAATTGCATGTGTATTTAATTACCAAATGTAATTGATTACGCCCAAGTCTGTATACATACAGCTGTTATCAACTAATTGGAAACGAAATCTTTCGTTGTGTTTTGGTAGTTTTTTCATTTATTTTTCTATGTGAACCAGAAAATTTATAGATATTATAAATGTGGAACATATAAGCTCTCAAAAAAAGAAAAAAAAAATCGCATAGTGCGATGTCACACGACAGGCATTTGAGTGCGCGCAAGCAAAATTTGTTGTTGTTTCTATCGAAAAATAAATAATAAATAAAAAATTCTATGGCAACGAGAGAGAATGAACTTTTTGTACGACGGGCAAAATAATTCATTTTTGAGTGGCGAACATGACAGCATTCACCACTCAAAATAGTGTTGCGAGGTAGTAAATAAAAAAAGTATTGTGTTAAGGAGCGAAAAAAGTACATTAAAAATACTTATTTAGAAAAGCATTAAGAAAACGAGTGAAACACAACTCTTTTTTCAAAAACGCATTTAAAAATGGAGTAGAAAATTAATAAATAATTATAAACAGTGGTGCCTACTACTACAAGCAAACGATCTCACGATAAGCATGTGTTGATGATTTGTTTATCAATTCTGTATACATGCATGCTTTTTTTCGCTCTTAAAGAGCCTGATTGTTCTCATTTTTACGCTCTTTGAGCGCCTGCTCGTTCTCTGGGCAGCACCGATTATAAACGTCAGAAGTTGACCGGCACTCATTTCACTTTTGGGTGACTGGCCTCCACTCAAAAAGTGAAAGAGAATAAAAAATTATTGTTTACATTTAATGAGCGGCCAACCGGCATGCGTCTTAGCGAATTGTATATGGCTTTTCTTGCGCTTAACTGTCACCAATGGGTCCTTGCGTGAAATTCGTCCATGGAGTCTAACCTAAACCAATCGACAAGCTAAAGTTTGCTTGGATATTTGTGCATCATATTGATAAATTATTTCGCGTTGGATTTTTGCAGCAGTCTTACGAGGATCCAATTTTGCCTTGCGCACAATCAGGCGATCCTTGTACCCAGAAGTCTTACGAAG
Source organism: Tricholauxania praeusta (assembly GCA_949775025.1). Taxonomy (NCBI): domain Eukaryota; kingdom Metazoa; phylum Arthropoda; class Insecta; order Diptera; family Lauxaniidae; genus Tricholauxania; species Tricholauxania praeusta. The sequence continues at coordinate 98,280,856 of OX459030.1, read as the reverse complement.
TCCCTTTTTACTAGGGACATTTTTTGCTGTGTCATACTTATCGAAATGATGAAGTGCACTGAATACCATCTTTCTGGAGTAATTAAGCTGTGTTGCCATCGCCTGATGTCTCATGGCCGTTTTTCGAAACTCAACAATTGACTTACGCGTGGCCGGTGTACAAATTTTGGCCACAACCCATGATTAAGAATACGCTTTTAAACAACTTCGGTCAAAAAGTGTTTTTACAAGAAATGACAAGATCACAACATCGTTTCTGGAATCTTTTATCAAGTTTTTTGTTTCCAATTAATCGACGCAAACAAATCTGAGGTTTGAGCAGAAAATCTCTCATAAAACTTTTATACATTAATTTGTTATTTATTTTACATTAATTTGTTATTTATTTTATAATTTTTTCTTAGCTTTATCGCACTTTCTCAACATACCCACTCACACCATGTAAAAATAGACATATAGATATTAAAATAATTATATGTATAAATTTACGTGGTCCAAGGCATAAATGTTAGAAAAAATTTACCCAGCATGCTGTGGGGCTCGGACAACACAAACAAAAAAATTCACACCACCATTAAGCTACAAATTTAGCTACAGTTAGTTTTCAGTCTAAGCTTGAGTTGACCTTTTGACAAGCTAATGTTATAAACTTCGCAATTATTAATAAGAGTTGTCATGCGATTAAAAGGAGCTGTAGCCATATAATTAGTTCTACTAACCGGTTGATAAAATAACTGATAAGAGTTACGAGTACTCCTCCGATTACTATTAAAATGTATATAATTAAGAAACTCTGGTGCAGCAAGAGACCCAGTTACAAGTTGATGCAGATAAAGTATATCCGCAATATTTCTACGCGAGCTCAAAGACTGCATATGTAATAACTTTAAACGATCCTCACAAGGAGGAAGGCTTAAAGGGTCAATCCAATTTAAGCCATTGAGAGCAAAACGAATAAAATTTTTTTGAATTCTTTCAATTCTATTTATATGAATATTATAAAATGGTGACCATACTTGGCTAGCGTACTCTAAGTGAGGGCGCACTATTGTATTATATAAAGTCACCGTTACTAAAGGGCTATTAAATTCTTTTGCCCACCTCTTAATAAAGCCAAGCAGAGATGAGGATTTTTTACAAATTTGATTAATATGCTCATTAAAAGTCAACTTAGTATCAAAATGTATACCTAGGTCTTTGACTACATCGACACGACAAATATTTTTATCTTTTAATTTATAATCAAATTCCACAATAGTTTTCTTCCTGGTAAAAATCATAGCTTGGCATTTATCAGGATTAAGATGTAAGTTATTCTTAGAACACCAAACTTCAAAGGATTTCAAGTCAGACTGAAGTGGAATAGTGTCACCAACCCCCTTTACGTTCCTGTAAATTTTCATGTCATCTGCATATACTAACAGATGGGAGTTTTTAATAACATGTGTAACGTCATTAATTGCTAAAATGAACAGGAGCGGCCCCAGGTGGCTTCCTTGTGGAACACCTGATGTCGCGCTAAATGGGGAGGAAAACACTCTCCTAAATTTTATTTGATACGAGCGATCAGATAAATAAGATTCAATCCAGCTGACAAAACTTAAGGGAAATCCAAGCTTCTTTAACTTAAACAAAATCAAATTATGTGGTAATTTGTCAAATGCTTTACTGAAGTCAGTGTAGATGCAGTCAACTTGCCCACCAGAGTCTAAAGAACTTAATGCAAAAGAAGTGAAATCAAGGAGGTTAGAAACTGTAGATCTGCCATTAACAAAACCATGCTGACGAGTTGTTATGACTTCACCACAGCACACCTTAACCTGATCGTATATAATATGTTCAAAAATTTTCGGTATTGATGATAACTTAGCCACGGGCCTGTAGTTTGAAACATCATTTCTACACCCTTTTTTGAAAATGGGGCTAATGTATGCATTTTTCCAAAACTTAGGAAAATAGCTTTCTTGAATTGATCTATTAAATAAAATACTGAGGGGTTGACTCAGCACAGAGCTGCAGTTTACTAAAACTGTCGCAGGAATACCATCCGGCCCGGAGCTGAAGTCATCATCAACAGATGAAATATATTTCTCTATGAGGTCAGGAGAGAAAGATATCTCATTAACCGAAACTAAAGGGTCGTTATCCATATATTCAAAATAGTTGATTTCAGGGCTAGATAAATCCGTAGAAAACGATTCATTGAACAAATTAGCAAACAACCCGGCTATAACTTGTGGGTCGGTAGTGAGCCCATCAACTGTTTTAAACTCAGATGGAAACCCGTCAGATTTTTTTTTAGAATTAATAAAACCCCAAAAATTTTTGGGGTCATGAAGAATATTCAGCCTTATTTTATTCAAATATTCAGAATAAACCAAAGCTGACATATCTTTAAATTCAAGAAACAGTCGCTGATAAGCAACAAGGTCATTACGGTCCTGGCTACAAACGTATTTATTCCATGCCCTATTACGGCCATTGCGAACTTTTTTCAAATCCTTTGTATACCAGGGGTACGAGGAATTATTGACGTACTTTTTTGTATATGGAACCGACAATGCTATGGCAGAAAAAAGTTCACCATAGAAAAATTTAATGCAATCATCAAATGTATTGTTATTAAAAAAAATGAGTAAGTCGTCTAATTTATTTCTGAAGTTTTCATTCAATTTTAAAAAGTCAGCTTTCTTAAAATTGAATTCGTAAATATTAATGGATGAACATGCATTAGTCAAATTTTCATTGTCAGATTGGTACACAATACTCAAAGGTGGATGATAGGAATCTACCGTAGACAGAGCATGGATAGCATTTCTTACAATAACATTGCTACTATTTGTAGCCAAGACTAAGTCAAGTTGTCGTCCATGGCAATTAGTTATACAACTTACTTGTTGTAAATTTGAAAGTATTTCGTCAACAAAAATTTGTTGTTGTCGAGTTTTTGGACAAGATGCATAAAAATATGTACCATCGTCCGAAGGAGTCCATTTTAGGTCAGGCAGATTAAAGTCACCTAACAACAAAATGTCGTCATTAGTGTCTAGTTCATTAATAATATATTCTACGGCCATCGAAAGACATTCGTAGACATCTGCGCTACTATTTGGAGGAACATAAGTGTTAAGAATGTATAAATTAGAGTTACAATGTGTGACCTTAACACATAACAGTTCAATATTAGATGCACAGGCAATTTCAACTAATGAACTGGTTAAATGATTTTTTATAGCTATTAAGACGCCTCCACCAACAGAAGAAAGATCTTCCAAGTGTCTGTCTCTTCTAAAAACATGGAAACTATTATCAAAAAGTTCCATATTGAGAAAACTGTTGTTTAACCAAGTTTCGGTAAACACGATAATATCCTCAGAGAAATTCTGAGTTGATAAAAAGATATCTTGCGTCTTGGAACGCAAACCCCTTACATTTTGATAGTAAAGGGATAGCCGTTTCAGTTTTTTGAATTGGAACGTGCAGTTTTATCATTTTTTTTCGATTTAAATTCTGAAATATAGATATTATCCACCCATGCTTTAGATTTAAGAATGGCAGAAACATGAAAAGATGCCACTGTTATTTTAAAAGACGCATGAGTTGGTTTATTACCGAGTTTCCTGCAAGAAACGAAGGCGTCGGCAGGAATAATTTGATTTTGTCTGATAAAATTTTTAACGCTGTCAGAGGTAGTATTGGAATGCAGTCGTGAAATAAAAATCGATTTTAACCTTGGTAATGCCTGCAGGGAAACCGGAGGCACAGAGCTATCAATCGCAACATCCACCCGCGGATTAGCCGAAATTGACAGAGGATTATTTATAGTGGAGGAAGGAGATGAAAGATTGCTACTAGAGATTATAGCGGGAAAATTGGGAGTGGGTGAAGAGGTATTTAGAGAGCAATCCACGGGAGTTTTGTCACGACTGACGGCCGCACCGCCCACCCTCCCCACATTACCCAGATTTTTATTTAATTTCTTATTAGACTTTCTTTTCTTTTTTAAGGAAATAGCTTGTTTAGGTAAAGTGCTTTTTGCTATGAATTTGATTTCAATTATGTTCTTTTTTTGAGAGCTTATATGTTCTACATTTATAATATCTATACATTTTCTGGTTCACATAGAAAAATAAATGGAAAAACTATCAATAACATAACGAAAGATTTCGTTTCCAATTAGCTGACAATAGATGTACATGTATGTTTACGTTATTTTTTCATTCTCTGTCTTAGATTAGCTGAGTGTAACAAATTACTTAAAATCTTTTTTATAGAAAATCGATAATCTTAACTTTGATTTAACATATGTACAAGGACTTTTGAAAAGCGATACATCGTTAAAAAAAACATTTTTATTTCGTTATCTTGAATATCATGAAAACAGATCAACTTGCGGAAGCAATACAGATGTGTGTGAGACTAGTTAATTTTTAATTTTCGTCAAAATTTCACCCTTTTAGTTTAAGTATAGGCAAGAGAAAATAATAAAAACACTTAGTGAAACAGTCAAATAGGAATCGTGCTCACTTTCGAAAAGAAAGGAGAGTAAGATCTGTTTTGCCAATGTTCAAGGAAAGGAAAAACAAAATATAGTATTATTTTATACAAAATCCTAGTGTGAAAATATCAGCACATGCAAAATTGATTATAAAAAACATCGACATATTTGAATAAAGTTATTATTCATTATCTTCCACCTTGTAATGAATGTCGTAAGTACCTGGCAATTTTTCAGTACCAAGGAAACTATTTGAGAAACAAAAATTAACGATAATGCCAAACAAATTTTGTGAGTTGTAGTCTAAGTCCTCTTGGAAGGATTACTGTTGGAAGGTATTAATTCATGTTGAATAGATCAGCACTGGTGTGACTTCTATTAAAACTCAGAATATAGGACTTAAAATCTGGGCAATTCAGATGAAATGTTCAACTGGTAAAATTAATTAAAGGTGTAAGTAAGCACATTTTAGAAGTGTTTTATAATAGACTTTTTCTTGCTTTACTTAATAATTTTTTTCACAAAACGCAGCAAATATCGATTGACTAAAACCGTCCTTTATTAAAAACTAGCTAAGCTCAAGGTCGACTGAGCTCATGATATTTGAGTAGAGCGCCAAAAATATTTACGGGCCTTTATTACTCATAGAATTTCGTTTATAGCGCAAAGATTTTATTATTATGACATCGATTTTTTGAATTTAGATCCCTTGTTTCCAACCACTGCCATGGGTAAAAAATTAAATATTTTTGCGTATCACATTGAATCAGCGGGTTAAAAAAGCATTTTAAAAATATTTTGTTTTTAATTTATACAAAAAAATGGGACATAAGGATTGATATGGTGTATGATTAATGCTGCCAACTGTACTATTTTTAGTAATACAGAACTACTTTGCTACTGGCTGAACTGCTTTTTGAACTGATTTTTGTGTTCATACAAAGCGGAAGAACGCGGATGTAGGCGGACGAAATGCAAACTATGCATTGAATTGGAATGAACAATTCCAACATTTCAACAGCTTTTCGTGGGTTGTTTTGAAATCAGTCCCAGCTAGAATATTGTCAATGCATAAATGAAAATAGTTACTGAAAGAACATCGTTTAACTTGACAATGAATTTATCAAAAGTCTTATATAGTCCATTAAAATGTTACATTGACCTTGCATTTTGGACAGAACAAAATTTTTTTCAACCACAACTTCTACGCCAAATCGGCAGTCAAGAAAAATATTTGTTTAAGATGATACAAGTAATTAGATGTTAGATCAATTTGTTTTGGTCTGATTTAAAATAAAATCATATACATACGATTAATAGCATGTTTGTATATATCCATATCGTTAAGATATACTTTTGTTTTAGATATTTCACAGATAAATGTACTGCTTTTTGCCGGTCCAGAGTTGGCAGCATTATGTATGATATATATTTTTGAAGTCATAACTGGACACTGCCTCATCGACAGACATGCGGAGAGATTAGGTGTTAGGTCTTTTGACTTCTGCAGAAGTTGTGGAGATGTAGAGGAGGAAGAAAACATAAAACATTTTCTCTGCTCCTGCCCCGCACTTGCTAGGAAACGCCACAAAACACTTGGTTCGTTTCTATTCGATGACCTAGATGACCTGAGGCATGTTGGTATAGGTCAGCTATCAAATTTTATTAAGAGATCAGGTTGGTTCAACGAGAGGGTATAGTGAGACACCCTGTGGTATCACAATGGATCACATTTGGCCTAAATGAGTCAGTTCGCGACTGACTGCCACTCCTACCTAACCAAACCTAACCTATATATGATATATTTAAAGTAACCAAATATTTTTTGGCTAAAATTTTTGAAGAACGAAAAAAAAGGTCGTTAAAATGTAAAATATTCTTGAGACGCATTATTGAGAGCAATTAATGTTGATATTAATAACACAGGCACCTGAATTTTTATACAACGATCAGACAAAGAAGTAGGTTTGAAAGACTAATTTATTATTATTATTACAATTTATAAGCCTTCAAAAAAAAATTACAAAAGCTAGCATTAGATGAGAGCACTGGTTGCTAAGACCATCGGCTCTAGATACAAAATATTTATAATTACAAGTTATGAGTTTAAATAAACATTAATATGAAGTTATATGATTATTTGATTGACTTTATGAATTCGTAAATTTTCTCAATATTCTCTGCTGATGGTTGCTTCAGCAAGTCCATGGGTTTGGTGGTATCAAAAATCTTCTTCCTATGAGTTGAGTGGTCTGGGCAATAATTTAGTATGTGGATTGGAGAGAGATCTGTACCACATGTGGAACAGGTGGAGTGCGGTTTTTTTTTCGAAAATGTGGAGATGAGTTGCTAAAATGCGGCCCAGTCTGAGTCTTGAAAATATTTTGATTTTGGATTTGCTTAAATTTGGAGGGTATTGTGGTGGGTTATAATCTCTGTTTATATACGTGTAATGATGGTGATTGTAGCCAAGCCATGATGTTAATCTTGATTTTATTAGATTATTTTTAATGTATTTCTTCATGTCCAGTTTTTCCACTGTATTATCCATAGCAATAGGTGCATTGCACGCATACTTGGCGGCTGAGTCAGCGTGGTGGTTTCCATCAATATTAACGTGTCCTGGAATTTGTGGCGGAGTTAGTGAAGTAAGCGAGAAAGTTTTTTGGTGGTATTGGAGTGAAGTTGAATAAGCAATGGGTTTCCTGTAATGATATGATGGAGGGATGTTGCTCTTTTGTTAGTAGCTGAAGCTCGGATATATTATTGATGAAACCTTTGATGTTCCATTGTAATATAGTGAAACTCAACTTGAAGATTAGGACTCGCTTTTTGTAAAAATAATTTTATAAAAAGGAGAAAAGTTACAAAGAGCACTTTAAGTAAAACTGTTAAGTTTATGGATCCGATGGATCAAAGATCATCGATTCGTTGTCAGAAACAAAAAAATAATTTTTTGATGCGATAGTATCCTGTGTTAATTTTGACATAGGTGATAGAATATTTGTATTTTCTGTGGTAGATGTTGAAGTTGATTTTGAAATTTCAGAGTTTGTTGATGGTTTAGATGTGTCGATTTGGGTTATTGTTGGTGTTGGTAAATTGTTGATTGGAGATTGATGATTTGTATTTTTCTTGATGTTCGTGTTTGAGGAGGTAAGCAGGTGTATCTGAGTTGTCGTTGAGGTTGTTGATTGTGTTTGCAGGATGTTGTACTCGAGGGAGTTTGCTGTTATTATTTTCTGTAGTTGGTGTGGGTGATCTTTTTTGCTGTGAAATAGTGTTCGTATTTTGTTGATTTTTTTGATTGACAGTGTCGGCGTATGGTGTTGTAGTTTGTTTTGAAGGATTTATTCTTTGATTATAAATGCGGTGGGCAGTCCCAATGGAACATTTTTCAGTGGTTTTAATTTTAATAACTTCTTTCATTTGTTGATATCTAGGACAGTTATTATCTGAGGAAGCATGTTCATTGCTACAGTTGGCACATTGAAGACGGGTGCAAGGATCTGGAGTGTGTGGTGGTAAATTGCATTCAGTGCATATTGTTGGGTTAGAGCATCTTTTTTGGGTATGACCTAAAAGTTGACAATTCTTGCAACGCATAGGTGTTGGGAAGTAAGTTTGCACTTTCACTGAATACTAAGCTACTTCAACTGTTCTAGGTAATTGGTAGAGGTTAAATGTGAGTACCATGCTGCCAGTAAATGTAGATTTGTTATCAATCATTTTCGTGTACTTATAAACTCCTGTTACTCCTTGATTTTTCATTTCATTTACAATTTCGTCTTCCTTAACATTTATTAGGCAGGGAGCATATATAATTCCTTTAATTGAGTTGAGTGTGTCGTGAAGTTTTACTGATATAGGACATAGATTGGACAGGGTTTTGGCTTTTAGAAATTTTTCAGCGATGTGGTTGTTACGGACAAGTATGAGTAGACTACCGTCTTTTAGTTGACTTATCGAGTCGATAAGTGTTGAAATTGAATCCATACCTTTTTTGATGGCAAAAGGACTTAATTTCCTCAGCCCATCACCTACAGAAGTAATAACTTTTTTTGGGTTGGCCAATGTTGTATTTCTTTGTGGAAGCGTTGGGAAATTTCTTTCACTGGGGTGATCCAAATAGTCAGCTAGTATGCTAAACCTATTATACGATTTGTCCGGCGGCCCTGTGGCCATTTTGTTATTTTGTTGTAAAAATTAATGAAGGTATGTGTGAGTTTAACCAGTAGTAAAAAAAAAATGTATACGTGAAGTATTACAAAAAAGGTAAAGAGTACTGTAATGAGAAAACAACTATGAAGAACCGTTATCAAACACGCGGTAGAAAAAGAATAGCAACCAATACGTCTGAACGATACGAGAGACAGTCGGTGACTGAAGACTAATTTAATTTACCGTCTTGATGAAAAAAATTAAACCTATTAAGCGCAATAAAATCTTTCAAACTTACCGAGTCTGATTTCTAGACTGAACCAAAAATTTTTTTTTTGAGTGCTTATGTGATAAACTTGAGGTGTTATGTGTAAAAAGTCATGTCTTTGCTATTTTTGGAATGCTACGGATTTTTGCGTTATCAATTGATTATAAGTATTTTAACCTTTATACCTAAGTTGTTATATAATCTTATATAGCAGGCAATAATTAGTTTTTTACCAAAATTTTCAAAGCTATTAGTACATCGAATGATCAATTAATATAAAGTTAGAGGAAGAGTTAATAAATACATAGTAAAAATGTAAACTCTTCAACTGTTCTAGACATCGAGGAAAAAAAAAAAAAAAAAAAATTGAGATATGACCAATCAATTTATTTTTTCGTAAGCCGATAGCCCTGGCAGCTAGTGCTCTCTTAGTTATAATTTTTAAATTGTAATTAATATAAATAAATAAATAAATAATATTTTTTCGTAGGATTTGGAAAAACTTTCAGACCAATGTGATAACAGTTCCTAACAGCGCGCTCACCAATTTTAGCAAAAAGTCATAATCTTAAGCTTTTAAATCAATTTTAGTTTGTTCCGATTGGATTTTCCTTGGCCGTGATACAAGAAATTGACCTTTGAGCTTTTGCGTATATAAAATTTTATCATACATTAGGTGCCTGAATTTAGGTGCAGAATCGGAAATCAGACTATTAATTTACGATGCACTTTTGAGCGGTGAATACAAAGCTTGCTTTTGAATTTCCCTAGCTCGACAAGACACTCTTGTCAATAATGCACATACACTATCTTAACTTACAAAAATAAAAAATTACTTATAAAAATATTGTACTAGTATCTAATTTGCTGTGCATTCTTTTTTGTCGTATAGGGCAAAATAGCTCAAACATATCTCGGGCAAATAGCATGCACTAAACGCGACGCGATAGGAGATAGAAGAAAACAGATTGAGAGAGCTAGTCCGAGCTTAAAGCCAACAAGGCATGTTGAATAAACATGTTGAATAAATTGAAATTGAAAATTCGTTGATGACATTCCTTGCAACTGTGACATACATATTTAGAGAAAAAAAAAAAACTACTTACCGCTGGAAAGTTTGCGTGTACAAAGTTTAATGCACTCTTTGCTAGTGATTCACAATTATGCGCCTCTGCAAACCGTAAAATGCCCAATGCATTTGAGGCATGAAGTTCGCGACATAAAAATTCACAGCATCCATCGACAACTTCGTGTAGTTGTAACATATCTGCGGCAGCCAAAAGTTCTTGAACATTTGACTATTAAATAAAAAGAAAAAAATTAAGACTCCTTTTGAAAAAAAAGAGCACAGATTTACCTGTGTAATTTCACATCTTCCAGTATAGATAAATTCAAGTAATATATTCATAATTTCTCCATCAATTGTGTGCAAAATAACGGATTTCTGTTTGCCTTCATTAAGTCCTAATTCCGGTCGAAACATTGCCTCAAAATATGCACTAGCAGCGCTCAACACTGCACGATGTGCATTGTATGTAGCGCCTCCTGCAACTATTTCCACATCGCAAAAACGTGATTGTTCACGCAGCAAGTTGAGATTTGATAAGACTTTAAATGGATATTGTGCGTTAGCATAGGAAGGTATTGTGGTACGTTGCATTGTGGTGCTGTTGGTTGTAGAATTAACGCCATTATTTAGCCCGTTATTAGTATCGGTGACATTCGATGAAGTGTTGCCATTGTTACGATTGCAATTGTTAGCTGCAAATTCATTATGCGGGGAATATGTTTTTAAAGGTGGCATTTTTAGAAAACAATCAAACTTTGAATGTAGGAAAATTTAGTGCTCTACCTTCCAATTGATTCTGCAGCGAATGCTAAAAAAAATTTGTATATTAAATTATTTAAGGTAAATATGGTTCAACTGTGTAAATGATGTGCAAGCTGTAGATTACGGGAGAATGTATTTTTTAAGTACTGATAATCAAAGCAACATCTAAAAGCGCAAATTCATAGATGTTTGCTAAGTTGTTACTAAACGAAATTCAGCTTTTGTTAATAAGAATTTTTGTTCCAGTCTCGTATAGTAACAACTTAATAAACACCTATGAATAATTGCCACTGTCCTTAGCTTTAAGGATATAAGATTTCCGAGACCGTAAGCTCTTTGACATCGTGCGATAATATATGTATTACTCATCCACCCTTAAATTTTCACTTCTCTCATAAAGGTCTATTGATTTTGATGGTCAAGTTTTGCTTAATTGAATGATTTTTGCTTGAACTACATCTAATTCTAGAATACCAGCCAAAAAAAAAAATCGCCTTTTTGGTGCAATTTTGTAAAAAATATTTTCTTTTAAAAGTTTTGTCCGTTTGAGTAGTTGTTTGCAAAATGATTAGAAGTTATTTTGAGTAACTTTTAGCATACTTTCGGCTGCAGTAATATTAATAAAAAGTGTCGTTCGAATCTCTTTAAAAAGATATTGATTTTTGTAAACATAAATTTAAATTAATACTATCACTTGTTTCTTTTTCAAATCCTCTGCTTAGAGCTTGTTTAAACAAAATGAGGGAGAAATTTCAAAATTTTATAGAAGTGTGCCATTGTTTTCAACTTTCATACATCTACTATGCCTCATAATATTTGTTACGCTTGTTTCATCAATTTTTAAGGTATAACCAATGAAATCTCCAAAATTGTCTTCTGCTTGAAAATGAGTTTCCTTTCAAATAATCCTTGGGGAATAGGTTGTTAGGTCTGTGGTAGTCGGACTAGTGTGATTAGTTACAGACTCTTGTCTTTGATATCAACCGTTTCTTTTTCCTTCCTTTTCTGATGTTCACCTAGTTTTTTTTTTTATACACGAATCTTCAATATTATTCCAGCTATTTAGAATGTTTTGGATATTTTCACCAATCCATCTATACACATCATTACTCAAAATCAAATGCAAAGAATATTGCATATGATATACATGTATGTTACCGGCCAAACTAGTTTTTCCTAGGCAGAACTAGTTTTTCCGAAGCGTGAAGCAGTTAAGCTTAAGATGATTTTCGTATGTTATGGAAAGTGGGCGGCTTTTGGGCGCGGCTCAGAGTTTACATCTTCCAATATGTTCTACACCGGCTTAGTCACGGCTTTCGGCCGAAGTTCAGTATACTTTGTCCAATGCGCCAGTGTTGTTACTAAAGTTTCAAGAAAATCGGGAGTGCGGCCGTTAAAGTAAAATCTTAGTCTAGTTCATTCTAGGTTAAACTGGTTCATCCTAACACTCTTCGAATGAACTAGTTTTTCCTAGGAGAAGCTAGTTATTTCATAAATCTAGATTGGCCGGTAACATATGCATACATGCATATGCATGCATAATGCCTCCAATTTGTACTACTTTTTGTACTGCTTTGTATGATTAAACAAAGCGGAAAGAACGTGAATGTAGGCGAACAAAACGCAAACCATGCACATAAAAAGCACAAACCGCACTCAGAAAAACACTTATGTCAAGTGAAATGCTAGATGCTTTGATTAATTTGTTTCGATCTGATTTAAAATAAAACAGTACACATAAGATTAGTATCATGTTTGTATTCCATATCGTTATGATCTACTTTTTTAGGTATTTCACAGATAAATATATGGCAACAAGGAAGTATAAGTTACATGCTCATACACAGAATTTATGTTGCTTTGCATTGTGATCACAAATCGACTTTAGCTTATATTCCTTGTGGCCACAGAATTGTACTGTTTTTTGCCATGCCAAAGTTGTTTGTATTCCACATCGTGACGACCTTTTCTTTTGGTATTTCACTGATAAATGTACTGCTATTTGCCGGTCCCGAGGTGGCAGCATACAGTATGCATATCACATAAGACACTTTAAATAATTCAGTGCATAAAAATTATACGCGGGAACATACGATTTTACTTTATGTATTTTGGTTGTAGACTTTTCTTTGAAACAATTTTCTAATACTTCTTTAGATTCTAATATTTTTGTTAGTCAAAACCTATTATCCTGACGGCATTATAAGATTTAATGCTCATATCTTTTGGACCACAAGTGCGACAGTAATTGCGCATTTAAAAAACTTTAAATTTTTTGTCATATGATATGCCACGCAATAAAGGACTAGCACCCAATATCTTAACACATTGTATTCTGTTAGAAACTAAAAACCATTTTACTTTGCGACTATTTTTTGGGAGTGTAAGGTCATATCATATTGAAAATTTCCTTTCATTTAGGAAAAGTGTTAATATAAAATATTCCAAGCTTACTTTCACCACGTTAGCAAAGTGCTTGTATTACTTTCTCTCCTGCAACTTCAAAAGCACAATTACTATAACTCCTTCAATAACGACAAAGGGCAATAACCAACCACAACGGCGTGATGAGCTCAACGAATGCAGTGAATATTTTAGAGAAGCAGAAAATTCAATTCATGTGTTAAAAGAAAATTTACTTCATTTGCAGCTGGAACTTCAATTAAAATCAATTAATTTCAATTGTTGAGGTCGTACTCGAATTTTCCGTGTACGCTCTGACCGATAATTGGAAAAATTTAGAAAATTGCGTAGAGAAAAAAAATTACAAGCAGCAGACCAGCAGTGATTTTCTTCAGACAGGTTTTTTTATCAATTTTTTGAGGAAAAGTTAAAAATATATATTGTAATTTCTTTTTCACTGAATGTTACCGTTTTTTATTGGTTTTTTGGCACTTTATTTTGCAAAATACTAAATATATAAACGCCCATTTCAATCCAATAACTACTTTTACGAACAACAAAATATTGAAAATGTGTACAAAGAAAAGAAGCTAAACAAGCAGGAAAAGGAAAAGAATCATAATATACCCATACGCTGTACTGCCTATCGTACGACAAGACGTCGTTTGCAGATTTGACGTTTTGCCATACACGGTCAAGCAAAAACATATGAATGTATTCGCTCTTTTTATAATAGCTTCGTTCCAGAACTTTTTGGGTAAAATCCTGTAAAACTGTCAAACACGAGAGAATAAGAAAATTGCGCTCTGTGAAATAGAAATAATGTAAAAAGTACAGGAACGGAAAAGAACATTTTTTTTAGCACGAGAATAAACATCAAAAATTTTTGAATTTAGTTGGTGCAAAAAGTTAATTTTCTAAGTCCAGACAATAAATAAACATCTTCAATTGAATGTAGTTGAACAATAAATTCAATTCTATAAACGCAAACAATAAAATGGAAAATAAAAATAGTCAAAATAAACTTACTGTTTACATTTCAGCTTGCACAACATAGAACAGCTGATAGTTTGGCACTTTTAATGAGTTTACACACAAAAATTCTTCGGGTAAAAACCTGTAACTTCTTACAATGAGAGAATATAAATTACTCTCCAATTTTCGTTCTCACTTACAGGTTTTTCGTGTACGGGAACGCTTTTTGGTTAAAATCCTGTAAAAACCTGCAAATTGTACTAATGCATTATTGTACGGGAACGCAACTATTACTGAACCATTGACCGATATAATCGAATCACGGTTGTTATGGTTGATGGCAATTTAATTGATGCATTTTGCTGAATTTGATTTTTTGTGGTTTTAAAACGACGCTTGCACTGCACACTACACTCTCTTTGTACGAAGACACCTAGACCGGTGGTATTTCGACAGAAGGATCGGACGTTTTTACCCGATCTTGTGGCTTTCACGGTCACCAGACTTAAATCCTTTGAAATTTTTTATTAGGGCTGTCAAAAAGAAAAATTTTATAGCAACCAAATCAACAGATTAGCATAGTTGCGTAGAAGCGTCGAAAGCGCTGCTAGCCAAATTCTTCGCTAAAAAAATGTGGGCCTGCATCAGGATAAGTGGGAAACAGTTTGAACAGTTATTATAATAATATGAAATATATTAATATTATTATTGCTTCGTTTTAATCACTACTTAGCTTTTTTATGTCATAACTGGAATGCAATGTAACAATAAATGTTATGAATATTTTTGTTAATTTTGATTTTGCCAACACTCAAGTTGTAGGTAATTGGGATTTTCTAACTATGACATTTCGGAAGCATAAATTAAATTTTTTAACACTTGACAAAATTTTAAGGCGCGTGCCACATTGTGCAGGACCTTGATGCTATAGTGATAGGCATACTAGCCCAAGGTCCCGATGCAAACCCAATCGAAAATAAATGGGAACACTTAAGAAACAAACTTACAGAAAGGGTTCCAAGAAATAAAAACGCTCTAATAAGAGTTATTAAGGAGGAATGGACAAAAATATACCGGAAAAATATGATTTACAAAAACTTATTGCATCTATTCCAAGATGGATACAAGCCGTGATTGATGTTCGTGGTGGACACATCAAGTATTGAATTTTTCCTTATAAGTTTATTAGTTTCATCATATGTTCCTTGCATTTTTCAAAGAAGTATTTGTTGTTTTCTAATGAAGAATGAGTAAAAAAAATTGAATAAAAAAAAAAAAATTCGAAAAAATATATACATTTATTATTTTAATTCAATGTAAAAGTGAAAATTGTATTGCATAACTAGCTAATGCCCGCGGCTTTGTACGCGTAGCCTGTTTTTAATTAAGCTATAATCGAACTTATTTCGGTCACTTATGAACAAAAAATTTAATGTGTCATTACCTTATTTATATCCAAAAGGACGTTAACGCACCAGGTTATAATGATATGGTGCATATTAGTACGAAATATATAAACCCTTGGCTCTAACAGTGGCGTAGCGTGCATTTGTGCCACCCGGGGCAGAGAACTAATATGCCGCCCCCTTTTATGGGAAGGAAATAGAACATTTTAACTAGTTAACTAAAAAAAAAGGTCATCAGTTTTTACTTGCAAAAAAATTTAAATACATTTCCAAGATATTGCTCTGCAGCAACTTTTAATATAATATTACGATTTCATTTAAACGCGTAGGTATGTCGACGTTTACACGAGGAAAGTCTGACTGTTCAACCTAAATTAGAGCGTTGGGCGTTGACTTTGCCAGCGGTACGCTTTTGAGTTCAGCGCTGAACCTAAATAAGAGCGTAGCGTTAAATGTCATGTAGAGTTTATTTGTATACTGTTTGTGATAGAAAAAAAAAAATCAACACAATAAAGTAAAAAATTATCTGCCAACGCTCTGTCAAAATTGTATAATCGAATACGCTGGCGTTAGAGCGTTGCTTATTTCGGTTAACTTCATATAAAATCTATGTGCATGAGAAAGTTTTGACAGTTAAACGACGCTGGCGCTCTAATTTAGGTTGAACAGTCACTGTTCAAGACAAATTCTTGTCCATTCTCTTTTGTGATTTTCGTTTCGCGTTTGCAACATGTGAAAAATTTTTACCTCGTCCATTTCGTTTTTCCCCTCTTGCCGACAAACAAGGAAACTTTGCCGAAAAACTTTCCTCGTGTAAACCTTGACTATACATGTACGTGAGTACCTATAAAGTCCTCAGTAATGAAAATGTGTAGCACTATGGCAAAATCGAAACTTGAGTGCATAGTGCAGGTATCCATTGTGCTAAACGGATCCGCTTCGAATTCGAAACGGACTCGCTTCTTCGTATATTTTATCCGAAACGGAATCCGTTTCGGATCCATCTCATACTCGTTTTTGAATGAAATTCCTCTCGAAAATGCGGAAGGATCGTTCGCTTTGTCGGATCCGTCTTGAACTCGAAACGGACTTCATATACGGATCCGTTCCGATTCGTTTTTTGTATATAAAGCGTATCCGTTCCGGAATAGTTTTTTGTAAACTAAAAGGATTTGAAACGGTCTCGTTTTTAAAGCGTAATTCGAGAGCGGATTCCAGACGGACTCTTTTTTAAAATAAAATGGACTCGAGACTGACTCGAATAAAAAGCCATTCTGGATATAATAGTTGCCACAAATGCACACAACGCGGCATACGGCTTCAACACAAAATTATATTTAGAATAAGCGAAAATTAATTACGACCCAATAAAATATATCGATGTAGAAAATATTCCGATCATCATACACAGCAGTAACGGAATGTTTTGGAGTTGTTCCAACTTGACATGGTTAACCAGTTTCCAATGAACTATATGCACGTAAGGAATTAAACAAATTATAATCCGTATTATTTAAAAAAAAAACGAGTCTGTCTCGAATCCGTTTTAATTAAAAAAACGAGATTGTTTCGAATCCGTTTTATTTAAAAAAAACGAGCCCGTAACGCATATGAAGTCCGTTCCGAGTTCGAGACGGATCCGTCGAAGCCTAAAAATCCGCAATCGTTTTTGTGCACATTGGGTAGAAGCAATAACACCACAATATGGGTGGGATGGAAGGAGTTCGAGTCACCCCTAAGTAATCGGTACTTTACACATTTGGGCATACTATTAAAATTAGTTGAGCATTTGATTAAAAATGTTCCATATTTGCTGGAAGACCGTCGTAGCACAAAAAACCTAAATTTGGAGAAAAACGCATAGTTATTAAGTTTTCAATAAATTAATTCTTACGAGTAAATAAATGCAAGTGTGTCGACATACATTCTTCTTACAATACAAGTTCATTAAATGCAGTTATTTGTTCACACAATAAATATGACGGTTATTTCTGCATAATTAACTCGAATACTTTTTTTTAGAGATGTGACGGTCTTCCAGCAAATGAGCAATATGTCTAAATGACATGAGTTATATTTAATCAACAAATTTTTGAAAAGACACTAGTCACATAAAAACAGTTTATTTACAAATATCTTTTCATCACAAATATATGGAAATAAATTGAGCATCTCTTCCAGTCTCTGATGATTTAATTTTTGAGTTCTGTTAAAGTTTGATCCGCAAAGTCATATAGTTTTATAATTTCAGAACGAAGTTTTGCATAAAACTTTTTTAATTTATACTATACTAGCATTACCCTGTGCGCATCGCCTCACCTCAACCGTGGTGTAGATTCGATGTGCGGTCTGCGTGAAAATTCTATCCAAAAAATACTTTTGTATGAGAACCACCCTTAGTATGCACCCAAAATAAAATTTTTACAACTTAAGCAGTGCCTCTTAATATAAAAAAACCACGTAATTTAAATTTCATGAGAATCGATTAAGCGGTCTTCGAGAAAATGATATTTAAAAAATATTTTTGTGTGAGGGCCACCCTAAATAAAAGTTTTATATCCTTAGTTTTGCCTCTTAACATAAGAGCTATGTACGTGGTGTAAATTCGGTGTGAATTGACTAACCTGTCTTTGTGAATATGATATTTAAAAATATTTTTGTGTGAGGGCCACTCTAAGTATGCACCCTAAATAAAATTTGTACGATCTAATCTGTGTTTCTTCACATAAAAGCCATATGGTGTAAATTTCATGAGAATCGATTTAGCGGTCTTCGAGAAAATTATATTTAAAAAATATTTTTGTGTGAGGGCCACCCTAAATAAAAGTTTTGTATCCTTAGCTATGCCTCTTAACATAAGAGCTACGTGGTGTAAATTCGGTGTAAATCGACTAACCTGTCTTTGTGAAAATGATATTTAAAAATATTTATATGTGAGGGCCACCCTTAGTATGCACCCTAAATAAAATTGTTACAATCTAGTCTCTGCCTTTTAATATAAAATCCATTTGGTGTAAAGTCCAAGAGAATCGATTAAGCAGTCTTTGAGAAAATGCTTTTTTTTTAAATATTTGTGTATCAGGGCCACCCTAAATCAAAGTTTTGTGGCCTTAGCTATGCTTCTTAACATTAGAGATACGAAGTGTAAATTCGGTGTGAATCGATTTATTTGTCTTCGCGAAAATGATATTTAAAAATATATTATATGCATATACTTATATATATATATAACATAAAAGCCATACTGTGTAAGTTTCATGAGAATCGATTTGCCTGTCTTTGAGAAATCGCTATTTTGGAAATATTTGTGTATGAGGGCCACCCTAAATATGCACCCTAAATAAAAGTTTTACAGCCTATGACACCCGCCCGATCGATACTAACATACTGTAAAAATTTCATCAAAATTAGCTGGATAGTTTCCGCGTGCATAAGAGACAGACAGACAGACAGACAAAAAATGAATTTTATATAATAGATGTAAAATCATTCAGAAAATTCATAAGAATCATCTCTGCCTTAGGCTAGGGCTACCAGATGGCATACTAAAGTAGCAAAAGTGCTACTTTTGCAAGGCTGTGCTACTTTGCTACTTTTCACTTGAAATGTGCTACTTTTGGTTGAAATGCGCTACTTTTTTTTTTGTTTTTTGTTTGTGGTGTTTGCATTGGAAAATTAAATTTATTTTTAATATTTATTAAATTTCCTAGGGTTTTGTCGTACAAAGTGAGGACCTTTTTTTTTCTATTTTTTTTCTATTTCTATTTCATTTGCATGGAATTAAAAAAAAAAATAATATTTCATTACAACACTGGAATAATATTTTTGGCTTTCATTACTAAATGGAAATTTGAAATTTTTTGATATGTGCTACTTTTGTAAGCAGGTAGCCCTACCTTAGGCCCAACATAAATATGTATTTTTGTCGTCAACGAATATGTCGTCACCTAACATCAAGAAATTAAAAATCAAGTTTTTGATTGATTATTATGTATTTGACTAAACTATAAGATCCTATAAAATTTTTAAATTAATGTTCAATAATAGCGATTTTATTAACGAAATTCAAAAAGCTGTAACATGTGTCTGAATCTTAAATACATAGGCATAAAACACTTGCTTTGACTTTTTTTCAATCTTTTACATATGAAATTCATAACGTTTTGTTTTCCCATTATTTAATGAATTAATTTCATAAATGAATGTCATAAATATCCAGTAAAAAAATATACAAAAATAAAACACGTTTTTTAAAAATGTACTAATAAACTTAAAATTTTGGTTCTGGCGAAAAGTCTTAGTAATTCAAAAATATTTCAGATTTATGTATAACCTTTGTCTATACTATTATATAAAGAGGTAAAGTTTGTTTGCTTGTATGTTCAGGGTAATCTCTGGAACTAAAGAACCGATTCCAAAAATTCTTCTACTAATAGAAAGCTACACTATTCCTAAGTAACATGGGCTATATTTTATTTTGATAAAAGCAAGGGGCGTGGCACTTTACATGCAATTAAAACCTTTAACTCGCTATATGTTGGTTCATATGATAGCAAAAGTCTTGAAATTCGGTGTCAGGATGCACATAGCCTATGTTAAGCACTTCACAAAATATGAACGGGATTAGACGCCGGGGGCGTGGTGGCTATAAAACTTTAATTTAGGGTGGCCCTCATACGCAAAATATTTTTAAAATAGCATTTTTACAATGACCACTTAATTGATTCACATGGAATTGACACCACATGTCTCTTATGTTAGGACGCATAGCTAAGACGATGAAACTTTTATTTAGGGTGGCCCTCATACACAAATATTTTAAAAATAGCGATTTCTCAAAGACAGGTAAATCGATTCTCATGAAACTTACACAGTATGGTTTTTATATTAAGGGGCACAAATAAGATTGTAAAAATTTTATTTAGAAAGCATACTTAGGGTGACCCTCATACAAATATATTTTTAAACATCATTTTCACGAAGACAGGTTAATCGATTCACGCTGAATTTACACCACGTATTTCTTATGTTGTTAGGCTACAAAACTTTAATTTAGGGTGGCCCTCACACAAAAAAATGTTTTAAATATCATTTTCTCGAAGACCGCTAAATCTATTCTTATGGAATTTACACCACATGACTTTTATATTAAAAAACACAGATTAGATAGTAAAAATTTTATTTACGGTTCATACTTAGGGTGGTCCTGATTCAAAAACATTTATAAATATCATTTTCTCGAAGACCGCTTAATCGATTCTCATGGAATTTACCCCACATGGCTTTTATATTAAGAGGCACAGATAAGGCTGTAAAACTTTTATTTAGGCTGCATATTTAGGGTGACCCTCATACAAAAATATTTTTAAAAATAATTTTCACGAAGACAGGATAGACGATTCACACCGAATTTACGCCACGTATCTCTTATGTTAAGAAGCATAGCTTAGGCTACAAAACTGTAATTTAGGGTGGCCCTGGTACAAAAATATTTTTTAAATATCATTTTCTCAAAGACCTTTTAATCGATTCTCATGGTCTTAACACCACATGGCTTTTATATGAAGGGGCACAGATTAGATAGTACAAATTTTACTTAGAGTTTACACTTTGGGTGGTCCTCATACAAAAATATTTTTAAATATGTTTTTCATGAAGACAGGTTAATCGATTCATACCGAATTTACACCAAATAACTTTTATATTAAGAGGCGTAGATAAAGCTTCAATACTTTTATTTAGGGAGCATATTTAGGGTGGCCTTCATACAAATATATTTTTTAAACATAATTTTCTCGAAGATCGCTTAATCGGCTCTCATGGAATTCACACCACGTAGCTTTTATATAAACAGGCACAGCTTAGAATAGAATGGGTGATGCCACGCCCCTTTATCTAAAAGAAAATAAGATTCATCATATCTTATCAACTATTTGATGTAGATAAATGAAACTTGGTACATATATAAAGAGTAGAGAAAGAAGTAAGATTCCATGCAAAAATGGGCAGTACCACGCTTCCATATGAGAAAAAATCAACTTTTTAATGTATCAGCAACTATTTGACGCAGTTGGATAAGATTTGGTGCATATGTTTCTTATAGTTTGTAAAAATTTCTTAACATAGTTTAGTTTGGAAAAAATGAGCCAAAAAGAAAGAAAGTAAGATTCAATAAAAAAATGGGTAGTGCCATGCCTCCAAAATAAAAAAGACTATGACTATGAGACTCGGTACATATATAGAAGACAAGGACTATTACCAAATCAAACTCATTCAAAGGTGCTGATTCTAGGCATTCCATTGATTCCCGCCAAATCAATTGTTCATTTATGAGCCAAATAGAAAAACCAACAACGTTGTTTATCCACTCGCAATAAGATAAATATCAACAAAAATAATTTTTACTTATTTAATCCAACTAAAATAAAAATAATTTATATTTTATTTGTTGATGCGTAGCAACGCCCGCCGGGTTTCGCTAGTTTTAAATAATGCACAAACGTTTCAACGCTGTTATGTACTTCATTTTGTTCCATAAAAACAAATCCCTAAGTTCGTAACAAACATAGCACGAAAAACATTAAAAAAAAGTTTCTTTCGAAATAAATCTCACGTTGTGTTTTAAGCAAGATTGGAATACATTTTCTAAATCTAAAATATATTTCAGTATGCAACGTTTTTTGCTTGTCCTGTTAAAAACTAAAAAGTGTTGTTGCATATTTCTGGATGTTTATTGACGATATGTGCTGTCTTGTTTGATATCAAAATCGTTTAAATTATTTACGTGAATGAATTGTTTTTAACAAAATTGTGCATTACTATTAATAAATAGCTTCTGACGGCACGCAGCAATTTGTAAAATTTGGGATTTTCACTCTGAAATTTTTTGTTCAAATTATTTGTCAATCTCACTATGTATGATATAAGTGAAAATATACTTATCTGGTCAAATTTAAGTTTTCGGAAATATTAATATTCAAATCCGAATTAGCATCAAGTTTTCGGGGTAGACAATAATGCTGAAGTGATCCCACTGTTCTAATATTCGAAAAAAATAATGGATGCCATAATAAAATTTTCAAGAGTGGCAAAAATTTCTGTAAGTGTCCATTTGGCACCAAAGTGGTCGTTTTGAAAGCACTAACTAAGAGTCATGCGCACAAGTTATGTTACATTTGAGATTGCGACTTAAACAGGTAGTTTGATTTCTGTCAAGCCGTTTATCAGATATTATTATATTATGGAGAAAACATGCATGATGAGGTAAGCGAAGACGTAATGCATATACACATTTTCAAAATCACAACAATAGTGTGAAATAGATACCTGTAAAACAACTGACAACGTGGGCAAATGGTTTGGGTTGTGAGCTCTTAATGCCTAATTTCCATGTGATCTTTCTTGAACTTATATTATCAAATATCAGGGAGGACATCACATGCTATAAAGATAGCAAATGTATGCTATTCACTCTCGCATTCTCCAAGCGCTTTAGGTTCTATTCGCTTGCTTTTTCTTTCTTACAAAAATTTGATTTGATATCCCTGATATGGGATCAAGAAAGATAGCATGGAAATTAAGCTTACAGCCCAATTTTCATGTGATCTTATCTTATCAAATATCTTATCAAATATCAGGGAGGACATCACATGCTATTAAGATAGCAAATTTATGCTATTCACTCTCGCATTCTCCAAGCGCATTAGGTTCTGTTCGCATGCTTTTTATTTCTTACAAAAATTTGATTTGATATCCCTGATATGGGATAAAATATGATAAGATAAGATCACATGGAAATTGGGCTTAAGTGTGAGTTCGATACTCGGTCAGACATTTTTTTAAAATTGTTTTTTATATCGATGAAAAGTTTACATACTCGGTAATGCAAAGAATCATGCACTACTTTTCCTATGCCATCGCCGTGTTAAAAATCATGTATTCTGGAGGCGACAGAAAGTCTATGAGATCGATAAAAGCTTAGATTACTATCGATGAACAAAATCTGCTGGGAACCGACTCTGTAACACATTTACAAAAAAATTCTTATCGGTACCAACACTAATACAAAATATTGACATAGTTACTTATAGCTAAAAAAACAAAAAAATGTTGAACATATATTGGTAAAGTAGTTTTTGAGTTATTAGCAAACATCGAAAACGGATATAATTTTATTTATATAGATTTATTTTGCACAATTATTTGACAAACTGTATGTTAGTGATGGCATTTGGATTTTGTGACAATGTACTGACTGAATCGAGACTTGGAATGTACTTTTTTGTCAATGACATCAAATCTTATTAAAATTTAGAAATATATTTCATCAATATTTACTAAAATTTACAAAAATTTTCTAAAATGTACCGAAAATGTTCCAAATGTACTGAAAATTGGACCATTGTACCGAATGTACTAAAAATTGTCAAATGTACTGAAAAGAGTACAAATGTACCGAAAAAACCATTATTGATGTAAGTGATATTTTTCTATTATTTACAGTTTTTGGGTGAATTACGTTAAAATATGCAGGTTACTTGAAGCACACTATAGATGATAAAGACTCAGTGACGTACCTTGAACTGCTGCTCCTGCCTTGAAAAACTTTTTATAAAAAAATAGAAGTCTAGGTACTAAAGAAAAGATCGGATTTTCCTTACAAATGTTTCATCAAATATTAAATAGTATCACGTTAAAATTGAATCTTAATGATTACCGAACAGCATATTGACCCCAAAAACCAAATTTTACAGGAGAGGTTTTTTCTACTTTTCTGTGCTTTAGCTGGCAATATCAAAACCAAATTTTCCATGTCAATTTTTGGCGTAACCATAAGAATTTCAGCTACAAGATTTTACCAGGTGATGGTCGATGTTGTCGCTCCTCAAACTTTTGCGCGCCAGGCGACGATCCCCCTAGTTACGCCACTGTAAAGACTCAGTTAACAAATAATTTAATATACGAAGTTAA
This sequence comes from Tricholauxania praeusta, assembly GCA_949775025.1. Lineage (NCBI taxonomy): Eukaryota > Metazoa > Arthropoda > Insecta > Diptera > Lauxaniidae > Tricholauxania > Tricholauxania praeusta. The sequence goes on along the minus strand of OX459030.1, from coordinate 98,256,344 downwards.
TGGAACAAACTTTAAAAAATTTTTATTTTTATCCTCGTTTGAAAGTCGGTCCAAAGTTAGCAGATCTATTGTTTAAGTGATTTAATTTTTTTTATTGCAAATTTAATTCATTTAATTATTTTATTTCTTAATATTTTACTTTTTAAAAGATTTGCATACTTAAAACTGTATTTACATTAACATAAAAATTGATAATTTTTCCAGCTATTTTAATTTTTTACTTGTTTTTTTGTGTATTATTTTTTTCTTTGTCCTGGTTGATTGCAAGCAATTCTAGCAATTTGACCTTCTGATTTTCTCTAACCAAACGTTCTATTAGATTGCCCAAGTGTGAGCCACCTTCTAAAAATTCCTGTAAATTATGCACAGTACCACCTTGAATGCGATGATCGGTAATACGATCCTGTACAAAATTGTATGTTCGAATTTTCTCATTACGATCGAGGTTGCCCTGCTGTGCTTTTCGTGTTGCTTGTTTGCTTGATGTTGCGTTCTCTAGTTGCTGTTGTAGCAACTTTGCTTGCAAACGTTTGATAGCAATTTCACGATTTTTCAATTGCGAACGTTCTGATTGACTCTCTACAGCCATGCCAGTTGGCAAGTGAACAATACGTACAGCAGAATCAGTCGTATTAACATGCTGGCCACCAGCCCCACTAGCACGCTTAGTTTCAATTTTTAAATCCTTCTCCGAAATAGTCACACTTATATCAGCTGGACGAGGTATTACCGCAACAGATGCAGTGCTGGTGTGTATGCGGCCAGATTTCTCAGTAGCAGGTACACGCTGCACACGATGTACTCCAGCCTCATGACGTAGCCATTTGTATGCATCGATATCGTGCACAATAATATTAGCGTAGCGAAGTCCTAATATTATGTGAACATTGGAAATATTGTTATAGATGTATTAGTTTGGGATAATAAAGTTAAGATAATAAAGCTATTGAAATAGTTACCACCAATTTCGGTGACTTCCTCAGCCAAGATTTCATATTCCCAACCGTTGTGTTCGAAAAAGCTACTGTACATCTCAAAGAGTTCGCGTGCAAATAACATAGCCTCCTGTCCACCGGCACCGGCATTAATTTCAAATATCAAAGAGGGATACAACTCATCATCGGATAGTTGTAGCAAATGCGATATCAATTTCTGTTCTGTTTTGCGCATGAGATCATTATAAACCTTAAACAGTCAGAATTACAAAAAAAAAAAAAACAAATTAAGTATGATAACTTTTTTCAATGATTTTTTTTTTGTTTGAAATACTGTAAATTGAAATTTATTACACAGGTCCACATACAAATATACAGCACGTCAGAATAAATATGATAATTTGCGATATTTCAAAATACAAATAAAAAAATATCGGTATAACTCGAAAGTGGGTTTTGAAAGTGAAAGGTTAAGCTTTTGAACTATATAATTAAATACATTCGAGAAAAAAATGGTATCAGTGAAATAAATGTGCGAAGTTGAGCAACATCGTAGATTTTGACATATACACAGACGCGATAAAATAATTTAAGTTTATTTTTGTAATTACAAAATTCATTTTTTAATTAATTTTTTTAATCTATTTTCTAACTCTCATAAATGTATACTAAATTACATGTTCATACCAATGACGATGAAATCATATGCATATGTACCCAAAAAGCAACTCCTAGTCATTTGATTAAGTTCTTGGGTACGGGAACGAATTATCAAGTTTTCTCAAGTTCCACTCAAAAAATTTATGTAAGGTTTGCGCACGATGAAACTAGTGCACACATTATTACTTGTTAATTGTTCAGATTCAAAAAATTCAAAAAAATTTTAATCAAATTGGCTTTGGTAAATATGTACAAATGTGCATGCTACTTTTTTTACTCTTTCGTTAATTTATGGCTTTACCACGAGCAGCGAAATAAAAGTGCGTGAAAAAATTTCCAAAATATTTAACGAAAATAAAAATTGGACTTTCAAAGTAATTGCTAGAAAAGCTAAGATTTCGCGGAATACCGTTTCGCGTGTTATTAAAACCTATATGGAACGTCTGACCGTGAGTAGAAATCAAGGAAGTAGAATAAATAAAGGTTTTGATAATCCTAATGCTGCCAAGAAGGTGATAGCTTCTTTTAAGAAAAATCCCAATATATTGGAAAGAAAAGTAGCTGAGAAAGTCCAATGCTCTGAGGCTTTTGTCAGAAAAGTTAAAAAGGAGGAAGGGCTTAAGTCATTTAAAGTCCAGAAAGTTACGGACAGAAATTCCAAAAAGAACGTCAAGGCAAAAAAGCGAGCCAAAATACTTTACCCCGAATACATTAAAAAATTTGACTGTTGCATTAAGGACGACGAGACTTACGTACTTGGTGACTTTTCGCAGCTTCCAGGTGTCGATTTTTATGTTGCAGATCATAGAGGAAATGTTCAAGAAGAGTTTAAGAGCCAAAAAAAGTCGAAGTTTCTAAAGAAGTTTTTGGTATGGCAGGCAATCTGCAGCTGCGGTAGGCGAAGCAGTTCATTTGTTTCAACTGGGACTATTAACACCGAAATATGCATTCAGGAGTGCATGAAAAAACGTTTTTCACCATTTATTAGACAGCATGAGGTCTCAACTTTTTTTGGCCAGATTTGGCTTCATGCCATTACAGCAAATCTGCAGTTGAATGGTATGAAAAGAACAAAGTAGAATTTGTACCTAAATATGCAAATCCTCCTAACTGCCCGGAGCTCAGACCCATCGAAAGATATTGGGCTCTGGTAAAAAGGATTATGAAGAAGACAAAACAGGTTGCTGAAAACACCAAAAATTTTTCAAGAAAATGGTTAGTATCCAGTAAAAAAATCTCTGAAGATTCGATTCAAAGTTTAATGGGAGTTGTTTCAGAAAAACTCAATTTATTCATAAAAAACCAATAATGTTTAATATATTTGCAATAAAAGTAAACATGAATAAGATTTCTGTTAAAAAAACGTATATTTCTTGTTTTAATGTCAACTAGTTAAAAAGTTATTTGAGTTAATTCGTGCACTAATTTCATCGTGCGCAAGCCTTAATTTGACGAAGTTAATCTTTCTGGTAAGATCGTTGTCATCAAAAGGGACTATTGGACAGTCTCCTTAATTCAGGGATCTCTACATTAGCTGATGGGACAAGGCTAATGTAGACATCTTTGACGTCAGCCTGAACACAAAGTTTTGCTCGAAAAGAAACCTTTTAAATGTGTCTTTGGCGATTGCAACAGATCATACTTTAAGGGAATGCAGTCTTAGATTTTTGAGACATTGTCTGATCTTTCCATTGAATGGTCAAATTGCAGTCTTATTTATTTAGTTTAGTTTTTGTCGGGAGGGTGAATGATTTTTATTTAAATTGTGCCTATCCTGCGGATCATTACACAAAAGATCAAAAGAAATGAAGTGTTGGAACTTAAAGATACAAAAAAAAACAATGCTATTCACCTACTTCGGTTTCCTCTTTAATAAGGTTACGCATGTCTTCGTCCGTTTCACTTTCGATATCTGCTTTTGTAGTGATGTTGCCCTCCAGAACCCGATATTGTTCTAACGCCTGCACAATAGAATCTAATTGATTCATGCGTGCATAGGCACTCGCATTTCCACTAGTATTTACTCGTAAGTCATAGAACTCTTGACGTAATCTCTCCAAGTATTCTTGCAAATTTTTGTTTCGAAAATCGATTTGTTGCATTGTAATTTGTTGCGTTCGTATAATTTGAGAAGTGAAGGTGTTCCGGAATCTTAAAAACGAATTTATCCTCATTAGCTTGCAAGAAATCATGTTAAAATAATTTTAACCACTTAATAAAAATACAAACAACAGAACAGAAACAAAGAGGATCCATGGATACTCTTTGACAGAAAGGGGGTTCAAACCGTCAAATTATTCATCAAAATGTTTGTCAAACACATTGACAGCTCAGCGTACACATCGCACACATTTAGCTAAAGAGGCACAACTCAAAATTTTGGAATTTTCAGAAAACGCAAAAAACTATTTTGAGTTTGTGAACTATTTTTCATAAATAAAGTGTAGATTATTTAGATGAAGGTACTAACAGAATATGGTTGGAAACCACGTCGCTATCACAACAGCTTGAACAGTCCGACACTACAAATAGGACACTTTTGCCTTTTGTAGCCTAATTTCCATTGCAATATGAAGAGAGACATAACTGTTTTTTGACACCAAAATACAACAAAAAATTAACTAATCTCTTTTGTGCTGATAGATATGTGTATCATGAACAGTTTTAACAAGTAAACTCGAAAATGGCAAATTTTGAGTTGTGCCTCTTTAGCTAAATATGTGCGACATGATCAAATTTTTCGTCAAATTTCAGTTTTCTTCCGACCACCGAAGGGAAAACATCGTGATGGCGGGAAAATTATTATGCTTATGAAAGTAGATATGTTGATGAAATAGGAATATAATTTTACATAACTTAATACTTAATGTCATTTTCAAGATCATAATAACAATCCGTCATTTTTATGTCCACCATACCAATTAAACAAAGAGATAAAATTGTACATACAAACTAAAAGGTTTCCAATAATCGAAATAATTATAACTAAATAAGTTCCGTCGTTGCTTAAGTATAAAATTTATTTTAATTAAAATTTACATCCTCTGATACTGTCAACATCGACTCCTCTAGCGATATTTAAAAAAAAAACAATAAAAACACCCTTCTAGTATGTAAAATAAATAAAAGCCTCATAGCATTTCATCATCCGTACGATGTGCACTCGTTGAAATCTTTTTTCAAGTGACAAAAATCATAGACAAACTAGACGAGAAAGTCTTTTCGGCGGGAAAACCACTTTTTGCTAGTGTGAGTGAAAATTGATTTTCACCCTTGCGCGGTGAGTTCCTTAGTGTGCGTGTGCCACTTTGTGGATATTTTCCCATGAATTAGGAAATTTATAAGTCTTGATAGAATTAAAATGAAAAGAAATAATATTTTTTGTAAAGGAAATCATCATAAAATGTTTAAAAAAATGAATGCATTTACATTATGTATTAATTTTTAATGAATTAATAGAAAAATCAAACGAATTGTTTTCATGTGAAAAAAATTGTAAGTCTGGCTACTTACCAGCTGTCAAATGTCTTAAACATTTTTGCCGTCTTGAACAGCGATATTACAATTTTTGGTTTGTATCTTAATTTTTCGAATTTTTATATAAATAATTGATTTGTCTTTTCATTACAACTTTTCAATAGACTTTTTAACTACAGCAGTAGCAATGGAGCAGTCGGCGCTGGTAAAAGGTACAACAACTAAGGAAGAATTGGCTATAGAAGAACGAAAATTGCATGGTTTCCGACCATTTGGCTTTCGATGAGAATTCTGATGACGGCAATCAAACTATTGTCGAAATCAAAGTCATGGCAATCTTTGAGCTTTTAGATTACATTGCCAACGAACCTCCACCGAAATTGGAACACAAAACCTATTGAGTATTGCCACAAAAGTTGGAATTCAGATAAATTGCAAATTAGGTTAAACACCGTGAATGGTCGAATTGCCACTTAGTGGCCTCATGACTGTTGGCTATGTTTTGGCGAAAAGTTCACGTGATCGCTCCCAAAAAAACCGATGCATTGGGGCATTTTTTGGAAAACTCAATTAGGCTACGCGTTTCCAAATGAACAAATTTGACAGGATAAAACAACGAGAAACGCGATAAAATCAACACTTCTCTATATTTACACATAAAAATTTATACTTTGAATTTATAATGGACAATAAAAAAGCAACAAAGAAAAATTTATAAAAGCATGATGTAGCAAAAAATTGAAGAGCAAAGCTGAAGGGGATACAAAATGTGGATGGTGTCCAATTTTATGTGTTTTTGACGTTGGTGAAAATTTAATTTTTACACTTTTACTGATTGGTGATGCAAAAGAAACAACATGTTAAATTAAAACTTAAACAAAAGCGTTAAACAAAAACAAAAAATGGAACAGCAAATTGTTCAGCAGCACATAAATGTTGTCAAGCTATTCGAACTCTCGATATTCTGCCTTTGTAAATTACGAACTCGATGTTGCATAAAGTGCTTTAACGCTAGACAAAATCGAACGACATTAATAAAACCCCATGACAAGTGTTTCCACATTCAACTTTTGGATTCGCACCCTAGTCACCAACTCATTATGTATTGTTTGTTCAAAACTTTAAACTGACTAGTATGTACTATAATAATTTTTGACCAGGGTCTAAGGTTAGCAACAGCATATGGGTATATTCTAGAAACAGCCACTTTAGAACTGGGTGAAAAAATTACTTTGAATATCCGCCTCCACTTTTAACATTTTTGTTCGATATTTCCTTTCGTTTCGACCTTTTTCCCTTTTTTGATACCGAATATGGAGAACGATTGAAATTTAAAACATTATCCACTCTCAAACTACTGTGCAAAAGATGAAACACAAAAAATAAAAAACCTTTTTTTTTCATTCACTCACTGATTGGTAATTTTAACGATAGTGTAACGCAATTTTTTATTTTATAAAAATTTGTTTTCACTGCAACATAAAAATACATTGAACATCCTGCGCTACATAAATATATCCTCCCGTTTCTCTCTTTCACACCTTTTTTGCGTTTGTTTAAGTTCAATCTCAATTTTTGCGCTCAAGCAAATAAAGTTTTAGTTAATATTTTTGAGAAATCTTCATGTGTTTCATCAGCTATGAACTGCATGAGGCTATTTATTGTTTGATCAGGTTCCTTGCAATTAATCGTCGCACTTGTGGGTTGATGCAAAGCTGTTGGTGTGCCGCTTTCGAACCAGTAAAATTCTGCTGTTGTTGCTAAAGCTGAAATTCAATTATTTTAAGTAAAAAAACTTCATAAGTTATATTATTTACCTTTTTATTGCGTTCCTCCAAAAAATCTTCTTAACAATCAATTCGAATATTAAATGAGAATTGTCAAAAACAGCTGTTGTGAAATTCAACATGATTTTCGACAGCGCAGTCGCCGGGGCGAGGTATATTCAAAAATCTGGACAGCGCAGTCACGGGGGCGAGGTATAATTGCCTTGCTACAGTATGAATGCCACTGTTTTTATTTTAGCAAAGCGAGATTGGAGGTGAAAATGTTTGGTGAAACACGGATTAACTTTTTCCGCATTTTTCCCGCATAAGTTTTAAGCTTTTTCATTTTTAAAGCTTCAAGTTATATAAAAGTAAAGTTATTGAGTTAGTGATATCTTTTATAGCTATTTTCAAAGTTTTGATATGAATTTATCTAAAATATAATATTAATTCGGAAAGTTTTTTCGGAGATGAAGTTATAATTGAGCCCAATGCAAGTTTTTTTATTTTGCTGGTGAAGTCATTATTGCGCGTTATTTTTATTTGATAGACGTAAAAGCTGATATATTATCTACTTATATGAGCATCAAGATGTTAACTTGCAAATTACTTATTTTTATATAACTTTCAAAATCGTTCATTAAATTATTTCGCTTAAAAAAAATGCCCTACCTCCTAGGTAATGCATTATCATGGTTAAAGCGATCGATAACTTTACTACTAAACAAACTTATTTGAAGTTTTAAATATACAAGTTCAAAAATATATAACAGATATAAATAAGAAAAACATATCGTGCAAAAAGGCCTTAACTTGAAACATAAATAGAAGTTGCAAGGCATCAAAGCAAGAATGCACGTTATGGCGTATAACTGGACAGCAACCATTGAAACAAAAAACAAATAGGGCCCATAAATCTGCCTACAACATTATTACAGTAAATTCTTTTCAGACACTGGGCGTTTATGTATCGCGAACCATTTTTAAACTGATTAAAATTTACATGTTTATCCTTATACGTGCATATACACATATAAATTTTCCATTTTCCCGATGCACATTGACAAATGCTATTTTTGAACATCTTAAAGAAATATTTCACACTGAAGAACTTGAAATGATCGACTTTCCTTTAGCATGTATTCCTACATTTCAACTAGTTCTGAGCTCAAAAAATTAAACAACAACCAAATACTTCTGTTTTTGTATAAATTATTTGTTTTTATTATATTAATTAATTTCATCATATCATATTCCCCTGAAAAAATCACATTTACCCGAAAAACACCCACAAATCAGGTATGATTCCAATAAAATTGATTTTTAACATACGGTACCACTATATCTCAAAATATTTGACAATCAATACGTGAGAAGAAGAACAAGAGTTTCCGGTCTAGTTTGTCTATGACAAAAATGTACTAGCAAATTTGACGAGCGTACACACCATCAAACAACTCATCAAATTGTTTGTCGAACAAGCAGAAAAACAAAATGCTTTGTTTTCCATCAAACAATTTGATGAGCGTTCACTTCTTCAAATTCTCATCAAACTCCATATATTTTTTTGTTGGTCAAATTGTTTGACAAACATTTTGATGAGTTGTTTGATCATGTGTACGCCCCTAGAAAATCGTAATGTGAAAATGTGACAGCACAATTAACGCTATTCACACACACCGAATTTGAACGCCGTCGTATGAGTAGTTTTTTAGTTGTGTGAATGCGAAATACGTCGGAATAGTAGTTTGGTAAAGCCCAATTTCCATGTGATCTTATCTTATCAAATATCAGGGAGGACATCACATTAAGATAGCAAATGTATGCTATTCACTCTCGCATTCTCCAATCGCATTAGGTTCTGTTAGCATGCTTTTTCTTTCTTACAAAAATTTGATTTGATACCCCTGATATGGGATAAGATAAGATCACATGGAAATCGGGCTTAATTCTGCGACAGCGTGGTTTGTCTATGCACAAGTTCGCTGTCGTGTGAATGGAGATTTGTGTGTCGGCGTTCAAATGTCAAAAATGCTGGAATTAGGGACAACTATCAGATTTTATTTATTTTTTTAAGGGAAGTAGCGCGCTATGAATAAACAATAAATTTGCCGAAAAAAATTATCGCTCGGTTCTGGCTTAGGAGATATAGCCATCGGAAGTTGCGGATATAGCTTTTATAAAAAACGCTATAAGTTGGGGACCCCTGAATGGATTTCCAAAATATGGATATCATATGAAAGGTAATTTAATGGGGTCTAAAATGGTACTGCAAAAAATTTAAATCCGTTGGATACTTTTCGAGATGTGAGGTTTTTTGAAAAATGTTGACCTCTTTTTGAAAGAAACCGCTATATTTTCCAAAAAAATGTATTATTAACCTATAGAGATACTAATATATTTAGAGAGTATAATTCATTAGCTTTAAAATGATGTGCTATTTGTACTTTATATTTTTGTATTAATCAATTTTTTTACCGAAAAACAAAAAAAAAAAATTCTTTGTTTTGAAAACAATGAAATATGTATGGCCAACAGTTATATGTTATAGACTGAACCGCGGTCTAAGGCCTCCGCGAACCCGGTATTGGATGTTTTGGAGCTTTATATCCTGAGCCGCCGATATTGGATTTTTTTGAAATTTGAGCGCTTGTAACTCCATCAAATCTAATTCGATTTAAGGTAACAGTATACTTTCGGTTTAAGGTAACAGCATACCATAAAAAGGGAATAAAAATATCTTTGGAGTGCTGAAAAACGTTTTTGAGTCGAAAAAAAATTAATCGAGGTATAGCCAAATTTGGTTTTTTGGGGATATCTCGAAAACGATTCTTAAGAAAAAAAAAAAAATGGTTGCATTTTTGAAAACTACGCTCCAAAATACCTGGAAAAAAGTCTATGAGAAACAAGATCCTTTTTCTTGTTAACTAGTGTTATTGATTTTTTTGAAAAATAACAAAAATTTTATGTATTTCTCGTCCGCCCGGTACCACTATAATATTTATACCGTTAAAACTAATTGAGGCTCCACGATTTTTTTGACGAATTATAATTTGGAAGGGTTCAATGCATCTCTGTAATTTTTTTTCAAAATTTTTTCGAGGCGGAGCACATCATTAAAACTCAATTTTTGATGAAAAAATTGCTAATTAACAACAAAAATGCAAAATTTTTGCAACTTTTTTTTTAATACATAAGTTCAACTTATTATCTACAGAAATCAAAAAATTTCATCACGATCAGTCAAGCAGTTCAAAACTTATAGCATTTTGAAAAAATAGTTAATGAAAACTTTGATTAGCAATAATTATTACATAAACAATTTTTTTAAAAAAATTTTTCCGTACACTAATTTCTACTACTTGCAGCTACTGATTTATATAAAAAATTTTGAAAAACATTCCAGACATATCGTTTTCAAGTATTCTGACCCTATGTTAAGTTAGACATATTTAAAAATATTCTCAATTGAATTCAAATTGATTTTACAGTTTTTTTTATGTTACTCATAAGCAAATACTTTAGTAAACATAAGGTATGTCTATGAAATAATGTACATGTTTTTAAAAACATTAAGAAAACTTTACTTTGAAATTTTTTGCCCTATAAAATAATAATAAGATAAAAGAAATTTAAAATATAAGAATCTTAAATGTGAGAAGTAAAGAAAATCAAAAATTGCCACTATTTTCTTCATCGACGATCATTTGAATTTTTGCTCGTACAACACGAAATTTTGCCGTATCCATATCTTTCAGATCTGCGTACAACATATCGCAGAACAGTCGTTTGGAGTCGGTTGCATCAATTTGCTCTCTGGAACTCATTAATTGTTTTTTTAGCTCCAGATTTTGTCTTTTAATGTCCAGTTTTTCTATAATAATTTAAAAAATAAGCATTTAATTTTTTTTTAAAATTATTGAAGGAAAAATTAAAATATGCCAAAGGCCATAAGACATGTGTGAATTTCTTTTATTTCTTCGTACTAGACCCCTGCACGAGTAGGTTTGGGCAACGGGACCAAGTTTTCAAAAATGTACAATATTATGAAAACAAGAGTGCAGAGGTCTACTTAGTACACATTAAACAGCCTATCAATATTTTCAGATAACACTGCGGAATCCTTCGAAATTTGCTTCAGATTATGATTGAAGTTTCGAATAGAATAAATGAGAATAAATATAATTACAAATCATATTTAAATAAAAAAAGACAAATTTAGTTCCGCAGTGTTTGCTACATCTGTATTTATTTGTGATTACCAAGCGTATGATCATCTTGCTCTCTTTTGAGCTCGACATCTTCGTACCAAATGCCATTGTTACTCGCTTCTTGTGGTGCTGCAAATGAAATATGAAAATATATGTGTAACAGTTTTAAATACTTAAAAAAATATTACTTTGATCTGGAAGAATAATTTCAACAGTATTCCATAATGATGATGATCTAAAAAATTTTAAAAAAACCTAATATTTGTATTAATGAATATTGAAAAAATATAAGTAGTAAATTTAACAAGCAAATTTTAGACAAACGAAACGAAAGAAAAAAAATTAAATTGAATATCACATTGCAAACTGAAAAAAATTTCAGAACATATCGAAAACGAAGCCTTAAACACTTTTCAAAAGCCCATGGGGTTTTCCAAAACATTGATTTTTTTTTGGTGCCAATGCAAAGCACCAATATATTTTTACAGAAGCCTTTATTAGGTCATTTAAATTATTAACTTACTTCCTTCGCTTCAAGGAGTCATTTAGAAATGACATAATTCGCGCCCAGGGGAATTCCTTACTAGCTCCTCCTGATCCGGATGCAGTTGTTCCTTGAAGCCATTGTTGATACCTATACTTTAGGCTAGTGAATTTCTTCGAAATGAGCCTCATATTTTCTTTGGATTGATTTATTCCTATAATGCAATTTTTTATTATGAAAACTGAGTTTCCGCACATTGGGCAGACTATTCTGTGCAAAGCCGATATTTTAAGAACAAAATAAAAGAGACATGTACATAGTGATTTTAGGGCATTTTTTTAAACGGCAACGACAGAATAACTGACACAGTGTAATAGGCAATGTTTTGGGCTTAAATATTATCTTACCAAGTTCTGCCAACACTTCCATCCACAAGCGTTGGCGAAGGTGAATATTGTTATAATTCACGGTTGACATACGCCAAAGTGCAGGCCGTAACCGCACTGCTTCAATAAGCTGCTCTATGTTTCCTAAAAAAATTAAGTATGGAATAATAATAATAATCGTGAAGGAAAATTAAATAGTACTACCATTTTTCACTACCAATTGATTGCTGTTCATGATGGTGCTGATATCGCTGTCCGTACTGATTTTGGAGTTGTTGCTGCAAGACTTTGACAAAAAATATGTAAGTTTATGTTGAGCCCAATTTCCATGTGATCTTATCTTATCGTATCAAATGTCAGGGAGGACATCACATGCTATTAAGATAGCAAATGTATGCTATTCACTCTCGCATTCTCCAAGCGCATTAGGTTCTGTTCGCATGCTTTTTCTTTCTTACAAAAATTTGATTTGATATCCCTGGCAAAAAGTTTGTGCTTCAAAAATTACAAACTTGGACTACTTAAATTTAATCGGAAATAAAGTAGTTATACGTGGGCAGCAATTAACCGGAGGTACCATGGATAATACGGCTGTTCATACAGCAAAAACAGTAAAAGAGTTTTTCCGGGACAACACAAATTTTCTAAAATCGCCAGCTGGTTCTCCTGACCTAAATATTATTGAAAACTACTGGGGTTGTTTGTCTCGACAGGCTTTTTTGACAAATTATTTATAAGTTATTTATTTCCTTAGCTTTAAGAATATACATATACTATGAAAACTAATTTTGGCTTAAGTTTACTTTAGCTCCCATTGTCCAATGGTAATTAAAGTAAACTTTTCTTATGTGCTTTTTTATTCTAAGCACAAATATGTAATAAAAAAAAGTCGCTCGGATCTGGATTCGGATATATAGCCATCGGAAGTTGCGGATATAGCTTTTATAAAAGCCTTTATAAGTTGGGAACCCTTGGATGGATTTCAAAAATATGGGTGTCATAACATAGATAATTTAATGACCTACAATAATGTCAAGCAAATCTTTGAAATCTGACCGTTAGTTTTGGAGAAAGGACGATTTTTCCGAAATTTTGACCAATTTTTTTTTAAAAACCGTTATTTTTTCCAAAAAATTCGTTATAAACCTATAGTTTTTTTAGCATGGTAAGAAAGCTAAATTTGTTACCTTGAAAATGGTATATAGGTTGTTGAAAATTTTTAAATATTTACCCCCTTTTTGACCGAAAAATAAAAAAATTATTCAATAAATTCCTATGGAAACTACGTTTTAATGGTGAAAAACAATGAAAAACAACAAAAACAATAACTATTACAACAACAACAATTATTAGAAGACGATTCTCATTGAAAACTTAAAAATTTTTATTAAAAACAGCGCGCGCTGTTTTTAATAAAAATTTTTCGCCTGCGGTGCTCTTTCTTTCAACATAACCTTACTTTTTATAAAATTATTAATTTATATAATAATCTTGTCATTTTATAGTGAGAATCGTCTTATAATAATTGTTGTTGTAATAGTCATTGTTGTTGTTGTTTTTCATTGTTTTTGACCATAAAAACGTAGTTTCCATAGGAATTTATTGAATAAATTTTTTTATTTTTTGGTCAAAAAAGGGGTAAGTATTTAAAAATTTACAACAACCTACACACCATTTTAAAGGTAATAAATTAAGTTTTCTTACCATGCTAAAACAGTTATAGGTTTATAACGAATTTTTTGGAAAAAAAAAAACGGTTTTTTAAAAAAAAATTGGTCAAAATTTCAGAAAAATCGTAATATCTCAAAAATTAGAGCTTGAATTTCAAAAATTTTTTAAAATCCATCCAGGGGTTCCCAACTTATAAGGATTTTTATAAAAGCTATATCCGAAACTTCCGATGGCTATATATCCGAACCCAGGTCCGAGCGACACTTTTTTTTTATAGTTTTTGTTTTCATTTTAGGGGGTAAAAAAAAAAAAAAAAAAAAAAAGATTGGAGCATGGGAGCTAAAGTAAACCTGTTCGCTAATTTTAAATAATTATTGTAAATCCTTTAAAACACCGAAAAACTAGTTGTGCTATTGTTTTGTCGTGGTCTGTATATAATACATATGTATGTGGATGTAGTGTAGCCATGTTTCTCAAAAATACCTGGAGACTCTTAGACAATCTCTGGAAAAAAAGTCGAATTTCGACGAAGTCGTGGCACTTCACATGCAAGCGAAAACTTCAAAATGATATAGTGCGAAAATTATTTAATACTAGAGTTTGCCCGGTTGAAATTCAACCATTAAAAATGCTTTTGGTATTAAAAAACTGATAATAAAAAGAGCTATTTTTGTGATCGCTTTTAAAAGTAAAAATTATGCTAAAATATTGTCCTATCCCTTCTTAGAGTTCAATATACATATCTTCATGCCAAATTTCATCAAAATCAGTCAATTAGCTAAGCTAAAAAATCATATTTTCCTGCTAAGAGCGTGGCACCACCCAAATAAAAACAAAACCTTCAATCTATCTCCATACCAAATTTCATTAAAATCGGTCCATAAGTTAAGTTGCGAAAACATATTTTCCTATTGAAGGGGGAGGGGCACCCTCCATTTTAAAACAAATACGTTTCCTTGGTTACGGCTCAATCTATTTCGGCATCAAATTTCATCAAAATCTGTCGATTAATGTAGTAGTAAAACCTTTTTACCTGTTAGGGACGTGGAACCGCTCACTCAAAACAAATATCTTCACTCAAGATTCAATCGATCTACATACCAAATTTTATCAAAATCGGTGTAGTGGCACAGCCGTGATACCGCTTTTTTCCATTAGGGTACAAGCTTTTTCATTCAATCAATCTATCTTCAAACCAAATTTCATCAACACTCGTTTAAGGGCCGTCCATTAATAACGTGAGGTGTATTTTTGAAAACTCGGACCCCCCTCCTCTTTGTGAGATTTGGTGAGTTCTGCCGAGTCCACCCCCTCCCTACCGTGAGACTTACCTTATAATTCTTAAATGTAATCTGCTATAATAATGTTTAGTATCTGCATTAAAAAGTTGACGTGAGATTTTTATTGACCCCCCTACCCCTTTGTGAGACTTGGTGAGATTTTTCCGATCCACCACCCCCCTATTTTGACTTACGTAATTTATGGACTTCCCCTTATGTGAAAGATCGACTAGGCTCAAATCAAAAAGGTATTTTTAATGAAGCGCACATAAAAGTAACAAAAACTACTTTTTAGTATTAAAAAACTGAACTGAAAATAGTAATTTTTTGTTATCATCATCATTTATATCATGTTGCTATATCCCTACCACTATCTCTTTCTCTTCCTTAGGGCGCAATCTGTCTCCATATCAAATTTCATCAAAATCGATTCATTAGATAGCTGTGGAAACATATTTTCCAACTGGAGATTGGTACCGTCCACTTTAAAACAAATAGCTTTCCTCAGGGTTCAATCTATCTCTGTATCAAATCCCATCAAAATCGGCTCATTAGTTTAGCAGTGAAAATGCTTTTTCCTGTTGGAGGTGCTGCCACGCCTCCTAAAAAAATTTGAGTGTTAAGAAATCTTTTTCAGGGTTTAGTCTATATCATAACAAAATTTCATTAAAATTGCTCCGTCAGTTTTGTAGTAACGACGTATTTTCCTGTATGAGGCGTGGCACCACCCACTAAAAAAATTTATTTTTACTCAAGATTCAATCTATCTACATACCAAATTTCATCAAAATCGGTGAAGTGGCACAGCCGTGATACTGTTTTTTCCAATTTGAAAATCAGAGTTTTTAATAATCTTTCTTAGAATTCAATCTATCTTCAAACAAAATTTCATCATAATCGGTCTATTAGCTTAGCCGTGAAGACGTTTTTCCTCTTTAGCGGCGTGGCACCGCCTACTATTGAAAAAAAAAGTATACATGTCCCCCCTTCTCTTCACAACCTTTCCAACAAAAAAAGATATTGCCTATTTATATATATATAGCCTATTCGCAACCTATCCGTCGAAGCATGCGTAGCCACTCTAACCGCATTCATATGCATACATGCATTTGTTCAATTTTTGCAATTCATAAAAGCTCTAGACAAGAACTTGGTTAGAGGTGCAAGCACTCTTCATAGAAACAAAAACGTTAAAACGCTACACTGAGAGAAATATTTAAAGTAATGGAACCAAATTTCAGTAAATGTTGCTGATATGCACGTTTCCTAAAAAGCAAAAAAAAAAGTTAATTTGATTTTCTTTACGCACATTATTTCATCAAAATTTAATAAAATCTACACGAATTTTCTAAAATTTACTTAAGCAACAAAACAAAAAAAAACACCTTTGTGTTATGTTTGGTCTCTTAAATTTTAACTTAAATCGAATTAGATTTTTTTTTAGTAAATTTAAGAAAATTTTGGTGCCCATGACAATAAAAAATTACATTCACCCTCTAAAAAGTACATTCCAAATATTAAGTACATTTCCTCAAAACAAAAATACCATTACTGGTTGAATCAAATATCAAAAACTAAAAACCACCATAATATATTTAATATTTCCCAAAATTTGGAAGTTTTATATTTCATAATTTTTAATTTATCATTTTTATAGAAGGCATAGAGATTTTTCATGTAATATGATGATAAAGCCTTGAAATTTTAGAGCATAAATTTAAATTTAAAATATACTTTACAATGGCCAAGATATAGAATTAGAAATTGAGTAATTTTTTAGTTTTTAGATTTGTTCACTTTGTACATGCTTTGAAAATTTTTTGACCACAGGTTTTGAGTCATACCACATTTTTTCATAAAGCTTAAATCATACAGATTTCAAATAAAATATTATTTGGAGTAGAAAAGAAATTTTTTTTTAAAGTGGTCCTATTTGGGCAGTCATATTAGGTCCTTATGATTTTTGTTTTTAAGTTCCAATCTGTACACTCTGTGGAGAAATTTTGACCCAAAACGCTTTGATATAAGCCTTAATTTGATTTAATTTGTGGGCTGAAGTCAGTTCCAATGAGTCAAAAGACGACCCATACATACTTGTACTAAAAACTCTTCAAAAAAAAGCATCAAAAAAAAATATATTTATATGTAATAATATTTCTTAAAATTAAAATAAAGACGCACACCAGTTTTTATCTCAATTAGTTGTTTTATAAAACTTTTAAATTTAAATTAAAAAAAAGCTATGCATATGAAAAGTAAGAACTTATATTTTCTATATATATGTAGACACAAGGTTTATTTATGTACAAACAAAAAGCTTGCAGATATTTATTAATAAAGAATTTGAAAATAATATGATTAAAGAAAATCTAACATTTCAATGGGACAGACCTAATTATTTTATTTCAAATGCAAATAAAGAAATACTTTTTCTGTTATAGCAGGAATGAAAGTTGATGATTATAAAATATAATGAACGCCATATAACGAATTTTGACTTGAACTCGAATTTCCTAAACATGTAAAATTTGAAACAGTGTTTTTATATATATGTATATATCACTTAAAAACTAAAGTATGTATATAGAAACTAAAAAATTTTGTTTATTAACTAGTATTATGTTAAGTTTGTAACCATATGATTTCTAGAGCATAACTTGGCGTATTTTAAAATCATCCAAGTCCTCTTGTGGCACTAGGCGTAAATTATAATCGTTTGCTAGATGCAAGATTGAGTAAAAGGCAATGGACGGTGATAGCGCTTCGGTCATGTTTTGTGTAAGTAGCTCAGGTAAATCGTCATATATCTCTTTAAAACTCGCCAAACCATGAGCGTATGATTCATCTTTCGCAACAGGATGTTGTGGAATTTGTGACTCATCTATGGGACGCTTCATTTGTCTTGTAAGCAATTGCGTACAGCAGCGTTTTAGGTTTTTCATATCGATAACTTTCGCACGTTTAGCGAAGGGTACAATGATTTTGGTGACCTAAAATAATAAAAAAAAAATTAATTTTCATCATTATTCCATACATATGTAGAATATTAATATTACCTGACTTGGTGCGCCTTCAAAATCTGTAGCTATTTCCAGTACAGTATTGTTTCCAATATTATCACCATCGGCACCGATTTCTTCAACGGGAAAACCTTCTGTGCCACCTTCACACTCAGTAATTATACCACTTGAACTTGTCGTTGACACATTCATCACATTGGCGCCACCTAAACTCATTTCCATGCGACCAACCCCATCATCATCGTCGCCAAAATGATATTCAGCTGGCATACTGCTACCCATCGGATGATCGTCGCAATGTAAATCTGGTGATGCTGCATCTTGCAGCGCCTCTGCGGCCACCTCGACAGGCACACCAGGCGCATAGTTATATTTAAAGAATAGCATAGGATCCACCTGTAAGTCTGTGGGCAGCTTCAGTTTACGTTGATCCCATTTCTTTTGAATATTGGCCTTACGAGCCTTATAGTTTTCATCCAACTTAATGTAAAGGTCATCATGATCTTCTCCAAAGTTAAGTTGTTTCGAGCGTTGCTTTGCTGCTGCTGCAGCAGCACGTTTTGCACGCTGATTTATTAAGTTTCGCTTACCAGTTGCACCACCATGCGACGAAAGCACCTGCTGAGCCTGATACATACTAGATGGTCGCGTCGTTCGTCGTTTAAATTTCCAATGTGACGGACCTGCCCAGAATTGTGAAATCTTATCTAACGGTCGATATGAATACTCCAGTTTGGAACTTGCATCCACAGGACGTAAATCTTCAATAAGCAATGCTGTTTTGCGTAAACCACGGCAATTGTTGATAGCTGTGCGCTCATCCGTTGTCAACTCATCGAAATCTTCAAAATCAACATCGATCATGGGCGCTTGCTCATTTAATGGTGGCATTGGTTCACACTCAGCATTAATATCGAACGCCATAGACATTTCAACAGGATTATGTATAATTCCGTTACCAAGACCGCCACCAATACCATCGGCATTGAAGCCATCACCAGCACCACCGTCTTCGGAATCCAAACTTAAACGATGAATATCCTTATCATCGGCTATAATCTCCGGAGTGTCAGAGATGACATAGCCACCATGAGTGGGACGCAGTTGTAGGTCTTCAAAATTTTGTACTTTGAAAAGACGATCACAGGGAGCTGCATCAATGTTCTCATCGTAGGAAACTTTTTCAGTAAAGTCACATTTTTCCAATGTGCTGGAATCCCAAAAAGGAAAGTTAGTGCGCAATCGCAGCTCTGAATCGGTGGTTAGTAATATATTGGTCATTAAACGATTTGACGAATTTATTGAGCCCACGATTAAATTCAGTTTACCAAATACTGGATCTTGCAACGGAACTGTGTCTAGACGTGCATTTAGCGTCTCTTTATTTTTGGTTATAGTAGAAACAACTCTTCGCTGACGTTTTGGTTTTTTAACTGGAATTTGTGGTTCTTTTAAGGGCTGAGCATCACCAGCGGCAGTTGAGTTTGGATCAGCATTATCAACGTCAGCATTAGTAGCAACATCAAAATCGTCTTCATCCGCGATGAGATTCTTTTCGTTAAACTTTTGCGCATTAAGACCAGCGGACATGCGCATAACATCGATGTGAATAGAGTCAACGCGTAAGCCATATACCTTGGACGAGGCCTCTAAAGATGAGCCAGCAACCTAGAAAGTTAAAAAGTACAACTTTCATTGATATTCACAACAAGTAAAATTACATAATTCATATACATTTTACTTCAACGGTCTTCCAGAAAATAACATTAGTGTAATAAAACAAACTAATACCCGAATTTATTGCAACAGGCATTGTTACAAAACTAGATATTGTTACAAAACTAGATTATGGTAGATATAATGCTGTGAAGTAAAGAATATTAATAGCTCACCAGATATAAGGTTAATTTTGGGTCTGTTTTAAACAAAGTAATTAATTTAAAAAATAACTTGAATGCCCAAATTTTACTATCAATGTTGACAGTAAATGTACTTAATTTGTGTGCTTTTTTTATATGCATATGTAATACTTCTTCTATTCATAACTAAATCATTACACGCATTAGAAAATTTTTTCAATATATTTCTTTTGCCATAGAAACGAAAAAATTTCTTAAAATAGCGTTAAAAAAGTATTGAAGTCTTTCAATTCCAAATTCTTATCGCTTGAATTAAGTTAAAAAGCCGATTGCAAAGGAATTGAAAAACACAATATTTGGAATGGAATTCGAATTTCTCATTTCCAAATGTTGATTCTTTAAATGAAATCATTGAGTGAATCAATATCTTTTGCTTTGGAGTTGTAAACCTCGATTACAAAATCAAATTCCTCAAAACTGGAATTAAAAAGTAATTTTAATTTTGGACCACTCTTTTTTTAATGAAAATCTTTTATCTATTGAGAGTAGTTAGTACATAGTTCGTAAATTTTCCAAAATTCATCTTTTCATGAACCATTTTAGTAGCAAAGTAGCATTATGCTTTTAATGCATAAATGCTCTTACAGCTTGTATCTATCTAGCTTAATATAAGCGTTGCTTCAACATATTTTTTAAGCCTGTTTTAAGAACGTTTATACAGCCATAATAAATGTTAAGGTCGAGCACAGGAAAGATTTAACGGAAAGATTTCACCTAATCAAAATCAACTATGTAGATTTCTTGTTTTGGTTTAGCATTTATACCTAAAAGAATTCACAAAACATAGCACAGATTCATGGCTTTTATTAAAGCGCATTTAAAGCTAATTAACAGTAAACCAACGGTTTGCCCACTACCGCAAGCAATCACATTCTTGAAGCGTAGGCTTGTTCGAATTTTTACGCTTTTTTGACCACCTGCTTGTCATGCTAATTTTTGGCTATAAATCAGCTTGTAAAATCAAAAATTTCTCGAAAAATAGCAATATCACACAACTAGTTTTTCTGCAGCGTTCTCGCTGTTCGTTCAGTTCATCAGTTCATCAGCTCATCAGGTTTTCAAAAGTCGCAGTTGACTGTTGCAAGCGATCAAAACAAAATATGAAGAAGAATCAAAAAGCATCAGCGCCAAACAGTCAACTGCGGATTTTGAAAAATTGATGCTGCTTCAACTTACGAAAGCTAAAATCCTGCTGCTGCTTCAATTTGCGACATCGCCAACAGTTTCAGTCGATCAACTCGAAAATTACCGAAGACGTTGATTGCCGAAGTGCTTTGCAATTTATAAGCGACAATTTTCTACTTCTGGTATGACTTCAAATTTTAATTTTTCTGCAAGCATAAGTTGAAGCAGCAATTCATTTTGAAATTATAAAACTCATGGCTGAGCCGCCTCACCGATTTTGATAAAATTTGATATGGATATAGGTTGAACCTTGAGTAAAGGTATTTGTTTATAGTGGGCGGTGCCACTCCTCTAACAAGAAAAAATGTTTCCACGGATAAACTAAAGGAGCTATTTTGATGAAATTTAGTTTGGGTACAGATTGACTCCTAAACAAGATTTCTAAAAACTCTTAAGTTCTTTAGGTGGGCGTGGCACCGCTCCTAACAAGTAAATCGATTTCACGGCTAAGCTAATGGACCGATTTTGATGGAATTCGGTACAGAGATAAATCATGAGAAAAGGTATTCGGTTTAATGTGGACAGTAACACGTCCTCAAAAGGAAAATATGTTTTCACAGCTAAAATAAATAAATAGACCGATTTTGATGAAATTTGATATGGAGATAGATTGCCCCTAAGGAAGAAAAAGAGTTAGGGGTAGGGATAAAACAACATGATACCCTGATTTTAATGTTTCGAAGAGATGACAAAAAATAGCTCTATCCAGTTTATCCTAATACTTAAAAGTATTAATAAAATTAAGTAGCACTAATAGATATTGATAATTCTGTGTTGTTTTGCGTTTAAATGTGCATTGAATGTAATTTCAAAAGTGAGGTGAGGTGAGGTGATTAGTGAAACTACATAAGATCGTTGTCAACGAACAAAAACGGTTTGTTATTAATAGGACGGCAAAGTTCTTCCAAGATTAAAATTCAGTGCTAACGGTCGAATGGCTTTTGGCTGATCAGAGTAAAGTTTCTGATTGCTTTCCACCTGGGGATTGCCAGAGCGATCTCTGAGCCAACCATTAGCAAGTTGACACACAGCCTCCCCGCGGCTCCATCTGGGTAGCTATCTCCGCATCCGCTGAGATAGTGAGCGAATGTGTGCAGCGTGTCCTCCCTGGAAGTAAACTCGGTTGTGCGCAGGGTTTGGTACCCGCCACGTAAAAAAACACTCCAATGAAGACTAAAAAAGCCTCGGATAATGAACCCCTCAACGTTGACGACCACTGCAAACACAAAAGAACTATGATTTAAGGATATGCCACCAATCAACGACGATGGTGTGGACGTACCACCAGCTAGCCATGACGCGGTACGAGTTGTGATCCAACGACTTAAGAACAACAAAGCGGCTGGTGCCGATGGCCTGCCTGCTGAATTGTTCAAGACCGGCGGCGATGAGCTGATAGGGTGTATGCATCAACTCATCTGCAAAATATGGTTAGTTGAAAGCATGCCCGACGATTGGAATCTCAGTGTCCTTTGTCCTGTACTGAAGAAAGGTGACCCGACAATCTGAGCTAACTACCGAGGAATTAGTCTTCTTGCCATCTCTTACAAGGTCCTGTCGACTGTACTGTGTGAAAGACTTAAGCCGTTTGCCAACACACTGATTGGGCCTTATCAGTGCGGCTTTAGACCTGGTAAGTCCACCATAGACCAGATCTTCACACTACGTCAAATCCTGGAAAAAACCCACGAAAAACAGATCGATACCCATCATCTCTTTATCGATTTTAAAGCAGCTTTCGATAGCCCGATACGGGATTGCCTGTATGCCACCATGTCTGAGTTCGGTATACCTGCGAAGCTGGTGCGGCTTTGCAGAATGACGTTGAGCAACACAGCCAGCTCCGTCAGAGTAGGAAGGGACCTCTCCGAATCATTTGATACCGAACGAGGTTTCAGACAGGGCGATCCACTATCCTGCAACCTCTTCAACTTTGTGATGGAAGGGGTGTTGCGAAGAGCCAGTGTACATCGTAATGGCACTATTTTCTACAAAAGTGTCCAGCTCCTTGCATATGCCGATGATATTGATATCATTGGACGTTGTAAGCGAGATGTTACTGCTGCGTTCTCTGCTATCGAAAAAGAGTCAGCGAAAGTGGGTTTGACGGTGAACGAGGGCAAAACAAAGTATATGCTGTCCACAAACAGGGAGACGCGGCGTATTGGATCCTTTGTTACTCCGAACAACTATACTTTCGAAGTTGTCAAGGAATTCACCTATCTTGGCACCGCCGTGAACACTCAAAACGATGTCAGCCTGGAGATAAAGCGAAGACTAACTCTTGCTAATAGGTGTTACTATGGTCTCAGTAAGCAGTTGAGTAGTAGAGACCTCTCTCGCCCGACAAAACTGACACTCTACAAGACGCTCATCTTACCCGTGCTACTTTACGGCGCAGAAGCATGGGTTCTGTCGCAGACTGATGCAGCCACGCTTGGGGTGTTTGAGAGAAAAATTCTTCGCAAAATCTTCGGTCCTGTTCACGTCGGCGACGACTACCGTATTCGAATGAACCACGAACTGTACGAGCTCTACGCTGACATTGACATAGTCAAACGCATCACTATCCAACGTCTGCGCTGGCTGCGACATGTTGTGCGTATGGACGAAGAAGCTCCGGCGAAAAAGGTGTTTGATGCGGAAGCCGCTGGGCGACGACGAAGAGGAAGACCATGCCTCCGATGGAAAGACCAAGCCGAGGAAACCCTATCCACGCTTGGTGTGAATGATTGGAGAGGGCGCGCGCAAAGCAGAGGCGCCTGGAGAGAGCTTTTGAGGTCGGCCGTAACCCGATAACGGGTTGTTATGGCCACCCAAGTAAGTAAGTAAGCTAACGGTCGAATTTCGACCTCGATACTAGTATAAATTAACATGGAAATAATTTTTTAATAGTGGGGAGAGGGGAAATATGCATTCTAAAGTTTTTTGTAACTACGCATTATTTATCTAAGTCTTTCAGTAGAAACTAGTTAAAAACATTTTATTCCCAAAATATTTTTAGATATGGAAGATTGCTTTTTGCAACAACAGACATAAGTGGAAAGCTTGCAATATTATACGAGGTTGAAAGAAAGATGTTTGACTTAGAAAAAGACATATAAACACATTTATTTAGGTTAAGAGGAAGTAAATTATTAATAGACCAAAGATGGAGTTTATTTAAATCATACTGTAGAAGTGCAGAATCAGTCACGTTTCTAATTTGTAAGAAGAGCTTAAAATCATCAGCGTGCAATAGACATTTACAATTGACAAATAAAGACGCAATATCATTAATAAAAATGATGAACAACAGTGGTCCTAAGATGCTCCCTTGAGGAACAACAAGCCTCAATTCTCGACAATTAATTCATTTTAATTATTTTTCTTTGAACTGATTTCATAAAAAAAGCACAAAAATAGTTTTTTTGTTTTCCACATCCATTTTTAGTCCAGAAGAAATAGGGTTTGAACAACAAAATAATTCGTTACAGCAATCTGACAGCGGAATATTGTTCAAGAAGCTCTTGTAAAAGAGGACAAACAAATCGAACCGACAGCAGCTATTCGGGGTGGAATGGGATGCATTTTTTGAGGTCGAACACAGTTTTTCACGATTTCTGGCTAAACTGTGCATCATATCAAAAAAAGTTTAATGCGAAAGTTGAATGAAATAAGAAGATCTACAACTTTTGTACTAATCATTTTCACCTTAACCTCAAAATTTTTCGAAAAAAGGCTGAAAACTGGTTTTTTGGTTTTTTTCTGTGACAAAAAATATCTATGAAGCTGAAACTTAGACAAAAGATACTTTTCAGTGTTACATAAAGGCAGTAATTTTTTCAGATGGAAATATTTGGAGGTTGTTGTTAAATTTAATTTTTAAACTAAAAAAACCGAAATTTTTAACTGAGATTCCTCTTAAAACTACACCTCCATTTTTTTGTTGTTGTTTTATTTAATAGTAAAACTCTTCCTGTTGAAATTTGAGGTCGATTGGAGTAAAACTGACGAAGATACAGTGTCTTGAGTCTCGATGATTCTGTGTAAGTGTATGAAAAAAATGACTAAAACTTTAAACGTGATTTTCTCGAAACTAACTTTTCAAAGTCGGTGGACACTTTTTCTCAAGAACTACTAAACCGATTCTCTTGAAATTTGACACACTCTTTTAGTACATATAAAACAAGGTAATGACGAAGGGGTTTTTTTGCATTACAACTAGTTCCGCAATAGTAAATATACTGATTTTTGTTTTTTTTTTTTTTTAAATCTTTTTGGCTTAAAAATTATGCCAAAATCTTAAAAATCGTTAAAGAAAAAAAACCCTTCGTCAATATTTTGAAAAACTTATAAGCTAACCAAATTATTTTGTTTTTTTTTTTTTGATTTCAGATGATAAAGTGATGAGTTATGTTTTCCACCGAAAAATTGAGAATCTGTGGTCTCTCCGACGAGTAGATCTATGGTGTTTCTTGTGTAACAGCTCAAATCCTTGGTTGTTTTCAGTGTATTCACCTTAATACACTATGATTTGAAATTGTCAATGCCACTACACAAATTTCCATTAAAAAATAAACGAGAAAATAAAATAAAATTTGATTTTTGGTCCAAAAATTTTCAAAGTATCTTATTAGCAAATAATTACAATATTTTGCTTCAATAATTGGTCACTGTAACTAACAGTGCATGCTTAGTTTAAAATCAAAAATTAAAAATTTTTTATTCTCATATATTTTTTTAATGGAAATTTATGTAGTGGCATTGACAATTTAAAATTTTAGTGTATTAAGGTGAATATAGTGAAAACAACAAAGAATTTGAGCTGTTACATAAGAAACACCATAGCTCTACTCGTCGAAGAGACCACAGATTTTCAAATTTTCGGTCATTTTTTCCATTGCAGTATACCTTTTTCTTACCATTTATCTAAAGAAGACATAAAAACGAGTAAGTGAGCCAAAGCAAAAGTCCTTAGGAGGTGTAATTTTAAGAGGAATCTCAGTTAAAAATTTCGGTTTTTTTAGTTTAAAAATTAAGTAAATTTAACAACCTCTAAATATTTTCGTCTGAAAAAATTACTGCCTTTGTGCAACACTAAAAAGTATCTTTTGCCCAAGTTTCAGCTCCATAGAAACTTTTTTGTCAAAGAAAAAAATTAAAAACCAAATACCGGTTTTCAGCCATTTTTTCGCAAAATTTTGATGTTATGGTGAAAATGATCAGTACAAAAGTTGTAGACCTTCTTATTTCCTACAACTTTTGCATTAAACTTTTTTTGATATAGTGAACAGTTTAGCCAGAAATCGTGAAAAATTGTATTCAACCTAAAAAAATGCACCCCATTCCACCCCGGATAGCTGCTGTCGGTTCGATTTTTTGTCCTCTTTTACAAGAGCTTGTTCAACAATATTCCGCTGTCAGATTGCTGTAACGAATTATTTTTCTTTATTCTCATTTTCTCGACTAATTCTACTGGACTATTTGATTCGTTTTAATAATTGTATTTGATTTATACGTTTGCATACGTTTTGAGTCAGCGCACAATAAGGTCGAAAGCATAAACGGTATCCGATATGGGGAACTCATTCAAAAAAATGGGCATCTCTGCAACTATTTGATGAATGAGATTTGGTACATATGTTTACTATAGTTTGTAAAATGTTCTTAGCATAGCTTCGTTTGGAAAAATGGTTAATGCCACGCCCTTCCATATAAGAGGACAATTAAATTCACCATATCCCATAAGCTATATGACGCAGATAAAATAAACTTTGTGTGCGCCCAGCGGCAAATATACTATACACAACATCGATGAATAGCTATACTCATTGTAGGCAGTAATGCTCACAACCTTAGCCACAACTGTAAATGCTTTTTACAAAGGGATGGCCGCTTTTTAGGCAGCTTGCCTACATCTCTATATACAATATGTAGCAAGGGAAAGGCAGATTGCCTTAAAACATCGCTTACCAAGTGCCTGTATAGTTTACCGAGTTGCCTACATCTCCACATACAAAGTATGCGGCCAACAGGCAAGACCCCTTACATCTCCATATACAAATCAGACAGCAAACAGACAGACTGCCTACAACACCATATACAATGCAGGCAGCCAACGAACAAATAAACAAAATATCACAGTAACAATTTCATTTGTGAAACATACAACACAAAGGGTATAGCTTTTCATATATGAAAATTCAGAGTACTTCATCGATTTGCCGCTGGGCGGCTCCAAAATGAGAAATACCAAACTTTTTTATATCTGTACAACTATTTGACGCTAATGAGTGAGACTAGATGTTGATTTCCAATGATTCCCACCAAATCAGTTGTTCACAAATGAACAGTTTACTAAAAAATTGATATCTCGGACACTAATTGTTTTGAAAAAAAGGGACTTGATCTCGAAAATATGGTCTTTAAAAGAAACCTACTGGCGTGGGTTCCGGCTCCAAAAACCCTATATATTTAGCAACTTGAAGAGGGAATTTTCGTAGGTGAAATTTGAAATAAAATATTATTCTTTTATAAACTTTTTATTGAATCTGTTTTTATATGCGAAAAAATGTCCATTTGAATATATAACGAGAATTTTTAAATGTCCAATTAAATAAATGTGATTTTTGAAAAAAAGTTTTATGACGCGAAAAACTTCCGACTCGTCCTATCACTAATTTTAAACTCTTACATATTATTGAACAAAGGCTTCATGAAGAGTGACACACATTGGTGTGAGGAATATGGTACGATAAAGTTTTTTAGGATAGTCGCAGCCACGCCTATATGACGCTTCCAAGATACAGAGCAAGCCGCTTGGGGTTAATAATCTATTTATTATACTAGAGGCATTTTTTAATGAAAATTTGTGTTTACGGCGCTGTTTTTCATAAAAAGTTTAACAATTTTAACTAAAAATAAAATAAAAAAGTTTAATAAAAAAAGTGCCAGAGACAGGTTTACCATATGCATGGGAAATATGTACTTACCTTAAAGTTATTCAGTGATTTGTGATGTCTGTCCAATAGAGCGGACAAGGTATCAATTAACGACAGCGACCACGCATTATCCCGGCTCAACTTGTTGCCATTATAGATTTCCAGGCATTTCTTTAGTGTTTCGTTTTCCTCAAAGGTACTGCTATCACCGGCCGCATTTGATTGCCGTAATATTGTTCGCCGTCTAGCTTCACGTCGCTCTTCCTCATCGTCATTAATTGTGACATTTTGATTCCCCTCACGAAACAGACCCACCTCTGAACGGCGCAATGGTGAGTCCGTATGCGCTGGCGTCATCTCTTGTTCAAAAATCGTGTTTTAGTTTTCAAAACAAACAAAAATAAAACAAAAAAAAATGACCAAATATAAGGAGGCCAAAGCTGTTTATTTATAACTTCGTGTAGGCTGCAAAAAAGAAACCTAGCGAATAATAATTTTATTTTATTAAATTTTGTATTGTCAAGTTTTCGCTTGACGCTTTCTTTTTTTTCTTCGTTTTTGTTTTTAGCACTCTTTTCAGTAACTTTGTTTTTTTCCTAATTTCACACTTTTCAAACAATAAAATTTCTTTTTTTTCTATTATGTTAAAATATCTCGCAAATTGCCAAGGTACCATAAAATTTATTTAATTTGTTAAGAAATTTATTAAATTCTCCGACGTATATTCATATTTCCCGTTGTTTTAATTTTGTTTTCGCTTGTATGGGAAAATTCGTTTTGTTTGAAATGAAGTGAATGTGTCGATAAAAAGGTATAGAGAGCGAATGCTTTTATGTCACTTTGGCATTAAAGGGAACTGTGCAACTAGATAGTAATGGGATGTAAGAGCAGTGCGATATCCCACCAACTTTGTTGATTATAATGATTGAACCATTAGTAAATAGCGATTATTTCAAGTGCTGAACAAGGAAATGTGAAATGAAATATTCAGCTATTACGATAACATTTATAATGATTGGAGTGATGCTGTGGGAAATTTTCCGAAAACTAATTGCGAAGTAATAAATGTGGCATCTGCAGCAACAAAAACAGAGCACAATAACAATACATTCCAGCTGCAATAATGAAACAAAAAAAAAAAATGAAACGATAAACACAACTGTTCTAGTCACAGCGATATATTTGCTAATTTTTTCACACTCACTGTGGCAGTGAAAATTGATGTACAGGTAGTCCCCGACTTACGACTATTCGCACTTACGACCAATTTTTTTTAAAATTTTTTTCATAGAAAATGCTTAAAATAGTTTCGGGGAATCCCTAAAATATGTAAAATATTATTATTACATATTATTATTTTAAATAAAGTTTGAACTATATGAATTTTGGGTAGTTTCATTTCTCCTGACCCTAAAAATTAGTAGTACAGTATGTATGTAATATTTTTTTAGTTATTTTTTATGAAACTCGACTTACGACTAAATCGACTTACGACCGATGACTAGGAACCTATCTCGGTCGTAAGTCGGGGACTACCTGTACTCGAGAACAGTGGAGCGTAAAAGCTAATGGCACGATAAAGCGACGCCGCGTTGTCTCTAACTCTACTTTAAGTCAGTGAACACAGTGCTACTGGAATGCTGACATGATATGTGGATGGGTCTTTGTATGCCGGTATGATGCACGCATTCCATGAAAAAGCAAGGCGTACCGGCAATGTATTATACTGTTCCTACTTGCATATTCCGAAATGTTTTTAATGTTCTCGCATTCACCATACAAGAATATGTGTACAAATCATTGTTTTAGCAGTCTAGTAATTTTTTGGAAACATTCTGGAATCTTAAGTCCAAAAACAAATGCAAAGGCAAGTCATTTTTTTTTTTAATTTCAATAGAGAAAGCAATAACAACTCTTGCTTGAGCGTTATGCCCAATTTCCATGTGATCTTATCTTATCTTATCTTATCAAATATCAGGGAAGACATCACATGCTATTAAGATAGCAAATGTATGCTATTCACTCTCGCATTCTCCAAGCGCATTAGGTTCTGTTTGCATGCTTTTTCTTTCTTACAAAAATTTGATTTGATATCCCTGATATGGGATAAGATAAGATAAGATCACATGGAAATTGGGCTTTATCAAATCACCAACCAATGTGCGACATCGCACTATCAGTTTTATGAATTGACAGACTCTAGCTCGAGATCTATTCAACTATTTCATAGACCACCCTGGCCAAGTTTCATTTACAAATGACTATTGAACTGCAAAGCCGACTACTTACATACTGAAGTTGGATGCTTTTGCTTTGCAAAAAAACTATGACAATAAAATTCCAATATTTGACACTGACTAGAGGTGGGTAAAATCGTTAAGAAAACATATCGATATGCATCGATAGTTTCTCCAAATTTATCGATTTCAATCGATAGTACATCGATAAGACCAAGAATATGTTTTTATATTTCTATTTGAAAAAAGTATGCCAATTCTTCGAATTCGATATCCTAGAGTTTTCACGACAATATTCGCGATTTTGCCGCGCTTTTGAGGTTGTAGATGTGACAATAAAAATTTGTATTCTATTTCTCTTGACAAGTTTTTTGATTGCAGGTATAATTAGGTATGATGGCCGAACCAATTAAGGAGCAGATATCTTCGCAGCAGACAACAAAAAATACCACGTAATGAACAACAGAATCATGTTCCTCTGTACAATTCTAATTATACATATATGCACTTTTTCAGATCAAATGCATCTCCACGAGCACGAGCAAAACGTTCCATAGTTTGGAAATTTTTCAAACAGTCTGATGACAAGAAGTCAGCTTTCTGCACAGTAAATGGGTGCAACGAAAAAGTAATCACCAATGGAAACACTACAAACATGAAGGATCATCTGAAGCGACGCCATGAATCACATTTACGCGAAGCAGAAGGAAAAAAATACGTGCATAGTTCAAGCAGTGATGATGACGATAACGTCTCTGCTGAAAAGCAAACGTATGACCCATTATATATGCATGAGAATTTCTTTTCCTTTCTTCTGACAAATATCTAGCCTAAAACTCTTAATGTTTTGTCTGCAGACATATCTTAGCTTCACCTAATGCAAATTGAAAAAATTGCCATCATTTTAAAGTAATGCATTGAAAATTTAAACATGGCTTTGAACGTGATTTAGAATAGAGGATAAAGAATACCTTAAAAATTCCAGCTTACCTTAACATATATCTAAGTGTTTTTCTTGCTATCCCTTACTTATAAGTCCCATCCAATTTTATCTTTATATATAAGTGTTTGTCTACCTTATAACCTCAATCTACAAGTTTTAATCTATATTTAAATGTTATATTTATCGAAGTTTCAAAATTGATTTCGCAGAAAAAAGGTCAAAGTATCCGAAAGGAAATCGGATCAGATGTCAATTCGCAAAATGTTGAAAATGAAGACGGTGGATCCCTATCCTCATGCATCGACAAAGAAAAAGACGTTGGATCTTGCTGTAACTAGATTCATCATCCGTGATTTGCAGCCCTTGTGTGTAGTAGAAGATCCTGGATTTGTTGAAATGCTGAAGACGTTTGATCCACGTTACAATTTGCCGAGTCGTCGCGTCATCCGTGATGTGTATATTATGACTGCATATTGCAAAACCCTTCGCTGCGTTTTACACAAATATCGGACCACGAGTTCCCCTACGACGATCCCTGGAACTTCGCAGGCAATTGTCCATTTCAATACATATATGGAGGAACCACTGGTTGATGAAAATACGGACATCATCAAATACTGGATGAATTATTCGTCATGCAAAGCTTTGCAAACAATTGCGTTAAAATATTTAATTGTGCCATCGTCTTCTGTCTCCTCCGAAAGAGTTAACTCTACTGCCGGCAACATAATTTCTGAACGAAGATCCCAATTATCAGCTGATTTGGCAGAACGACTTGTATTTTTAAAACAAAATTATGAGCATGTCTTATTTTAATTTCACTAATTTTACGTTTGATTCGAGCACCATTCAAGTGCCATATCATATAGTGATTCGCACAAAGCGTTTATTGATCTCACATAACGTATGTAGTTATTTATCCAATACGTTATTGTTCATTGTTTAAGAAAAATTTATTATTTTAAAATATATTATGCATATATTATATTTCAAAATAAATCAGTTCTTATCGATGTCGATGTTTCGCAAAGAGACATCGATAGTTATCGATGCTTGACTCACATCGATGTCTATCGATATTCAACGATTTTACCCACCTCTAACACTGACAAAGAAACAAAAAGCACAATAGAACAGTTGTAAACGTTGTTGTGAAAGAAAAAAATATTCAATATCAAATAAGGACAACAAATATTTAAAAAATGGATTGCGAAGACATGCAGATGATTATTTCGGAAGAGCCAAATTTATCCGTAAGCTCTCTGTGAAATAAAATTGCACTAGAATTCCATAAATCTATTGGTCATATCATATACTCGGCCTTGAGCATTTTTAATTGCTTCTAATAAAAAAATAAAACAATTGTATTTCCTAGTTCAAGTAGTAGATGGCATTGCTTCCTTCCATCAGCCTATTTTTAACATTTTAAGTACAGTTTGAACCGTAGATCGCTTGAATTTTTTCTTAATAAAAGATTTCGCAAACTGCGTAGTTTAGTTTGTAGCTGATCCCTTAATATCGGAAAAGGGGTAGTTTTCGTAAAGTAAATCCCTCCACCCTTCGTTGTCATTGTGGATATTGGGTCGCTTTCAAATAAATTTAGTTCGTTGCAGCAACAGGCTAAGGGTTTTTTCTTATTAAGGTACACCACAGAACTTTTTCAATTTGATAGTTGGCACACTTAGCAACAAAGTTTGATATTATGGTTTGTTTTATTTTATTTTTGAAACTGTATGTAGAATTAGGAAAAAAAGTTTATGTGGAAAAAAAATTTTCTTATCAAAATTTTGAAATTTTTATAAAATCGTTTTGAAACTTAAAGCGCGATTTTCTCAAAACATCTTTTTTGAAAATAATACGCAGCATAACTCGCAAAATTTTTATTTATTTTCTTTTAAATTTTAACTGCAACATTCTCTAAAAAATATCGTGGAATTTCCGATACTTTGACTTAGTTATATTTTTTTTGTTAACTTTAAATTAGAGTTCTAGGGGTCAAATATCAACATTTTTTTAAATGCTCGCCATTTTCACATTAATTAGGTTCATATGTACATATGTATGTACTGGGTGTTTTTTTTAGAGGTTTGTTTTTCGAATAGAGATAAAACTGGCATTTTATGGTCAAATCTGGCAACTCTAATGTCATTTATGTTCAGTTTGGTTTGCCATTTCATCATGAACAGGTTGACAAAAGAACAACGCTTGCAAATCGTGCAAATTTATTTCGAAAATAATGGTTCAGCTCGCGAAGTTTACCGCAAGCTCCGTCCATTTTATGGTCGACATAATCGTCCATCAGAGGAATTAATTCGGTTAACCATGGGTCGTTTTCGCACTACGTTTACTCTATGTGATAATACGCATCCGCATAGACGTCGAACAGTGCGCACCGAAGAAACAATTGCCGCTGTAGAGCAAAATGTTGAAGAGGACCCGAATGAATCGATTCGCCACCGTGCACAGCAATTGGAGCTTTGTCCATCAACTTTATGGAAGATTTTGCGCAAAGATCTTGGCTTGCGACCTTACAAAATCCAGCTTGTGCAAGAAGTAAAGCCGCGAGACCATGCAATGCGTCGTGATTTTGGTGTATGGGCCGAAAATGAGATTGATCTCGATGCTGATTTTCATCGCAAAATTTTGTTCAGTGATGAGGCTCATTTTTGGTTGAATGGCTACGTCAACAAGCAAAATTTCCGCATTTTGAGTGAAGAGAATCCACATGAGACTCTTGAGACGCCATTACATCCACAAAAACTGACTGTTTGGTGTGCTCTATGGGCTGGTGGAGTCATTGGGCCATACTTCTTCCGAAATAATGCTGGAGAGTCAGTTACCGTTAATGGAGACCGGTATAGAGCCATGATAACCTACTATTTTGTTCCCGAATTGGATGGCATGAATGTGGATGAGTTGTGGTTCCAACAAGACGGCGCTACATGCCAAACAGCGCACGTCACAATCAATTTATTGAAGGAAACATTCGATGAGCGCATAATTTCGCGGAATGGACCTGTCAATTGGCCACCAAGATCGTGTGATTTGACACCATTGGATTATTTTCTTTGGGGATATGTGAAGTCGCTCGTCTACGCCAATAAACCAGAAACGTTAGGGGACTTGGAAGCCAACATTCGTGGCGTTATTGCCGACATTCGGCCCCATATGCTCGAAAAAGTGGTTCAAAATTGGACCTGTAGAATTGGCTTTATTCGAGCCAGCCGCGGCGGCCACATGCCCGAAATCATATTTAAACATTAATGGCATAAAATTATCCTTCCAATAAAGCTAAATTGATGGACATTAAAACGATTTTCTTGTGTTTTATTTCAATTCGAAGCTCTATACCTCTAAAAAAAACACACTGTATATGTGCTTATCCTGTTTTTTTCTTAGATTATAATTTCGGCCATAACAGTGTGTGCCGCGTAGTCCTGCAGCGAAAACATGACTCGGGAGAAAGCGTAGCTCGGTCATTTTGTAATATTTTTTAATAAAATTTTTTAACACTTAAATAGTTGCGTAAAAATTCCTTAGAACTTTTTTATTCCGTTATACCCCTTTATACGTAAAAAAATTCTCAAAAAACACGTCGATTTTTTCGTTAAAGAGAAAACAGGCAAAATCGCTCACAGTAATATCTTCAAACGAAAAATATGGCTCAAAGTCACCGAAAAGTTGAAAAAGACTTTCGTCATTACTTTAATAAAGATATACAGTGGAACTTCGATTATCCGTCAGGCACGGGACCAGCAGCCTGACGGATAATCCAATAGACGGATAATCGAATATATGGCAGAATTTTGTTTTGAATCTGTATGGTGACGCTAGAATACAAGGTATTGAATATACATATACAATATATGTACTGTAATACAAAAACGCAAGAAAAAAGGATACGTAACAAAAAATGTTGATTTGTCATTTTCGTATTTTATTATCGAATAAAAAAACAATGTGTTGTCTTAATGTCTCCACTCAATTTTGCGTTGAACTGTAATGCTTTTCCAGCAGCAATTGGGCCCGACAATGGTATTCCTTCACTTCGCTTCGGAACAAACCATAAATACAATGCCGTGTCGAGAGCTTCGTTGGCTGGTTTTTTCATCATCTTACGTAGTTTTGCGCGACCATGCAATGATTCCATTTGAGAGACATACTTTTCGATCTCATCAGCATTTTTCTTTATGTCATTAATTGTGGTTCGCGGAATACCAAATTGAGTGCTCAAAGTTGTAATAGTAGATGCACCTTTTTTGATTTCTCTAATGATTTCCATTTTTTTTACAATCGTTCTCTGGCGTTTTTGTTTATCAGATTCAGATGGTTGAGACTCCATTGTGAAGCCAATGTGTAATCCACTTGACGAATAAAGTGCAACTAACCAACATCAATTAGAGAGCGCAAATGAACAAAATCAATCATGTTATGAAATTGAATCACATACAAAGTGAACTAGATTAATGAATTTCTGCGAAATTTTCATTTCCGAATTTCGTAAGAAAAATTTCAGACAGAATCGCTTCGCGCATTGTGTGCATAAACAGAATCAAAACAAAACGAAAAAAAAAATTTCCTGACAAAATGTGACGGTTAATCGGAGTGACGGTTGATCGGGCGACGGATAATCGAAGTTCCACTGTACAGTGAAATTCCCCATTACGGACAGCCCCCATAACCGGACAGCTCCCATAACCGGACATATTTCAGCGACACTCACTAACTTTTCCATACAAAATACATTCCGATAGCCGGACGCTCCAATAACCGGACAAAAATACTGCGACGATGGGTGTCCGGTTATGGGGAATTTCACTGGTGAAATTCCCCATTACGGACAGTCCCCATAACCGGACAGCTCCCATAACCGGACACATTTCAGCTACACTCACTTTTCATTAACTTTTCCATACAAAATCAATTCCGTTAGCCGGACGCTCCAATAACCGGACGCGGACACTATATTCTAGATCATTTTGAACAAAACATCTCTTATAAACGGACATAATTAATAAGAATTGTATTAAATTTGTACTACTTCACCTTTTTACAAATTCTAATTCGTTTTTGTTTTGAAAGCTACGAATTTGGTGGTTCCCCTAGTAAAGCGAATGAACACATTTATGTTAAAGGTATTGAGTAGAGTTGGACTTTTTTTTTGAAAGTTCAATATTGGCAAAACTCAAGCTGCAGAAATTAATAAAAATAAAGAAACTATTCGTTTAAAATGGGAATCTGGATTCAATGTCAACCAAAAGAGGAGTTTTATTAAATAAAATGGCGCTGAGATAGACAAAATGTGTTTTGACTGGTTCGCTAAGGCTAGAAGCCAAAACATCCCTATATCTGGCCCGATTATAAAAGCGAAAGCAAGGGA
This sequence comes from Tricholauxania praeusta, assembly GCA_949775025.1. Taxonomy (NCBI): domain Eukaryota; kingdom Metazoa; phylum Arthropoda; class Insecta; order Diptera; family Lauxaniidae; genus Tricholauxania; species Tricholauxania praeusta. The sequence continues at coordinate 98,219,867 of OX459030.1, read as the reverse complement.
AATAGCAGAGCATTTTGGTTTAACTGATTTTGTTGCGTCCGATGGATGCTTAAATAAATGGCGCATAAGAAATAACATTGCTTTTAAGTGCATATCTGGTGAAGCTGCAGATGTAAATCAGGTGGACGTCGAGCAATTTAAGGATAAGCTCTCATCTCTGTTGCGTGGATACAAGCCGGAGGACATTTACAACGCAGATGAAAGCGGGATTTTCTTTCGTGCATTACCCGATAAGACTCTTGCCCTTAAATCCGAAAAATGCATCGGTGGTAAATTCTCTAAGGAAAGGCTCACAGTTTTGTTTTGTGCAAACATGGCTGGAGAGAAAGAGCAGCTCTTGGTTATAGGTAAAGCAGCCCGCCCTCGAGCATTTAAACAACTTCCTATCAATGCACTGCCGGTTGATTGGAAATCTAACAGAAAAGCATGGATGACTCGAGAAATCATGTCGGAATGGCTGCAGCAATTGAATCGGAAAATGAGATCTCAAAAACGAAAGATTATTTTGTTCTTGGATAACGCAGCATCTCATCCAAGGGAATTGAACTTAACAAATTTAAACATTGTTTTTATGCCTCCAAATACAACTGCAGTTTGTCAACCCCTTGGTCAGGTCATAATCCAAAATTTTAAGGTTTATTATAGAAGCTCTATATTAAAACACTTACTGCCTAAAGTTGACACAGCGACTTCAGCATCACAGTTGTCAAAATCGCTTAACGTTCTTGAAGCCTTGTACTTCATCAAAGCCTCTTGGGATAAAGTTGAAGCAACAATCATAAAAAACTGCTTCAGTAAAGCTGGATTTTCTGAAACTGATATTTATCTTGCCGATTTTGATGCCGAGGATGAAATACCCCTGGCAACCTATGCGAATTTTCAAGAAGGATTCGCTGGATTTGACGAATTTTCGAAAATAGATGAAACTTTATTAACCGAAGACAACAATATTGAAATACAATTTGAAGATCAAAACGCCAGTGCAGAGATAAGCGAGCCTGAAGACGAAGCTGATGAAGAAATTTCTGACCCCATAACTTCATATGATGAGGCATTGAAGCATTTTGCCAGAGACGATTTTGTAGCATTTGATTACATCAAGAATGCAGAGACGCATTTTGAAACCCAATATTTTAAGTTGAACCAATCAAAGTTAAAACAATCTACTCTCACTAGATTTTTTCAACCAAATTAGTATGTAAATATGAGTAAAACGTTTTTAGTGTGTAAATTTGTTCAATAAATTTAATAAAAGACAATTTTAACCAACAATTTTTGTTCCTCCCCCATAAGCGGACATCTCCCATAACCGGACAAAAAAACCTCGACGGTGGGTGTCCGGTTATGGGGAATTTCACTGTATTTTCGAAAACTAATGTTTTGACTTAACGTATTCTATACTCATGAAAAATGCCCATTTAATATGTGGAAAATTGTTTATTATATTATTTAATAGTTTTACCAAAAACTGATTTTTGTAATCTTTGAATATTTGAAAGCTAAGGGATGGTGCTTTCTTAAGAGAAAAGTTTTATTAAGCCGTTCTATGGACAGTAAATTGATCTCTACTTATGCAAATGTGTACTCTTATTTCAAAAATAAAATCCATTTAAATTGCAACGTTTTAGGAACGCAAAGAAGGTGGAAAACGTGGACGCAAACCTGGTCGTAAGGCTTCTACAGAAAAAGTTGATATTAGAGCGAAATTAGGTATGTATGTAAATATATTTGATTTTCACTCGCTATCAATTAATTTATTTTTTTTTCAGAACGTAGTCGTCAAAGTGCACGCGAATGTCGTGCGCGAAAAAAACTGCGTTATCAATATTTGGAAGAATTAGTTGCTGATCGCGAAAAAGCTGTAATTGCATTGCGTGCTGAACTGGATCGAGTAGGTATTAGAAGTTTCAATTCTTTTAAAATGATAAGCAACCTTTCGTAACTTACCATTTTTTCATTAACAGTACAAACAATGGAGCTCCGAGTTGAGTGAGGGACGTGTACCAGAGGGTTTTCAACAATTACTTGAAGAAACGGGTGTGCTCAAGCAGGAGGAATATATATAATGTCTGACTGTAGTAATTTTAACTTTTGTTGCTTTATTTTCTCGATATTACTTCGCAATTGTTTTGTTTAAAGTAATAAGAAAATATTTTTTTACATCCTAGTAAACCGAAAAGTTTTTGAAATAAGTGTTTTGGTTTTGCTATCTACATTTTGCTATTTACTTTTTCCCCAATAAGGCACTGAAGAAAATCATTTTAAGTTTATTATTGATATATTTCATATTGTTTCAGTCTTTGCGTATCAATTCATTATTTTATTCGCTTAATTTTTGTTTCACAGCACTAAAATCTAATTGATTTTTCTGTTAAATAAGTTCAGATTTATAACTATAATGTTTTTTTTTTGTTTTATAAAAAGGCTAAAAACGATTAAAATTAAATGAAACAATAATTAAATATATTATTTAATTGTCGCGCCATTTTAAATTTAATTTAATTTTAATCGTTTTTAATCAATTTATAAAACAAAGAATATTTAATTATAACGATTTTATTCGCAAAATAATAACTATAATGTTTTTCTAAAATAAACCTTTGAAACTGTTACTAGTGTGATAAGTGCATATCAAGCTAAACTAACTAAAGTTCAATAAGTATGTTACGTACTTAAGTTTTGGTAGAAAAATATTTAAACATTTTAACCTGAGCTTGAATTTGATACACATTTCTATAGCAATACGCCAAAATATTATTGTAAACAAGGAATAATTATTCATATATCGTGATAATAAATCACACAGGGTATATTAGTTTTTGCTTCAAAAAATTGTTAATTTCAAAATCTGCAATTAATAAAAAAAAAACAACTAAGAAACAGTTTAATTTTTTAAATACATATTATTTTTTTAGACTTTTTACTATCATAAAATATATAAAACAATTTGTATAACTAAAAATGTTTCCCCCCACATCAGAAGTGTAAAAAATTGAGTAATTAAAAACTGCATTTAGAAATTCAATCCTATTTGAAATCAGGTTCCATTCATTTCATTTTGTTGCATTTGCTTGAAGTTTGTTTTATTTAAATCGCATTCTTTTTAAATTTCTTTTACTTAACTCAAAGGACACAGAACCACAAAATTGGTTTTATATGCTTTTTTATGAGTTTTTGGGTCGCCAAATCTGAGTTCAATTTAAAGTTGACGTCTCGTTTCTGAAAATTGATTTTGATGTTTCCTTTAGTCAACAAACAAAACCTCAAGAGATAAACCTAAGCGGACAGATAAGGTTCAAATATATGGGTTTTTTATAAATAAAAAAAATAATTAAAATTTTGAAGAAAAACAAATTTTTACTTAGAAAAATCGGTCGTGTCTGAAGCAACAGCAGCTTCATTATTTACGGTGTAGCAACCGTATTTAAAACGAAAAAATGACTAGCTGAATATTATTTTTCCACCGCTCACAAGCAAATGAAAAACTTATCCTAATCCCTCACCACATTCAATTATAGTTCTCAATAGTCCTCAATGGAATAAAATACCGCTCAAAATTAAAGAAAACTAATGCGATTAGACTACAAGTAAATGCAAAAAATTTTAATGAATGGAAAATAATTTAACCCGAATTAAATTCAATTAATATAAAATTAATAGGAATTCAAACTAACATTAATTTCTTTATATCATGGATGCAGGTCTCATTCAATGAATTTACAATTCTGCTTTTTGATCAAAATCATTTGCTCCACTTTGCGTCTTGACATTAATGGTTGATTTCATTTCCAGCAATAGGCATCGAAAATCCAAGTGGTTGCTGAAACGGCATTGCGTGTAAATGGAATATTTGAAATGGTAATGTAATTGGATGTAATCGTGTTACCATCTGTAATGAATTTGTTGACGCTTGAGTCAGCATATCACCATCGCTACTAGCGTCAGTACCGGTACTGGAAGCATCCTCCACATGGATTTTAAAAGGTTTCGACACAACATTTTGTCCTGCAGTGCCACCTGCTACAGCCACCAGCGATTGTTTGCTTTCTGAAGTCGATGGTTCAAAATCACTGGCTTGTTTCTGATACCCAAAGTTTTCCAATTGTTGATGCAACAGCTCAGACTGTAGGGCTTCTGAAAGCTGACTGTTATTTGTAGGTTGATATGACAGCGTTTGATCATGCGACTGTGACTGTTGCATAGAAGTTGGGTTGGTATGTTGTTGCTGCTGTTCTTCTGGTTGCTGTTGATTTTCCTGCTTGCTATGATGTTGATGATGTTGATGTGGTGGCTGTTGCTTTTGTTGATTAAAATGATATTTTGCAAAGTTAGCATTTTGACTTGTAGAATACCCTGATAAATCGTGGTGTAATTTTTCATAATGATGCTGATGTTCGTGTTCCTCAAAGTCATGTTTTTGACTATGTTCCGATTCCTTGTGCTCGGGCTGTTCAAATTTGTAGGGCCCATTATGTTCATGATGATGTATATATACGGGTACACGCTTTTCGACCTCTACTTTATATGGTACTGGAATCCTTTTCTCTACTTCAACTTTATATGGTACTGGCACTTTCTTTTCGACTGGATATGGTACACGCTTTTCAATATGCACTGGCACCTTAACCTCAACGGGGTATGGTACCTGTTTTATGACTGGATATGGTTTTGGTACATGAACAATTTTATTGACCACTTTTTCTACCGGATAAGGCTGTGGCACATGTATGACCTTTTCAATAATTTTTTCAACAGGTATGTGGACTACTTTCTCCACTATTCGCTCTACTGCGTAAGGCTTTGGCACATGAATTATTTTTTCGACTATTCTTTCCACAGGCACATGCACTATCTTCTCAACCGGATATGGTACTTTCTTTTCGATAATTTTTTCCACAGCATATGGTTTGGGTACATGCACAATTTTCTCGACAGGCACGTTCACAATTTTCTCGACAATTTTCTCTACTGGATAGGGTTTTGGTACATGCACTATCTTATGCACGATCTTCTCTACAGGCACATGTACTATCTTCTCAACTGGATAGGGTTCTGGTACCTTTTTGATAACCTCTTTAATATGATTATGATGATGATGATGGTGATGATGCTTTATTTTGATTTTTTCTTTTTTTTTGTGCTCACCATGATGCTCGTGTTTCTCGTCATGTTCATGCTCATGGTGTTCTTTGCTCGGTTCATCTAATGATTCTTCAAAGTTATCCTCATCGATTTGATGCTGATGTTGTGTCTCCTGCACCATTGGATCAGCATAATGTTGGGCGGCTTGTATTTCGTAGTGTTCCGATGCTTGAGTTAATTGTGCATCTGGTGGTGTTACTTTTGGTTCTACTCCTTCCTGGATATGCTCATGAGTTTCCTCGTATGTACGATATACACGCTCTTCTTCCTGACGTGCATGCTTTTTCTGCCTTGAAGGCTGCACATTAATTGGAATGACTATTTTTCTCTTCTTATGTACAACTGGTTTTATAGAAAAGTGACGATATTTTTTGACTCCACGTTTACCTCGTTGACCGAGATCAGTTTGACTAGGTACAACATGGAGTTCTATCTTTCTAGATTCATCTGCATATTGATCTCCATTTTCATTCGCACCAACTTGTTTCTTCGCGTAGTTATGGTGGTGTACAGTATATTCATTTGTTTCTACTTCTTGATCACTGCGGGAATTCCTTTTTGCTATGGTGCTATCTGCAAACAGTAGAAGCACAAGCAAAAGCGGTAGTCCATTAATCTAAAATATATATAAAAAAAATATAAAAGAGGTGTTTTCGCAATACACATATAACAAAAGTGTAGATTAGTGTGGTTCATGTTTCTATAAAAAAAATGTCCGGGAAACCAGGAAACATCACCATAATTTCCGGTGCTCAAGGCGTTAAAAAAATTGATCTGTAAATAATCACATTTTTGGCGAGTTAAATATGGTTCATATGGTTTTCACACTATATCTTTGTAACCACTTCGAGTTCTGATCCGAAACTTTGTAAAGGTATTCTGCAACAGTTTTAACATCAACTGAATCTAAAAAATTTACACTTACAGAGCTAATTTATTCGCCCAATTTAAAAGAATTCGACATGCCTAGAAGATTGCAAAAGTGAAAGCCACTTCGCGTGGTGGAAGTCCTCTTTAAGATCTCAAGGGAGAATTTTAATGTAATTTTTGAAGTGAATATTTTTTGGCAGGGGTGTGATTTGAAATTAGGTGTGCATAATAAATCGCAAAAAGCGATACTATTTTTTTATCGTACTTTCAGTTATTATAGTTTTTTCGTCGAAGTTGACGGGATCTAGAATAGCTACAATAATAAGTGATATATCAAATTTAAGTACTCATCGAGGAAAGTGGAAACTGTCAGCCTCGAGATCGGTTAACCAAAAGCTGAGATATAAGCGTGGAATGATTTCGTACTTTTTCAAGCAAAAACGCGTTCTTTGCACTTTTAGGTTATCTCAAAATCGGAAATCTCTGATTCCAGATTTGGATTCAGTACACCAAAATCCTTCGGAAATACTATAGCGCGTTCGTGGTATAAAATCTCGTAAACCTGTGTAATTTAACGATTGTACAACTCATGTTAGCTGAAAAACCAGTTTTGTCGACCTATCATAAACATAATGGTTTTGAAATTAATAATAATTAATTTAAATATGTAAATCAACTTTGTTCCACCTTTTACAAGGCAAACGGATTTTTTTTCTGCTGACTGTGTTCAATAATATAATGTTTGTCGGATCTAATTGATATTTTGTGTATATGTCCATTTCCACCGAAATTGTCATTTTGGACGGCCACGTTTTTAATTTTTTTTTTGGAGCATACTCTTAACGATGGTTTTTCTTGAAGTTATAACTATCTTGAATTAATATTCAAGGTGGAACAATTAAAATTTAAAGACCTATTTTTTTAAGTGACTTTATATGGAACTTTTCATGTTTTTTTTTTACTTTAAATGTAATTTTAACTATGTCTCCCTTTGAATTTTAATTCAAGGAGGAACTTGACTTCAAGAGAAACTATAGTTGAAGAGTGTGCTCCAAAAAAAAAAAAAAAAAAAAAAAAAATTAAAAACGTGGCCGGCTAAAATGACAAATTTGGTGAAAATGCATATGTAACTGAAAGAGGTGTTACAATTTAATAACCGGGTTTTGAACTACGTTCTTTAATTTTAAACTGGTTTCTTAATCCATCAATTATAATTAATTATAAATTTTTGGTATTTAAAGTTTTTAAAGGTTAAAAATTAATCCTTTAGGATTGTTATGTCTTTACAATACACACTTTAAGCCAATTTTTGTATTTCACTTTCACTTTTTTTTTTTAAGTTTTTATGGAATTTTTTAGCGTTTTTTCTTCATTTGGTTATATCCATTGACTTTTCAAAATAGTTTCATAAGTTTTTCACAACACTTTTTTGAATTTATTATCTAGCATATCGAAGTTTTCTTCAATTTTGTGTCATTTTAAATCAAAACACTTGTGCTGAATTTCATCCAAGTAAGATACTTACCAAGATTTTCATTCTATAGGTATATCCTTTATGACTAAATGTTATCATAATGTTAATAATTTCTTTTTTACTAATGCTTTTCTCTCGAAAGTTAAACCGTATATGCCAACTTAATTTGTTTTTACTTCAATATTTATAACTACCAAATCGTTCGAGTTTCCCCACATAAAAGTGCTCATATATAGAACAATTAGTACACTTTTTTACACTTTCATTCATACTTTAGTTGGAGGAGCACCAACATAAATACCCCAGGAAAGAGTAGATACAATGGATTCCTACCACATCGATGTGTCTCAAGTTCGTTTTAATAGACTTCACTGATTATTTGTTTTCATTTTCAAGTGCAAGGTAAAAATCGTGAAAGAAGTTACTATTAATTCGCACAGATCGCGTGTAGCAATGAAAGACTTTGCTATGTAACAAATGCAACATGTTTTTTTTTGTTTCGGCTCACAGTACATATCGCTTTTGATATGCATTTGTTGCATTATAAAGTTAGTGTTAATATTGGGCTGAAAATGAAATTGAACAAAATTACATAAGCATTAAAACAACAATACACAAAAAGAAAAGAAAAAAACTAACTAACAGCACTACCGTTAATAATGATCGCCTATCCACCCAGGCACAACACGGTTGGCTGATCGGTTGACTTCCTGCATACATTTTTTCGATTATTAATTGTTTATGCGCATATGTACATTAGGGTGGTTCTTAGAAGAAAAAAAAATTTGAGGACGCCCCCTCAATTGGTTCGAAATAGGATTCAAGACATTTTTTAAGGAATTTTTGAAGTGAAAACTTCTTATGGCACGCTGTGCGGCTGTGGAAAAAAGTATAAACTCGCGACACCGACCGTCATCGGGATTCCCCGTCATGAATGCGATAGTAAAATTTTAATGTTCCTTGAAGATTTGGGAAACGAACTCGATTTTGGAATTTTGAAGACTTGGGAAACGAACTCGATTTTAGAACTTTGAAGACTTTGGAAACGAACTCGATTTCAGAAATTTGAAGACTTGGGAAACGAACTTGATTTTGGAATTTTGAAGACTTGGGAAACGAACTCGATTTTAAAATTTTGAAGACTTGGAAAACGATTTCGATTTAAAAAAATTTATAAAACGTTGCCTACTTTTAGGCGCTATTAATATTTTGCCCCTAAAAGAAGGCAACACTTTCTGAGAAATTTTAAAAAATAGTGCCTAAAAGTAGGCAACGATTTTAAAAAATTCAGATAATGCTGCCTAATTTTAGGCGCTATTTTTGAAATTCGTCGGAAAGTGTTGCATACTTTTAAGGGTAACTTATTAATAGCTCCTAAAAGTAGGCAACGTTTTTTGAAAAAATTGGCCCATGAAAGTATGCAATTTTTTGTAAAAAATTTTTAAATTGGCATACATACATACAAGGAATTTTTGAAGTGAAAACTTCTTATGGCACGTTGTGCGGCTGAGGAATAAAGTATAAATTCGCGACACCGACCGGCATCGGGATTCCCCGTCATGAATGCGATAGTAAAATTTGAATGTTCTATTGTTTCTTTTAAATAAATATTCCAAGTGGAAGACAAAAAGCAAAGCAGACACACTAACTGACACATTCCATTCTCATTCAACGATTGTTATGCTTACATGTTTGTTTCTTTCAAATTCCGCGTTGTTGCGTTGACAAATTGAGAATGAGAGCGAGAGTAAAATTTGGATACATAATCCGTTTTTGTCTTCCATTGCATTGCCATATAAAAAGAAAACGCACACATACCAACTAACACACTAACTTGCCTTGAAACGATTTGTTTTCACTTCTGTCGGCACTCCCGGAGTGCAACCCGCCGTTTTCTAAATTTTTGTCTTTGACCCTATTTCAATGGTCTAAGCCGCCACATTTAGTTACTGACGAATATCGTAAGAAATTTACGAATGCAAACATAGAAACACTTATGGCAATGATTTAAATTAAATAAATGATTATTATCTTATTAGCCGATAGTGCTCGATATAAGATGGTTATAAGATATAACCTTTAATAATTATAATGAATTGAAATAAATACCTTATAAAAAGACAACAGTTTGTTCATTATTTTTGTGTATAATACGCTTAGAAAAGAAAATTTAGTAACAAATAACGTATTGAGTTAAAGGAAATTAAGCTTATTAAGCTTTAAAATCGATAAAATGTATATCCTTTTAGTCCCGTTTAAGTAGTTGAGGTTGTTGAAGAAAGCTTGTCCTAGATATCTGAGACTGGTTCTGGCAAGGGCCGGACAGTAACAGAGAAAATGTTCAACTGACTCATTCTCATATAAATTCAGATAACTGCGGCAAAAAGGTTGAATGGAATATCTAATTTTTCAGCATGCTTGCCGATAGTCCAGTATCCAGTGCAAGTTGCGGTGATTCTCGCGATGATACTGCGGCTCTTGGAGAGTTGTTCAGTGGTTTTTGAATTGTTATAGGCTGGTCATATTGCTCGGGATGTCTTAAAGGTTTGTAGGGTTATCCAGTTCTTTGCTGCGTCGGAAAGAAAAAGCGAAAAGGCCTTTCTCTTAGCTATATCTAGCGAAATGTGCACGCGCTCGGAAGGTTCAGTTTCGTCAAGAGAAGAACCGTGCCTTGCTAAATCATCAGCCCTTTCATTATCCTCAATGCTCCTGTGGCCTGGAACCTATATGAGAGTTACGTCGAGCTGATGCACCAATCCAGCTCCCTACATTGCTCTACTAATTTAGATCTTATCGTCTCCGAGTTCAGAGCCTTGGTGGCGACCTGGCTGTCGGAGAAGATTGCTAACTTTCCTATTTTAGAATTACCCACTAACCTGCAGGCTTTCTAGAATAGCAAATACATCTGCTTAGAAAACGCTAGCTGAGTTAGATAAGCGAAAATTTTTAAAAATTTCTTCAAATTTCACACTAAATAGGGTCAGTAAGGGTTAAAGATAATAATTTGGATAAAACTCCTAAAATTTGTTTATCCTATTGCAAACCAATTGGGAGGGCATCCTCTATTTCTTTTCTAAGAACCACCCTAATGTGCATATGTACATATATGATTTGACTTTGTTTCCAAAAAATAGTTAAGAAAAAAGATAACATTTTTACGCTATAGGTAGTGTTACATTTCTATCCTTAAAAGATAATGTGGTTATAATTTAAAAATTTTTCAAGTCTATTCATAACTGTCAAGAAAAGTAAATACTTGTAAATGAGGTTGAAAATGTTGCTGAAAAGTACGAATAATATGTACATACATGCATACTGTCTATACTGATTAGTTTAACAATATTTATTTTAAAATTGTTTTAATTTTAATTAATTCTATTGAATACTTCAATATCCGTAGTAGTACGTATATTTCCAGTTATTCCAATCTGTGCGAATATGTTCAATGTTGCGAAACACTGACACTCGAATATCCTCACTTAATAAATGAGTGCCCAAAGCAATTCGACTTATATGATATAATACCTGAATTAATTGAAGAATTTAACAGCTTTTCATTACGGTTATACAATAAATTGTAAATTATTCAATTGGCTCATGCAAATCAAAGTATGAGGAAATCAGAATTTGTTTATGGGGTAGTAGTAATATTTCTTACATGATAGCCATAAATAAATAAATCGTGCATTCGAAAAAAAATAAAATGGTAACAATTCGAATCCGAACATAGCGGATCTTGAGATATGCGACGTGCTGTTTCATTTCTCATTTTTAAAGATAAAAAAAACTACAATTAATTGAAATTATAGTTGAAAAATCATTTGCATGTAAGGAATTCGCCTTGACGGCTTTCCTGGATGTTGAATGAGCATTTAATAACGTTGATCCAGGTATGATTATCTCTGAATTGGAGACACTGGGCATTAACAGTTTCATAGTTGAGCTGATTAAAAAACTACTGACAAACAGAACCATTACCTCAAATCTTGGTATCTCCAAGTCTTATAGGTTAGTAACGCCACACGGTGGAGTGTTATCACCTCTATTGTAGAAGCTGGCAATAAATAAGATGCTAAAAAGGCACGGCTGTAAAGCTATTGCTTATGCGGATGATGTGGCATTTAGGTATAAGTCTGAACGAAACTGGATTAGTACTCTTTACTAGAAGTCACAAACTTCCAATTATAGATCCATCTTCGCTAAATGGCACCAGGCTTGCCTTAAAAGGTAGTGCTAGGCATATTGGTATTGGATAGTAAATTAAGTTGAAAAAAATTATTTTGTAGAGAGAGTTAGGAAAGTAACTGTAGCACTATACTCTTGTAAAAAAGCTGAGCGATTCTGTTATATGACATTGTGGTTGTGGTGGCCTGTCTTAGATAAGGTCACCTATTACAACCAATTACAGAAGGTTCAAAGAGCTGCTTCCATGTGTATCAGTGGTGCTCTCAGGACCACATCGACTGATGCCTTGGAGGTCCTCTTTCATCTTATTCCTCCGGACCTATTTGGTAAAAGAATGGCAGCATGTGCCGCCATTAGACTCAGGGAAACTGTTTGTTGGTCCGAGGGAAGAACAGGACACTCAACTATGCTTCATAGCTTGAGTTCCGTACACTCTTAATTGTTTCAGTAATCTAATTCAAGATGGACTCACATCTCATTTAGGAAGGGAGGAATCCCAAGGAGAAGAGATCATATTCATTTCTACACGGATGGCTCCAAGCTAAATAACTAAGTGGGTTATGATATTTACTCTAAGGAACTGAAGATAATAATTGCTGCGAGGATAAATGTCGTATTAAAAAGGTTATAAACATGTATCCAGATAGTTAGGCTGCTATCAAATCCCTAGAATTAGTCTTCCTAAACTCACTAGTGACCCAAGAATGCCGCTCGTCTCTTAATGAGATGGCTGGGCATAGGAACATTGATGGCAATTACAAAGCTGATGATCTTGCTAGGCAGGGGATTACTGCACAAATTCCTTAGGACAAGGAAGGTGCTGGCATGCCACTTGCTACCTGCAAGTTACTGCTTAAAGAAACATAATAAAAAAGGCTAACAAAAGATGGACAAAAGGGTCAACATGCAATATAAAAAGGCGAATCTGGCAGGAATGGAATGATAAGCGATCTCTAGAACTGATATACCGCACTAGACATAGTGTCTCGTCAGGTGTTGCAGTCATAACTGGTCACTGCCTTATCGGCAGACATGCGGAGAGACTTCTGTAGAAGTTGTAGGGATGTGGATGAGGAAAAAAAATAAGCCATTTTCTCTGCTCCAGCCCTGCACTTGCTAGAAAACGCCACAAAACACTTGGTTTGATTTTGTTTGATAACCTGGACGACCTTAGACATTCTAGCATAGGTCAGTTATTTAGTTTTATTACGAAAGCTGGTTAGTTCAATGAGATGGTACCCTGTGGTATCGCAATGGACCAATATTTGGTCTAAGTGAGTCAGTTCGCAACTGACTTCCACTCTTACCTAACCTAAACTTAGCACCTTTACCGGCTAGATCAGCAACTGATGCACATCTTTCAAACCAATCGATTAGGTTCCGAATCATGAAATCGTTAGAAGGTACTCTGCTATATAAATTTATCTTCCACTAAAATAGAATAACCGTATGACCTAAAAACAAAAATTGAAACGAACAAGTTTGACATTTTATATAATAAAAAAATTCAATTAATTAAAACTGAACAAATTTATAATCGGAATTGGATTTTTTTTTCAATTTTCATATGAAATCGTAAATTTTAAATTAAATTTTTTCCACTTTAGCTCGAAATCATTAATGAAAAACTTTAATTGATGTGGAAAATGTTGTTTTTATCTGTTTTTCCTTGAGTGTAAGTGTAGTTGCATAGTTCTGAAAATATGTGAAAGTACATATAAGTAATAAGCAATATACATATGTTTTAAGCTTTATTAAATTTTTACCTGTTTGACTAGTATTACATAATAAATAATTAAATATGATTTACATATTTTTTGTGTTTAATTTTTTTTTGAGTTGCTTAAATATTAAATGAAGCAAAACTTAAATCAAAATATTACTTATATTGAAATTAATAGTACCTACTTGCTTAAATCTTATGGTTTTAGTCTGTTGTATAAATTGTGTTGTTATGTACTGATACGTATGATAGTGATAAGACTAATCAAAAAGAGTTGATTTTCTTTCTAATAAAGTTAATATAATAATAATTTTATGGTTTGCATCTTATATAAATGCTCGTGCTCTTGTGTATGTAACGTAGTTGGTACCTGCCTAAATCAAAGTAAACTATTCACTTTACTCGCGTTCGCACATGCTAAAATCAAATATTTGCTGAAAATTATATAAAAGTATTCTTGGAAAGTATTCAAAAACAAGCAGCTCTCAATTATTATTCTCCTAAAAATGGAGAATTTTTTGAAAGTAAATGGATTGAAATGCGATTTAAGGATGTCCGAACTTTATTATATAAATTTTAAATAGCGGTGATATCTATTGACAGTACAAAATTAACTGCCGCATTGATGGCCTGTTTCAAACTGAAAACATCTTTCAGCAAGATATATCGATGTATCGAAGGATAATGAGAATAATCCTTTACTCAAGAAAAAATCAATCAATTTTGGTAGATTTGTCTTTTGCTCTACAGATTGAAAAATTTGGATTAATGCAAAGAATTAATGGGTAATGATAATTTCAAGTCTAAACTAACAGCTTTTTGAGATGGTTCTTTGTATTGAAACATTTTCTAAATTGTTTCAACGAAGAAGAAATGTTGGCGTAGCATATACTGCATCGATATTACTTTTACCTCATCGAGCTTTCCCGCTAACATTTTCTGGTTCAAAGTCAGCCATAACAATTTGGAGACCCTGCATCCGAATGTGTCAAACTAGATCTGATTGATTACGTCTGTTCTTCGGTTATTTAGCTCTGAATATTATTCCTGCAAGGACGTGGTAACGTTAGTTACCATATTTTCTGATGACATCTCTGGTCGTCCCTCTTCTAGCAAGCTCATTGGCTCGTTCGTTGCCTACAGATTATAATGTCCAGCCAAAGGCAGCAGAGCTTCATGTCATTTTCGCAAATGCGTTGAAAAAATTTGATGCAATCAAATGGCTGAGGCTCGATTGTCGCCTGACTGTCAATATATTTGATTATATTGGAAGGTGACAGACTAATCACAGAAACCATACGTGTGACCTGTTCATGGCATTATGGTCTAAGCTTTAAACATGCAGAATTAACTGTGCAGCATACGATTATGTATGCTAAAGCGGTAAATGGCTATGACAGCATCCAAACGCTTATAGCTGCCTATAGAACTCCAGGACAGTCTCGCTTGCCATGAGCTCTTTTCTCAACGTGACGATTTAATGTACAATGATTTCTTGACATTACCTGGCTTTAATTGCACGTACGAACAACAAACAGTTGCTAGTTGGTGCCGCTATTGGTCCACGTCTTGAATACAATGCTCGCCTTCGGTTACTAGTATCTAATGGAATAGATGTCATTGTGTTAGATCCATCACAAGGAAATACTATTTATTCTACTCAAAGACATATCCGGACTTGCAAGTTATTGGCGGAAATGTCATTACAAGAGTCCAAGCTAAAAACGTAATTGATGCCGGTATTGATGGTTTAGGGGTGGTATGGGCTCTGATTTCATTTGCATCAAACACGAAGTAATAGCTTGCGGCTGCCCACAAACCACTGCGATATATCAGGTTTCATCATATGCCAAACTGTTTGGAGTAATTGGATGCAAATGGATTCAGAGTCCATGCCGACCCTTAAACCATCAATACCGGCATTCTATTTGAAGGAACAAGACACTAATGGGAAGTTAAGTCAATATTCGCAAATTGTTGAACTAACGCGTTATATTGAAATGTATCCCTAACATTTTAATAAGAGCGATTGCGAGCACTTGCTTGAAAAAAATAGTTGAATTCACATATATGTATAGATCTCAATGGGTTTGCAATTTCATATATGATATATAAAAATGGTGATGTTGATGATGGTTAATGAAATATTCATCTGCCCTACTTGGTAGATGGATAGTAATATAGCACAGTATTGCCAGGCAATTGCCAGTGTGAAGCCTGTAATTCGATTAGCTGTAATAGAGTTCTTCGTATGGCTGGTGCGGAATCGCTTGCATTTAAAAAAGCATCACGCACCAATGACAAAAGAATTTCCAATTGTTGTGACAATTGAGTCTCCATATCGCGACCAATGCAAGTTAAAACATAGAAAAGACATTCAATCTGTAAAGAAGAGAAATATTAATTTTTTTTTCTTAAGTCATTTGTTAGTCAAAACGCTTATACCTCAGAAAGTGATCTAACAGGTGGTTTTACACAATCTTCACAGCATTTTGAAAGCAAAGTCAGCAACACTAATGGTGGTGGTGCGCCATCACACTGGGTACGCAACTGTAGTTGACGACGTTTCAGTTGGCAAAACATTTCCGTTAAGAAAGCCATAAAAGCGGTAAAACGCGCACGAGATGGTGCTTTCATGCCTTGAATTGAGTAAAGGAGCTGAAATAAATTGATAAAAATTATTGGGCATCAGTAACAGATAAGTAAAAAATAATGAAATTAAATGAAGACGGTAAAGCTACATAAATTGAGTGCTTCGATGGGTCAAGGAGTAACTACGGCTTAGAATTCGATGCTCACGGATCAAAAGCAAAACTGAAGAATAAGTTGAGTAGAGATTTGTAAGCCAAAAGAAAGAAAACGCTACATTATTAATCAAAAAGTTGAAATCAACCAAGATCTATGATTTGTCAAACTAACAAATGCCTGTTGTCTGTGATTGAAGGAACACAGTATATCTTGTAAAATTAACAAATGCTATTTTGACTGAAAATTCAAAAATGATCACAAAAATTATTGATTCTACCCTATTTTTCCTTGGTTCAACGTTGATTTTTTGTTCAGTTAAATTACAAATTATTCCAATGAGTTGGCTTTTGAATTAAAGAATGAATTACAATCTCTAACATGCAATTGCATTTGGGATGCATTGAACAGACGATGTACAACAAATGTACGGGAAGCTTTCAGATTCGAGTTCGAGTTCTGATTCGAAATCGATGATTTTGAGTTCGTTTTTGCTGTTACTAATCTTATTTTTAATAGAATTGGACGATGTGACCGAAAAATACTACTAATTATGACACTTAATGAACTTTTAGCGAGCATTTGCAAGACCTTGTTTATACTTATTACATATGGCACCTCGCCACCAAGCAGTCCGACATGTTATCAAAACACACCGACAACAGATTTTTTTCGGAAGAGGTAGGTATGGAAATCAGCATTTATAAGACAATGACCATGTCCAGCTAATGCCGACAGTAGTTTAATGATAGGAGAATTCTGGTAATCTTCGTTTCTGTTAACAACAACGACACTCAAAGTCTTTGAGTCAAATTTGAAGGTCTTCTGTACAGCTATGAAACGAAGCGCTTTGATATTCGCTTTTCGGAATGACTGGCTTATTATAAGAGAGAGAGCGAGAGAGAGAGAGAGAGAGAGCAGCGCTTTGTTACACAGCTTACAAGTGTTCACCAGCAATTGTCCTCGTTGAATTATGAAAATTTGTTGGCCCAGAAAACTAAGCTGCAAAAATTGAAATAGATTGAACATACGTCTGCCGAAAAGTATTGGAGTGGAATCCTCAGAGTATCAGAATACGCGGTCGTCCTAAATCATTGAAAAAACAATCGCTAGAACGAGAAACATGTGAATCGGGGAAATTTTAGAGAGTTTTGAAGGCTTTCGAAAAAAAAGAACCAAAAGGAAGAAAATCAGTCACTGAGATCCATAGTTGATGCCATCTCGCTAAAGATTGTAGTTAACGCCACGTAATTAGACGAGTTGCATGAAAAGTTCGTTATATACTTTTTTTTTTGTAAAACTTTAGAAAACACGTTTAGAACGAGGTTCAGTAAAATGTAAAATCAGGCCCTTGGCAGTTAAATATTCGAATTCAAAAAGGGTTAATACGTATATATGTTATCGGCTAAACTAGTTTTTTCTTGGCCAAACCAGTCAATTTGAATGCCTAAAAGTGTGTAATTTAACTTTAATGCAAAAGCACTGTGAATAGTGAAGCCGGTGTTGCACATTTTATACTCATTCACCCTCACTTAGCACATGCCAAGTATGCAATAAAATTGACAAGTTTTATTGTCTTACTTTGCTATTACCTTAGTTTTCACTAGCCACAGTTCTTTTGCATTAAGACTTAATTGCATATCTTTAGGCTTAACGGTAACTAGTTTGGCCTATATATACATATGTTACCGGCCAAACTAGTTTTTAGGATAAACTAGCTAACATACAAAGGCTTAAAGGCATGCAATTTAATTTTAATACGAAAGCACTGTGGCTAGCGAAGCCTTTGTTGAAAAAACTATAGACTGAACCGTATCCGCTTAGCCAGTATTTGATATATTGGAGGTCCTCTATGTCCTGAGTCACAGCCGAACTTTAAAAATAACTATGGCCAGCGAAGGTGAAGTTGGGCAAACTTAAGGATGTAAGTCCTGAAAGAAGGCTGCCCACTTGCCAAGAATACAATGAAATTGATAAATCTTTATTGTTTTACTGTTCTTTCCACAGTATTTCTGTATAAAAGTTGGTGTGTAAAACGTGATGTCAACTCCTTTGGCTGCGGTTCAGGGCTTACATCGCATAGTATGCCCGACACCGGCTGTGCTAGCCACAGCGCTTTTGCATTAACATTGCATATGTTTATATACTAGAAAATCTTAACTTTAGATCAAGAAAATAAATTTTTAAAATAACTTCTAAAGTACGTATGACATTGAATAATTCAATGAAATGAAAGAAATAATATGTTGAAAACCTGAATTTCTCGTAAGGGTGTAGTGCAGAAAAGTTTGGACCTTTCCCTTTTCCGGTAATTCTTTAACGGAAGTGTCATTTCTTACACTGGGTAAAAAACATAAAATTTTCTTTGTCTCCTCGATTTTTCTCCGCGCCATCGATTGGCCTCATGGCCATTTGGTAACTCTACATAATACTACAGGCAGCTGTCGCCCGTTGTGTTTGATTTAAAAAGTCAACGGTTTTGTCTATGGAATTCATTAGAGCTGAAAAGCCGCCATAAATAAGTTTTGAATTTTGCGCAAAAAACATGTTCTAGTGCACGGAATAGGCCCCCAACGGAGTATTCCTACACAGATCAACCTTGTCGCTATCAGAAATCTATTTTTTTTACCTTCTCTCGTTCCTGATACCATTGACGGCACGTATTAAGCAATGCTTCCAAGAAGGTCTCTTTCTGCTCCTTTGCAATTATATTTAAACACAATCTGGATATTGGTAAAGCATAACGTCGCCCTTCCACAGCTCGCTTAATAAAATGTGATGTCAACTCCATGAGGCAACGTGAATTTAATTTATTTGGATCATCCAACGCTGTATCGATGAGCGCTTGAATTTCCGGCGTAAATTGCCCGATATCGGTAACTTCATTGCCCAAGGCAAGTCCTAAGCCGGACATGCCGCGTGTTAATGCATCCGCAGATGAAAGTGATTTCGACCGTTGCAATGGATTCATGCTAATTATGTTGCCATATGGATCCGTTGCACTAACATTACCGCTTCCACCATGGGCTGAGCCATAATTTGCTAAAACATATTGGTTCATTGCATTTAATTGTTGTTGCTGATGCTGTTGTTGCAAATAATTCATATTGTTATTGTTGTTGTTGCTAAATTGAGCCATATGCTGTTGCGACTTATTATGAAGTTTTTGAGGCTCTGCAGCAAATTTGACGCGATTATTACTGGTTTGCTAAAAACATGGACAAACAATCGATTAAATACACTGTACAGGAAATTTATACAAAAATATTTTTTTTTGGTAGTCTAATAATGTATGTTTGTATATAGGTGTTTTTCCATAAGTACACTGAGAAAACGATTTGTTTGAATATTACAAATTATATTTGATATGGAGAAATTAAATATTTGATTGAGTCAATCATAAAATACTTCAACCAACATATGCCGCTATTTGATCCAAATAAAATATGTTTGACTAAAATAAATATTTGATTGCTCTACATAAAATATAATTTGTTATATTCGATTTGTTTGCTTAGTGTGTTAGAAAAAACATTTTTCGATTAAAATTAAGTATTTTATGTAATTAATGAAAAATTAGAAGAAGACAATAAATATCAAATAGTACAAAAAACACCGAAAAGTCTGAAACAATCGAAAACAAATTAATAGTTTAATTTTTTGAAGAATCCGAAATCGAATTTGAAAAAAAGCCCTGCGTAGATGTCGAAAGTTAAGAATTTGGTTGTTCTTAACTCAACATTTTTTTGAGAATCAAAATTTTTTTAGAAATGTAGAAATAAACTACTTAGGATTGTAGACTATTTCCAGTAGATTGTTTTGGAAAAAAAAAAGTTTTTAAATCAAGTAATTATTAATTGAGAAAAAGTATTTTTACTTGAGACACATTTTTTTCTTGTCATATAAATTTTGTCTTATCGTGATTTCGGAATTATTGCTAATAGTTCGGGAGCAGTGGCGTATCGTGCACATTGGGCGGCCAGGGCAAAGAAGTAACTTTCCGCCTCCTTCCAAAAAAAAAATATTCTCTGTTTCTGAAATTTTGTTACTAAGAACAAAACAAAATTGATCCTCACTTGTGGTCCTCCAAAACTTTAGCAAAGTGGGGTATATTTCACATTCAATTAAAAACCACCTACCACATTCTCTCGAACTATTTCCATTTACTAAAAAAAAGATGCTATTACGAGGACCATTTTGCCGCCCCCCAAGTGATTGCAAACGCCCCCTCGACCCCGCCTCCTATGTACTTTACTGTCCGCGAGGTAGCGTTGAATTTTTCAGAGTCATTTCTTCCCGCTTAATTTTGTTGCTATTGATAGTTTGAGTAAGGCTGATAATCGAAATAAGCTTCAGTCGCCAGAATCCTGGTGGGCCTGGTTGTGAGAGGTGGACGAAAAGCATTTCGCTCAATAGCTCGGAAAGTAATAGACTTTTAAAATCACAGACCCTCTTTAAGAGTATTATGGCGCGTACATAACATAATAAACGGATTTACAGAAGAACCATGGAGGTCTTCGAGTGGAAAAGGATGAATGAATTACGAGCTCAATTTATAGCTCAGATTAACATTTCCCAGGCTGCAAATGGAAATGTGCAATCGTAATGCAAGCGAATATTTTAGCGCAAAGTTAAGTTCCAGTTTAAGGTTTATCTGAACATTGTGAGATCAGTCTAAAGGAAATATTACTGAGGGTTAAAAACTATCAAAATTTATTCATAGGTGTAATGTAATGAAACACTTGCTAGTCCTCTTCTTAACACTTGTTGACTTGGAAACTCCATGTGGTATGTACCTTAGATATATATTACTGAAAACTTTGGGTATCAGCAAAACTGAAATATAATTACTATACTCTAACAACTTTAGAGTATGCAATTTTCAATTTTCATTAATAATTTTCTCCTTAAACATATACATTTTTTTAAACATTTATCGACTTATTCGACTATCTGTAACAACAAAACATCATTAACTTCACACATCACACCGCATGTGCTAGCACTTATCTACTCTTTTTTTGTTGTTATCTAGTGTAAGCGGAATACCCATACTGGATTTCCTTATTACATCAATTTAATAGCCAACTTACATGCAAAATGTTTCCACTTGATGGTGAATTAACCAGCGGTATCTGTTGAGACACGACGCCATGATTCATTTGCAATGGATGCGAATGTGATACCAAAATAGGACGATGACCACCATGAGGACCCTTTGCAGTTAGATTGGTGTATGGCGGCATATTACCCAGAGATAGACCCGCCTGCCGACGATTGGCCATTGCATTGGCTGCAGCCATATACTGTATTTGCTGATGTAAACTATTAGCTGTCGATTTTCCTTGTGGTAGTACGCCCGTAGGCGATGATGGTCCTGACGGAAAGATCATCGATGAACTGGAAGAATGTTGGAGATTGTAGTTTAGTTCTGTAAATGCAAATCGAAAAAGCAAAATAAATTAAAAAGGCATCAACATTACCGAGGATTATGGTTATCGCCCGGTGAGGAAGATCGTGTATTCGAAGACAGCATGGTGAATTCCTGGGCATGGACATTTAGTTTATTAAAAGAATTTGCACCTTCACTACGGACATCTTTGAAAAATGATCAATAAGAGAAAGACGATGACCATCGATATCGATCCGTTTGGAACGCAGATAAATTTTGTGATTGGAAAGAATTAAGATTTAATTGTTGGTTGTGTAGTTTTCAAGATAGATTAAAGAAAATGGTTTCAATTTTATTTTTTAATTGTAAGCAAATAAAAGAAAATAACATTTGAATAAATTTATTTTTAACTTAATAAAACGCTAACGTAAGTAAAGCACACAAATTTTGCAAAAGCAAAGCAAAAATTTTGAATAAATTGCAATTATGTTCATTCTTGTTAGTCGACTGCAATTTGGTTGGGTAGTGGTGTTTGCTGAACTAATGCTATAGCGCTATAGTGACTTATCTCATGGAGTTGTTCACTGAAAATTGTTCCACTATGGACGTCATCAGATAAGTTACTTTTTTTTTTAAATTGGGCGTTAAATTTGCATAATAAATGTTTAAGGGTAGTCTAGATAAAATGGATTTTAGAAGTTCATGGGAACTATAAGAAAACAATAAATTGTGCTTGAGATTTTTTGTGATTTTTGAGAAAACTTTTAAAAGATTTTCGGAGTGAATTTTATAAAGTATTTACATAATTCAAAAATTACAGCAAATTAATATTGCTTATGTAAAATTTGGTTCCTAAATCGATTGTCTCTCTCAGTTTTTGATAAAAAATGAAGCAATTTATTGTTTGATTTATTTTTTATAATAAACTCCGCATTTCAATTAAGAAGTCCGGCTATTTTTCAAAAATATAACTAACCCATCAGCATGTAATGATTCGTAAGCCGTAATGCGTTTCAGAAAGCTTTCATTTCGATTTCAGAAAGCATTCTGCAATGTTTCCCGAGAAATTACATGTTGTGTTGCTGAAACGTTGTAAAATATTCCAACTGTGGTTCTAGAACCTTACAGAAATATTTCAGAAAGCTTTCTGTAACGTGAGAATGTCTGTTTTCTGATTTCATTTGAAACTTTTCTGAAACGTTACAGACATGATGAAATGTATTTTAATGAAATATTTTACATAATTTGTGATAAATAAAAATATTTTTTTAATTATTTATTATATACAAGTCATTCACTTTTTAGTATGATTACATATGATCGACTTCGCTTACAATGTGCCAGAAAGTCTAGGGTTACCAGATGATATACTTTAGTAGTAAATGTACTACTTTTGCAAGGCAAAAATACTTTAATACTTTTCACATGAAATTTACTACTTTTAGTTGAAATGTCATAGTTTTCACTACTTTTGAAGTTTGCATTGTAAAATATTTTGTAAATGGAAAATGTTGAAGTGCATTTGAAATATTGTTTTTCGTACAAAACCGAGGACCTTTTTTTCTACAATTTTTGTTTTTTATTTAGAAAATTTAAATTTTTTCAGATAGACTACTTTCGTAGACAGGGCATCTGGTAACCCTAAGAAAGATTTCATTTGATAGGTTCAGGAAACCTTTCAGAAATACTGCAGAATGATTACATGTGAGAGATTTCGTTTATGCGTCAGAAAGATTTTATTTGAAAGGTTCAGGAAACGCTTGAATTGAAATTACATTCGAAATATATAAGAAAGAGTTCTGTAACAATCTTTTTGCAATATTTCAAATGATAAATCTCTGCAACGTTACGTACTGTTTTTGAAACTTTCTGAAACGTTGCATGCCAAGTGGGAATATATTAAGTGGAAGAACATAAAAATGTAAGAACTTAAACTGCTCCTTTTTAGCAAATTTGGCATTTCTGCGAAGAAAAAAGTTACAAACATGAAATCATTTTTAAGAGTAACTTTTCGGACCCTGTTGGGCAATCCAAATTTCGAGCTAATCTAATGTTCATGCTTCTAAAAATGGTTCGGCTACGTTGCCTGAGGGTTCAGTTCTCATGGCCAATGTTTTCATAGGATAAGAAGTCACGAAGAAAAGAAGTCTCAAACTGCGTTCAATAGTTTGAAACAACTTTTGCTCTAACGTCATGGCCATAATGCGTATATAAAAGGCATCAGAGAGCTATATGATTAGTATCTCTTACACAACACTTACAATATCTACGCATCCTGTTTCAAAGATTTTTTTCATTCCAATTACACTTGAAAAGCGATCAACGCAGTAAGTCGCATGGACAGAGTCTCGATTAAATGCTATTTGAGCAGTGATTCCTCAAAATGGCTTATGTCCATAAGCGTTTAATATGGAAATAAGCTCCTTTGAAAAATCACTCCACATTTATGTAAATGCATGCCAATGACCAGGAAATTCAGAAGCTGTTAATTAACTAAGCGAATAAAAAATAACTAACACGCTTATTATTATACATTAATTAAACAAAATCAAAATATTCAACTTACTGGGAGGCCTGTAAATATCCATGGCTGGCTTGCCACGCATTTGTCCTGCTTGATTACCACCAGATTGAATATTGAAAGCTAGACTGCGTCTTTTATTTATATTCTAGAAATAACCAAATTTGGTTCAATTACCCATTTTATATAAATATCATTATCGTTTTCGAAAAGCTCGATACCTGTTGATTTGATGTACGCACAAAACTACGTTCTCTTGTTATGGATCCTGGTATAATTCCAGCATTATGTGTTTGAAAATCTGGAGATTTACGTATTTTTCTACCATCATTTTGATGCGTCATATGCTGTTGTTGTTGTTCGACTTTTTCAGCCATTTTACTCAATAGTTTTAGCTTTTGATTTTCCTTTTGAAGAGTGCAGTAAAGTTTCTAATGGATATATGTATGTATATATCTTGTTTATTTGTTACTCCTTCTTGTTAATCTTTAAATTCTTTGGCTTAATTGCAATAGATTTATATACAATAGTATTTATTATTCTTCCTTTCAATACTTCTCTTATGACTTTTTGTTTTGAATTAACGATTATTTTAAATATATCACAATTCTGGTTTCAATACAGTTCTAAGTTTTTCAAATCTCTTTTATACATAGTATAATATAAGTAATTTGTTTCTCCTTTCGAGATGAGTAGTTGCAGAAGAATTATTGATGACTTTCTGGAAAAAAATAGAAAAGCAATGAAAATGTATAAATATTATGCTATATGTGTCTGTTAAGGTATAGTAATATTTGGACCCAACTTTTTCTTAACAGTATAAAATGGTATTTTTAATTTTCATCTTTGTGAGCTAATTTTTATTAAAAGTGTATATGTTACCGGCCTTCAAATTAACTAGTTTGGCCTAGGATAAACTAGTTTGTCCTAAAAACTAGTTTGGCCGGTGACATATATACTACATATTTGAAAAATTGTACAGATTCGCAGAAAAAAAAACCTTCCATCAAGCTATTAAGTTTACATATGTATATGGACTGTCCCAGAAAAAACTTGTGTATTTTTATTTTGTTTGATTTTACCCTACCTAATAATCTTATAGGTCTAAAAAAACACAATATTTATTTTATATAAAGTGACGTTTAATACGTCATATTAAATACATCATATAATACTTGAAGATAGCACTTCTAACGACAAAGATGTCTAGTAAGAAACAAAAAGTCCGCAAACTCATTTTGTCCACATACCTGCAAATCCAAAGTTAAAATATTCAGCTATAGGAAAAATATTTTGTGCATCAGATAGAAATGTATTTACAGTTATTTCTAATTATAAGTGGGGTCTACCTATTTCACGAAAAAAAGGTTCAGTCAGGAAACTAGAATTTTCTAACTCATGGGTAGTGGCGAAGGTGAAGGGTCTTTTTAAGCAGAATCCCAACACCTCAGCGCGAGATATGGTGGCTAGAGCATGTACATCAAAATTTACTGTACAAGGGATAAGCGAAAAAAGTAAGCTGAAAACATATATAGTTCAAAAAGCAAGAGACCGTTCGGATAAAAAGAAGTTGATGGCTTAGATGCGAGCAAGAAAATTGTATGAAAGGTATCTGACTAAATTTGATTGCTGCGTTATGGACGACGAAACTTACGTCATAGTAGATTTTATGAAGCTATCTGGACACGAATATTATACGTTACTCAAGAAGGGGCATGTGCCTAGTAAATTCAAATAGATACATGGTTTGGCAGGCCATACACACCTGTGGCCTCAGAAGCATCTTTTTTGTTACGCAATTCACAATCAATTAAAAAGTTTATATAGACGAATGCTTGGAAGAACGTATTCTACCACTTATTCGTGCACATGAGGGTACAGTGATGTTCTGGCCTGATTTAGCAACCTCTCGTTACTCTAAAGCTTCGATGGAATGGTATCAAACTAAAAATATCAATTTTGTAACAAAAATAGCAAATCCGCCCAACTGCCCAGAGTTTCGCCCAGTTGAGAGATATTGGATTCTAATGAAAAGAAATCTTCGAAAGTGGTAAGAATACAAAAAGTTTAGAAGACTAAAGTGGAAAAGATCGGTCCGTACTGTCGATAAACAGTACTTTCTTTCCTAAAAAATATAATAAAAACATATCTGAAGAATCTTTGAAATGGCGGAGTCAAAGGGGCCTCCAGTATGTTGCTGTCCAGTATGTTGTTGTATTTGTTACCGGTCTAACTTGTTAACTTAAGCCTAAAGATGTGCAATGACATTTTAATGCAAAACGCACTGTGGTTAGTGAAGACTACGATAGTAGCAAAGTAAGAAAACAAAATTTGTCAATTTAATTATATACTTGGCAAGTTGTAAGTGGGGATAATTGAGCGGCCTTCGGCCGCGGCTTATAATTTTCACCCTCCAATATGTATAATTTCGTCGTTCTAATTCACGGTTCAGTCTTTTATATGTGCAACACTGACTTCGCTATTCACAGTGCTTTTGCATTAAAACTAAATTGTTTACTTTTAGGCCTTAAAATTAATTAGTTTGGCCTAGGGTAAACTAGTTTGTCCTAAAAACTAGTTTGGCCGGTGACATATACATACATATGTATACATACACATAATAGCTTATATAATTTCTTACTCAAAGCACGTCAGATCAGACTTTTAAGTTTTATTTGCTTATGTTTTTGAGAATACAATTTTGCACTTGGCCGGTTTTGATACCAATGAACTGGACTTGGCCGGTTTTGACACAGTAATTATCAAATTTTGTTTGAAAAAAGTAGAGTAAAAATATTTTTCTTACATGTTCAATCAAATGCTTTTTTAATCGTGCTAAATCGAACGAAATCGTCTAAAAACGGAATCAATTTTTTTTTCTAGACCGTGTTGAATCAAAACCGTGTAAAAAAATACCGTGTAAAAACAAAATAGGGTGTATACGTAAAAAAATATTTATGTCAATGTTTCCAAAACTCCGAAAACTCGTTTGAAGCCATTGTTGCCAAGTGGACGGTTTTGACCCGGCTTAGCTTGAAATTGCAGGTCAAAGCTGGGGCCCTGTAGGGATAGAAACATTTCTGAAATAGTCAGGAATTGGCTGATTTTTGTTTTTTAAAAGATAAAAAAGCATCAAGATTTTCCCCACACAAAAAAAAATATTTAATTTTTTAATATTAGGGACTAATTAAAAAATAACTTAATCAAATTTTTTTCACACAAGGTTTTTGACGATTGTATTGATTCTTTTTAAAAATTGCTGACGAAAAAACCAAAAAAAACAAGGCTCTCAACTTTTTTCCCAAAAAATTTTACTTTTTACTATTTCAAGGAAAGATTATTTTATTTTGAGAAGGCCTGAAAGTCTTTCTTTTGAACTTGGCAATACTGTTTAAAATGGCTTAAATTTAGACACAAAAGCGAACCTTTCTTTTTTCAGCTTAAAGGACGCCGAACGTGTACATTCTCGTATCTGAATTTTTGTACTTTATGCCGAGTCGTAACTTGCTGACTTTTTGCCCTTAAAAAGTAGATTTCTTTTAAATTATTTTTTTATATAATTGATTTTTTTATATTTAATTGGGGCTGTTTACTGAACGATAACAACATGATTTTACTTAACCCATTAAGGTCTAATGGGTAAATTTTTACCCAAAAGAAGAGTACATTTTAAAAAATCCAATCATGCCACATGAAAAGGTTTGTGGTTTTTAATGAGCATGAGAAAGGATTGGTCTGAAATGAATATTTTTATTTTTCTGAACTTCTTTGGTTGGAAATTGTACGGGCCCTTCTAGTACCAGTCTTTAATGGGGTAGATCTATAATGATTTTTTCATTTATTAGAATTAGGATATAGATTCGGTAGAAGTCAACATATAATTTTTTGAACTGAATTCATTTATTTTAGTTTTATCTAAGCATTTGATCGGAAATAATTTAATGTTTCGGTTAAAAGAAAATATTTCAAATTGATTCCTATTTTTAAAAATCATCTTACAACATAAACAACGCGGGAGATATTTACTGAAATAAGAAATCAGGCGTATTGGTGCATCACTTAATCGTTAAATTATGAACGCATCGTCATCCTCATTTTAACAAAAGCAAACAAATTGTTTTACGATTTATAGCTCTATTTTTGTTTTCATTCACAAATGAGTTCAAATATTGCATGTGTTCATAAAAACGTCATAGCTTGGTGAAGATCATTCCTAGTATTACGTTGAATCATAATTCTCACACAACTTTTTCATTATAAAATGAGACCAAAAGTTGTGAGAAAGAGCACACAAAGTATATGTGTGTATTATATCAATACATAGACACATTTTCATAAATGTAAATATTTACATATGAGTACATACATACCTAGTTATATACATTTAAAAAATTATTTGAAACAATTTAGAAATTTCTGCGTAATTTCACGTGCAGATTATAAAAATTATGTAAGACTTTGAAATTTTGTAAATAAAGATCTAAAAAATCATCTAAACGACAAATATGAATCACAAAGCTTTTTAAGAACACATAATGAATATATGGAGTGACGGCGTACTAGCATGCAGGTTACTTATTTGGCAAAGTTTCATGGGATTATAACTGGGAAATTTCAGTTCACGGAAATGCCTACCACACAAATACACAAATGTATGGGGCAACCTCAAAAACTATTCCGTCAACATTGAAAAGTTTTTATGCCGCTGGAGAGCGGTGAGATGTGTGAACTTCTTGATGTTTCGTTGTGTTAGTATATTAAAATAACAAGCAGTATTGAAAAGTCACAAACTGTTGTTAATCGAAAAAGTTGAGAAATGTCGAAAAATATTGAACCAAATCGATAAATGCCGTACAAATAAATATTCTGACGGGCCGAAACTCACATATCCTACACTGCACTGAAAGTCGCTTTTAAATAAATGTTAAAAGACGTTAAAGAGGTTGAAATGTCGAAACAAATTTGAAATGTAAAAAAAGGTTGAAAGAAGTTGCAAAATGTTGAAACGTTGTAATAGACTGGAAAAGTCGAAAAAATATGGAAACCATTGAAGAAAGTTAAAAGAAGTTCAAAATGTCGAAAATATATGAAAAATGCTGAAAATGCTTAAAAATGTCGAAATAATATGAAAATGATCAAAAAAGTTGAAAGAGGTTAAGAACTGATAAAACAATTCAAAATCGCTGAAGAAAAATGAAAGAGGTGAGGTTGAAAAAGTCAAAAGAATACATATGGGATATATTGGAAAAGTCAAAAGGTTGATAAAGTCAAAATAATGTAGAAAATATTGAAAAAAATCGAATAAAAGCTAAGAAACTTAAATATACCACGCCCACTTCTCCAATTCCACCTTCTTTTGGTTTACTAAATTATATTCGTCATTGACATCCACACACCATATCTTAGCCCAATAGGTTTTATAGTTTGCGATACATGCCGTAATTAGTCTTAAAATTTAGGGCGGTAGCACACACACTGGCGTAAAATGGTCCGATTCTTATCCAGAAATAGCTTTCCATAAACAACACTCTTTCACCAAATTTTAGTATGATTGATCACATATTTCGAAAGATATGCCACTTAAGGTATTTTACTTGTATGGGAAGTGCCACGCCCACTCGTGCTATTTCGCCCAATTTTTATTCAGATATACCTTATAGCAAGTAAACCACCTAAATTAAATTTCTTACCAATTGTTGCAATAGTTCAATCAATATAGCGATTGCAACACTATAGATAGCAGTTAACGTTTTTGCTTGTATGGGAGGTGCCACGCAGACATGCTCCATTGCACCAAATTTTTGCAAAAACATACCTTCTAGCAAGTATATCTGCGCTATTAATCTTCACAACGATTACGTTGTTGTTTCTCTTAATATAACGTTTATAAATATTGTGGGCTGTGCCACTCTTTTCAACGAATTTTTTCAGTAAAGTGGCAGAGCTTGTGTTGATGACTGCATTCAGTGGCATCATCTTTAAAATTTTTATGAAAATCGTTTGAGCCAATTTTGAGACATATAAAATCAAAATTTTTAACTGTTGAAAAGAGCCACGCCTACTTTTACGATTCCGCCCACTTTTATCCCAATTTAAGATATATTAGAAATGTACCCGTTTACAAAATTTCATCACAATATCTTGTTTGGCTTACGAGATATGGTGGTATAAGGGTTAAAATTTAGGGCTGTGCCACGCCCCTGTAGGAAGCTTTGAAAACTTGAAACCTAGCCTAATTCTAATCTTGTTCACATGTGCATCAAATCACCAATTTTCATCAAAATCGCTCCAACTTTTTTCAAAATTGTCTTGGGTAAATATATATAGAGTATGGGCGGTAGTCGGGTCCGTTAACCGATTTCGCCCATTTTTAATAGCAAGATGCCTGCTAGAAGATGTGACCTGCGTGTGAAAGTTTCATTTAGTTAGCTTTCTAGTTTTTCCCGTAAACCTGATCTCAACAGACAGACGGACAGACAGACGGACAGACAGACGGACAGACAGACAGACAGACAGACGGGCAGACGGACATCGGTAAATCAACTCAGGTGGTGACGCTGATCAAGAATATATATATCGAGATATAGTCATAGGAAATTGCAGATATGGCTTTTCTAAAAATCGTTATAGGTTGGAAACTCCTAAACAGATTTTAAATATAGTAATGTCTTATGGAATTAAAGTCAATTAATTGGGCTATCATAATAAGTTAATGAAATTATAGATTAATAATACAATTTATAGAGAAAAACAGTTATTTAAAAAAAAAATGGTGACAATTCTTAAAAAAAAACCTCCATACCTCAAAACACGTGGAAATTATTTCAAATTTTTATGCATCAATCTTATAGACAGTAAAATGACCTTCCACATGACATCAATAGATGTAAAATCTATTCAGGAGTTTCCAACTTAAAACGATTTTTAGAAAAGCTATATCCGCAACTTCCCATGACTAAAATTACCTTTAATATTGCAGACAAACTGGCTATAAGGTATCTTAAAACAAAAATGAGGGCGCTACGGCACCTGTATGCACGGCACCTTCCAGACAAGCAAAAGAGTTAAGTGTTATATTTAGTGAGCTATGGGAGTAATATTTTGTAAGTTTGGTATAGAGATGTCGGGTACTGTAAGCTTTGAAATTAAATTTATTCGACAGAATTGAATCAGAGAACGTGGCACCTCCCATACTAGCAAAAAAAGTTTAATGTTTTATTAAGTGCACTATGTGAGTGATCATAATAAAATTTGGCATAGAGATGTCGGTTACTATAAGCTTTGATGAATTACGACGCAAGCTTTTCTATTAAATGGAATTTAGCGGAATTGCATCAGTGGGTGTGGGACCTCCATGTTAATAAAAAGTTGTAAGCGTGAGATGTGTTGAGCAACAGGAAGATATTGTTCCTTTCGACTTTTTTAACCTCTTTCAAGCTAATTGAATTGACCAAGATTATTCAACTTTACGTTTTCAACCCGTTTTCATTTTTTTCAACACTTTTTATGTTATTTTTTCATCATTTGCCATATTTTATCGACTTTTTAGCCTTTTTTAACATTCTTTTGAACTTATTTCAAATTCTTTAAGTTTTTTTTGCTTTACAACCTTTTTTAATATTTTTTAAACATCTCCAACTTATTCAATCTCGTTCAACTATTTTCAACATTTTTCATGTTTTTCGACTTTTTCAACTTTTTTCGGCTTTTCAACCTTATTCAACTTTTTTCGAACTTTTCAATATCTTTCAACTTTTCAACACTTCTCATATATAATCGACTTTATCAGCCTTTTTCAAACTCACTCAACTTTTTTCAACGTTTTTGATGTTTTATCGACTTTTTCAACGTCTTTCAATTTATTTCGACATTTTTTTTTTTCGAGTTTTTCAACCTCTTTCATCATTTTTCAAACGTTTTCCTACATTTTCCATGTCTTTTCGACTTTTTCAACTTCATACACTTATTTCGACATCTTCAACCCCATTCAACTTTATGGAGATTTTCAATCTCTTTCAACTTTTTCAACGCTTTTCATATATTACACTAGTTTACAAGAAAAAAGATCTGGTTTCTCATAGACTTTTTTCGATGTATTTTGGGGCGTAGATTCCAAAAATGGCAACCATTTTTTTTTCTTAAGAATCGTTTTTGAGATATCCTCAAAAAACCCCTTTTTCGGCACTTTTTTCATTTATTTGACTATATCTCCATAAAATTTTTTTCGACTCAAAAACGATTTTCAGCATTCGAAAGATATTTGCATTCCCTTTCTAACGATATGCTCTTTGCTTAAATCGGATAAGGTTTGATGGAGTTACAAGCGCTCAAAGTCCAAAAAACTGACTTTTTTGGTCTTTTTTGAAAATCACTCAATTTCAATTGCTCCATTTGAATGAAACATTTTTTCTTTTTCATATTTTTAAAATTTTTAATGAAAGACTATTCTTTTGCAAATATTTTAAGTATAAGTTGGCGAAAATCGGACAAAAAATGTAGAAGTTATTCGAAAAAACACTAAAAAACTTGCAATAAAATTAAACGAAAATACATACGTTTCTTATCTAAAAAGAAATGAGAATAAAAGTAAAGAACTTTACAAACACACAATCGTATGTATTTTCGTTAAATTTTTTTGCAAGTGTTTTACTGTTTTCCCGAATAACTTCTACATTTTTTGTCCGATTTTCGCAAAATTATACTTAAAATATTTGCAAAAAAATAGTCTTTCATTAAAAATTTTAAAAATATGAAAAAGAAAAAATTTTTCATTCAAATGGAGCAATTGAAATCGAGTGATTTTCAAAAAAGACCAAAAAAGTCAGTTTTTTGGACTTTGAGCGCTTGTAACTCCATCAAATCTTATCCGATTCAAGCAACCAGCATATCGTTAGAAAGGAAATACAAATATCTTTCGAATGCTGAAAATCTTTTTTGAGTCAAAAAAAAATTATGGAGATATAGTCAAATAAATGAAAAAAGTGCCGAAAAAGGGGTTTTTTGAGGATATCTCGAAAACGATTCTTAAGAAAAAAAAATGGTTGCCATTTTTGGAATCTACGCCTCAAAATACATGGAAAAAAGTCTATGAGAAAGCAGATCTCGAGATCAAGCCCAAATTTGTAAACTAGTGTTATCAACCTTTTCACTTTTCGATATTTAATCGACTTTTTTATTTTCAATTTATTTCGACGTTTTCAACCTCATTTAATTTTTTTTCGAGTTTTTTAACCTCTTTCAACTTTTTTCAACCTCTTTCAACTTTTTTCAACATTTTCCATGTTTTTTCGACTATTTCAGCCTTTTACACCTACTTCAAAATTTCTTCAACTTTTTTCAATCG
Source organism: Tricholauxania praeusta (assembly GCA_949775025.1). NCBI lineage: Eukaryota > Metazoa > Arthropoda > Insecta > Diptera > Lauxaniidae > Tricholauxania > Tricholauxania praeusta. The sequence continues at coordinate 98,186,472 of OX459030.1, read as the reverse complement.
TATCCATATTTTTCCGAGTTTTCCAACATTTTTCAGCTTTTCAACCCATCTTAACATTTTCCATACTTTTTTAACCACTTTGACGTTTTACATTTTTCATATTTTATCAACCTCTTTCTTCTTTTTAAATATTTGCCATATTTCTTCGATACATGTATGTATTTAACATCATTTCTCTTTTTTCAACTGATAGGTCCTTCGTTATAAATAAAAAATAAATTTCAAATGAGGCTCAACAAGTTTTCGAGAAAACTGCGCTTATAGCTTTCCTTTCCTGGAAAGCTCTAAAAAATTGATCATACCATAAATTATATGATTAATTTTTTCATATCGAATAATATTTCAAAACTTCAAAAACTAGAAGAACGCAGGGTGTCAAAATGAAATTACGCCTAACATATACCGCGTGTATCTCGTTTAAATATCTTGTCAATAAATGTTATAATGACACTATCTTCATTAAAGTTTCACTCACAACAACGAAATACATTATCATGTTTTTGTTTTTAACATTAAGAAAATGAATGACAAAGTTGATAAAAACTGGTAAAAACTGCTCGAAATAGTCGGTATATAAAGTAATTTTAATAAAATAAGTGTGTATCATATGAAAGATAGTTGTAAAAGCTATCAAACGTTTGTCTTCTAACAACATTTTTATATAGAGTGGACCATTTATAGTTTGGAAATTGGTTTCGCTATAAATAAAAAACGAATAATTTTTTTCAATGTGTTTTTTTATTCGAAAGTACAATCCTTCCACTTAATTATGTACATCCTCATTTAGCTTTGCAGTAGTCCAAGCCGTGAACCTAATTTTCTAGTACATTTTCGACTGCAAGGAGCTCTATTTGACCGACGGCTTTCGTTCATAAGAGCCTCAATTGTTGCTGCATGGTTAGCGTTACACTTATCTTAAACGGATTCCCACATATGATAGTCCAACGGAGTCAAAGAGCAGCTGCGCGGTGGCTAACGTCTAATAACGCGATTTTCAAACTTTCCACGCAAAAGATCGATTGTTGAATGGCTTGTGTGAAACGGCGCACCATCCTGTTGAACCAAATGTTGTTCAAGGCCATATCTTCGAAAAGTGGCCAAAAATAATCAGTTCATTCACTGTAACGCATCTTCTTTCCTCATGGCTCAATTAAACCGCTGATCCAGAAACCACACCAAACGGTTACCTGTTGAGGGTGCATTAGCTTCTCAACAATCACGAGTACAAGAACGTATTGTTTTATCCAATAAAGATCCATTTTCACGCACAAGTCTCACAAATAATAATCTTTGCACAGTACTTCCTTTGCGGAAAAAGCTGATCCCTTACAATCAGGGTATATTCACTTCGACATTCTGTTTGCATAGAAGGGGGCGTGGCAGATGTAAAAAAAAGTGTATTTATTCTAGATAAGCGTCACCACTTAAGTCAGTCTGTTTGTCTGCCTTTGGAAATCACGATTACGGGAAAACCAATCAAAATAATTGAATGAGATTCGGCAAACAAGCTACACTGAAAATTGGTGAAATTGGTTGAAGGACACGCCTAACGTCCATACAATAAAACCTTTACAATGCTATATTGAAAAAGTTATTTGATGTAATGTTACCAAACTTCTACTATGGTGAGTCAAATATTGTCGTATGGAGAATTTTCGCGAATGAATTCGATGTGTTTTTATCTCCTCTACAATATTCGTTTAAATATATTTTTCTACTTGTAGCTTTTTTTCCGCCTCTCACAACCAGCTCCACCACATCTAAAGCAGCTGACGCTTAGATCATCATATTACTTCCCGAAAAGAATAATTTAAAATAAAAATCAAACCGAATGAAATGATTATATCATTTGCAAAGCTGCCTCCCGGACTGTAAGGTTGTAGTTTTTTTTTTGGATTTTTAATTATTCGGTTCCTGCATCGAAATGCGATATTTCTAAGCATTACAAACAAAACGGATAGGGCTTTTGTGCATAGTATACAACATTTTTTCGAGCTTTCCTTATAAGAATTGTACAGGTTACAACCTAGTACGTGTAAGACATTTTCTGCATACAATTAAAGTAAAAACTATAGTTTCTAAGTACGATTAGCTAAAGTAATAAGTTCTTTTTATACATATATATTTTGTAGATTCCTCTATTCTACCAATAACAAATTGAATATTGTTGTCAATCAAGCTTCACTTCAAAAGACATGAGTAAATATTAAAATATAAATTATTATGACATACGCGTACTTGTTGATATTTGTCTTTAGCGGCTGATGTCATTTTAGCACTAGTGTATGTATGCATGTGTACACATTCACATAGTTGAATGTTGAGTTTCTAAAACCAGATGCACTCCTACGCCTTTTCTTTTGCTAAGAAAATGTCGGTTAAAATATTTTAACTCAACTTGTGTATATATAGTATATAAATAGAAGATAATCTGCATAATTTTACGTTTGCAATTTAAAGAAAATCGTGAGGGTTTAAACTTTGAATATCACCAGGCGCCGATTAAAACTTTTCCAACATATTCTCTGCATTCATTTGTAACATTTCTGACAAATTTTCTATAACGCTTGTCGTTAGTAAAGTAAGACCTCGATATAACGGACCTATATTTCACGGACTTCGGTCAGATGTTAAATAATAAATAAATAATAAAGTCCAAGTGTCGTCGCTTATAAACAATTTTTAGCGGCCATGATAATCACGTCATACGTCTAGCACTGAAACTTGAGACATAATGCCGTCCTGCTAGTAGACTGCTCCTAGCCGGAGCGTTAGTATCTTAAGGAAAATAATATAATAACGCGTATATTTCGACGCAGCACACTGGTGTTTGCCGTGCTGACCGGGGATTCACACAACTCTTAACAGTTTAACTTGTTAAATCGCTTAACTTGGTACTCCAGTAAATTAATTTAAATTTTAAACCTATTTTTATGTAACGGACTTTTGGCATTAACGGACACCACTCCCCCCAATTAGTCAGTTCTATCAAGGTTTTAGTGTATTATGATCTCCAAAAATCTGACCTACTTTTGGTTTCTTAAAGACTGGCATTTAAGCTTTAATAAAAACAAAACTCATTTGTGATGGCAATTATCCATCTAACTGGCGCCACGTAATTTTTGTGGAAAGAATTCATTTTTTTTCTTCTTAATTAAATTGCCAAAAATTAGATTTTCAGACATTTTTTTTTACGGGAATAACACTGACCTTAATAACACAGCTTTGGAGTGTTGCTCAACTTAAGAGATTTAACTTTGCTTAACAAAATTGCACGCGATCCCAGTTTCAGTTTAAAGCAAGCAGAGGCGGCCTTAGGGGCGCCAAGGTCGGGGCTTCACGCTTTAAGAGGGCCTCGCAGGTCACAGTTTTTTTTGTTGCATAGAAAACATTTAAAGAAAGCAAAGCCAAAGAAACGGGTTTTTATTATGTATATGATTTGCAAGGGGCCTCGCATCTGCTAGTTGCACGGCGCCGACTCTCTATGCAAATAAATTGACAGATATGTTTAATATATTTATAAAGCAGTTTTGTCATTTAACATGATTTTTATACCCTACACCGAGGGTATATTCACTTTGTCTCTCTGTTTGTAACACATCGAAGGGGAGGTATGGAAAAGTATATATATTCTTGATCAGCGTCACCACCTGAGTCGATTTAGCGATGTCCGTCTGTCTGTCTGTCCGTCTGTTGAAATCAGGTTTACGGGAAAACCAAGAATGCTAATTGAATGAAACTTTCACACATAGGTCACATCTTCTTGCAGGCTACTTGCTATTGAAAATGGGCGAAATCGGTTAACGGATACGCCTACCGCCCTTACTCTATGTATATTTACCCAGACCAATTTTGAAAAAAGTTGCAGCGATTTTGATGAAACTTAGTGATTTGGTGCATATGTGAACCAAATTAGGATTAGGCTGGGTTTCAAGTTTCCGAAGGGTCGTACAGGGGCGTGGCAGAGCCCTAAATTTTATCATTTATACCACCATGTAGGGCTACCAGATGACATACTAAAGTAGCAAAAGTGCTACTTTTGGATGACTTTGCTAATTTTGATGTTTGCATTGAAAAATAAAATTTATTTTAAATACTAATTTAATTTGCTAGGCTTTTTTTTAATACAAATTTTTTTTGGTAATGAAAAATATTTTTATGGAACAAAAAAAAAATATGGATTTCATTATTTCATTAGAACACTGCAATAATATTTTTGGTTTTCATTACTAAATTTGAATTTTTTGATATGTGCTACTTTTGTAGGCAGGCCATCTGGTAGCCCTACCACCATGTCTTGTAAGCCGTTCAAGATATTGCGATGAAATTTGATAAACGGATACATATCAAATATATCAGGGGTCTACAAACAAAAGTAGGCAAGTCCTGCAGATGTGATTTTACAGAAACTGAAAAAAACCTTACAAATTTGTTAACATGCTATAGCCAAGAAAAAATCCTTAAAATAAAAGAAAAGCATGTTTTTGTTATTTTAAGAACATATTTAGAACGGTATCTTTTGAATAATAAGGGTTATTTTAATAAAATGAATGGACATATCTAACTCTGTTTCCAAATGGCGGACATAACTAGTTTCATTTGTAAGCGAACGGGACATAACCAAGTTTGTTGCTAACATACAAACCAGGGACGTATTCAGTAAAATAATAATCAGTGAAATAATATTAATCATCTTTATTCATAAAAATACATAGAAAGACAACATCACGGAGATCTTGATCTTGATTTTGAAATAAGAATGATATCCGGTTTTGGCATTCTTTTAAGTAAATAACAGTTCATTTAAAATGATGTACGACTTGATCGACGGTAAAATAATATTTGAGGTGTTGCAGCTAGAAAGTGGAAAATCGTCACTTGTTTACTTTTGTCCGGTCAATTATCAAATTTTTTATAAGAAAGAAGAAAAAAAAAGAAAAACTAATCACGTATTCGAATTCCCTGATCGATAATTGCCCTAAAACCATACCCACTTTGTTGAAAAATTTGATAACCTCGGTAACTTGCACCAATTTTTAAATCAATATTTTCAAAAATGGGTTGTCTACTTAAAACAGAGGGCACTAATCCAGTTTTCAATATTAACCTTAACCCTAGTAATGGGCTTTGCCCAGACATACGACGCTATTGTAATCTGCTGACACATCGTGAAAAAATCAAAAAGTTTTTATTTTGAACCGCTCTAATATACATATATATAAATAACTTACCATGACCTTTATTTTCCATATATAACTTTTTCTTTAACTTGTTGTTTTTAAGCAAGAATAATATTTTAATAGCCCGCACGTAGTTGTGTTCACAACTCACTCAGAAAACTAATCTTTTATGGTTTGCTGTTAAACTGTAAATTAGTATTTACAAAAACAAAATGCATTTTTGAGACTAATAATTATTATATTAATAATTTTTGTATTGAACTTTTTAGTCATTTATACACAGTCACTTTGTACACATCAAGGTCACATACCCAATAGCTCAAGTGTTAGAGCGGCCGTCGCAATTCAAAAATGCATACGGTCGGGTGTTCGATTCTCAGTACAACTTAACCAAAACTGGTCTGATGAGGCTATGTATATGCATATAAATATGTATATACGTGGTAATAGCCGAAACATATGTCACCAATTACCAGGTTAAATTGATCCACTTGTTATCTTTGTCATGTTGGTTGTATAAATGACTAAAAAGTTCAATACAAAAATTATTAAATGCATTTTTGTTTGCTTTGAAGTATTTTCTATTAGATTACAACAACAACAACACAATACAGACTGTGCCAAAAATAGGTTTTGACCAGCAAAATGGTCAGCGAGCCCATAGTGCACTGGTCGCCATGATATATTTGCAATAACGATTTCATATCACGAATTTTGAGGGAAATTACCAGCAGCCCTTTATTTGAATATCGAAAACAAAACAAAAAGATACTTGTTTTACAATGTAAACAAAGATCCGGCCCTGGAATTACCTCTCTTTCTTCGCAACATTTGTCTTCTATTTTTCCGAATGTTCCTGCCTTTTTCTACCTTTATTTGGAAGTACATCTCAAGCATTTTTATTCATTTTGCATTTGCAATTAAAATAAGCTTAAATGCTTTAATATTTCACTAAATTTTTATTAAAATACCGAGCACCGACACTCACAAAAACGTTCGAGCGCAATTGAAAATGGAGCATTCTTATTGGCTAATGTGGACTTAACCAGCTTTGTAAGTGACATCTGAGGACATATCCAATTCTGTTGCTCAACTGTAATTTTAAAGCAAAATAGCTTTGGAACGAAGCGTATTTAGTCTGATATTGAATTTAAAACTTGAATCTGAATAACCGATGAAAGTTTTTCCATAAAAATTTCAAAAATTTACCATTTGTGACTTGTCTACTTTTGCTTGTAAGCCCCTGATATATTGAATAGAGATAAAAGTGGGCGGAATCGAAAAAGTGGGCGTGGCACTTTTCTACTGTTAAAAATTTTGATTCCGTATATCTCAAAATTGGCACAGCCGGTTTTCATAAAAATTTTGGAGCTGATGCCGCTGAAAGCAGTCAGCAATACAAGCTCAGCCACTTAATTAAAAAAACTCAATGAAGGGCGTGGCACCGCCCACAGTATTTATAAGCGTTATATTTAGAGAACTAACAACGTAATCGTTATGAAATTTAATGAGGAAGATTTACTTGTTATAAGGTCTCTTATTACAAAAATTTCGTCCAATAGTACCTGTGGGCGTGGCACCTCCCATATAAGCAAAAAACGTTTATTGTTATATATAGTGTGCTATGAGAGTAATCTTCATAAAATTTGGTGTATAGATGTCACTTACTATAAGCTTCAAAAATAAATGAATTTTGACGCGATTGCATCAGTGGGCGTAGCACCTCCCATATTAACATAAATTTGTAAGCGCTGTTTTAAGTGAACTATTGCAGCAATTGCTATGAAATTTAATATAAGTGGTTCAGTTGCCATAGAGTATATCTGAATCAAAAGTGGCTGAAATAGCACAAGTGGGCGTGGCACTTCCCATACAAATAAACAACAGTAAATGCCATATTTATCGAAATATATGAGCAATCATACTAAAATTTGGTGTAAGGGGTTTGCTTATGAAAAGCTATTTCTGGATCAAAACTGGGCTGGATTGTACCAGTGGGTGTGTCACCGCCCTAAATTTTAAATTTAACTGCGGCATATATCGCGAACTATACAAGGTATTGTGCTAAAATTTAATTTGAGGATATCGATCGCAAATATAATTTATTGAACCAAAAGTGGGCGGAATCGGAGAAGTGGGCGTGGCATATTTCAACTTTTTCATTTTTATTCGATTTTTTTCAAACTTTTCCAAATTCTTTTGACTTTTTCAACCCTTTAACTTTTTCCAATATATCCTATATGTATTTGTTCGACTTTTTCAACCTCTTTTAACTTTCTTCACTTTTTCATCAATTTTGAATAGTTTAAAATTTTTTCAACCTCTTTCAACTTTTTTAGAGTTTTTCAACCTCTCTCAACTTTTTGCAACACTTTGCATATATTTAAGACTTTTTCAACATTTTTCAACCTCTTTCAACCTTTCTAACATTTCACAATTTTTTCGACTTATTCAACCTCTTCAACGTCCTTTTAATATTTATTTAAAAGGTAGTTTCAGTGCAGTGTAGGGTATGTGAGTTTCGGCCTGGCCGAAGATAACACCTTAACTTGTTTTTCTTAGTCAAATAAAAAAAGTCTATCGAACTATTTTCAAGTAAGAAGGGGCCGAAAATTAACTTTATCAGAGCCCTAGTGCAAGAAAACATAATATATAAATACTTTCATAAAACAATAAGAATTTTCTGTTAGCCACCCTTGAACTATGCTCTTCTAACCAGCCATATGTATTTTGGAAGGCAGGTTATAGCCATGAATCTGTATGTAAAACTAAAATTGAGTCTTATGCTTTGTTCAAAAGCCAATATGGTCTGCAAAAAACTTTCTTACTACACCTTTTTTTCTAGTACCTTGTGACTTATTTTCATTGTATTTTAAATGCACAATGACATTTATTTAACATAAATAGGTACATTGAAAAGAGAGTATAGTTCCTGCAAACAAATGCTTTTAAATAGTTTCTAAAAATATTTGAAAATAATGAACGAATTTCGGTAGATATGATTAAGCCCTGAATGGAAAATTAAAGCGTTCGGCCAAATATTCCTAGGGTTGGTACCAGAGCTGCAAAGTCTTAATTTTTCGGAATTTGGCCAAAAAAATTAAGAAAATTTGATTTTTGTAATTTGATATTATTTAATGTTAATATAAAAAATTTTAATTAACTAAAAAAAAGGCAATCAAGCTCAATATTCCAAAAACCCAAGCAAAATGATATATGTTTCACATTGCAAAACCCTACACATTCCAATTTACTAATTTCATTTACTCAAAAAAAAAAAATTCACCAAAATTATTTAACTAAATTACATATGCTAAAGATCATTGACAATTTTGTCGCCCCCTTTGAGTACACTAATGTTGCCAAGTTGAAAAGAAGTGAAAAGAAATAGTTCTCGGCCTTCCTAAAATAATGATTCCTTAAAATGGTAAAAATTAAAATTTTCTATGGGAAAAGTGTAATTTTTTTTTTTTTTTTTTTTGAGAAAAGGTTCATGACTTTTTTTTTGCTCATTAAAAAAAATGTAAATACGTGTAACAAAAATCATCCAATTCCCGAATTTTTCAATTCCTACCGGGGCGCCGGCTTTCACATAAAATTCCGGACTTGGCCGGGATAAGCAACTTGGCAACCCTGCCCATTACTAGCAATCTCGGTCCTTAAGTAACGGAATTAAAGTCGTTGTTGCTTAGCAAAGTGCCTTAATTCATTTCATTGGGATTCAAAAAACATATTTTGGTTAACCCCTAACTCTACGTTACCACTTTTACGAAAATATGAATATTTTCCAAGAAAAATGCAAATTACTGATTTTATTGAGATTTTTGGCTCGCACGATACAAGCTTGGATTTTTTGAGATATTACTGTAAATATCAATGAGAATTTTCAGAAATTAAATTTTTATTTTCCTCGGCTATCATATTTTAACTATTTTTTGGAATAAATATGAATCATGAACTATACTTTGGCCTGTATATTTTAGATGGCTCTATTTGCTGGTAGAACAAACTGATTTAAGATAGAATTATAAGTTTTGGTGGCTTGTGTAAATCATTAGTAGCAAGTAATTATTTAGCCAAAGTTTATCAAATTCTAATTGTTAACCTTTATGATTGCCATATACAGCGTTGTCAAAAGGCCGGGTTTGACCTGAAATTTTATTTCACGATTTTTTTATGAGCAAAAAAAAAGTTAAATTTTTCAAAAATTTTATTTTTTACGAATATACAGAAAAATTAATTTTATCCTGGCCAAATATGTACATTAGACATGTTCAAATAAATGGTGTTCTCGAAGAATTCATGAACACTCGATTTAAAAAAAAGATTAAAAAAAAATATTCCAGGGGTTGCTACCAGAGCTGCAAAATTTTAATTTTTCGGAATTTGGCCAAAAAAAAGAAGGAAATTTGATTTTTTTCTTATTTATAATTTCCTTTTTACTTTTTATTTTTCGTTTTTTCTTATTTACACATAAGGAAGTATCGAAAAAAAAATAATCGATATCATCTGCTCTAGAAAAAAACATCGAAACATCATGTTTTAAGATCCAACTCAAAATACCGAAGATATGGCGAAAAATTTAATAAGGAGGCCCCTACGTTTGGCAAAAAATATTGAAAACATTTTTCAAAATAGTTCTTGAAAGTTTTAAATTTTCTGGCACTAAAGTGGTACATACATTAGGATGGTAAGAACTGAGATTTAGTAGGTAAGTAATAGAACCGGGTACTTGATGTCGATGACTTCTGGAGCAAATAAAATTGGTCTGCTCGAGACAAAAACATTAATGTATCATACTTTAAGATCGGACTGTAAATGCCAAAGATATGCGAAAAATTTAAATGCGCGACCTCTATTGAAAGTAGATGGTGAACGGTGTACTTTTTTTTTTGTCTGTAAGGTGTACATTAGAGGGATTCAAATTTTTTTATTTGCTTCAAACAGGTTCAAAAGTTGTAAGCACTCAAAAAGAAAATGCTGGCGCAATTTTAGCTCATAATATTAATATTTACATGGTACTGGTACATACATACATATGTTTATGCTGAAAACTTATGCAAAATTGTGTACTTTTTTTAGTTATGTATGTATATTAAATAAATAAGAGAAAGCTTGTCTGCAGGAAAAATTAAACTATCATTGACTTAATAATCATTTTTCAAATAATGTGCTCTCACAAGAGTTTAATTTAACATTAATCATATAAGAAATCGATTTTAAAGGTTTACTGACATTTAATATATTGTTGAGGTGAGTAGGCAGCTCGTTGAGTAAGGTAGGTATTTTTGCATCCAATGTGTGCTTTCCATAGTTGTTGAAATATCTAGCAACTTTATATCTACTTTCTGCTTTTCGACGAGTGTTGTGCCGGTGATCAATTTCAATACTATATTTTTGTTCATTGTAAAATTCATTTAAAAGAGTTGTTTTATGTATCCCTTGTACAGAGAGTAAGTGTAGTTGTTTGTAAAGATTGTTATTGGCTATTCTGCCGTACTAAGCGAAAAAGACGTATCTCAAAAAAAAAAAAATTATCCGAGATTCTTATGGCATCGGATAGCTTAAGAAATTACGCGTCTAATGAAATACTCCAAATGTCGGCATCTTAGTTCAATCATATAAAAAATCTACTAAGAAAATTTCCTCTATCTCAATTTTACAGGTATTTCAACAAATTGACATAAACAAAACATCAATTATCTCGAAATGAATTTTTTTGAGATACGTCTTTTTTGTAGTTGGGTGTTGCGCGATAAGTAACTTCATCAGATAGTTTTGGCTTTGTTGAAGCCGTCTGCAGTGCGACGATGATCCCCAAGCTGTAATACCATGGCGAATATCTGACTCAGCTAGCGATAGATATGCCTGCCGGACTACACTATTATTGGTACAGTTTTTGAGATGATAAAGAGCATACGATGTCTTCCTTAGTTATTTCTGAATATAATCTATGTATATGATTGCTCCATTTAAGGTTGTGATCGACTAAAACAAATTAGTGCCAAATTAATTAATTACCTTTCCGAGGGGTTATAAATGGCTAATATAGAAACAAAATTAGAACGTGACATTTCACCCCCAAAAATAGATACTCTTTGATCCAGAAAACTTCGGTAAAGCGTATTAAATCTGAACTGAAATCATTTCCATTCGAAGTTAAAACTGAATGCTCAAGTTAAAATGCTCAAAATTGTCGCACAGTGTTAGCTTAGCGCTGAGCGTTACCAGTTTAACTACTCATACCTCTTTGAATTAAATTTATCCGGTTCTTATGCCATATTTTTTACTCTCTCTCTCTCTCTCTCTCTCTCTTTGTTTAACTAATATGTAGTTTTATTTGATTTTATAAATTAATTAGCAAAATAAAAACCAAGATGCAATTTTCAATCGCATGAACGCATACACCAAATTAAATGTGTTACTCATACGTTGATCACCACCCCGCTTACCTTTTCAGTTAAGTTATCCACATGCAATTCTTCCGCTTTTCGGCAAATTTCTTTTTCAATGTTAATTCATATAAAAAAGATTCGTTTCAATTTGTTTTCATTTATTTGGTTACTGCTCTCAACTGTGTGTTGTTGTAGATCGATTTTTGTTTAATTAAATGTCGTATACGAGTAAATTTTTATGTCGTAGCTACTCGTAATCGTATTTATGAAATACTCCGCACATGCAAGAAATTTTTAAAAATTTTAGTTAAAATGAAAAAGAGTTCGTTGAAGTCGCGCTACAAGAAATTCGTAAATTTTTTCTTTTAATTTGAATTTGTGTTATAACTTCATAAATGTTGACTTGAAAATTATTGACTTGAAATTATTGAGTCATACAGAAGTTATGAATTTGAATATTTGCGAAATTTTTATTAATTATTTAGATACTTTGTACATAATAATTATGTATGTATGTAGGTACTCATAGATACTCGTAGTTGGTTTTTTTTCTTTTTCTCTTTGCTTGAATGCTTTTCTTTCGCTACTCGAATCTTAATTTTATTTATGTTTCTGTTGTGGTTTTTTATTTCGTTATTTTAATTCACGCGAATTGTTGCTTTGTTTTGTATTTGATTTTGATTTTTTTTTTTATATTTCGTTCGTTATGATCGCGCCGCCGAATAATTTTTCAACTTTTCTCGCAACGTAACTAAAATACATAGCTATCTATTTATCTGTACTCGCATATATCGTACAAAATATTTTCCTCAATTGTTGAGATACACCAAATTTTCTGTTGAGTGTTTGTGTGCTGTGCTGCTTTTAATCGGTGTGTGAATGTATAGTTTGGCGTTTTTATATAATAGAACTCTGCGAAAAAAAAAGAATTTAAAAAAAACGAATTGGCAAAAATAGATATGCGCTAAACACTTGGGTTCTTATGGGGGTTAGCTTGCGCTTTCCTGTAGATTTTTTTCTTTGCTTTCATGTAATTAAAAAATTATATTTAATTTTTTGACTAATAATTTTATTGCGAACTTAAATCACTTTTTCGTAGTATTAAAACAAAAAACTGACTACACCTTAGATTGCTTAGACTTTCAGTTACTTTCGATTTTATTTTGCATATAAAATATATAATATATTTACGCGTATATATGTTAATTATTATCTTTTTTAAGTTAATATTTTTAATTATAATTTCGCTATTTTTGCTGTCTCGTTGGATTTTAATACTTTTCCATTTAAAAATTTTTTTTTAGCAATTTTCCTTTTTTTTTTTTTTTTGTTTCGTATTCGTTTTATTTAATTTTTTCTGCGTTTGAATCTGTTGAGTTTTATTTTCATTATTTTTTATAATATTCTTTGCGTTGAATTTTTCAAAAAAAACTTAAATTAAATCATCGGGCGATCAGAGATAGACTGAGTTGCTAGATCGCGTTCAATATTCTACAAAGTAAAGAATCAACTTTTTTGTGCTAAATGCTATACTATAATTTTTTGCTTTTGTTGTTGCTCTCCAATGTACACATATACTACTCACTGTTTAATTTATTTGTTAGATGCGTTCCGAGCGTATTGTCTAATGAATGCGCATGACACATTCTGAGCGTGTAAGTTCACTGAGAGTTTAGTGAATATCTTTTAACTACAACAACAAGAAGATAAAACTTAGTTAATACTGGTTAACACAATAGTAATAACTTGAACTATGAACTATGAAGAATGAATGATTGACTCATAAGGTAGAATATACGTACTATAATACAAAGTAATTTTTGTTGATCTATCGGAAAACTAGGCTTTTTACAAAGAAATAAAACCTAAATAACTAAAATTAAATTTAAATAATTCACTGTGGTGTAGATACAGTGGTGTCTTTTCACCAAAAGCTTGAGGGAAGGGGGCGCGAGATTTTAAATAACATACCGAATCTATGATATTTTGAATTGAATCGATGTAATGTATAGTATTATCCGATCCTTGCGGGGGCATGCCCCCCTGGACCTACCCAATTGACGCCTCTCTGTATATATCAAGTTTCGATAAAGCTGCCAACTCAGACTTGTGGGTAATATCTCTCAAATTGTGGTGAAAGTGCTCCAAGCAGATTTTAACTTTATTAATTTTTATAGTAAATAACTGCCAGGGTTGTCAAGCTCGGAATTTTATGTCAAAGCCGGGCGCCCGGTAGGAATTGAAAAATTTCTGAAAAAGCCGTTGATTTCTAATATGAAGTCTGTGAGAATGTAGCTTGACGGGGTGAACCGCACAAGCATTTGAAGGCAATAACAACTCCAAGAATTTTTCGCTCCAATGTACACATATTTCGAAGATATACAGCTCGTTGTCGTCTTTCGGGAGATCAGGTTGAAGTGACAAAAAGTTGTGCCATGCAATAAGAAATTAAATGTAATAAGTGCAAAAAATATAGAAAAGTTCGGTTCAGTATGTTCAATTTTTGTCTGTGCTTTAACATTTAAAAAAATATTCAACGCTTATAATGTAGAAAACATTTATATTATTGGCTACATCAAACATTTATTTGTACCTGGACCCCATATAGTGACATATGGAAGCATATTTCTTAATTACTGATACGATCACTAGCAAAAGAATAACTACAAGTGGGTATAAGTAGTTGATAATCAACTACTCTAAATTGACTCGTACATACTTGTAGCATTTTATCATGAGAATGAAAATATGAGTATTAATAAGTAAGTAGATTCTCTTCTAAGTAATGAATGTAAGTACATATACCATATACTGCACATAATAACGAAAATACTTGTAATGTTGCGATTGATTCGGAGCTTGGAGTGATTTTTTTTTTAAGTTTTATGAATATGTTTCAGAGATTATGCTTTGTTCACTAATGTGCCTTTTGATGGGAAAACATTTTACCAAATGTCATTAACGTACGTAGGGGAGGGGGGGGGGGGGGGGGGGTTGCGAAGGGGTGAAAACATGTCATTCAATTTGATACACAGGCTATTAATAAGTAAGTAGATTCTCTTCTAAGTAATGAATGTAAGTACATATACCATATACTGCACATAATAACGAAAATACTTGTAATGTTGCGATTGATTCGGAGCTTGGAGTGATTTTTTTTTTAAGTTTTATGAATATGTTTCAGAGATTATGCTTTGTTCACTAATGTGCCTTTTGATGGGAAAACATTTTACCAAATGTCATTAACGTACGTAGGGGAGGGGGGGGGGGGGGGGGGGGTTGCGAAGGGGTGAAAACATGTCATTCAATTTGATACACAGGCTACAACTTCAAATAATGTTCTTGGAATTGATAATGGGCGAAATCAGTTCACGGACACGCCTATCACCATTGCAAATAAATCATTTAAAACGGCATATTGAAAGAATTATTTGATGTAGTACAACCAAATTGTTCACAAAAACTAAGAAAAAGTTGGAAAAGCTGTGGACAAACAGTTGGCAAATTTCGACATGAGGTCGTGGCACCTCCCATGCGTTCAAAGTAACGGTGCCAAATTTAGCGTAAATGCAAAAAATTCTTCGGCCTAGCATTAGGCAAAAGCTTGCAAATTTCAAGAGAAGGGCGTGGCACCTTTAGTGCAAGAAAAAACTTCAAAGCACTATACTAAAATAATTGTTTAAGGTAAATAAGCCAAATTTCACACAAACAGAAGTTATGATCCGCAGAAGCTCCGGGCGAATTTTTGCAATTGGGCGTGACACCACTCATAGAAACGAACACTGCACTCATTCAATCAACTTAATGTTCTAAGCAGAACAACCCCTTTAACAAAATAAACTGAAGACATACATACATATATGTATACTGTGCTTTGTCATGAAAACACATGTGTATATTTTTGTTCTCTAGTGTAAATGTGATTACTGCGAGAGCGCGACATTTCACTTTGTGATTTTCATTCAATATAAATAAAATTAGCTACTTGAATGAATGAAGTAAGCAATGTCTTTGGCAGTCTGTCTGTTCGATCGCCTATGACTCAGACTTCTTAGAGGGACATTTAGCCGCCCGCGCAGCAGTCAATGATGTCGTGGAAGTAAAAAAGCGAAACTTTTTTGCGCCTGGTGCGGTTTTATATAAAATTAACATTATTTTATTTATATGACAAGTTTTATTGCACTATCTCTCACTTTTCTCTCAAGCTAGCGAACTAACTCGAAATACTCACTTGCACTCGCAGCAACTCTCTCTGGGTGTGTGTTCTTCTCGTCAACTGTTGTTCTTGCTCACGATCATTATTTGTATTTGGCTAAGTTGTGTTATTCTAATTAAATTACTTCAGCACAGTATTTTTGACAAAAACGTGTACATGATAAGCTATACAAAGGGAGGGGGGGTATTCAAAAGCAAAATAAAAACCACTGCGTTGAATTACAAGCTCTGAAAAGGCTCTATAATGATTTAATAAATTAATCTTTAACAGCATATAACATCGAAGTACTACCCACATAGAGCGAAAATTTTGCTAAAATTTATATTCTACACTGAGAAAACAATTTGTTTGAATATAACAAATTATATTTGATATAGAGCAACTAAATATTTGATTGGGTCAAACATAAAATACTTGAACCAATTTATCCCAACATTTCATTCAAATAAATATTAGATTGGTCTACATGAAATATACATTTCTTATATTCAAACAAGTCGTTTTCTCAGTGTAGGCAAGCTGTATTGTAGCTCTAGAAATGCTGTAAGATCTAATGTGTTTAAAGCGCTGCAAGTGCGCAAGTTTCGTTAAGTATCGAGAAACGTTGAAAATCGCCGAAAAAATCGATATGTTGTTAAAAAACATACGAAAGCTTTATAAATAGAAAAAATTGAAAAGTAGATTTGTAGTGACTTTTTGTTGAACACAGACGATATATCAAAAATATTGATAGGAATCTCACATCAAATAGTATCGAAAAACATCGCAACAACAGTCGATAAATGTCAACTTATAGAAAAACAGTAGGGCCTGTAACTCACTGCGACAAAACAGTTTCGAAACAGTTTTCGTCACTTTAGTATAAATGGGAGTACGCTCACTCAGTTTTCAAAACAAAACCTTTTGTGCTGAAGCCATGGAAATTTTGCTAAACAAAATTATCTTGAAACTGTTTTATCGCAGTGAGTTAAAGGTCTAATAGAGGTCAAAGCATGGAAAAGTCGAAACATATCGATAAAAATGTACATAGGGACCGTCCATTAATTACGTGAGATGTTCTTTTTTTTTAAAAATTCGGACCCCTCCTCCCCTTGGTGAGCTCTGACAGAACCCCCCTCCCTTCCGTGAGACTTGCCTTATAATTTTTAAATGTAATCTGCTATAATTTATACTCTCTGCATTAAAAAGTTGACGTGAGATTTTCATTGAACCCCCCTCCCCCTTGGTGAGATTTTGCCGGACCCCCTCCCGTCTCTTTTGACTCACGTAATTAATGAATTGAATTGCCCCATATTACAACAAACATAGTATCTTAGTACCAGGAGGCCGACTAGTGTATGGATATTCGTTTTGATCCTATTATTAAGATTATAATTATATAAAAAATTAACTTTTATGGTAGGTGCCTCTCCTACTAATACGATCATAATTTTTTTTTACATATATTGTCCAAATGAAGGTGTAGGCGAAAATTCAGTTCACTAAAATTTATTTAGAAACAAACCCTTTTTTTCACCGTGGCTACTGCACTGTACATATATTCGTATGGTCTTGAAGATATAAACTCCAATCTTCAACCTACTAGTAGCTCTAGTTCTTAAAGGCACCATAAAATTTGATACCTTAAGCAACCATAGCAAAAATGTGCCATTCACATTAATTGGTGTTATTTTCAATGACAGCAAACATATTGAAATTATGGAGCCCCTGTCAATGGTGTAAAAACCGTTACCTTACCTCTAGTAAAACTTTTGAAATTTACTTTGAAAATTGCACATTTGAGTATTAGAAAAAATTATAGTTTTTATTATAATTTTTTTGTATTTTTCCATTTCTAAATAAAGTACATGTCACAATCTTAAACTATTTTATTAATCATTTATGTTTATAAGTTAACAAAAAAAAAAAAACATTAAATTAATTACTTTAGGATGTTGTTTAAAAATTAAACTTATTTAAAGTACATAAACTCAAATGCCTACGAAACAATAATTAGTTTAATGTTAGCAGTTTCGTGTGATGACAATATAAGGAGATGAAAATAGATTCACTCATTTAAAATTTAATTTGAACTTTCATTGTCTTTTATAGAATCATTCATAGCCTTGTTTAACTGTTCCTGTTCATGTTTATCTAAACCTAAAGCCATTGTTAATAGTTTCACCACACACTTTTGCTCCTGTACTTCATTTTTCTCACAATTTATATCTTGTTCAAGTTTTAGCTTCTCTTGGGCAATTAAATGAATACCTTCTTCGATTGTGCCTTCCGTTATTAAACGATATATGGTAACAGGACGTGTTTGTCCCATACGATGACAACGATCTTCAGCTTGTTTATCATTGTATGGATTAAAATCACAATCGAGTATAATGCAAGTATCAGCCGCTGTTAAATTAATTCCAACACCACCAGCTTTGGTTGATAACAGAAATATGAAAATTCCTGAATCTGTATTAAAATCATCTATTAGGTCTTGCCGCTCAACTACAGCTGTAGACCCATCTAAGCGACAATAGCCATGTTTTCTTATATCGAGATATCGTTCAACAATATCAAGCATCATGGTAAATTGACTGAATAGGAGAACACGATGACCCTCTTCTTTAAGTTTTGGTAAAAGTGTGTCGAGATGTTTAAATTTACCAGAATCACAAATTAATTTATCAGGTATTGTTACATCATATAGTTCCTAGAAAAATTAAAAGTAAAGCTTTAGTGCAATAAGATACATATGTCTAAAGTAATTTAAGCTTACATGCTTCCTACAAAGCTGCCACACTTGAAAGTCCGACATTACCGCCAGATCCTCAAATATATACTGCGGATTAGTTTTCTTATATGACGGTATTGACGCTAAACGTTTGGAAAACTCTTGCAATTTTGAGTCGGAAAAATAATTACGCATTAATAACGGGTGATTAGCTATTTTACGCATTTCCATCATGACTCCTAGACCACCACGAGTACCATCACAAATTTCTTCCTTGCTATTTGAATAGTATTCAACCAGGTCGTAGTAGTGCTGCTTCTGTTTGTCACTCATTTGAATTTTAGTCTGTAATTAACAATAGTAACAAAGTGAAACGAATGCAGTCATAAGATGAGAAACGACATCTTTGTTTAAAGATTTAAGTAAAAAAACTTCTTCATTAAAGAGTAAAACAATAAAACCGAAACGGATTTAAAACATTATCCTTGTTTTCATCAAGCGAATTTACTTACTATGAAGCTGTGTTTCTTAGGCAGATGAATAAGGACATCTTTTTTTAGTCGTCGCAATATGAATGGTTTCATTATTCGCTTTGCGCGCTCAATCTGTATTTCTTGGAATTGTGAAACATCTTCGTTGGTAGTTTCTGTCTTACTTTTCTAAAAAATATAAAGATACTCATGTATTAAATGCCACTCAAACTTAAATCTACTGAAGTATAAAGATCGGTTGCTTATGACATAAATAGGAATAGTATATGACATGCATTTTTGGTTTTTATCATAAAAATCACTGCATAAACCGTCTTTTTATATTTTTTTCGAAGAGGCACCAAGTTTGTGAGCTAAGTTGTACTGGTTTGAAATTTTTTTATCAATAATTTTCAGTATCCACTCGTTCAAATATATTTTCAGGAACCATCTTTTTTTGGAATGTCGAGCAAAACGTTTAATATTTGGAGAAAAAATACTGTTTTTTGTAGAACCAATTTGGATATAGATCTAATTTGGATATACTTACAAAAAAGATAAATTGGATGAGTATGCCTGAACAGGGAATCGAACTCGCAGTATAATAACACGAGTTTGCGAGTATTTTTTAAGGCTTGCGAGACTTTTCTCACAAAACGAAAAAAAAAAATATTGCGATAAGTGAATTTTATTCTCAAACTCTATTTTTGTATTTCTAGTTTGTGCCATAGCTTGTTAAACCGTCGGTTTAAAGACCTGCTATGAGATAAAAACTAAAAACTGACTTTTTTTGTCTTTTTTTAAAAAAAAGTTTGCTGACAAAATGTGACGGTTAATCGGAGTGACGGTTGATCGGGAGACGGATAATCGAGACGCTTTAAAACAGAATTGTGGATAGAGGACAAAAACTATTTCTGCAGCTCTTAAACAAGATAGTTTTTGAGTATTTTCATTTAACCAGACACAAGTTAATTTAGTGATTGTGAAAATTGCATAAAAATTGTAAGAAATATGGAAGGCTTTGCAACCAACAAAACTCATTTAAAATTATTCGTAAAAATTTTGAAGTTTTATTCACTCTTGTAGCCTGAGACCAGAAGAAAATTGAAAAATTACGGCAGGCTTTGCAATCGGCTGGGTACTCAAAGTTCATTTCAAATTGTTAACAAGTTTTGAACCAAATTTTAATTCACTTATACAGGCTGACGTAAGAAGAATCCAAAAGTGCCAAAAAGTAGTATTTTCATTTTTAATCAGATAGCAGTTTTTGCATCTACAAAGGTAACTCTTGTGTGTATTTTTTAATTACATATGTAAGTATTTTCGGAGAGATAATATGGTTCGCCTATTACCACATACTTATTCATATACATAGCTTCATCAGACCAGTTTTTGTTAATTTTGTACTTGGATTTGAGCACCGACCGTTCCATGAATTATGTTTGGACAACCGCTCTTAACACTGGAGCTGAGGGATTCTGACCTTGGCTATACAAAGTGCATTTATGTATTTTATTACATTTCCCACACAATGCAACATCTTTCATCTAATTTTGTATTTCTAGTTTGTGCCATAGCTTGTTAAAACGTCGGTTTAAGGGCTATGATATATTTTTCGAATTTGTGGCGTTGCGCCCTCTTTTTGAAATCGGGCGTTTCTCCCGGCTGTTGACATTTGTTTTTCTTTTTTGTCGACTGATTACACTAGTTTTCAAGAAAAAATATCTGGTTTCTCATAGACTTTTTTCGATGCATTTTTGGGGCGTAGATTCCAAAAATGGTCAAACGGGACCGTCGTACACATTTAAAGTAAAAAAAGGTCAAAATATAACGGATTTTTATTTTGAAAATAGGCTTAACTTAGGTTGATTTTAGGAAATTTTTCATTTTCAAGATAATTGCAAAAAACCAAGGCGGTCGCACGGGACAAAAACAGAACTGGTTTTTGCACGCAACAATTCAAACGCCGATTTCATTTTAGAATGTTGTGCATTGATGTCTCTTAAAAATGGTTTTGATTTCACCCAAAAATAACTTATACTTTTTTTAATTTAATTTTAATCACGGTCGCACGGGACATTTTTTTCCATCATGTTATTTATGTTGTTTCTGCTGCTCTTTTACGAAATTATATATAAATAAGATTAGTAAAAATCGCTTTAAGTCAACAGAAGTATTCAATTTAGTTATTTTCACATAACAACAAACTTAACAAAAGTATGTAGTATGAATATAGTATTGTGTAGTATTAAATATAATAATAATAAATAAATTTAAGAGAAAATAGTATCAAGAATATGAAACACAATTTGTTTTCAGAATAGGCAGTCCTAGCTGCTTTTAGTTTTTTACCATCGCAACAAAAGAAGTGCAACTGGGATATACCTGGAATACTGTTTACTTATGTATTTCCATTTTTCGTCTTAATTATATAACAAGGAATACTTTTCAATTCGATCAGATGGCATATAAGTAAAACATTTTAACCCCATTTATCTTATCTTGTGCATACTATTGGTAAAGTGAACATCTTTTCATAATTTCACTCAGCCAACTTTTGCCTAGCATTCCGCATTCTTGTTTTTTAATTTTAGTTCATCTTTCTTGAACTTTTCTCTCCACCGTCTGTATTTCTCTTTTTCGCCGCCGTTTTTGCTCATCTAGACTTAAATTACTTAAAAGTAAGTCGAATTATTAATTTTCATATACCTAAAAAAAAATGTTCAAGTTTTTAAATTTCATATTTACAGTGTCGCACGGGACCAACTTCCCAGCAGATTTTGTTCATCGATAGTAACCTAAACTTTCATCGATCTCATAAACTTTCTATCGCCTCCAGAATATAAACCATCGCCTGGGCTTATATAAGTACCAGGATCCCAAATCTTAATATTTTTCAGCAAGTTTTTTTTTATTTCATTTGTATCAAAAATCTCTGTTTGTGCTCAATGTTGAATGATTAAGAGTTCTGCCTGTACTTTCGACGCACTGACAACAAATGTAGTTTTTTAAGGTCGCACGGGACATCGAAATATGCGTTAATGCAAAGCAAAAACTTTCAATTATTTACAATCGCATAGCTTCTTATGGATTCTTTTTTGAATCTTTATACCCTCAGAAAGATTTTAGAGAACAAAAGTCAATGCATAAAGTCTCTCTTTTAAATTTGTTTATCAAAACAAAACGTGCAGTAAAAATATCCAAATTAAAAAAGTTTCACTTGCGCTACTTTGCATTCGAATGTCTCGAAAAGTGTTATATATAAATGTAAAATTCGCTTACATTAGTTAAATTTGATTGTTTCCCAATGAAAATATGATAAAACAAAATGTTTTTAAGAACATTTAATTTTTTTGTCTTGGTGTACATTGCGGTAGAAATGCCCATAAGTTTTTATTTAAAAAGAAACGGAGAACAAAGTAAAGAACCACACACATACAAAATCGTATGTATTTTCGTTTAATTTTATTGCAAATTTTTTACTGTTTTTTCGAATAACTTCTACATTTTTTGCCCGATTTTCGCATAATTATGCTTGAAATATTTGCAAAAGAATAGTCTTTCATTAAAAAGTGAATTATAAAAAAATATGAAAAAGAAAAAATTTTTTATTCAAATGGAGAAATTGAAATTTAGTGGTTTTCAAAAAATACCAAGTCATTTTTTTTCGACTTTGAGTGCTTGTAACTCCATCAAATCTTATCCGATTCAAGCAAAGAGCATATCGTTAGAAAGAAAATACAAATATCTTTCGAATGCTGAAAATCGTTTTTGAGTCGAAAAAAATTTATGGAGATATAGTCAAATAAATGAAAAAAGTGCCGAAAAAGGGGTTTTTTTTGGGGATATCTCGAAAACGATTCTTAAGAAAAAAAAAAAATGGTTGCCATTTTTGGAATCTACGCCCCAAAATACATCGAAAAAAGTATATGAGAAACCAGATCTCGAGATGAACCCCAAATTTGTAAACTAGTGTTACGCAGGACCACAAAAAAAAGTCTTGTAGTTGAAAGTTGAGGTACCATACGGTTTGTATTTTGGTGTGCTAAAACATAACATTCTGACATAACCTCAAAATCCCACTTTAAAATACGTAAAAAGAAAGTCCATAAAAAAAAAAAATTAAGTCCGGAAGGTAAACTTTACTTATTTTACGCATTTCGGTGTGCCAAAATAATATCTTACAATAAAAATGAGTTTCAGTTGCCCAATTTTCCCCCATTTACCCCCAAAGGGTCAAAAACTCATTTCTTATAAAAATCCAAAATTAATGCATATCCGCAGGTATTTTGGTGCACGAAAACTCAGAATGTCGATAAAAACCTTGTTGAGGTGTAATAAGGTACTGGGATACCCCCTTTGGGGGTAAATGGATGTGCTGGGATAAAAGTGGGCAACTAAAACTCATTTTGATTGTAAGATATTATTTTGGCGCACCTAAATACGTAACATAAGTAAGGTCTACCTTCTGGATTTTGATTCCTTTTTTTTTTTTGAGGGACTTTCTTTTTAACGTATTTTAAAGTGGGATTTTGAGGTTATGTCAAAGTCTGAGGGTGATGGGTAAATTTTAGCCCCGAATTCGTTCTTAGCACAACAAATTTTTAATTTATATTTATACTGCAATTAAATTAAACCTTTTTCTCCTTAAAAATTGCGCCAACTCGTGTCATCATATTATGTATGTTATGGTCAATATTTAAATAAAATTTTTCAAACCTTTCCAAACAAACTCTTGATATCCTCCACACTTTTGGCAAAGAACGATGGCATTACAAAACATAGCAATGACATCAACTCCAACAAATTGTTTTGCAGCGGAGTACCTGTAAGCAGTAAACGCATTTCAGCATTTATTGTTATTAAATTGGAATAACGCTGTGTTGTCATGTTTTTCAACATATGAGCCTCATCAAAAATAACATAGTGCAGCTTGCATACACGAAACATTTTACGTTCTTCTGGCGTAGATCCAACTATGTGGTAGCTAAAAAATAAAAATATAAAAACGAGAAAATAGGAATAAAGAGACTTACGTTGTTAATAAGATATCAAAACCAGTAAAGCCATCCTTGGCAAAACGAAAACGCATGCGCCTACGTTCATCCTGACTGCCATGATATTTTTCTACCACCATACTAGGACACCATTTAGCAATTTCAGCTTCCCAATTATCTAATGTAGACGAGGGCACAACAATCAAATGTGCGCCCTTTGTAAGATTGTGCTCTTTAAGGTAGGCAAAGAACGCTATAATTTGTATAGTTTTACCAAGACCCATCTCATCCGCTAATATGCCATTCATTTTTTGATTGTGCATAACAGCAAGCCAGTTTAGGCCTATCATTTGATAATCGGCCAATTTCATTCTGCCAAAACACAATAAAATTATTATTTTAAATTAGCAACTTTTTAACGTTTTATCAATAAATGATAATGAAATAAGAATATGTTTTGGGGAAAGATTATTTTTCAAGAAGTTTATTATAGTGATAAAATTGTACTACATATGTTATTGTGTAAATTAATCAAACATTCCGATAATGCTATACCGTTCATAATTTGGCAATTTCAAACCCGACTACTGAAAAAACCTTGCTGAACCTGAATTGTGAATCCGTTTTGCTTCATGATGCCATGATTTCTTAAGCACTGGTTTTTCCAATTATTTTTTTTTTTAATTAAGACAAATAAATTTATGACAAAATAAACACACGGTCCAGCAACCCAAATCAAAATCCAATTAAATACACTTACTTTAGTTGGAATAAATAAAAATTAATTATGTTATCTCAAGTGAACAACACTTACTTATCATTGAGCAACGATGGTTGTTCTACAATTCCAGCGCCTGTCTCAATTACAGCCTCTAAACGTTTAACCATTTTGTTACATTTTTCCAAAATATTTGCCACATTAGTTTGTTTATTGATTAAGTCTTGACAATTGTTGAGTAAATCGGCAGATAGCGGTTTATTTGATTCCAATTTATTACGCAAATCTTGCCAATGTTTGAATGGACGTAATTCCAAAATAATACTTGCTTTTTTTTCTGACAATTTTTTAACGGTTTGCAATTCCATTAATGTTGAGTTGTTCATGAATTCAAAAACCTTTTTGCGTTGTCCTGTCATTTCGCTTGAAATTTCATTATCACTCTCATCACTATCGTAAACTTGATCAGTTGATTGTCGAACATCATCGTCATCAGATTCTTCACAATCAGAATAGCTGTGCTTGGAACGTGATTTGGAATTACCATTCATTTGAAGTTTCGACCTTGAGCCTGACGTTAATGTGATGCTGTTGGTATTAGAACCATTGGATTCTGGCTTGTTGCCATCAATGAACGTGCGTGCTGAACGCTTTGGCTGACATTTTTCTTTAAGATAACGCAATCCCTCTGATACGTCCCAATTGTTACGCACCAGAGAGTCCTGTATATCCTGCAAAGATAATATGTAGGTAGGTGTTGAGGCAATGATATTACATAAATAGATACAACAAAAAGTTAATTGATACACCTTCGACACCGAACAGACTCTAAAATATTACTAAGAGCCCTATTAGTGATTCGGCTGGATCGGAAGAACAAAACGATCAGTGAATCACCGTGCCAGATATACAAATAAGGACTGTCCCAGAAAAAACTTGCACTTTTATTTTTTAAGATTATACTCTACCTGATAATCTTATAGGTCTAAAAAGACAAAATATTTATTCCATACAAAGTGACGTTTGATATGATGTATAACACTTGAAAATAGCACTTCTAACGACAAAGATGTCTAGCAAGCAAGAAAAAGTCCGCGAACTGATTTTGTCCACATACCTGCAAAATCCAGGGTTAAAATATTCAGCTATAGCAAAAATAGTTGGTGCATCAGAAAGAACTGTCAAAACGGTTATTTCTAATTATAAGAAGGGTCTACCTGTTTCACGAAAAAAGGGTTCAGGCAGAAAACCAGAATTTTCTAACCCAAAGGTAGCGGCGAAGGTGAAGCGCCTTTTTATGCAGAATCCCAACACGTCAGTGCGAGATATGGCGGCTAGAGCAGGTACATCAAAATCTACTGTGCAAAGGATAAAGGAGAAAAGTAAGCTAAAGACATATAGAGTACAAAAAGTACCAGACCGTTCTGATGAAAAGCAGTTGATGGCTCAGATGCGAGCCCGAAAATTGTATGAAAGGTACCTGACTAAATTTGACTGCTGTGTTATGGACGACGAAACTTACGTTAAAGCAGATTTTAAGCAGCTACCTGGGCACGAATATTATACATCACCGAAGAAGGAGAATGTGCCTAGTAAATTCAAAGAAAAAAAAATTTCGAAATTTCCGAAGCAATATATGGTTTGGCAGGCAATATGCACCTGTGGCCTCAGAAGCAGCTTCCTTGTTACGCAAGGCACAATCAATTCCAAAGTTTATATAGACGAGTGCCTCGAAAAAAGTCTTCTACCATTTATTCGTGCACATGAGGGTACCGTGATATTCTGGCCAGATTTAGCAACCTCTCATTACTCTAGAGCTACGATGGAATAGTATGCAAGTAAAAAGGTCAATTTTGTACCAAAAATAGCAAATCCGCCTAACTGCCCAGAGCTTCGCCCAATTGAAAGATATTGGGCTCTAATGAAAAAAGATCTTCGAAAGAGTGGCAGGACTGCAAAAAATTTTCAAGATTTCAGACTTAAGTGGAAAAGATCGTACCGTACTGTCGCTGAAACAACTGTGCAAAATTTAATGAAGGGCCTTAAAAAAAAAGTAAGAAATTTTTATAGAAAAAACAAAATTGTTAATTAGTTTTTAGATATTTATATTCTGAACACTAGTCATTATTAATAAAAAAATAAAAAAAAACAAAAAAATTGCGGGGTATTTTTTTATAACTAAAAACAAAGTGCAAGTTTTTTCTGGGACAGTCCTTATTAATTGAAATATTGAGCTACGCGAGTCCGTGCGAATTTAAGCCATCAAATTGCTATCGTTGTAAATTTTGGAATAATTTACATTTTATATCGTTTTCGAGTGACTTGCTCAAGATCACTCTTGGAGTCTCACTGCCTCAAAATTTTTATGCAATAAAAGGTAACCAATGCGTTCTAAATGTTCCAAAGCGCTTCACTAGAAACCGCTGAGTTTTTCAGTTTGAATCGTATGTATATTAAAACAGCCCCCTCCCCCCCTATCTAGACTACCATCGCCACTCGACGAAAAAAGCATTGATCAATATGTAAAAAATTACAAGAATATGCGTTTTTGCTAAATGACAGCAAGTTCAATGAAATATATGTGCAATTGTAATTTATAAAAATGTTTTTAAAAATATTTTCGACGAAACATGTTTTTTTTCTATTTTTTTATGTTATTCTTCAATCAATCCTAAAAGTTTATCTGCTTTTAAATCGAAATTCAAAACATAATGTGATTCATTTAGATTTACTTTAGATTTTACTCAGAGCAATGCAAATATATGTAAAAAATGATTCTATTGCTAATGAAGATTACACGATAAAATTGAATTTATTTTTGAAAAAAAAAACTCTAAATAAATCACCCTATATTCGATTCGATAGGGATTCGAACCTGTCTATTTTCTATCATTGTTTTATGGCGATTCCGTCCACTAGTTAACTTCACGTAAGAAATTGCTGTGCCGAATAGATCAAAATTCGTTGATAAATTTTTTTCCTTCCGGGAATGGCAACAAAATGGGTAAAATAAAAGTGCAGAAAATTTGAAACAATAGCTGGTCTCACAAAATAGCCTAAGCATTGCTTACACCATCACTCCCCAATCAAGTGATGGCGTAAGAAAAGAAAAGATTAATAGCTACATAGTACATGTTTGCGCGCCGCTTTTAAATGAGGCAGGTGAAAGTGTAACCCTGACCTCCAAGTTGGTGGAGGTTAAGTTTAATTTAAGAAAAAATGTACCCGTTTCTAAAACTTTCAAAAACATCTTGTAAGAAATAAACATACATATCTGTGGCCTTTTGACAAAACAACTTATCTCGAGATAAGACAATTTTCCAAGATTTTTGTAGTAAATATAAAATTTTGTTACGCTGTCTTTGGTCTAATCGGCGTATTTCTACGAGTTTTAGTTCAAAAGATATTTCAATCGACAATTCAACCTCTTTCAGTTTTTTTCAAAATACCTTTTGACAAAGCAACCTCTCTCAAACAGTTTGAAAAATTAAAAAAAAAATCGTAACGGCATTTTGACAAAACAACCTGTCTCGCTTTAACGCACGCACATTTACATCAAATCTCAATTTACGGAACAACTTCTTTCGAAAGAAGTTTTTTTGTCAAATGCAAAATTTGAAAACTACTTTCTTATCCCACATAAGTTTATTTTTCATCAGTGAGTCGTTAGCTTTCATTGTGACAATTCATCTTCTATCGAAACAAGTTGTTTTGTCAAAAAAGTAAAGTGATATGACTGTTATTTTATTTCAACACAAGTGGTTTTGTCAAGTGCATTAAAGGAAAATAAGAAAAAAGAAGTGGGTTTTCGTTCAGAATCGGAATACAATTTTTTGTTTAAAGATTATTAAAAATGGAAAGAGGCAAAAAATTAGTGGCTTTGGTCAAAAAAGTGCCGGTACCAGCGGCAAAAGCAAGTTCGGCCAAAAGTGTTAGTGGAAATAATGAAAATGTAGAGAGTGTTCAACAGTTTGCACATAGAGACGGGTCGGTTTTTCAACAACTTCCGAATGAAACAGCCACATCCTTTGATGTCGGTTTAAG
Source organism: Tricholauxania praeusta (assembly GCA_949775025.1). NCBI lineage: Eukaryota > Metazoa > Arthropoda > Insecta > Diptera > Lauxaniidae > Tricholauxania > Tricholauxania praeusta. The sequence continues at coordinate 98,157,739 of OX459030.1, read as the reverse complement.
TGGTGATATGATTTCTCTATTGCAACAGGCACAAGAAAAAGTAAGTAATGAGCGTGCCGATTACATCACTGATTACTTCGAAGACGTTGATACTAGTGAAGACATTTTTCATGAAACCGATTTTGATGACTCAGATTACGTTCCCTCAAAAAATTCAGATTTGGATGAAACAGCCGAAAGTCTTCCAGATACGACTAAGGTGTTGGAATATAACCTGAGCACTACTAACCCACCGGAATTTGATGAAGCACAGCAATCTGGTGAGAAAATGCCAACAGCATTAAAGAAAATTAATAAAATAAACAAAAATCTGGGAAAAGAATACGTTACCTGGAAAAATAAAAAAGTTTCTGGCAAAAAATTTGAAAAAATAGGGGACTGCAAAAGAATGTGTCACACCAAAATAAATTTGCAGCAACAAAAAATAATATTTAGGACTTACTGGGATCTAGGAGACTATAATAAGCGACGGTTCTTTATTTCGAATATGATTGACATTCAAACTAAGAAAACCGAAACTCTCATCAAAGCATCAAATTCTCGAAATAGGCAATACGTTTATTTGTACCACTGTGAGATTAATGGCCTGAAAGTTCGTGTGTGCAAGAGGTGTTTTTTGAAAATATTTGGAGAGACAGATCAGAGCATCAAAACTGTTAATAGGTTAAAAGCAAAAAAAGAATTTGGTGGACTTATTGCAAGTGATATACGTGGCAAACACGCGCCAGCACACAAATTACCAATCGAAAAATACAATGAAGTAATAGAGCATATAAACAGTATTCCTAAGTACGTAAGTCATTATAGTCGTCGTCATACAAACCAATTGTATTTTCAGCGTGGTCTAAATCTTGCAAAACTTTACCGATTGTATAGTGAGAAATATTCTGACCCAACATCGGAATCAAAATATCAAGATATATTTCGAACTTTAAATATTAAATTCAAAAAACCACAGCTTGATCTTTGCAACAAGTGCGAAACCATAAAATCGCAATTAGCAAATGAATTGGATGAAGAAGAAAAGCTCCAACTTATGTTGCTGCAAGAAAAGCACCACGATGACGCAGATTTCGCTTATGAATGCAAAAAAAATGATAAGGAACTTGCCTTACATGATAAAACTGTAAAAATGTTTACTTTTGACTTACAGCAATGCTTACCAACTCCATATTTACGTGCATCTATGTTTTTTTATAAGCGGCCATTGTGGACTTTTAATTTAACTGTACATGATGGAGCTACTAAGAAGGCTGACTGCTACATATGGAATGAAACAATTGCAAAGCGTGGAGCAAATGATATTGGTTTTTGCTTGTTTAAACGTTTGATGGATCTACCAAATATAACACAACACGTCATATTGTACAGCAATTCTTGTCCAGGGCAAAACCGTAACTCTTATATATGTGTGATGTTTGAAAAAGTCTTAGAAGATCACCCAAGCATCGAAGTGATAGATCATAAATTTCTTGTTGTGGGCCATACACACCTTGAATGTGACACAGTCCACGGACAAATAGAAAAGAAAAAGAAAAATTTGTCCGCAACAATTCAGCATACACACGACTGGGCAAATCTCATAGCGGCAACAAGTAAAAATTATATTGTTCACGAATTACAACAGAAGGATTTCTTTGATTTCAACTCTTTACTCAAAGACAAATATACATGGAGAACTAATAACGTTTCAGTTGTATTTCTAGTTGTATTTTTTTCTAATTGAACCTAATTGTACAAATCTAATATCCTATTCGTATTTTTCAGGCGAAAAGATTGAGTGGAAATATGTACGTTGGATGCGATATGAGAAGAGTAAGCCTGGTGTCCTGCAATACAAACAATCATTTCAGCCAGAAGAGGAATTTAAGGAGTTGGATATAAACGCCCGCCGTCGAAAAATCCCGAATCCACAATTAGTTTTAACTTACACTTCACCATTGGCCGTATCACAAAACAAAAAAAAAGGATTTGTTAGACATGCTGCCACTTATTAATACTGAATTTCATAGCTTTTACCTAAGTATCAAAGCAGAAGGCGAGTGCCAAATTGAAATAGATTCAGATCTTGACGAAGAAGAGAATATTTAAGTATGTAATACAAAGTAATAATTTTATAACCACACTTTTCAAAAGCTTAAAATGTTCATATGATAAACTTATTTTTTTATTTTTATTATTATTTATTTTTTAGAAACTGCATTGAATTAATGGATCGTTTTTTTTTTTAAATAAAATGAACTGACTTTTGTTGAAACAACTTCTTTCGATATCTTCTCAAATTTTAACTTGACAAAAGAACTTGTTTAGGTGTAAGCGACCAAGGCCAAATTTGATTTCATTTTGGCAAAATAACTTATGTCATATAAGCTGATTTTTTAAATGAAAAATCATTTGACAAAACAACTTATTTATTGTTTTCTGCATTTTTATAAAAACTATAGCTCTTAGAAGAAAAATAGTAACTGGGAAATGTTTATTTAATATTCGTGCATAATATAAAATCAAAACATTTTCTTTAATTTCTATAATAAAAAAATTATGCAGCATTTTACCAGTTTTTTCGCTCTACTGAAAAGTTGATGATTTCGAAAGAGGTTGTTTTGTCAAATGTCCACAGATATGTAGGTATGTATATCGTATCATAAATTAAGAGAATGCGACTTAAGCAAGTTTTTTTTAACCAATCTTTACGTTTTCTCTAATGTAATTAGTTCCACATCAGATTTATGAATATCTGAGCAAAAAATTTTGGGATTATTGCCTTCTTCACGCTCAGAACAGTTTTGTGTAAAAAAATCAGGCTTTTCACAACGTAGAGAATTTCAATTTTTTATGAACATAAATTCATTATGTATTAATTAGTTTCATTAATTAATAACATAACAAACCGACCATTTTTTTTTTTTTTACTGCGCTATAAGAAAAAATCTGTTAAAAAAAGTTCTCGTTTTTATTTAGTCCAGGAAAGACGTTTAATAAGGTTTCGTATTGGAGCCAATAATGTTGTGCTCATGTTCTTCATCGATACGACTGCCACTAGATTACTTACGAAGGGTCAAAGGTTACAAGAAAACAGTTTTTCGTACGTTTGTATATCAAGAGTAAACTTTTTTGTATTTTGTAGAATTTGAGAAAACGTGGTACAAAAAAAGTAGTAAATTAATTTGTATTTTATTCCAGTGTATAGCTTGCCACCCGGATTGAACTTTGAAAGTTTTTTTTCTGTAATCTACCAGTTGTCATGAGATAAATACAAAAACAGCGTTAAGTGTTCAGTAGTACACTATACTGAGCAAAAATAACAATTTTTTTTTGGCTAAAAATTTTCTTCAATTTAGCTAAAATGTTAATCGAGCTCCTCTATTGAAGAAACTATATAAATGCCGGACTGCTTGCAATCCTCTTAATAAGGTCTTTCATATTGGTTGCATTCTTTCGTAAGCCGAACCTAGTGGCATAGTGATATAGATTCATTTAAAAATCTAAATATGTCGTTACTTTTCTCCAGCCAATCTCGAAATATTACGCCCATACAATTTCCAAATGTTCGTATGCAACCCCGTGTCAGCTGTGCGAGCCACGAATGAAAAATGGAAATTTTGTATTGCACCTGTTTTACCAAAATAAGTGAACCTAAATTCTAAAATAGGATTGTCGACATTTTTTTGATTTTGTTTGGTAAGCAAAAAAATAAAAAAATGGTTGTTATAAAATCTCATCCAAAAAATAAAAATACTTTGCACACTGCGATCTATCGAATTCATTGTATCTAAAACGGCCCAATTGTACATAAAGTACCTTTTAGTCTGAAGAAGTCTGAAAAAGGTACAATTGTATCCATTTTTCCATCACTGGTAATAAATAAATTCCGAGAAAAGGAATTACATTGCTTTTCACATATTTTAAATAATAAAAAACAAATAAATAAAATAAAATTGATCCGGAGCTTTTTTTAAACGTTTTGAAATGGCTCTTTAGCCTGGACGGAAAGAAAAAAGAAGTTGGCGACTGAGCGATATGAATATTCAAAAGGTATTTTCTTACTCCGCTGAGTTAAAAAAATCTGATCATCACCCTGCCAAAGTCCTGGCTACTCCACTAGCTTACTGGAACATTATTTATAAATTATGCACAGATAACTTATAATTATTGTTTACATCTTCATCTGGGCCAAGACAATATATTTTTATATAGATTTTTTTGTTGTTACTCCGACACACTTCAACCTTCGTAAGAGTTCCATATTAAAAGAGTACTTGAACACATTGTCCGTTCGTATATACGACGGACGTTTTATCAGAATTAGGAGTAAAGCTGATATTCAATGTGGAAAAAATTACCTGCAAACTCAGATGAAAACTTTTAAAAATAGAAAACTAAGTAAGTGCCCTTGGCAAATTGTATCCTCTCTTCTAGATCGAGTACTGCCAATATAATTTTTAATCCTCAAAAAGCCTGAGGTTTCACGATTTTACAAACAGAAATATATGTTTCAATTATGATGGCAGGTTTTGCAACCGACATTTTCAACGTCTTGAACCGAGTTTTGACTCACTTCTGTAGCCTTAGGTAAAAGAATCCAGAAGTGTCAGAAATATTTGGGAAGAGGTTCACTTTAGCTCACATTGGCCAATATAGTTTTTTCTAGCGATAATAAGGCGCTAAAAGCAAAAAAAATGTATCGTTCGGATCTAGTTTCGGAGATATGGCCATCGAAAGTTCCGGATATAGCTTCGTAAAAATCATTTTAAGTTGGGAATCCCTGAATGGATATCAAAAATATTTTTGCCATAAGAAAGATAATTTCATGGCCTACAATAATGTTGAGCAAATCTTTGAAATTTAACCTATAATTTTATAGATATGACGATTTTTCCGAATTTTGACACATTTTTGTTTTGAAAAAACAGTTTTTCGATATCTTTATCTCCGAAACCAGATCCGAGCAACGCTGTTTGATTACATATTTATTCATAGAATTGAAAACCAAATAATAGAAGTATAGTGTAATAAAAAATTGGCGAATGGGAGCTAAAGTAAACTCAAGCCGAGGTTTGCATCTAAGAGCCTCAGTTTACTACCCGCCAACCGCCATTATGGTCATCTATCAACAGCTGTCAGTGTAACACAAAAGCAACACTTTCCACTACTTTCTACACTAGCTAACATGCTGCCTACTATAACAATACTTTCACATTTCTTACCATCGTATCGTACTGTGGAGAAATTTTAGCGGCGGCTAAGAATCGTTCTTCTTTTTCCTTCACAGTCAGCTCCACTTTAAGTTTTTTTGGAGAGCGACCACCAATTTCTGCACCATCGCTATCACTGTCAGGCATCACCTGGATGCGTTTTTTACCTGGAACACGTTCTGCAACAGATTAAGACAACCCATTGTTTAAATAATTCTACAATTTTAAATTTATTTTCTCGCATTCTCTTACCTGTTTTATTTGGAGACGCAGCTTTGTTCAGACGAAACTGACGCAAATCGCTGATGGTAGTTTTTTGCGGCGGACTCACAGATTCAGCTTCAGACATCTTGTTCTTTACTTAAGATTTTCTTACACAGTACAAATGCAATTCAATAAATTTTCATTTAAAAAAAGTAACACACAATATGCAATTGTTTGTTAGCTATTTTATTTATTTGTTTCTTCGGTGAAAATCCAATATTTCTATTTTTTCTTCTTGAACAAATAATTTTTGCAACTGTAGAACGGTGGATGGACACAAAACAGGGTTGACCTTTCAACTAACATGTATTTTATTTAATACAGTTTGAGAATCGAATACCATGAGATACAGATTTATGTCTTTAGTGCCTTATTCTCTAATTGTTTTTGGACTATTTGGAGCTTTGCAAATAAATGAACTTTGTGAAGCTATAGAATTAAATTTATGTTATAAATGTAAGCGTTTAGATTAATTTTATAGTATATTAAAGTCCACAAAGTGTACTAAATTAACTCAAAATTTTTGCAACTCTGGCTAACGAAGCGGTCGAATGAAAGACAGCTGTGGATGAAAATTTGTGTTTTGCTCTGTTCGATTCGGGGTGGTTTGTTTCGGAAGTTTGTTGTCTACGGAGCTGCCACCTAGCTACACCCTAAACACAGTAGCTCCAAGACTTTTGCAGTAGGGTTAACAACGAATTTGTCTAAGTAATGCGTAGTTTTCATGTTATCTTTCTTGATCTTATACTATCCCATATCAGGGAGGATATCACATGCTATAAAAATAGCAAATGTATGCCTATTCACGTCAAGCCATTAAGTGGCGTTTTCATGTTATATTTCTTGATCCCATATCAGGGATATCAAATCAAATTTTTGTAAGAATGAAAAAGCATGCGAGCAGAACTTAAAGCTGCGTCTAATGCTCTTGACGAACGCGAAAGTGACTAGGCATACATTTGCTATTTTTATAGCATGTGATATCCTCCCTGATATGGTACAGAAGAAGATCAAGTAAGATATCATGAAAACTAGGCATTAAGCCCAATTTCCATGTGATCTTATCTTATCTTATCTTATCTTATCTTATCTTATCTTATCTTATCTTATCTTATCTTATCTTATCTTATCTTATCTTATCTTATCTTATCTTATCTTATCTTATCTTATCTTATCTTATCTTATCTTATCTTATCTTATCTTATCTTATCTTATCTTATCTTATCTTATCTTATCTTATCTTATCTTATCTTATCTTATCTTATCTTATCTTATCTTATCTTATCTTATCTTATCTTATCTTATCTTATCTTATCTTATCTTATCTTATCTTATCTTATCTTATCTTATCTTATCTTATCTTATCTTATCTTATCTTATCTTATCTTATCTTATCTTATCTTATCTTATCTTATCTTATCTTATCTTATCTTATCTTATCTTATCTTATCTTATCTTATCTTATCTTATCCCATATCAGGGATATCAAATCGCTTGGAGAATTCAAAAGTGAATAGCATACATTTGCTATCTTAATAGCATGTGATGTCCTCCCTGATATTTGATAAGATAAGATCACATGGAAATTGGGCTTTAAGCCCAATTTCCATGTGATCTTATTTTATCTTATTTCATCCCATATCAGGGATATCAAATCAAATTTTTGTAAGAAAGAAAAAGCATGCGAACGGAACCTAATGCGCTTGGAGAATGCGAGAGTGAATAGCATACATTTGCTATCTTAATAACATGTGATGTCCTCCCTGATATTTGATAAAATAAGATAAAGCCCAATTTCCATGTGATCTTATTTTATCTTATTTCATCCCATATCAGGGATATCAAATCAAATTTTTGTAAGAAAGAAAAAGCATGCGAACGGAACCTAATGCGCTTGGAGAATGCGAGAGTGAATAGCATACATTTGCTATCTTAATAACATGTGATGCCCTCCCTGATATTTGATAAAATAAGATAAGATAAGATCACATGGAAATTGGGCTTAAGATAAGATCACATGGAAATTGGGCTTTATGATCTTTTTCAATATCCTCTTATCAGGGCTGCCAAGTTGAAAACATTAAAATACAGTTGAACTTCGATTATCCGTAATTCTATAATCCGGGAAGCTTTAAAAATTTTAAGGTTGCTCATTTCGCTTCTATTAACCGTGACTGATTCTATCCGTGATGAGAAAATTCTTCCTGCTTCATTCTTTGTGTTTTTGTTCGTTTTTCATACGACACGCACAGAAAATGGAGAAAGAAAATTATGATAAAATCCCTTTTTGTGCTTGCTTAACATTCGCTGCACATATTTTCTATACAATGCCGTCAAGAAAAAGAAAAGATGAAGAAAAAATTAACTTGGATGTTATAACTAAAACTTTTGTCAAACGAGGCTGTAAACAATAAAATAATATGCATATATACTTACGCATACATATTTTGTATTCAGGACTTTGAAAATTGATAAGAAATAATATAAAATAGTGATTTCATTATCCGGGATAAGCTCGGTCCCAACCAACACGAATAATCGAAGTTCATATATGTAAAAAGCTTTGATGTAATTTTATTTGGCTCGCTTTAGAACAAATAACAAGGTCCTTGGCTTTGACATACAATTAACGGCTTGGCCGCTTAAAAAGCCGTATATATTCTTCACTTACAGTGATCTCCACACAATTAACAAAGCGAAGTTCATCAAACAATCCCATACACTATACGATCTCCAACAAATATACATAGAAAATCAAAATATGTACATATATATTTTCAGGCATCCGTTTTTCGTTGGGAGTAAGTAGTTGGGAATTAAAGTACTTCAACCGAACGGTTCACAATGGGCTAAGAAAAAAAACTTCGACACAAAAGAAAGCGGCCAAAATGTCAAAAGTGAAATAAAAATATGCGGCGAAATTTATGCTATCAGAGTTGGATTATCGTCAAAAATTTTAGGAGCATTTTGTAGTTGAAAGTGTCTGTGCTGTTTTCCATTTTATTTTATACTTTTAAAGTAAATTGCTTTTATATATTTTGTATTAAATTTTCAATATGTCTGCGGTTACTAAGGGTAAGTGGTGGGTAAATGATGAAGTAAACTGGTGCAAAGTTCCACTGCATTATGATTTGCGGTTCAGTCGCTGAACTTTGGACTTTGTGATCGAGTGTCTTGTCTGATTTCAGGTCCTCTGTTACGTTAATTTTTCTTGGCTTAAATTTAGCTCACAATCTAAAATGATTATAAAACTAAACTTTTCTTATATGCTATAATAGAATAAGTATGCAATCAGAAAGTGTTGCTCGGGTCTGATTTCGGAGATACATATAACCATCGGTAGTTGTGAATATATCTTTTGTTAGAATCGCTTTTAGTCGGGAACCCCTATATTGATTTCCAAAATACGGGTTTCATAAGAAAGGTAACTTAATAAGCAACAAAATTGATGCAAACATTTTGATAATCTAACTCATAGTTTACGAAATGGTTGAGACCGAAATATTACCTGTTCGGATGGTCCCTAGATATCGACCCCATTGAAAATTTGTGAAAATTTAAAACAAAAAAAAAAAAAAATCATTTGTGCAGTTGACACGTGGTAGAAGTGAAGTCTTTAGAAAACTAAACTGCGATGGAATGAGACGAAAATGTTATACATATTAAAATGATAAAAGTTGACGGGATCTAGAATAGCTACTGTAATAATTTATATATCAAATTAAAGTGTACCTAGAGCAGAGTGTCCGAAAAGTATTAGATTCGAGATCGGTCAAGCAAAAGCTGAGATATAAGCGTGGAAAGATTTCCTACTTTTTCAACTTTTTCAAGCAATGCACTGATTAACTACCAAAGCCATGCCATAGCGAGGAAGAAAAACCTGATGCTCTCTCTATCTCTCATTGTAATTTTTATTGTTTCCCAATTAAGCATTGTTGTTATTAAAACATCAAAAGCAATAGCGAATTACAATGAGAGAGCATACTAGCTGTGTGTCAACGGACAAAACGGAACTAATTTTTCTTTTTATTTCTAAGGAATCTACATTGTTGCCGCTAAACGTACGGCTTTTGGAACCTTTGGTGGATCATTGAAGAACATCGGTCAAACACAACTGCAAACTACAGCCGGTAAAGCAGCGCTGGTCGCAGCTGGATTGCGTGGCGAACAGATCGACACGGTTATCATTGGTAATGTTATTGCGGTAAGTCTTATCATTCATGAAATTAAAAAAACACAACTTGAATCAAGTTTACTGGCATTAGATTTTTTAATGTCTTTTTCCCGAACAAATTGAGTATGTATTTTTAATAAAAAAAAAACGTGTACGCAAAAATAACTCTCGGATCTGCTTTCGGAGAAATAGCCATTGAAAGTTACGGATATAGCATTTATAAAAAATTTAATAGAAAAATCTTTAATAGGTCAGTGGTTTTGAAAACATCGTCACGTGAGTTCTTATTTGTTTCAAAAAATTAACTTAAAGGAAGATAGCTTGGTAATATATTATTTACCACCGTTATTTTGGCATAATTACAGTCAAAATAGAAATGGCATAGCAAAGATGAATGTGGAGAAAATACTATCAAAATTACATCAAGAAATGTTCCAATCGATACAGTAAAAAATATATAAATAATTAACTTTATTTTATTTAAAAAAAAAACTAAATTTGTATTAAATAAAATGTACCGCTTAGTATTGTAATTCCTGTTGTTTCTTTTTTTGATTTTTCCGGAGCCAGGAGACTTAATTAAATTTACGAAGTATCCGGACCAAATAACCTCGGTTGGCAACCTTTACTTACTTACTTGGGTGGCCATAAATATCAACCCGTTATCGGGTTACGGCCGACCTCAAAAGCTCCTTGGCAACTACCTGTAAACAACCAAATACTTATTTTGAGTTGAGTGATGAGTAGGAATCACTTTCAAAAAATGTACACCTAACCTAATTTGGCGGTTAGAGCTCTAAAAATTCTTGAATGATTATTCTTAACTAGTATCGCCCGTCGTCGAAATTTGACTCTTCATACCAAGTTTTAATCTTGGAAGAAATATTCCGAACTACTATGAACAAAACGTATTTTTCCATGAACCATGATCTTATTTAGTTTTACTTATCACCACACCTCATCTGCCCCACCTTACACCATCTCTTATCATCTCATATCACATCACCTCACTTCCTCTCAACTCATCTTTGGAATTGCATTCAATGCACATTTAATTGAATCTCAGTAGAATTATTATTATCTATTCACATTTTGATTTCGACGCGAAAATTGTCCCTCCTTATCGCTTTACCTTTCAATTCGATCCGTTAGCAACGGTATTCTGGAATTCCTGTGCCAAAAAGTAAATCATACGGCGAAGAACTAAATAAATCCCAAATGACTCTTTCTTTTGAAATAATAGAAGGCATTTTATTTATAAAATATCTATGGTACAGTACCTTTCTATGTTTACGTATTAATATATAGATTTAATAACAAACAAATTTGTCATTTTAGGCTTCCTCTACCGACGGAATCTATCTTCCACGCCATGTTGGATTACAATGTGGCGTACCAATTGAAAAGCCTGCGCTTGGTATCAATCGCTTGTGTGGCTCCGGTTTTCAATCAATTATAAATGGCGCTCAAGATATTGCTATGGGAAGTGCTAAGATTGCGCTTACCGGTGGTGTAGAAAACATGTCACAGTCGCCTTTTATTATTCGTAATACACGTTTTGGCACCACACTGGGAGCTAACTACAATTTAGAGGATAGTCTTTGGGCTGGCCTTACAGATACTTACTGTAAGCTGCCAATGGCGTTGACAGCAGAAAACTTGGCTGACCAATATAAAATTACACGCGAACGTGTTGATGAATTTTCTTTGCGTTCACAATTGAATTGGGAAAAGGGTCAAAAAGAAGGTGCATTCAATGCTGAAATTACACCCATTAAATTGAAAGTCAAAGGTAAAGAAGTTGATTTCGTTGTCGATGAACATCCTCGACCAAAGACTACAATTGAAGGATTGGCTAAGTTGCAATCGTTGTTCAAGAAGAATGGTGTTGTCACAGCTGGTACTGCATCGGTATGTTGAAATTATTGGTTTTGTTATTAGAAAATAAAATGTATTCTGTTCTACAGGGTATTTGCGATGGTGCCTCCGCTGTTATTTTGGCTTCTGAAGAGTCTCTGAAAGAATATAATTTAAAGCCATTGGCACGCTTGGTTGCATACTCCTATGTTGGTGTGAACCCTGAAATTATGGGTATTGGTCCAGTGCCTGCCATACAAAATGTATTAAAGGTATCCGGCAAGAATTTGCAAGATATCGATCTTTTTGAGGTAAGAGAGTTTTTATTAGTTTATGAATATACTGTTACTACAATTATACTATAAATCCGTGAGTTTAGTCCCTGAATAAAATTTCTATAGCTATTTCGATCGCTGGTTCGTAGTCTTATGCTGTACTAGTTCGATCCGATTTTCGACATGTAACACTTTATTATTCGGTGCCACGATGTTCCACCAAAGTGCTGATCGACATGTTTCCCTTGGGTCTTTCCTGATCGTGTGGCCTATTCATTACCAGCGTCGTTTCATAGCCCCAATTGAGATAGGAGCACGGTTGGTAGCCAAATGCTGCGAAAAATGCTACACTCCCAGATAGCTGTCAGCCTTTACCCCCTGTTCAGAATAGGTCTTCGGCAATGCCAACTATTTACTTTCGAACAAGGGCAGTAAAAAGAGTCCTTGCAAACCTCAACATAAATAAAGCCTCAGGGCCTGATGGCATATCAGCCCATGTGTTGAGAAAGTGTGCCTCAACACTAGCTCGGCCATTACGCAATCTTTTTTCCATATCCTACACTAGTGGGATATTTCCATCCTGTTGGAAGGTTGCTAATGTTCAGCCAGTTTCCAAAAAAGGCGAGGTTTCCAACCCTAATAATTATCGGCCCATTGCGATATGCTCTGCGCTCTCCAAAGTTATGGAGAGTGTAATAAACTTTCACCTAGTGAACTATCTGGAGCGCAACGAATTACTTAGTGATCGCCAATATGGTTTCCGTAGGTCTCGTTCTACCGGTGATCTTATGTCGTTCCTCACTGAAAAATGGAACCATTCCGTTCACCTTTTCGGTGAAAGTATGGTTGTCGCTCTGGATATTTCTAAGGCGTTTGATCGAGTGTGGCATCGCGCCCTCGTATCAAAACTAATTGCATTTGGTGTCGGTAATTCCTTTGCTCGTTGGATTACGAGCTTCTGCAGTGATCGCTCTATCCGTGTTGTGGTAGACGGTTTCACCTCTAACGAACACTTCATCAATGCTGGAGCTCCCCAGGGTTCTGTCCTATCTCCTACCCTTTTCCTGGTCTTTATCGATGACCTTCTGTCATCGACCACCAACCCAATCCATTCCTTTGCGGACGACAGCAACATATGTCATTCTTATTGCTTCAAAAATCGCCCGAGCTCTGTGGAGGTTGAGAGTAAAAGGCGGCATATGAATGACTCACTCGTTTTCGACCTCAACACAATCACCGAGTGGGGTCGTATTAACCGAGTCAATTTTAATGCTTCTAAAACTCAGTGCTGTCTGTTGTCTCACAGACGAATGGATCTCTCCCTTCCTTCCCTTAATGTGGCTGGCTTAGATATTGCGAGGTCAACAACTCTTGACGTTCTGGGCATATCGGTTCAATCGGACCTGAGGTGGTCTGATCATGTATTCGATGTGGCGAAAGATGCGGCCAAGTGTATTGGTTTTTTGAAACGGTGTAAGAAATACTTCACTCTAGTTGATCTTCGTACTATTTATTTCACCTATATTAGACCCAAACTAGAGTACAACTCACACATTTGGGCCGGGGCTCCTAAAACCACCTTGGAGCTGCTAGATCGTGTCCAGCGACGTGTGTTGAAACTAATAGGTGATGAATCTATCATCGCCTCTTTCGGTTCCCTTCACCACCGGCGTAACGTAGGGATATCTTTTTTATAGATATTATAACGGGATGTGCTCTAGAGAAATACGGGAACTGATTCCATCAGCCAGGATTTTCTCTCGCAGCACTCGGGCATCCCATCAGGCCCATCCTTTTTGCGTCACGCCGGTGTTCAACAGGACATCACACTTTCGTGATAATTCTTTCTTTGGCCGAACCATCAAGTTGTGGAACTGCTTACCTGCGTCTGTCTTCCCCGGCAGTTGTGACATCCATAGATTCAAGATTAATGTTCACCGACACTACTCCATCTATCCCCCTTCCCTCTAACCTTTCTCCTTTTCTTAAAACCAACACGGTGCATTGCATTTATAGGGGGCATCCCCTGAGCGTTGGCTTATGCTTTAAAAAAAAAAAAAAAAAAAAAAATGAAGTTGGCTAACAAATCCTCAACGTTTACATTCAACAAAACAAGTCAATAGTGAAAACTCAACGTGACCGATGACTCATGACCAGAGCTGGGCATCACTACACGCGTGTTTCTCTTCAATGTTCTTCAATGCATGTGTAGTTGTGCTTTGTTCGCTTTTCAAAGCAAACTAAATTAAATTTTACGCTCTCTGCTTTATATACGTATATGAAAAGTTATTCTCATTCTGCCGCAGTCCCGCGCGCGGTACGTTTTGCCCAGCCACGCTCATGACCGATGAAACTCATTTGCAGTTGTACGGAACGGTAAACAAACAAAATTGCCGTGCTCATGACCGATGAAGCTCATTTGCAGTTGTACGGAACGGTAAACAAACAAAATTGCCGTATTTATGCCTCTGAAAATCCACAAGAGATTCAAGAGGTACCTCTTCACGATGCAAAATTCACTGTTTGGTGCGGCGTTTGTGTTAAAATGGTCATTGGGTGGTTTTTTTCGAAGATGATAATGGCTACACGGTTACTGTTAATCAGGAGCGTTATCGCGATATGATAACCAAATTTTTTATGCCAATTATTCGTCGAAAGCGTATGGGGCACTACTGGTTTCAACAAGACGGCGCGCCACCACACACAAGCTGCACTACAATCGATTTTTTAGGGTAAAAATAAAATGGGCGCTTCGAATATGGGCAACCTTGTATATGGAGTTACTTATAGCGCTGATCTTCGCTAGCCTTAGCTTGACGGTTCAAGCGTTGTTGCGGTGGATTTTTGCTTTGCGTCTCCCATCGATTAGATTCAGGTTTGATTTTGGTTTGATCTTGGAATTGTTCTACTACAAAACGTTTATTTAGGAGGCTAACGTCTTTGCGTATTGTCATCACACGCTATCTGACTTTCTCCGCAGCCAGAGATTTATAAAAAAAATGAATAGCCTGCTATGCCAGATTTAGCTAATGCTTGAAAAGGGGGCTACCAAAAATTCGCTAGTTCCATTTAGTTTGACAAGACCGTGCAATAACATTTTCGATGTTGTTATTGCTGCTGCCAATTCGAGCATTAAAATTTGCTTATTGTCCTGTTTGCTGATCGAGCCAATAGTTAAGACGAATTTTCCGTGGAGCTAGTATTTCTTCTTGAGCTTGGAAATCGGCTGGCACTCTATAAAAGATTGTAATGCTGTATCATTCAGCAGAAATCTTATGGCTTAAATTTGGAGGTTATGTCCCGTTTATATAGTATATATTTTGCCCGTGGTAAAGCGTACAGGAAAGCTATGTGTTCGTTGATGTAATTACATTTAATTATACAGCCACCCATTGTGGGTTAGACGCTGACCAGGAAGCCGCCTACTCTAGTCCAGACTCTTCCTGAATTTATTGGGGATCGCATTACATTTTAAATATATTTGTTAGGAAATTGTCAGTTTAGAGTATAGTGTAAATTATTATATAATATAAATTATGCATTTTATTAGATTAACGAAGCCTTTGCCGCACAAACTTTGGCTTGCGCTGATGCTCTTGGCTTGGACATGTCTAAACTGAATGTTAATGGCGGTGCTATTGCTTTGGGTCATCCATTAGGTGCCAGTGGCTCACGCATTACTGGTCATTTAGTGCACGAGATGCAGTGAGTTTTTTTATAAATAATTATATTTTTTATTCATGTTGATATCATTATTTTACTTTTTTTTAGACGCAAAAAGCTTAAATACTCAATTGGCTCTGCTTGTATCGGCGGTGGACAAGGTATTGCCTTGTTGTTGGAATCCTGTTAAGTCGTTTTTTAGACTTTTTTTTTGTGTTACATATTTTTCAAACTGCATTTAATAGTCCCGTATGTTAAGCCGAAAATCATTTAATTTTATGTAAAATTTCTATTAAGTTTAAAACAGCTATATTTTAATTTAAAACACAATAAAGTCAAAACCACTTTTTATAAATTATATTTTAATAAAATGTACCTACAACTTTTTTTTTTTTCTACTAATTTGTATGGTTTTAAAATATTTCATGTTATGGTTTTAATCGATTACGTTTCATCACAATGTTAATGAGGCGACGTGAAGAGAGCGAGACGAGTTGGCAAAAATATTTCAATATATATGTAGCTTCGCACAATGTAATGCTTTACGACGATAGTTCACGACGTGAAAAATCAGAGCCAAAGGTAACGATCTTTGATCAGAACAGTCTGATTTTTCACGTGACGCTCGCTTTCGTCACCGCATTACGACGAAACTAAAGCCCAATCTCCATGTGATCTTATCTTATCCCATATCAGGGATATCAAATCAAATTTTTGTGAGAGAGAAAAAGTATGCGAACAGAACCTAATGCGCTTGGAGAATGCGAGAGTGAAAAGCATACAATTGCTGTCTTAATAGCATGTGATGTCCTCCCTGATATTTGATAAGATAAGATCACATGGAAATTGGGCTTAAAGCAACCGTAATTTTGAGGCTTAGTAAATTCAATAACCTGTGAATCTACGAAATATTACGATGAGCACGATTTATTGCTTGTTTTCCCGCCTACTTTGTCCTGTAATACCTACTAAATATAAAATGTTGCCTTACATACTTTATTATGTGAACGCACAAATCCTTTATATTATTCTGATCTAATGTATAAGCAGTGACAGAAAATGTGCGCTATTGATATAAATCATCTGAATTTTAAATTTAATCTTTTGATTTTAATCGTTATTTTAATCAGTGATTTAAATTATCTCAACTCTGGTTTGAACCCTCGAATCAACCAAAGAGTATCCATAATCTTTGGTATTAACTACATCTAAGCCAGCATAATATTTACAAGCAAAAATTGCCCGAGATATTTGTGTGAAATGTTACCATTGATCAAGTTTATTGTGAATTTTGTTTGCAGTTTAAATATGCAAAACATATGCACATATCAGCTATTTTGTGATACATTAACCTACGAAAAATAAAATACCCAGCAGGAAATTCATGGCTGGGAGCATAAGTGTTTTCATCACTGATAAGTAATATATACCCCGAATACTTTGATGGAACCTTAAAATATATTTGTACCAGAATGTGCTCAAAAGTGTTCCTTCGCATACATTTTTGGACTTTTCAACAAGCGATTCAGCCCTGAGCATTTCAATGAACCTCTGTTTTATTTTCAGGTAGCGATTTTTGTTTGCATTGCTAGAAAATTCTTAAATTTTTAATTTATTATCTCAAACTTCTTACAAAAAAATATGTATCAAAGGCAAATGAGCACTTTTTATTGCAGTATTCCTTTGGTGGAAATATTATTAACGCGGCACTTAAATATTTTTAATATAGCTTTATCGCCGGCATGAAAAACACCCAGTTTCTAATTGGCAGTATCATTTTTTGTTATCATAAGCTTTTCGTTTGAAATTAGCTGGCTTATTTTTGTTAAACGTTTTATAATAAAGTGAAATTAATGCAGGTTGCTACTGCACATCAAGAAACTTGTATTTCCTTAAGCAATTTTCTGCAATATCTAACCCTTAATCTGGGCTATCGCCTGCATAGCCCAGGAAACGAGCCTTTTCAAAGGCTTAAACATATTCCTGACTATTTTAGGTAAGATGTATGGATTGCATTCCTGTTGCGCTATAACACAAGGCCCATGATGAAAATGAATATATAATACGAAATACCATATAACCAGCCCCTAAATCAAAATAGCCCATTGCAGGTGGTAATGGGTAAGCAGAAGTAATCCAAATTGCATTGCCAGTGACAAAAAATTAATGCTACTATAAATTAATGTGTACGATTTAGTTTTCATAAGTAGCAGAGTAAATTCTAAAGTTTTCAAATAATTCATCTGCTTTCGAGAACCGGTTTCCTAAACAGGACATAAGCCGGCGACTGCAGCTATAGAAATTCATATTGCGATATCGCTATGCTTTCTCATAGATGCGGAAAATTCAATTACCACTAAAATTAAAAGTTTTAAAGAAATTTAAAAAAAATATTGATTTCGTTGTTTTCCTTGGAATTTTATTGTTACGTGTATTCTCCTTAGAAGAAAATTATTTTATAATCTCAAATCTTTTCCCGAAATTAGAAAAAGAGTGAAAATATTTTGTTTTTCTTATATAAAAAAAAATATTTAATATAAAATGAAAGAATCATTTGATCAAGAAATGCATTAAGACACAAAAAAGAACGAAATAGTAATTTATGAAGTTGTCTTTTTGCTGTGACCCACAGTAATCTCACAGAGAGCACTATAAGTTTGCAATCTTCTTTCAATTGCTTTGAGTACTAGTGGAGAACAGCGCCAAGGCACCGCTTGCCAAACCAACAGAAAAGATGTAGTTAATAGCTGGTGTTGAGTTCTTAAGCACGAAGAAACTGATGAAAATGATAATGGCCAAGTAGAGGGCATTATTGTAAAAAATGGCAAAAGTTGTTGCCTCATAATCGGCCACTTCATTTTTCTTCCATAAAATACGTTCATCCTTTTCCTTGCGTGTGATTTTCTTATCATCACCCAATTGACGATTGACTTCTCGGGTTACGGCATCCTCACGTTTAGAGGCGATTCTGTGTTTCAATTGGAATTTGACATTTTTGTATGCCATGGACATAAGATAAGTGCTGACTCCAGACATCAAAAGGAAGAATATCGCACTGGGCAACAGATCCATATTGTGTATGCGCCAGAAGAGCCCTATTTCAGGAAAAAATACAAAAAGTAATTTTCTTTATGCCACTGTGCGACGTGTCAATTCACTTACAAATTGGAATCACCGACACGATGAACGCGTTGCCGTAAAAGAGCGCTGAGGATTTTGTGCTCACATTACGACTGAAATCCTGCAGCAAAAGCTCTTCCTCCTTGGTGAAACCAGATGATTGAACTTTTTGTTGTTTGCCTGAACCCATTTTGATTTTAGTTTGATTGTTTATAATTTAAAACTAAAAATGTGAAAGTTAAAGCGCTATTGCCGGACGAGCGAAGACACGAAAGTAGAAAAACGACGACGACGAACGACGAAGTGCAATGAAATTTTTGTGACGTGTAGCTGTCAACGAGGTGTTGACATTTGCTCAAGCGATATCTAGCTGTGATAAATAAATATTCCACTGAGTGCGTTCAAAGGAATAGTACAAAAAATTGTATTCAAAGTGTGAAACGTGAATTCCATTTCCCTTTGAAAATAAAAATTATTCATCCGTGGTCGTGCTTCGAAGTCACATGGGATATAACTTCTGTAAAAATAATGACTTAAGTTTACTTTAGCATTAGTTTACTTTAGTTTACTAGTAGCTTTTGCAAAATTCAATAAAAGCCTTGACTGATATCCAAAAGATGGATCTCATAAGAACGGTAATTTAATGAGCTACAATAATATTAGATAGATTTTTTTAAATTTTACTTACAGTTTTAAAGATAAAATGATGTTTCTGATATTATGACCAATTTTTTTATATGACCTTTATTTTTTTCAAAAACTGTGTCAATAGCCTATATCATTTGTAGAATCTTAAGAAAGCTTAAAGCCTAATTTCCATGCTGTCTTTGTTGATCCCATATCAGGGATATCAAATCAAATTTTTGTAAGAAAGAAAAAGCATGCGAACAGAACCTAATGCGCTTGGAGAATGCGAGAGTGAATAGCATACATTTGCTATCTTTATAGCATGTGATGTCCTCCCTGATATTTGATAAAATAAGTTCAAGAAAGATCACATGGAAATTAGGCTTAACTCATTCCCTTTAAAATGATGAATCGCTTGTTCTAAATTTTTGCATACTAAGTCCTTGCATTAGCATTGGATGCTATTTTTCATAAAAAAAAATGAATTTATTTAAAAAGAATACCAGTTATAATATTAAAAAATTTTTGTTAAAAATAGCGGTACTTTTTTTT
Organism: Tricholauxania praeusta; assembly: GCA_949775025.1. Lineage (NCBI taxonomy): Eukaryota > Metazoa > Arthropoda > Insecta > Diptera > Lauxaniidae > Tricholauxania > Tricholauxania praeusta. The sequence continues at coordinate 98,138,012 of OX459030.1, read as the reverse complement.
CCAGTTTTAACATTAATTTTGTTACGTTCATTGAAAATTTGTCCACCACCGGTATGTTAGCGAAGCCGGTGTTGGACAAAGTATAGTGAATCGCAGCCAAAGGCCGCTGTGATCATCAAACATAAAATTATAAAAAATGTGCCAAAATTCACCAAGTGATTTTATTTTTTTTCGGTAATATATGGAAAAATTTTGTTAAATAGGGGTAGGACTAAAGCCTTCTGAATATGAAAAATAAGTCGTAGATAAGCGCAACAGGTGTTATAGACCCTTGGTTATCTTACCCAACGCGGCCCGCACCGGCTAACTTGCGGATTCAGGCGGTTCTTAACCCGCCGCGTTGGGTCGAAGGGGTAACAATAATTTTCACTTCCGGTTTTCACCGGAAGTGAAAAAAAAACTAAATATTTCCAAAAAAAAATGCAAGAAATAAAATCGTATATCAAAAACAAAATTTCAAATTTCAAATCAAAAAAAAACAAACTGATAAGATCTGCCAATTCATCCTATCTTTCTTTCTTAAACTTTTCGTTTACCCATATGAAGGTAGGAGATCGATTTTAACTCCTGTGAGCACCCGCCCTTCCTGTGATGCACTATCCATTTTGGTGCATCACCCACTTTTTTTTACACGTCGTCAACATTACCCTACATATCCGCACACTCCCCGGTCAGTCTAGCTAATCCCTCCCAGAATTATAAAAATTTACTCCATTTTCATTTTCTGAAGGTTCAACAAATTATATTTAATAAACAAAACATTTAAACATTTCTTTTCAGTAAAAATCGAAATAAGGCTGACTAAAACTGTTTAGGGCAAATTTTATGCAAATGATTGGAACAATGGACATTTGCAATCCAACAGCAGTACTTCAACAAAATGAACAAAACCAAATTTGCAAAGGAAAATTTAAATAATATAAAAGAAATTAAATTAGTTTAATCATACAAAAAAGGAACAAACAATATACGTGATTTTAAATTGCTAAATAAAGAAAATTGAATTGATTAAAAAAAATAATGATATATATAATGTATTAAGCTTATAACTATAAAATAAAGGAAATCCCCGAACGCTGTACGTAGGTATCATAAAAAAAAAACGAATAAATTAATACCGTATAACCGCCAAAATTTCGCACACCCTCGGAGCTCCTTCGGAAGTACGCGGCGTAACAAAAAAAATACGACCAAAATTTAAAATGTCGACGTACTAGAGATTCGGTTTTTCTTCAAAAATGATCTTAACTAACATGCAATTAACACTAAATAGACAAAATTTAACATATTATGAAAAATAAAAATAACTGAATTTTAAATTGTATGTTATCTCTTCGGTCCCACGGTGCATCAAACGCAACTTTGAGTTTGACCTTCACTTCAAACTATTTTTTTGGTATTTTACGTGTCGATGAACTCCATCGAACAAGCCCGAACGTTCAGGGCTAACGCACTCGGTTTTCTTAAGATCGCACCAACAAAAAATTTAATCAATCTTAATTTTTTTCTTTTCCGCTTTTAACGCGCAAATTAAGTCACGATGAAATAGTATGTATGATAATGATGATTATATAATAATAAAAATGGTACAAAAAAGGATAGTGGCCAACTTATCTGACAATTCCAGGAGGCATCTCTTGAGTGTCGTATTCCAATCCTCTTGTTTTTCCTGAGTTAGCCACTCTATGAGTAATATATTAACATAAAAAAAATATAATTAAAATACTATATATTTGTTTGAACATTTTGGTTTTCTCAATATACAAAACTTACATCGCTTTTCTTGCAAAAATCTGTCTTTTTCCTCGTTAAAAATTTCTCGCCTGTCGTGAGGCTTGATGTTGCTGTCCGTAGGATTCTTTTTTTAAAAACTTAACTTTAGACTTATGCTGTCTCTAAAACACCGCACAAACTAACATAAAAATTAGCCAAGTTTTTTCACTTTTATTTCCTTTTTGAGGAATTTACAAAATTTTTAAAATTACTTTTTATTTTTAAGACACTTTTTTGGGTGAGTCTTTTCACACCAACGACTGTACCACTTTTGAATTTTAATTTGGCAAAATTTTGAACTCCAAGTTCAAAATTTCCACCTAGCGACATGAAAACCGTTTCAAACAAATATACGTATACATCTTATATAAGCTTAATTTTACATATAACAAAAATAGGTGCATAACAAAAACATAAACATAAAGAGAGACATACGGAATTTTGACCACCAATACTAATACTTAATTTGTTGCAAAAATTTTATGTATGTCATTGACCTTTTGCAACTTTTGTTGTCAACTTTGAGTTTGCAAACAAGTTGCACAGTTTGTGAACCATTGCAATAAATTTGGTACGAGTTCATTTTATTCAGCTAAACATCGCTACTGGCAACAATGTATTTGACATATCTCTCACTTAATTTTATTCAAGCAATTTCACCGATAACATGTTGATCCTTCAGCGTGGGTGAAATTAGTTAATTTTTTAATATTTTTATAAATTGCGTTGGCCGGACAGCTGTGGCAAAGGCATCAACGGCCCACCGCCATCCCACAACAAAAGGATTTGCAGCAAAATTGGGCCTGGTCGCGTTTAACCACCCAACTGCAACAAAACACTTTGGTGGATAAGGTGTCCCTGAGGGTCATCCGTAGTCATCACAGTGTGCTAGATGGTGTGGTACACAAAACAAAACTAAAATTTTTCAAAAGGTAGGGCATAGATTCTGTGCATAATTCCCTATTCACACATGGTGAAGAGTATCCTTGAATCTGGTCAACAAGAAAAACATGTATTTGTTTTTTTTATAAAAAAAACAAATACCTGTGTAGATCTCCAGCATAAACGAATCTATTTTTGCTTATCATTTTGTTAAAGCCTTAAGCTTCGCTAGGAAAATAGTGCATTCTCAGATAGTGTAAAAAAAAAATTTCTTGAATTGTAATACCTGTAAGTCCGACGGTGCCCAACGTAGGCTTTCGCCCACACCCTGAAATTAAGATGCTCATGCTCTAAAACTGCGTTAGCCGGGCTCTGCAAATACTTTTCATTTTACTGATTGTTTTAATTTAATATTAAAATTTTTTATCTTTTCAGGAACATGATGACGACGACTGCTTCGGATCTGGTAGTTCACGCTTAACCACATTGGAAATTCTGCATTTGCCGGGAAGTTTTGAAATAGTTGTTTTCTTTAAAAATTTTACTTTGTTTGCTTTCCATTACTTTTCAGCGAGCGGGTTTGCAGAGTTTCAGACACTATTATGTTGAGTCACGAAAGATTGTTTTACATCAATCAAAGGACTGTTGCGGTTACTACTGGACGATTCAGGTTACCATTAACGTTGTTTGTTTTGGAGTTGGTAATATTGCACATTTCTTTGTTTCATATCAAATACCTCTATATTTTTTTTTTTTTTTTTTTTTTTATTATCATTGCCAGTTGTTGTACTTGTTGTTGTGTAGAGTAGCCAGTTAATTTTAGTCATTGCTGTTTCTCCTTTCTTTTTCTAAATTACCGTTTTATACTTTTATATCTTTGGCATGAAAAACCCCTATAGCTTTGCCGTTAAGCGTTTCTAATTCATATAAATTGTTTCCAATCGGTTTGACCACTCGACATTTTGTAAACTTTTTACAGAATTTCGAATTAATGTTCTTTTTAAAGTCACTTTGTATAAAGTTCCGCTTAAAAACTTCTTGCCCTGGCGTGAACCTAATTTGACGAGCACGTTTATTATAGCGTTGAGCGCTTTTTTCATAGGCATTATGAAGGTTTTTCTTGATTTTATCTCTGATTATGGATAATTTATCTGCATTATTTACAACCTCAAAAGTTGGTTCATTGATTGAACAGAGCTTTCTGGCCAATTTATAATCTGCACCGCTGGTGTACATTTCGTTGCCAAATAGTGCAAAGAACGGCGTAAATCCTATTGCTGAATGCACCGAAGTTCTTAGAGCGCATTCAATCTCTGACAAGTAAAGGTCCCATTCTCTGTGGTCATTTTCCATATATGCTCTGATGGCGTTTAGAACCGACTGGTTAACCCTCTCAGCTGCATTTGACTGCGGAGAATAGTAAGCCGTTTTCATATGTTGAATTTTATATTTCTCGATCATATGATTAAAATCTTTTGACGTGAACTGCTTACCATTATCTGAGTGTATGGTCTCTGGCACTCCAAATTTCTGAAATATTTCAATTACTAAAAATTTTATGACATTGGTTGCAGTTGCTTCGCGCATTGCTTTTAAAAAAGTAAATTTTGTTAAGTGGTCGACAGCAATAAATATGTACGCGTTACCGTTTTTAGATCTGGGATATTTCCCCAAAAAATCAATGTAAAGTTTTTGAAATGGCCTTTCAGTGATAACTTCTTGACCCATGTTTGGCCTCAATTCTTGGTTGGTTGATTTTGACTCCTTGCAAGTCTGGCAATTGCGTATATAGTTCCTAACTTGCAAGGTCATATTCGGCCAATAATACCACTGACGCAGTCGGTGTAAGGTTTTGGCCACGCCGCCATGTGACATTGTTTCTGGTTCATGAGCTTTTTCAATCAGCGTGGATGTGAGTGCCTCTGGAATCCATAGCTTCCATTTGATTTCGTCCATTTCGGCTTCGCTGTTGAACTTCATTCTTTTAAAAATGAGATTGTTTTCTATTCGCAAATCTGGTAACTTTTCCTGATTTTCTTCGATAATTTTAATCAAATCGAGGTATTCTTCCGAATCGAATTCTGTTGTCTCAAAATTGAACCACTCTTCCTCGCAGTCAGCTATTTCTGCCACTGCTCGAGACAGCGTATCGGCCACCACATTTTCGGAGCCCTTTCGATGCTCGATTTGAAAATCGAATGACTGTAGTTGTAACGACCACCTGGCGAGTCTACCGGACAAATCTTTTAGGGACATCAGCCATTTTAGACTTGCGTGGTCTGTTATTACCGTAAAAGGCATCATTTCAATGTATGGCCGAAATCTTTTTATAGCCAGCACAGCTGCCAAGCATTCCTTTTCAGTCACGCTATAGTTGCGTTGACAACTGTTTAGCTTCTGCGAGAAATAGGCGATTGGATGCTCATTATCATCTGGGTCCTTTTGGTACAGCACCGCACCTACGCCAATTTCAGACGCATCGCACTGTACCCAGAACCTTTTAGAAAAATCGGGATGAATTAAAACAGGTGCAGTAGTCAAGGCCTTTTTCAATGAATTGAACGCTTGGATAGCTGCTGGTGTAAAGACAAACTTGCTGCTCTTTTTCAAAGTGTCGCTAAGCGGAGCAGACAAAGCGGCAAAATTTTTTATAAAGCGACGGTACCACCCTGCCGTGCCAAGGAAGCTGCGTACTTCTCGTATAGTCTTTGGTATAGGAATACGCTGGATCGCAATAACTTTCTCCGGATCAGTTTTCAGCATACCGCCCCCTACAATAAATCCTAAGTATCGGAGTTGTTTAAAGCAAAATCGTGATTTTTTAAGGCCGATCGTTAGTTTAGCTTTTTCTAAACATTCCGCTACTTCACTAAGGACATGCAAATGGGTATCGAAATCGGGAGCAATAATTAACAAATCGTCGAGGTAAATAAAGACGTGACTCTTAAGGCGTTGGGGAATGACCTTATCCATAAGGCGACATAGGCGCTGCGCTGCGTTACACAGTCCGAAAGGCATAACAGTGAACTGATAAAGCGGCCTTCCAGGCACTGTGAACGCAGTATATGCTTTACTCTTTTCCTCGAGCGCTATTTGCCAGAACGCGAATTTCAAATCAACGCTACTTATGTAATGGGTGTAATCGATTCTACTTAAAATTCCTTCGATGTTTTGCAACGGGTATGCGTCTTTGACTGTGCGCTCGTTTAATTTCCGAGCGTCCAAGCAAAAACGATTTTTCTCAGGCTTTCGTACAATCGTTACCCTGTTGCTCCACGGGCTCTCGCTTTTTTCGATTACACCTAGGTCCAACATTTTGTCTAGTTCGGCGTATACCAGCTCTTGAATCGCTGGTGAAATAGGGTAATGGCGGTCTTTTACTGGCGTCGCCCCCTCATTCAACTGAATTGTATGAACCTCAAAATTTGTTTTACCTAATCCATTTGCTTCAAAAGTCTGGAAACGATTTACCACTTCTTGCAATTGCTTTTGCTGATTTTCATCCAGATCATGCTGCTCCGGTTCTTCTGCACATTCTTTTTCATATTCAAAATATTCTTTAATTTTATCTACGCTGAGTTCTGCTACTCCTACGATTTCGGGCGCCAGTCGAAATTCACGCCAAAAGTCGATTCCAAAGTAGGCCTGTTGCTCCAGATCTGGGCATATGTAAAATTTTATAGTTTGGATTTCATCATTGTATCTTATTGGCAGGTTAACTTTTCCTAAAATAGCATGTCGTTGACCTGCTGCAGTTCGCACCATTGAATAATATTTTTCGATGTGAATATCCAAACTTTTCAACAGCTCCCGACAACCTCGACCAAGTAAGCTGACTGATGCACCAGTATCCAGTAATCCTTTTAGTTTTGTGCCTTGAATTTTGACCTCAGCGTAAACACGCTGGTCCCTAGAGTGTATTCCTTTGACGGCTTCAGCAATCTGTTTCCGAACGCATTTTCTTTTATAAAAATTTTGGCGTGCCTTTTCCACCTTTCTGGTCACCTCTTTTTTACCTACTAGTAGACTATCATTAAAAATTCTACTTCTAGCCTCATTGTATCGATATACTCGTTCTTCGAGCGGTCTCGCTAAGTGTGGTTTATTATAATTGTTGTTTTTATTAAAATCTCTGGTTCTTTGCAAAATATTAATCTTTTTTCTTTCACCGACAGGTTCGCTTGATTTTGTATCGCTGTCGTTATTACTTCCATTTACTTCTCCACGGGAGCTTGACTGGAGCGTGACACTCCCGCGGGTATCACGTTCCTGGAATTGTTTCCCGGATTGCAATTAGGGCACTTTGGCGTTATTATGTCCGGTACTCCACACCTATAGCAGAAAATCGTGCGTTGAAGCGACATACAGTCCATGAAGGTGTGGCCTTGCTGGCGGCAATTCCAGCAGATCAGTACACGCTTTGGTTGCTGCTGTTGTGGTTCTGACTGCACACTCTGCAGTGGAAACTGTGTTTGCTGCCTAAATCGACGCACCGGCTGGACTTCTTCAACCTCTAGATCATCATCATCACACCATTGCTGATCTCTAATTTCATTGCTGTTGCTTATTTCATTGATGTTGTGGCTGCGGTGCTGGGGCTGATACCGCTGTGGATTTTGAAACGTGTTTCGGACTTCACGGCGCAAAAAATGCTCTTCTGCCTCAACGCATACATCGCGTAATTGGTCCAGCGTGTAAATATTCATCGGATAAATCAACCGCGATAAATTTTCCCTAAGATTTCTTTTTACTATTTTAATGATGTCAAGCTCATTTACCGGAGTTTTTAGATTCGAGCGCATTTTGTTAATGACATGGAAAAATGTATCGATGCTTTCAGAAGGCCTTTGCTTACGTTCCACCAAATCCTTCATCACCTCAAAATCTGACTTATTACTTTTATACTGTCTTTCTAGCGCTTGCCGCAACGTGGGCCAGTCAGGAGAGCTACCTTTTTTTAAAAACAGCCAGTACCATTCCCTAGCAACGCCCTTTACTAAAAGATGGAAATCCCTCAGGACTTGGGACCAAGGACAGCCATAATGAGTTTTTAAGTGCTCTACGCGAAATATAAAATCTTCCACCGACATATCATCTGAACCTCCACTGAAGACTATACCCCACTTATCAATATTCACCATAGTCGGCGTATGATTCCAAGCAGGCGTTATTTGATTCTGGGTGGACGCAGCACTATGCTGGTGGCTTGGCAAAGTAAAAGCTTGTTGTGCATGGGATGATTGATGCTGTTGTGGTGGTGTCTGCAATTGTGCAAATTGTTGCTGATGAGCCTGTTGTTGTTGCTGATGAGCCTGTTGTTGTTGCTGCTGAGCCTGTTGTAGTTGCTGCTGAGCCTGTTGTGCTAGCTGTTGCTGTTGAGCCTGTAGTTGTTGCTGCTGTGATTTCTGCTTTGCGTATTGTTGGTGCCAATAAGGTTTATTTTGTTGATTCGCTCTGGACCTATTTATATTACTATTAATGTTATTACTTTCAGGTTGTTGAACTGGAGCTGGAGGAAATTGTAAACTATCGGCCTGCGGAACTACAGCACTTACGACTCTTATTCTTCCAGGATCGGACTCAAGCGAAGCTGAATCATTTCCGCCGGACTTTGTGGTAAGGGAAAGCACACTCATCATTTGGTTCATGGAGACCTTTATGCTCTCACTAATCTGTTTTTGAATGGCCATTTCAAGGGAAACCTTATAACCTTCATTGGCCTTAATTACCAGATCATTTATAAGCGCAGCATTCGCTTCACTTATAACATGATCTCTAATTTGTCTGTCATGAGCTTCTTGTACTGGCCCTAATGCAGCTTGACTATTTTTTTTAATTGCTCCCTTATGAGAAGCACTATTTCCACCCTCGGCTCCTTTATCTGCCATTATTGTCTCTGACAAATCTATATAAAAATTGTTATTCAGACCACTGGACTGACTGCGGTTTTCTATATTTGCTACCTTTTGTAGTGGGCTAGCGGTGCTAAATGACCTATTTATGTCGTGTTGGTAATACCTTTTTAATAGTCTATTTTCTATGTGTTTTTTTGCACCGCTCATTGAAAGCGAAAATATGTTTATAAAAAAAATGTAATTGCTTGCGAAATATTCTGGGAGGACCGCCTTTATCTGACCGGGATAATTTGGCATGCTTTGGGCAATAATTTAACGTTGAACGACGATTCATAAAAAAATAGCTCACTCCTTTTGGAGTCCTTCATTTGGGTAAAAACTTACTATTGGGTTTGAGTCATTAAAGTTTTGGATTTCGTTGCTTAAAACTTTTAGATAATTTGACCATTCGTCAATGAAATTCGTGCAACTAAGCATTTCTCTTGTAAAAATTTCGTAAGTTGATGCCAGAAAACGAATTTCATACCACAGTACAACATAATGCAAATTTCAAAGTTATAGCATGGTTACTGCGTTGACTTTGGATTCACATCCAACACTTCAAGACTCATTTCGCGAACGACACCCCGATGCGATTCGTTGTTTACATAAAAAAAATACAACTAAGACATCGGGCTGTTTTTATTTCATTAAAAAAAAAGACCATAATGTTGGCCATTTTTTGTCAGTGCTATTTCGATCAGGTGCAATTAGCTGGATCATATTTGATTTTGCTAAGCCACCTGACTTTGATAGCACTGATGAAAAATGACCTTGCCTATCATCCTAAATTCTGACTGCGTGCCTTACCCCCTTTCACATGATGCAGTTTATTTTATTGACCATCTGCTGCCACATAAAGCCATCATGCAATTAGAAGCAAAACGCTGCATAATCTTTATACCAAACTGACATGTCGTCGACCACTCGCTCAGATGATGCAATTAGTTTTACGCATTCGCTTAGCTAAGTCACCACAGTAACCGAGGAGCCGACAAGATGCAGTTTGTGATTTCTTTGTATTTAGTTCATTTGGGTATTTGATGTTTTTACCCTTTTTATCCGTTTCTAGATTGGGCGCCATATTGTTATAGACCCTTGGTTATCTTACCCAACGCGGCCCGCACCGGCTAACTTGCGGATTCAGGCGGTTCTTAACCCGCCGCGTTGGGTCGAAGGGGTAACAATAATTTTCACTTCCGGTTTTCACCGGAAGTGAAAAAAAAACTAAATATTTCCAAAAAAAAATGCAAGAAATAAAATCGTATATCAAAAACAAAATTTCAAATTTCAAATCAAAAAAAAACAAACTGATAAGATCTGCCAATTCATCCTATCTTTCTTTCTTAAACTTTTCGTTTACCCATATGAAGGTAGGAGATCGATTTTAACTCCTGTGAGCACCCGCCCTTCCTGTGATGCACTATCCATTTTGGTGCATCACCCACTTTTTTTTACACGTCGTCAACATTACCCTACATATCCGCACACTCCCCGGTCAGTCTAGCTAATCCCTCCCAGAATTATAAAAATTTACTCCATTTTCATTTTCTGAAGGTTCAACAAATTATATTTAATAAACAAAACATTTAAACATTTCTTTTCAGTAAAAATCGAAATAAGGCTGACTAAAACTGTTTAGGGCAAATTTTATGCAAATGATTGGAACAATGGACATTTGCAATCCAACAGCAGTACTTCAACAAAATGAACAAAACCAAATTTGCAAAGGAAAATTTAAATAATATAAAAGAAATTAAATTAGTTTAATCATACAAAAAAGGAACAAACAATATACGTGATTTTAAATTGCTAAATAAAGAAAATTGAATTGATTAAAAAAAATAATGATATATATAATGTATTAAGCTTATAACTATAAAATAAAGGAAATCCCCGAACGCTGTACGTAGGTATCATAAAAAAAAAACGAATAAATTAATACCGTATAACCGCCAAAATTTCGCACACCCTCGGAGCTCCTTCGGAAGTACGCGGCGTAACAAAAAAAATACGACCAAAATTTAAAATGTCGACGTACTAGAGATTCGGTTTTTCTTCAAAAATGATCTTAACTAACATGCAATTAACACTAAATAGACAAAATTTAACATATTATGAAAAATAAAAATAACTGAATTTTAAATTGTATGTTATCTCTTCGGTCCCACGGTGCATCAAACGCAACTTTGAGTTTGACCTTCACTTCAAACTATTTTTTTGGTATTTTACGTGTCGATGAACTCCATCGAACAAGCCCGAACGTTCAGGGCTAACGCACTCGGTTTTCTTAAGATCGCACCAACAAAAAATTTAATCAATCTTAATTTTTTTCTTTTCCGCTTTTAACGCGCAAATTAAGTCACGATGAAATAGTATGTATGATAATGATGATTATATAATAATAAAAATGGTACAAAAAAGGATAGTGGCCAACTTATCTGACAATTCCAGGAGGCATCTCTTGAGTGTCGTATTCCAATCCTCTTGTTTTTCCTGAGTTAGCCACTCTATGAGTAATATATTAACATAAAAAAAATATAATTAAAATACTATATATTTGTTTGAACATTTTGGTTTTCTCAATATACAAAACTTACATCGCTTTTCTTGCAAAAATCTGTCTTTTTCCTCGTTAAAAATTTCTCGCCTGTCGTGAGGCTTGATGTTGCTGTCCGTAGGATTCTTTTTTTAAAAACTTAACTTTAGACTTATGCTGTCTCTAAAACACCGCACAAACTAACATAAAAATTAGCCAAGTTTTTTCACTTTTATTTCCTTTTTGAGGAATTTACAAAATTTTTAAAATTACTTTTTATTTTTAAGACACTTTTTTGGGTGAGTCTTTTCACACCAACGACTGTACCACTTTTGAATTTTAATTTGGCAAAATTTTGAACTCCAAGTTCAAAATTTCCACCTAGCGACATGAAAACCGTTTCAAACAAATATACGTATACATCTTATATAAGCTTAATTTTACATATAACAAAAATAGGTGCATAACAAAAACATAAACATAAAGAGAGACATACGGAATTTTGACCACCAATACTAATACTTAATTTGTTGCAAAAATTTTATGTATGTCATTGACCTTTTGCAACTTTTGTTGTCAACTTTGAGTTTGCAAACAAGTTGCACAGTTTGTGAACCATTGCAATAAATTTGGTACGAGTTCATTTTATTCAGCTAAACATCGCTACTGGCAACAATGTATTTGACATATCTCTCACTTAATTTTATTCAAGCAATTTCACCGATAACATGTTGATCCTTCAGCGTGGGTGAAATTAGTTAATTTTTTAATATTTTTATAAATTGCGTTGGCCGGACAGCTGTGGCAAAGGCATCAACGGCCCACCGCCATCCCACAACAAAAGGATTTGCAGCAAAATTGGGCCTGGTCGCGTTTAACCACCCAACTGCAACACAGGTTTAAAAAATCGATCAAAATATCAGAAAAATTTTAAGGTATACATCCTTATACGGTAGCTGATTAAATTATATTTTTTATGACATCCATATTTTGGATATCAACTTATATTGACCGACACTTCATTTTTCATATTTTTTATGCTTTTAAACTAATTTCACCCATAAAAAAATATATTGGGCAATGGCAGCTTAATAATAAAGATATAATGTTTCAAAATAATAACGATATAACTTTTGAGTTTTATGAAAAAGTCAGCCAGCGGAAAACATGCTACCAAAGAGTTGGCCAATTGTGTGCCCATTGGCAGCCAACAATAATAAAAATTTATTAGAGCTCAGAAATGACTTAGTATGTTTGTAACTGAGGATCTGTTTTTCAATTTAAAAACACTATATTAAACTTAAAATAGTTCTTATAACGGGTGCGCCATCTTAGTCTGGTCTTTGAGCTCTGCTATGGGCTTTACTATTGAAAATCCTCACAGAAAGAAGTCCAGTTGAGTCAAAACCAGAGGTTTTGGTGGGCAGTCAATGTCACCGATATTCAACACCACAGGTCCGGAAACAAATAGCTCATTGCTGAGTGTGTAGTGTGGCATGTCGTGCCGTCCAGAAGTCTTCCAGACACTTTTCACGCAAACAGCGGTCCAAACAGTAATTTTCTCGTCGGGAAATGATGTTTAGTGAACTATGTGGGAATTATCTGTGCCCCAAAAGCGAAGTTTTTGTTTTGACGGCAGCAAAGAGTGCGAAATGAGTGTAGAATGACCTCGATATTTTCGATGATATGCTCGCTGACTTAGCCCAAAAGAGTGATTACTTTAAATGTAAAGAGCAGTTTCAAATATGTTTTATAAAAGTTTTCAATATCTCCCTTGGTTTTCAAGATATCAGAATTCGGCTTGACTTAAGAAAAACGGAATAATAGTAGCATAATTTTTTGAGAAATAACTTTGTATGACAGTAATTAATTTTCATTAGAGACTTGGCAGCACAGTTTCTGTAATAAGTCAGTTTTACATGAGGCAGCTTTGGAGCAATTTTTATGACATTCCCTTTCGTAGTTGAAAATTTTAAGAGTTGAGGCATTACGAGTAGATTAATTCCAACGTAGTTGATTACGATGTTATACGTCATACGAGCGCATTATCAGCAATTTATATTGCTACGTTACATTAAATATGATCTGAGCCAAAGAAGAAAACGCTTGACCCCCAAAAATAGCACGAGAAATTGCCTAGTGTGAATCAGGTCGAACTAGTATCAGTATTGCTAAAAATAAAAGTTGTGGGAGATTATCAGAAAGAAATTATTTTAATTTGATTTTAAATTAATTTATTTTCTATATTATTGTTTTAATTTTTTTTTTACATACATATATATTTAATTATTTCTGTTTTACAGTGAGTAGCTTATAAAGGAAAAATTGCGGTTTTTTGCTAACTGATCAAAGGTCATTTTCTATTTAGATCAAATCAAGATGAAACAATTGTTGACCTACACAAAAACGGCCCGTCTCTTACTGCCCAGTATGATGCGTGGCATGTCCTCGTCCAGTAGCAAATTAACCACAGTGGAAGTCAACAACAAAACAGGCGTTGCGACGCTGACAATGAATCGCCCACCGGTGAATGGTTTGAATTACGAATTGCTGCGCGATATCAGAGACTCCATTGATGAAATTGAAAGTAACAAAAGTCGTGGATTAATTTTAACTTCGGTGGGTTTAGTTGCAATAAGAATGTTATTAATGATAACTATGATTCCGTTTTGTTCATAAGTCTGCTCCTTTAGTTTATTTTAAGGGGTCAGCTCGAAACTCCAGAATCTACATATATAATATGTTAATATGAAACCCTGCTTGAAAGATAGGTATACGTATGTATGTCAAAAACTTATCGTTTTAAACTAAACATTTTTAGTATATACCTTGATATAAATCTTTCTTTATAATAGCCGATACACCCATGTACATTCTAAAGACTGTAATTTCCCGGCTAGTGGAAAGATCAGCCTCCAAGTCTATAGTTGTCTCAAGTTTTACGCAAAAAAGTGATTTATCGAGGCTAAAAATCCCGGCAAGTATCTACCGTTGCATTAAAAAAGGCAGCGTCACTCCGAGGGGGTCGAAAGAAGTGACTCAAAAGTGTTTTATTAATCAATCTCTCTTCGTTAAAATATTAAGACAATGGTACGGGAACGTAGCTATTAATGAAAATACAATTATCAATATGGAGCGATCACATTATGTTACGGTGATGACTAGGCTAATCACACTAGTTATAGCTTCTTATATATTTTTTTCTGTGATTTCTGTTAAATCAATAAATGGGAACCGTTTAGTTAAAAGCAATAGATTAACCGATTTCAGTAATGTCATGTCATCATAATTAGCGTACCAAGGGGGGCGAAGACATTACCGTACCTGGGAGGTGGGGGAAGAGGCCCCAGGCGCAACGGTTTGGAGGCGGCAAAATGGTCCTTTTTTGTAAATGATAATAGTGAATTGCAATGTGTAGAGGCCCAATGAAGTTTTGTAATGTGAAAAATAAAAGGGTTTTTGGGATGCGAAAGCAGATGACAGTTCTTTTTTTTTAGTAAATAAAAATATGTCACGGTGAAGATTTTTATTTTAGGTAGGGGGCGGTTCTTGACCCCGGGCGCTGAATGTGCACGGTACATAGCCAATATCAATATTTTGCAATACTGTGTGATTTATTCAATTTAACTGTTTTTTTCATTGCAGTCTTCTAACTCAATTTTTTCGGCTGGTTTGGATATCTTGGAAATGTATAAGCCAGATCAGGAACGGTTAAAAAATTTCTGGAGCACCTTGCAAGACACATGGCTAGCGTTGTATGGTTCTAGCGTGCCAACAGCTGCGGCTATTAATGCAAGTTAATTTATTTGATGTCTTTATTTTTAATTTGATTTGTTGTTTGTTTCTCAGGGGCATTCACCAGCTGGCGGTTGCCTTCTGGCTACATGTTGTGAATATCGTGTCATGCTGCCAAATTTTACAATTGGCTTAAATGAAACCCGATTAGGAATTGTTGCTCCAAAATGGTTTATGTCATCATTCCTCAATGTCTTGCCACGTCGCACTGCTGAATTAGCTTTAACTCAGGGAAGAATGTTCACCACAGGTGAAGCACTGCAGGCGGGTCTTGTCGATGAAGTGGTCAATACCAAGGCTGAGGCATTGGAGAAATGCGAGCAGTTTATTGCATCGTTTGCAAAGGTTAATCATTTTGCACGTGCAATGACTAAGCAACAGTTTCGCGCACAAGATTTACAACAGCTTGAAAATGAACGCGAAAAGGACTTAGAAGCGTTCATTTTCTTTGTAAATCAGCCAAGCGTACAAAAGGGATTGGGCGTTTATTTAGAAAGCTTGAAAAATAAGGCTAAAAAGTAAAAGACTACGTTTAGTTTTAAGTTCTAAAGTATAAAAACAATAAATGTCGCATATTTTTACTGTTTTTTTTTTACAATACAATTCAATTTTTTAAAACTTATTAACCTTCTTCATTAATTAGATCTTCGCGTACTTCGGAATGTAGTGAGGTTAGGTTTTCGGACATCATTTCTAAAAAGGAATTGATTTCTAGTATTTTAGCTCGATTTCGTTCCAGTTCTTCCCTACAAAGACAAGGGAAAGTAAATAAGTCTAGTTTCGGAAATGTTATGATTTAAATATGTAGTTGTTGGTTGTTGGAGGGTTGTTATTCTCTTTAATCCAACGTATGAATTTTTTTAATAACATTGTTGCCATTAGATTAAAAAGTCGTCTAAATGCACAGGCTTAAGATCTTCACTTACTCATTTAATTTGTCAATCATATTTTCAATGAACTCTCTACTGCGTACCATCAGACGATCCTCGCGCTCATCAATGCGTTGTGTGTGTGAGTCTTTCATGCCTGCAATCAAATTTATAACAGCATCACGATCCTCCATGCAATGACGCAATTCTTGCGGCACATCATCGAAATCTTGCAAAGCCAATTTTTGGCCAATATAATGAGAAACAATTTCAGTCATACTCTCAGAAAAATGCAGGGCAATATCGCGTAGTTGGCCAAAATAAGTTTGTTCTTGTTCGACAAATTTCGACATCATCTCTTGTATTTTTCGTTGAAAATTTATAGTAGTTTCCTAAATTACAATTACGATTCAAGTTAATTTTTTATACATACTCTTTTTTTTCAGTTCTAGAACTTATACCTCAATGCTCTCATGTAAATGCAATTCCTGACTCATTAATTGTTGCCAAACATCATTAATTGTCTCCTCGAACTCCATTGAAATTTTTTCAAAACGATAAGTCAATTCAAGACTCTCTGGGGATTCTTCATCTTCACCGTGCATTGTACGTATCTCAAGAGTTTTCAAGCAGCTGGTTGCACTCTCAAATAATTTGTCTTTGTAACGTAAAAATTCTTCAAGTATTTGCTGACCCATTGATTGCACTTCTAGTTGGCCATCTTCTAAATTGGATAGAAATTCCTTTATTTCCAACTCACGTTCCTCATATTTTTCTAAGCCACATTTGTAAATTTCTTGCGTAATATCATACATATCCTTGTCGTATTCTTCACAAAGATCAACTGCAGCAGCTCCGACCATCATTAAAATGCGTCCGTCTTCATCACCCTTCCATAATGATTCGAAAAGTTGGTGTTCGTTAAGATGTTCCACAAAGCTGCTAGATAAACGTTCAGCATCAAATTCTTCTTTGGCTTTTTGATTTCGATATTGGATTTCCATTTCTTCATTTGCTTCGATTTCACGCAATTCGCGGCTAGAAGATATAGAACAATTTAGTTTTTGTTTTGTTACCAGTGTAAACATATATTCATTTAACTTAAAACATTTAAATTTATTAATTTTTTTTTTATAAATAACGCGATCTTAAATAAAATTATATATTTATTAATTTTTAATTACAATCAAAAGTGAAATTAGCTTATATCCGTGATTGTAGTGAATAAGTAGGTAAGTCAAGTTACTCCGAAAATGCGCTAACACTAGAAACAGAAACTACTTAAAGAATATAAAAAATGCAACTTTGATCCTACTAATAGCGTTCTCGAGCTTTGACACGTGTCTCTTCCTTAATGGCCACATATTCATAGTATTTTACATCTGGTAATATCGCTGCAATATATAATGAAAGTTTTTCGTCGGCATCATGTGCAATTGGGTTTCCCTCAAGATTCAGTACAGCTAAGTTCTTCAAAAACCGAAAACGTTCTATCTGAAAAAAAAAAAAAAATTTAAAGATAGAGTAGAAAACTAATGTTTTTTTGTTTCTTTGGCCTGCTATTTAAAAAAATGCTTTCGATTTAACTGAATGCTCTTAACACTTTTATAAGTATCGTACTAGAAATCGTGCCAGATTTCACAAGTGTATTCTTATAACAAAATCAAAACAATTGTGATGAAACCTCGGTCGAAGTTTTCTCACCCATAGCACTGTGATTATTTTCCAGAAATGGTTGGAACCTTCAGCTTTATGTCGGCTGCAAACGGCTAAAATTCATGTTAAATTATACTCCTGAAGCATTACGAATGATGTGTGGAAGAATATGTTCATATTAGCTGCGTTTTATTCGCCATCCGCTGCTAGTTATCTATAGCTAGCAACGATAATTGTATGGGAAAGCAAAAACAAAATCGTAAACTTAACGAGTAAAATTATTGTTGTTATGTATATATAGCAAGTTGCTTAAGTGGCACGCCTACCCAGCAGATTTGTGTTTTGTCTATTGTACATTTTGAAATGAGAAGAAAAAGCTATTTTGCGGAAAACAGTTGTTTAAAATGTTAGGAGAAGGAAAAAAGAAGCAAAGAACAACAAACGAGTACTCGTATAAACAACGAGTAGGAAACTTATCGATTCGTCGTTTTTTCGGACATAGATAGCGACTTGGCTTATAAAACATAGCAATTTTTGTGTGTAGCGTTGATGGCTAGTGAGAGTTGGTGCGTTGGAGCAACAGAAGAACGGTCGCCAAAGCGAATTTCCGTCAGTAAGTTAACTTAGTAAATTACACAGGCCAACAAAATTAGATGACATTTCATACCCAGAGACTTGACTATATGTTTCCGAAGATTTGTGGGATGCTGAGTTTGAATCCGATCTCAGAATTGCTCTATCACATCAGGTTTTCGAGATATTCTAACTAAAGACAGGTATCCTGCTAAAAACAGATTTATTTAGATATATTTTCGAACTAAGTTTTTCCCACAAGACTTGTTACGGCAGCTAAAAGTAATACTCTTTCCCTGTAAAATACACTTGGAATTTTTTTTTCCCGGAGATATCGTTTAAGAAAATATTGTCTTATATTTTTATTTTTTTGTTGTTAAAATAGTTGTGAGGAAAACGTTGAAGTAATATATTTTCATGAACGATTTCGCTGGGAAAAAAAAAATATCCAAAAAGCTCCAAGTGCTGTGAAAGAGCAATTCTGAGGTGAGATTTGAATTCAGCGTACCGAAAACCTTCGGAAACGTATAATGTAGCCTTAGGGTATGAAAAATTTCGGCATGTGTTACTCAGTACATTTTCATCTTTCAAAACCTTCGAATCGACAAAGTATGAACCGATTTAGATGAGACTTTTCGCTGTTCCAACTTATTTTAAATTAGAACCATACGAACATGAAAAAAATTCGTAACAGAAAAGCTAACGGAATTTATGTATCTCGCTCAGTGTTGCGATTGTTAATTATAACGAGCTACACTTAAAGCACTGACAACATAATTTTACAAAAACTTTGAAACATTTTGGTTTCCGAACGCAATAGTAAGCGAAAATAAATTAGCTAGTAGTATCAAGCGTACATAAACTTACACCTTCCGTAGTTTTGATATTATTGTTGCCTATACTAAGTATTACTAAGTTCTCTAATGTATCTAAATTTTCAATTTTCGATATCTGATTGTTGAAAAGTGTTAAAACTTCGAGTTTCACTAGCTTGTCCAGATTTTCAATTTTCTCTATATAATTGAATGATAAATCCAGTTCCTTGAGTGAGGTCAGCATATCGATGTGCTCGATTAGCTCGATTTTATTGCAATTAAGTGAGAGTTTGGTCAGATTTGGCAGAATCCATAAGTGATCGATGCGTAAAATATCTAATGAATAAAGGTCGAGAATATTGTGTTATGAATTTGTAATCCAAACAATATGAATGTTGTTTACTTTTAAATTCTAGCCGTAGTGCTGTTATACGTTCGTATACTACTGGTTCCATTTGATGCAATCTTGCCGCTTCACCTTTGTGTCCGTCTTCTAAATATGATTTCTCAATCATTTGCTTGCTTATAATCCCCGGTTCAATTTCTGGATAGATAATTTCGTCCAATGACTTAAGATTGTCCAACTTTTTAGGTTCATCACGTTGCTCCATGTTTTTTCACTGCAAGAACGATATTTTATACCTTCAAATGTTTGGTAAAAGCAATGTTTGTGGATGTTTAGTTTGTAGGCTTGCAACATATTTACAAATCGTTGCTAAGCAAAAGATTCGGGTTTCTTAGTTTTCAGAGTTGCATGTCTTTTACATTAAAAAATTTTTTTTTACGTTATTAATAGGCCTTTTAAGTAAAACAAAAAATTCGTTGATATACCATTCATTGTCTTATTCAATTTAAAATTTTCATCTACCTGTCCCCATTGAAAAACCCTATATGTATATACAATGTACATATGTACATACATTTGTAAAAAAAATTATTGTCTTAATCGAAGGGGAAAGGTCGTAAATGAATATGCAATATGGGAGGGACCATTTTAGACTGCAATAATTGAAGGAAAAGTTCCAAAATGGATTTTGGAAAAAGCAGTTTTTAGGCCAAACTAATTCGAAGCGTGTTCGGACGAACCAGTTTTGCCTAGGGTGAACTAAGGTAAGGGCGGCGGTCTTTGGCCGTGTAACAGGGCTTACATCCTACAATGTATCCCACACCAGCTACGCGGTGGCCATTTGGTGCGGCTCACTATACTATGTCCAATGTATGGGCTTTGCATATATACCGGTAATGAACATATTGAAAGATATAAATTTTGACGCGCTGCGAGTGCTTCCCACTTACCGTAACATGCTAAATTTCAAGAAAATCGGGATTGAGGCAGTCAAAGCAAATAACTACCTTAGCTTATCCTATACTAAACTGGTTCATCTTAACACTCTTCAAATAAACTAGTTTGGCCTAGGAAAAACTGGTTTTTCCTTAAAACTATCCTAGGAAAAAATCGTTTTTCTTTTGAAAAATAAAATTTTAAAATTAAAACTTTCCCTTTTATTCTTGAGAAATGGTCTAGAATTTTGTCAAAAGTATTGTGTAAAAAAAGTATAGAGCCAGGAGAAGAGATGATAGAAAATCTTGTGCGGGAAGAAGTTAAACGAAAAGTCGAAAAATAATATATTAAAGTGAAAGTAGTGAAAGTAGTAACTGGATTAAAGCATTAGACGCAAGATCTTTGAGATAATGCCAGAAAGATATTAAGGTACCGGCAAGGAATTCCAGATGCATTAAGGTAATTTTAGAACGACACTAAGGCTTCAAATGAAACGAAACACTTGAACAAAATTCTTTTCCCGTAAGATCAAAATAGGCGGTGTATCATAACGCCCAAATTCAGTTAAGACACTATGCTCAAAATGTGTCAGAATACCCAAACCTTAGCAAATTTATGACACAAAGGCCAAATGAAAACAAATAAAATTAATCCAAAAATGACATAACGCTCAAATAACTATCAAAATGTCATCACTATTTTTCGACGGTTTACGACGGAAGACGTGAAATGCTTAGGGCTTCAAATCACAATAAAATTTCGGAACCGGCTAACCGTATACTGTGTGAAATCAGAAAGCTGAAATTTTATTACAAACATCTGCGGAAAGTACGCGGACATAGTTAACCGAATGTTTCTTTTCAAAATCGTCGAAAGTTTAGAAAAGCAGCAGTCCCGTGATACTTGAAAAAGCATTTAAAAATCATTTACGAATTTTGTATTAAATGTACACTCTTATGGTAACGTATAATGAGTCGATACCGAATACTTATTCCCAACAATCTAAACTACATTTGTTTTGGTTAATGGCGTACCTGGCGGTTTCTAGGCAACATTACGTTTCCAATGGTGGCCAGAAGTGGTGCTTACGTCTAGTGGTGTGGATTAAGCACACTTGATACGAGAGTTTGAACCGGAAAAAGCGCACACTAATATAAAAAAAAAGTTTAAGAACTCACCTTTGAAAAAATTCACGGGGAGTTTCTTTTTAATGTTGACCAGGTGCAGAAGTTTTGTTTTGCTCGTCTTAGTTAGCTTCGGCTAAGTTTAGTGGTGTTTCCGCGTCGTTTCTTCACTCGTGCGTACTCTGACAGAGCCGTCAACAGGATATTCTTTAACTGCTACCTTTGTTGTTGTTATTGTTGATTCGAGCGCTAGTAACGCGTTGTGGTTGTTGTGGCACCGACGTTGAATTGGTTTTCTTTCAACTTTATTTCGATTAAATCGTTTCTTGTACAAAAAATATTAGAAAAAACAAAAAAATATTCAAGTGAAAAGTATATAAAACAAAAATATTTGTTTTGAAATCGTTTCAAGGTGTTTTGTCAATTAAGTTTCTTGCAATAAAAAAAAGTATTAGTGTTTCCCATAACTAAAACCAAATTGAAATAAAACAAACAACTTGTCAAGGATATTAACCACGACGACCCAATTGTAATTATAACTAAGCCAATAATGGAAAATGTCGTTAGAATTAATTGCATTTAATCGATAAAATCAACGAATTACACCGCACGCTTTATGCTGCTTTGGATACGCAGAACTGGTTTAATATTTGTTTTTTAAAAAAAGATTTTATTTTTTAAAAATCAAAATTTCAATGTAGCTTAATAAAATTTATTCCGAGTGTATAGGAAAACAACTATATATATGAAAAATCAGAAGGATAATACAATTTAAGGAAATAGGTAAAACTTGAATTATTAAATCTTGTATAATATTTCTATTAGCTGATACTTATGAACTTTAAAATTTGAATTTTCAAATAACCGCTAAAACGCAAATTTAAAGAGCTAGGAATATATATACATACATATCTGGCATTCAGTTTCGAAGACTTTCAAAGAATCACTGATTAATTTAAGTTGCAAAATCTTTCATAGACATACATACATGTATTGCTCCAGAAGCGAAAAGGGCGCATCTCAAAAAAATTCATATTCGTGATTCTTATGGCATGGAAATTACGCGTCTAATGAACTACTCCAATTGCCGGTATCTTAGTTCAAACATATAAAAAAATCTCTTGAAATAATTTTTCCTATCCCAATTTAACAGGTATTTCAACTATCTCCAAACTCAACTTTTTAAATACAATTATACAGTAACAAAGCAAAAATTCTTGTGTAAGCTTTTAAATTGACCACCGATCACACCCACCTCCTATACAGTATTGACAAATTTTGAGTAAATTTAGTACTTTGTCCGTATTTTTACGTACTTTAATGGGTTTTGCGGACAAAGTCAGATGACATTTTTATCAACTCAGAATTTTTCTGAGTAGAATATTGCACGATTTCACGAACAGAATTACGACTATAAACGAGCTGAGAGGCTTGTTTTTGTTGATATTTTTTTAGGTTATTTGAAATGGCGAAACCGAGGTACATACATCTATTTTTAATGAATTTTAAAGAAAATATGATTTTTTTTTGAAACTTTCAAAAATAGATGAAAAGAGTTAATCTAACTTAAATGTGTATGGCTATTTCAAATTTCCTTAAAATTATATATAATTACCCTTAAAGTCCGAGAATTGAACCTTGAAGATGTTACACCCTTAACATTTCGAAAGGTTTCTTTTTTGCCTCACTTTTGAGGACTTATTCCCACAACATGAAAATTGGTTAACTAATCTTATTAAAATTTTGTATGGATATTTTTTTTTAAAACTTTTTAATTTATGCGAAAATTGTATAAGATTCGTCATGCCATGTCATACATATAAACGACTAGATAAGTCAGAAAAAAAGAATTAATACTTTATAACAATTATATCTATTGTACATCTTGAGATATAACAATTTTTATGCAATACATGCTGACCATGTATGTATGTATGTATGTACACTCTAAGAAAAAAAGCCGGGAATTTACTACAATTATTACTGGCAACAGATTACCTACAATTATTGTAGTAAAACCTCACAGCAAAAAAATTTGAATATTTCACGCTATAAATGCGTGAATCCTCTCACGGTCTATTTTCTCTCTCCACTCTATCTCACTCTCTTCTGATTAAATATGCAGCTAATGCAGCGTTTTTCCCAACTTTATCTGCGTGAATGTTGTGTAGCTAGGGGTTTTAACGCTGTTTTGAGCGTTATATTTTTATTATTATTGCTGTGAAATTTTATTAACTGTTACATTTTAACGCGTTTGCAGCGTGAAATTTTTACTATAATAGTGAAATTTTTGAAATGTCTGCGTTTACATTTCCTCCTTTAGAATTATGCATCAAAATAATAAAAATAGAATTTTTAAAATGTTTTTGCTTTAAAATTTTACTTATTTACCTACCATGTAATACGTGGATATCCTTATAAGTATAAAAGCGTTAATTTTCTATTTATAACATATGTGCATTTATTTATGAAAAAAACAAAGTTTCCAATTACTTAAATAATAACCAATATACATATGTACATAAAAAATGTATGACAAAGGACATTTTTATAAAACGAAACCAATGCACTTCATAGCTATTATAATTTAAAAAAACTTTTTCACAATTTTCTGCTAAGCATTTAAAATTTGCATCCGTTTTTTTGCGGTGCAAATATAAATGCTTATGATATAAAACTACTGAACTTTTTTTTATTTCACAAATACTGCACTTAAACATTTTTAGAACAAAATATTATGTACAATATACTTAAAATTATATTATTTGTGCTGCCACTACTATTCCTTCTTTCGATGCTCAGAACAAACTGACGAAAATTGTGTATTCGTTGACTGATGCATAGAAACAAGAGCAGAGAGTTTTTAAAATGTAGCTCATGATCACGCTGCAATAGCGTAAAATATCACTACTGCAGCGTTTACTTACGTTTTGCAGGAAAACACGCTGAAATAGCGAGAAAAATACAGCATTTATTATAAAAACGCAACATTTTTGACAAAATTGAAAAAATACGCTACGCAGCGAGATTTTAAGGGTTGTTTTTTCAAAATCGCCAATAAATGCGTAAAATTTTACAACATTTATTGCAGTGATTTCTCAACCACTTCTTAGAGTGTATATTAGGGTGTTTTTTTTTCAAACTCTTGGAGATTGATTTTATTTATTTTTTCCTATATTATAGCTTGAGGAATCTATATATTAATACGTGAACATTGAATCTTGTGGTACACTTTTAGAGTATTTACTATAAGGAGAGGGGAATGATACTTATATCATTGGAAAGGTACTGTTCCATAGATGTGCAGAAAAAAAAAATCAGGTGTATATGTTGCCGTTAAGGCAGGTAAAATAAAAAGAACATATTTACATGATTCCCCCATACAAAACGCATTAACGCCTAATGAGAAAAAACGCTGTCACGGCTGAGCCGCCTCACCGATTTTGATGAAATTTGATATAAGCCTTAAGTAAATATATTTGTTTAGAGTGGGTGGTGCCACGCCTCTAACAAGAAAAAACACCTCTACGACTAAACTAATGGATCGATACTGATTAGATTTAGTTTGGATACAAATTGATCCCTCAACAACCCTAAAAGCTGTAAGTTCTTTTGGTGGGCGTGGCACTGATCCTAGCAAGGAAAAACGCCTCCACAGCTAAACTAATGGACCGATTGTGATGAAATTTAGTTTGGATATAGATTGAACACTTAAAAACATTTCTCTAAACTCTGACTTCTTTTAGTGGACGTGGCACTACTCCTTACAGAAAAATCGTTTTCACTGCTAAACTAATAGACCGATTTTGATAGAATTTGGTACAGGCATAGATTGAATCCTGGTGCCAGTGCCACGGTGCCTCCAATAGGAAAATATTTTTTCACAGCTAAACTAATGGATTTTGATGAAATTTGATATGGAGACAGATTGCACCCTAAGGAAGAGAAAGAGGTAGGAATAAACAACATGATAAAAAATAGCTCTCTTTAGTTTAGTTTTTTAATAATGAAAAGTATTTTTCGTTACTTTTATGCGCGCATGTGCTGTAAGGGGTCGTCCATTAATTTCGCATACATATTATACATTTACAACTTTAAAAATTGATAAGGAATAAAATAAAATAGTGATTCCAATAGCCGGAATGAGCTCGGTCCCAACCATCACGGATAATCGGAGTTTACTGATTTATTTTGAGTTACAGTTCCCACTGGGCATTAAAATAATCCACAGCTCTTGTGAATTTTCGAAAGCATTTAATAAACATTTATAGGGCTCTTAACTTATACCAGAGTATTTATTCGCCTCTTAAAAAAATAAAATTAAATCTTGCGATCAAAATTATTTATAAAGCATTCCAAAACTCCCAATTAAGATGTTTACAAATACAAAAAATACTCAAAATTTTAAAAGTATTTATCAAAGTTTTAACAACGTCTTGTGAGAGGTTCTTAAATCGTCTGTAAAAGTTTCTTTTTTAAGTAGAGCTAAGGTATTTATAAGGTCTTAAGAAGGATTCGGAAGATCTTCATAAAACGCTTATAAATATTTTTGTATTCAAACATTTTAATATTTATCAAGATCTTTAAAAAATGTTTGATAAAAGCTTTTTAATAAATAAAATTTATTTTTTACTTTAAGAGCCATACATTTTATTGAGCTCTTCAATTTCTGAGTTTTTAAGTTCTATATAAGTGCCAATATAAGCTTCAACTCTTACGCGAACTCTTTCCAAGAGCTCTATAAAACTTTTTTTGGTTTCATGCATTTATAGAACTCTTCGCAAGAGCTTTATAAAACTTTATTTGGTTTCATTTATTTATAGAACTCTTCACAAGAGCTCCATAAAACTTTTTATCGAAAAGTAGGGTTACCAAACGTCCGCAATTCAATAAAAAAATTTAAATGACCAGTACTCTTATAAAAATAGTAAATAGCTTATAACTTAAACATTTTCTTAAAAATTAAAGTTTTGGAATTTGATAAATTCTTGATTCAAGTCTCCAAAAGTAGTACCGTTTTTTTGACTTGTTTACTCCGTTTTCACATTTTCGCAAAGTTAAATATTATTTCATTCAACAATGCTAGTACATCATTAAAATGGCCGCCTACCCGTACACTGGTTGTCCAATGGCAAGATCTGATCAATTAAAGACGCCGAGAAACAAGTTTTACTCAAGAATTCGGAAAGTAAGCCACAAACAGAAAAATATATTGAGGCCACTGTTGTAGAGGAGCAGATCAAAGCACATCGGTTTCATGCTCGAAAAATCTCCATGTGACAAGTGACCCAACTTTGATTAAAACTTACAATAAATACTTTAATTTTGAACAGAAATAATTATTTACGGCGAAAAATTTAGTTTTCGGAAGCTATGAAAGGAGGGTCAAATCTTGTGATACGAAGACTTGATATGAAATCGATTTCATCTTCTCTTGAACATTGGCCTTAATATATTTTTCTGTTGCAGCTTTCTTTCCGAGATATTAAGCAAAACTCGTTTCTCGCCCTCTTTAATTATCCAGATCTTGGCATTGGACAATAAAAAATATGAGGCACAAATTACCAAAACTAAATTGAGAAAACAAAAATAAACGCAAGATGGCCCAAAATATGTTTATTCGAATTTGGGTTATAATTCGTATTTCTATAAAGAAAATAGCTCATAAAACATCTCTTTCTTAATTTGCCACTTGTTCATATGGTAACCCTAACAATGGACACAAAATTATTTTAAATAAACAATTTTAGCAAATTAAAACTGTCAAGTTTTATTAAGCCCTTAATATAATCCTTAAGTTTAAAGTACCTCTTATGAAGCTTTAGAGATAATCCTTAAGTTTTATATGCCACTTATCGAGGAATTTTAAAAACTTGGCGTCGTCGGCCATCTTTTTTAATATACATGCCGACGAAATAGCAACAACAACAAAAAAATAAATGCGTTTCTTTTTTTTTTTGCCTAAATAATGATTTTTTGTGCAGTAAATCATTTTATTTCGATTTGCTTTTACCTAAAAAATCACTTAAACGTATTTTGAGACATAAATATTAAAGAAAAACCTAAAAATTAATTTTAGCCCAAATATTTTAATTTTCTAATATGTAATATTTCAGAAGCGCGCTAAGTTTTTCGAAGCAAAACCCCAAACTTCACGATAAATCTTTGCTCGCACGTAAATTTTGGTCAATAATTGTGCCGAAAATCATAATTATTCGTTGCATCATTTTGATATTGCCATTTTATAATTCCATTTGCTATTCTCTTTTTATCTATTTAACTTTGTAATACTGCAAAAAGTATGTATACCAAAAACAAAATCTTTATTAAAACTTCGTCAAAATAAAATAAACCTAATTAAAATTCCGTTCGAAAAAAAATTGTGTATAAATATTTCCAAGAGCACAAAATATTTATAGACCTCTAGGTGTATTAATTCATTAAACTCTTGAATAGGTTTTGAAAACGTCATAGCTAACTCTTACATAAACCTCTTGAAGGTCCCCATAGAAGGTGCCCTTTTGGTCTTAAGTAGCATTTATTCTGTGTTTTAAAACCTCTTTAGCGAATATTTCCAAGAGTTCTGCTCTTAAAGAATGGTTATATAGAACTCTTGAAGAGCCTAATAAATGCAAAAATGCCTAGTGGGTTGCGATGTAACTTTTTTTTGTTTAAAAATAAACGAAAAATATGGTTGTGTTGTGCCTTGAAGAAGAACGATATTGGGTCGGACTGAACGGTAAAGGGATAAGGAGGGACAATTTTTGAGTCAAAATCAAATAGACCGCGTAATAGAAATTAGGCAGCACTAATAGAAATTTTTAATTCTGTCTCCTTTTGCACTTAAATGTGAATTAAATGTAATTCCAAAGGTGAGGTGAGGTGAGGTGAGGTGAGGTGAGGTGAGGTGAGGTGAGGTGAGGTGAGGTGAGGTGAGGTGAGGTGAGGTGAGGTGAGGTGAGGTGAGGTGAGGTGAGGTGAGGTGAGGTGAGGTGAGGTGAGGTGAGGTGAGGTGAGGTGAGGTGAGGTGAGGTGAGGTGAGGTGAGGTGAGGTGAGGTGAGGTGAGGTGAGGTGAGGTGAGGTGAGGTGAGGTGAGGTGAGGTGAGGTGAGGTGAGGTGAGGTGAGGTGAGGTGAGGTGAGGTGAGGTGAGGTGAGGTGAGGTGAGGTGAGGTGAGGTGAGGTGAGGTGAGGTGAGGTGAGGTGAGGTGAGGTGAGGTGAGGTGAGGTGAGGTGAGGTGAGGTGAGGTGAGGTGAGGTGAGGT
This sequence comes from Tricholauxania praeusta, assembly GCA_949775025.1. Classification (NCBI taxonomy): domain Eukaryota; kingdom Metazoa; phylum Arthropoda; class Insecta; order Diptera; family Lauxaniidae; genus Tricholauxania; species Tricholauxania praeusta. The sequence goes on along the minus strand of OX459030.1, from coordinate 98,109,546 downwards.
GAGGTGAGGTGAGGTGAGGTGAGGTGAGGTGAGGTGAGGTGAGGTGAGGTGAGGTGAGGTGAGGTGAGGTGAGGTGAGGTGAGGTGAGGCGAGGTGATTAGTAAAACTAAATAAGATCTTAGTCAATGAACAAAAACGTTTTGTTAATAATAGGCCAGCAAAATTCTTACAAGACTAAAATTTAGTGCTAACGGTCGAATTTCGACCTCAGGCGATACTAGTAAAAATAATTGTCCCAACATTTGAGCTTCCTAGCTCAAACCGGAAAACGGCGCGAACAGAGTTTATGTCCTTTTTTTTTTTGGTTTGTTTTGAGACTAATAATTATTATATTAATAATTTTTGTATTGAACTTTTTTAGTCATTTATACAACCAACATGAGAAAGATAACAAGTGGATCAATTTAACCTGGTAATTGGTGACATATGTTTCGGCTATTACCACGTATATTTCGTTGACATTTAACGAAAAAACCGACTTACTAAAACGTAGAAAAAGTCTGCCTTAGGTGCCAAGATATAGCGTTTTGGGTTTTTTAGTTGTATATTAGGTATATTAGGATGATTAAAATTTTTAGTTTTTTTTAAGGTGGTGTTGCTGAAAAATTAAGTTTATGCACTATAGGCTCGCTGACCGCTTTTGTTGGCCAAAACCTATTATTTTCATACTCCATTATTGTTTTTTTGCTGTTGTAATCTAATAGAAAATACTTCAAACCATACAAAATCGCACTTTGTTTTTGTTAATACCAATTAAAAGTTTAACAGAAAACCATTAAAGTGTTGCTTTCTAAGTAGAATTCTGAGTGCAATTACGTGTACGTTTATTTTCAGGTTATTTATATAGTGTTGCTTAAAATAAAAAAGTTAAAAAAATAAAATATGGAAAATGAAGCTGATGGTAAGTACTTTAATGTATATTTATACATTTAAAAAAAAACAAAGACCTAGTGCAGTGAAAAATTCAATTGTTTAATGCAACCTATAAAATTATTGTGATTTTTTAATTCTTAAGTTTGTGTTGGCTTGCAAAAAATTGCCCAAGTTTGCCCATCCTAAAACCAAAAAAAAAAAAATAACTTAAGGTGTGATAAGTCTGTTTCATCATGTTTTGTGTTGCGATTTTTTGCGATTTTGAAGAAAAACACTTTTTTTCCAGGCAACTTCAGCTTCAAAATTTCTGATTTTTTCAAGTTTGGAGAAACGAGCATTGCAAAGATCAAAAAATGGCCATATTATAAGCTATCTACTAGAAAAAATTAGAGATGAAAACATTTCTGACGCCTCTCCAAAATATTTTTTAGAAAATGTGTGCAAATTTTGCCAAAAATTTACTTTGACTTGGGAAAAGTGACATTCAGGTCCCACTGAAGAATGTTTGCATGAACAGCACGAAGACCGAAACGAAAGTTCTGATGACGATGATGAAGAAGAAGACTTTGAAGAGGAAAATTTAATTTTGGATAATGAATTGGATTTTACACAATAATAAATTTAAAATCTTAAATGATTTAACATAAACGCAATTTAAAAAATTTTATTATATTTTAATCTTGAAATAAGTTATCAAGTATCTACTTTAAATTCCGGATGCCATATTGGATCAGCCATTTTGAATTTTTAATTTTTGATATCAAATTCGAAATCAGCGACCGCGAAAACCCCCTTACACAACGTTTCATAAGGATACAATGACATTTTGAAATTTTGGCCGCCATATTGGATCCGCCATTTTGAATTTTTAATTTCTGACATCAAATTCAAAATCAGCGACCCCAAAAACCCTTTTATAGAGACTTTCAGAGTTTTGCCCAACAAAAGTGGTCAGCGAGCCCATAGTGTTATGGTATGAAGCCGAGGTTTTAATAAAAATTCACTGTTGGTGTGATAGTAAAATCAGGAGTGACATATGTACGAGTAACACGAGTAAAAACTTTTTTTTTCAAATCTAAGAACAGACTAACAGCCAATGGATTTAATTTTTTTTCCTATATCTTAGCAATAGCCGGCCATAATCCCCGTGAACATAATCAAAAGCAAATTATTTGGACTAATCCCCATTTTCGGTATGGGGGTCATGTCCAAAAAATTTTCTAACATAGTCCCAATGGGGGCTATGTCCAAAAAATGAAATTAATGTAAACAATTTTGGACCTTTTGTCCGTTTTTTTTTCGGTCATAATCCTCATTTCGTTTTGGGCTTAAGACAACTTCTAAGGACGGACATAGCCGGTGTTGAACATATTGGAGGATGTAAATCCTGAGCAGCTGTCGAAGGACGCCCACTTACCCCAACTTAAGTTGTCAATAACAAAATAATATTTATGAGGATTATGTTCGTGGGGATTATGTCCGAAAATTTTGCGAACATAACCCCCATACCGAAAATGGGGGCTATGTCCGAATAAATTGCGGTCATAATCCCCATTTACCAAATGGGGATTATGTCCGTGAAGATTATGTCACGGCACCTATTTTAGCTTGAGGAATAAAAATAATTGTCCCAACACTTGAGCTTCCTTAAACCAGTAAACGGCGTGGACAGATTTTATGTCGTTGAAATTTAACAAATAAACCGTCTTATTAAAACGAAGAAAAAGTCTGCTTAGATGCCAAGATATAGCGTTTTCGGTTTTTTTAGTTGTATGGGAGATGCCACCCACTTTTGTCAAACCACGCTCAAATTTTTCGTGTGACTAATTTCATTTTCATAATAAGAAAGATATGTACTTTTTTTCTCAAAAAATTCAATAAAATTATATATTGATGATCAACAAAAAAAAAAAAAAACAATCCAAAAAAAGGTCATTCATTCGTTAAACAAAATTTTTCTCCTCTGCAAGTCACAAAATAATATAGAGCTGGGGGCTTTTATGACCAAAGCAAAAAAACCAAAAGGTCCTCCTGTTGCTTTGTTTACCACAGAACAACCACAAATTCACACGATCTCTTGTCATCTTAATAGCCACTCGGAGTGCTGGTCCTAGTCCACCAAAACTCCTAGCTAATAACTGAATCCATTGGTAGTTGGGGGTCTCCTCGAGCTCGGGTAACGGTGTTATAGACCCTTCTAGCCTTACCTTAATCAAGCGCTGCTACCACTTATAAAGGGCTCACTAATTCAGCTTCAAATGTTATAAAGCTTTCTTAATTTAATCAAATTCCTATGACAAATTAAAAGTTTGCTTATAAGACCTTACCCCAGTGTTCGAATGAATCTAGCAGCGGTATATATGGAATAGAGTTCGGCTTGAAAGACGCAGCGAAAAATTTCTGAGCAGAACTGAAGTCAAGGCAATGGTGACCCCGTTTAGGAATAACTATATTTAAGTATCTTAATAAATTGTACTACAGCGGCTTAGGTGTGTTGAAAAAAGAGAGTGCATTGTATGATGTCAATAATAAAAAAGTCAAAAGCTTAAGCTTAGATCCATTTAATTTCGTAAGTATATCATCAATAACCAAAGTTCACAGACAATACACCGTCTATGGTCAGACTTTAGTGACTGAAATATAGACGGACTTTCCTCACATAGATAATCGAAATTTTTGTTTTTCGACATAGCTCTTGTCCAAGTTATAGTGGTGGAAATCAATACTTTCGTGAAAATAGTTTTGGTTATGGAGACAAAACCAATGTTATCAATAATACCGTCTACATCTAAAGAGTCACTAAGGGGATTTTCGTTTTGAGAAATTAGTATTTTGATCCAAAAAAATAAATGATAAAGTGAACCTTCAATCGCTTAATCCTTACTTACTTGGGTGGCCATAACAACCCGTTACCGGGTTACGGCCGACCTCAAAAGCTCTCTCCAGGCGCCTCTGCTTCGCGCGCGCCTTCTCCAATCAGTCACACCAAGCGTGGATAGGGTTTCCTCGGCTTGGTCTTTCCATCGGAGGCATGGTCTTCCTCTTCATCGTCGGAGCTTCTTCGTCCATACGCACAACATGTCCCAGTCAGCGCAGACGTTGGATAGTGATGCGCTTGACTATGTCAATGTCAGCGTAGAGCTCGTACAGTTCGTGGTTCATTCGAATACGGTAGTCGTCGCCGACGTGAACAGGACCGAAGATTTTTCGAAGAATTTTTCTCTCAAACACCCCAAGCGTGGCTGCATCAGTCTGCGACACAACCCATGCTTCTGCGCCGTAAAGTAGCACGTTTAAGATGAGCGTCTTGTAGAGTGTCAGTTTTGTCGGGCGAGAGAGGTCTCTACTACTCAATTGCTTACTGAGACCATAGTAACACCTATTAGCAAGAGTAAGTCGTCGCTTTATCTCCAGGCTGACATCGTTTTGAGTGTTCACGGCGGAGCCAAGATATGTGAATTCCTTGACAACTTCGAAAGTAAAGTCGCTTAATCCTAATAAGTAGAAATGACGTAACTCTGATTAGCCTGTGAGGTATTGGTATGTCGATCGACTTGTTAGCTTTTTTGGGTATGAAATTTATAACTAATTATCTGCGTTCAAGGTTGATGAACGTGATCCCCATCATAATAAGCTCTAGCGACAAGGTATGAAATCATAGTCTGTAGTACCTTTTGTATCATTGAAATCTATTTGCCTTGAAGATCACTTCAAAAACTTTATGAATTTTATTCACACCTCACGGTTAGTAATGTAAGTGGAGATAAAGTGTGCACGAAATAGCCCACAAAAAAATAAGCCACGATGAAAAACCCCCAATGAAAAAATGGCCAAAAAATATCAAATAAGACCCAAGGTGAAGCAATGAAATAATAATTCCCAACCAATATGAAATAATTCCCAAAAAGCCGCCAAGGTTTGGGTATTATTTTATTATAAAATAACTCCCAATGAAATTATCCCCAACAATAATGAAAAAAGCAATGTTAACCCTGAGCCGCAGTCGAAGGCCGCACACTTACCCAAAATTTAATGAAGAAATACTGTGGACAGTGTAGTGAAATAACAGTCAAATAAAATGAAATAATCCCCAAAAGGAATTTAATAACATAAGCCCCTACTGAAATTTCATAGCGGTTTATTTCACTGCGAATTATTTGATAATGAATTAACACCTAATGAGAACGAATGAAATTAACACAAGCTGAAGTGATATAGTCCCCAAACATTGGCTGTTATTTCATTATGAAATAACTTGCCATTACTTTTTTGGGACATATTACGTTGGGGACTATTTCGTAGATGGAAAAGTGTCTAAAAAGAGCTGTGAAAATCAATCTGAAGCAGGGTTGCCATATGAATGAATCAATGGGAAAACTTGATAACCTTTTTTTTAAGTCGCCAATATTAAAATAGAATTTTGCGGTAATGCCCTTTTTTTGTTTTTTAGTCATTGTATTGGGCGGCCAAAATTTGATGACCTTTTGGAAAATCCCCCAATTAACGGCTTTTTCCCAAACTATTCAATTCGTACAAGGTTTGCGGCTTTGATATGCAATAAGCGTTTGTGGCAAATTATCGAGTGCTTAATATAAGCACTTATTATTTCAAGCAAATACTTAACTTTTGCCTTAAACTATAAGTATTTGTAGACAATATAAGAAAAACCAATGTATTTGACATAACTAAAAGTTAAGTAGTAGCAAGTGATTCAATTACTTCTATGGAAAATTTTAAAAACATTTCATGAAATGTTGCTACTAAATGATATAATTATTTACGAAAAATCGTCAAAATATTACTGTTAAACAATTCAATTTATTGAGATATTTCGACAAGCACTTGTCTTTTGCCCTAAACACTTCTCTTTTCAACAAACGATTTATCACTTGTAAAACTAAAAGTGATGTTCTTGTCAAAAGTTCATGTTTTTCTGTGTTATTATTAGTGAAAATTAAACAAAAGGGTAATTTAAGTGCAATTTGAAAGGGAAAAAATGTAAAATATATATGTAGATATGTATGTATATATTCTGAGTGGTATATGGGATTTGAAAATAATGCAAACCGTAGTTTTTGGTACAAGCACTAGCTTACTAGTTATAAATAACGTCATTATTTGCCAGAAAAATTAAAGCTATTTGTATCAAAAATGTTATTATTTGCCACAACAATTTTCTCCAAGATTTCTTAGTTCCAACTATCAAATTATTTGTCACAAATAATAAAATTTTAATGACAAATGACTTCGGCATTTGTGAGTAAAATCTGTGGTCACAAGGAATAACAGCTAAAGTCGATCTGTGATCACAAGGCAAAGCAACACAAGTTCTGTGCATAAGCAAGTGACTTATACTTTTTTGCCGTATCATCGAAGATTGACTTTAGCTGTTATTCCTTGTGGCCACAGAAATATTAAGTGTTTGTTGCAAACACAATATTATTTCCCATAACAATTTTCCCAAACACTTGAAGTAGTTCCATCTATATCATTTGTGGCAAACAATACTTTTTTTTGAGTGTTGGATTCGAAGTAAAGATCCCATCTGAACTTTTTAGTTGTCCTAGATTATTGCTATGATCTTTGCCTACTTGGCATGTAATGTTTCAAAAAATTTTCAGAAATCATTCACATGAAACCGTACATCGTTTTAAAAACGTTTCTAAATACTTTCATTTTCATTTCAGAATGCTTTATGTAAGGTTTCAATGTCCGATTTTTTGCCTTTATTTGCCTTTTTTTTACTGGTTGTTAACTTTGCAAAATTGGTAATTAATTGGTAAAAATATGGCTTAATGAGATATCTGTACTTATATTATATGTATGTATATTGATACAATAGCTCTATTTAGATCAATAGAAAAACGTTACTTCTGAAACCTTTCAGGAACACTACAGAATGGTTACATATGAACGACTTCGCTTACAATGTGCCAGAAAGACTTCATTCAAAAGGTGCAATACACTTTTCAGAAGCACTTCAGAATGATTATATGTATGTGAAAGCTTTCATTTGTAACGTGACAGAAAGATTTAATTTGAAAGGTTCAGGAAACGTTGAATATGAAACCTTTTAGAAACACTTCAGAAAATTTGAAATATATCAGAAAGATTTCTGTAACGTTCCATTGCAACATTTCAAATGAAGCATTTTAGCAACGATACGATATGTTTCTAAAACTTTCTGAAACGTTACATGCCGAGCGGGTAGCTAATACCTTGTTTGTGAATGCTTATCCTGAGATTTTTTTTTCCAAACACTTTCTGTAATCTTCCTTTGAATGATTTATACTCGTGTGTATGTACATATGTATATATCTGATTAGAATTATATTATGTGACAAATCGATGAGAAAAAACACAGCTGCCTAAATACAAATTTTAATGTATAGAAATATTAATTTAAAAATCAATAATTCTACTTATTGATCAAGAAACAATACGTTTTTACATTTAAAAGATCCTTGAGATTTCAATTAGTTTTTTAGTCTTTCGCAAAAGTGCGTGACAGCTTAAAGTTTTATTTCGTCAATATACGCACACACACACTCTCTGCTATATGCGTGTACGGATATTTATACGCCAGTACTTTGTAGATTAAAAATAAAACACTAACACTAAATATCAAAATAATAACTAATTGCCTTGCAAAGTGTCCTAAAAGTTCAATAATAAAAGAGAAATGCACAATAACAATTAATGACCTTGACGTTAATACAATGAAGTAAGCAGTAGGCTGAAAAACCGAAATGTGACGTATTGGCCGCATTTCCTTGTGATGTTAGTTTCTTCTCCCCATACATACTCGTACATATTGATTAAGAATTTTTTGTAGATAATAAGCACGTTGTGGATATAGTAGCCTATTCACGAAAATGATACTCGTAGTATTTGTCAATGCAATGTTGACATACCGCGATTTGGTTAATATGTATACATGCGCATGTGTGCAGGGGAGAATTTGGGAGTTCAAACCCCTCCCGTTAATGCTTTTTGCACTTAAATTTTTATTGGTAATATGTTCTCACTTAAATGGAAAAACATGCAGACTTGCGCATCTTACAAAAAAAAAGTTCAGAAAGTTCATCCGAAATTTCCCATATTTCACAAACCAAATAAAAGCAAAAATTGTTGTAAAAATATTTTGCTTTCGGAAGAAACATAAAAAATTCGAAAGTTAACTTGCTCCAAAATTTTTTCTAACAATTTTCTAACCTTCTGAAATCTTTTTGCCTTTGTCAAAACTCGTCAAAATTTACTCTAAGGTTCTGTTGGTAAAGTTTTATTTGCTCGTGTACACTTTGTAAGATAAAAAAATCCATTAAAAATTCCTTTTTTACATGGAGAAAAATTTTGGAAGATCGGGTTTTGAGTTATAGTAACATTTTATCGAATTTCACCTGCCTCTTTTCCAACAAAATTAAAAAATTTCTATCGAAATTCAAACACAAAACTATTTCCACTATACCTATCAATTTTGCATGTGAATTCAAATGTCCATCAAATACTTTATTGCAACTTTGCCTGTGACAACATCTACAAATGATCGCTCTTTTTCAACGCTGCACCGTTTCTAAAGATACCTTAGATCAACAATGTCTGTAGATCGGCTAAGCGATTTAGCTCCACTTAATATGCATACGTCACGATGTCGAAATCATTGAACCAACCAACCACTTAGTAAAACAATTTTATTTTATTTATTTATTCTTTACAAAAGTCTATAATTCTAATCAGCTTATCTTTGGAAAGAAAGGACACAATTATATAGCTTATTCAGCCAGGAATATCTACTAATCTATATCTTGAATAGCATTGTCAGGTCGTTGGTGGAAATAATACTTATCAAAAAACTAAATTAGCTACCTTCACGTCTGGTTAAAATGAGCATAAATAAAGGTCGAACGTATCTAAGCCGAACTAATGAGCAAAAATATCAAAACCGCAACAATTTAAGACTTTATTATGAAAAATGAAGCAACTGATAAGAACAAACTTTGTTCCACACCGTCAAATTAGATATTTTTTTTTTGCTTGAAATTTTGACTGAGGTCTGAACCACCAGCAGAATCTATGTACGAATTCTCTAAGATTTATAGTCTCAAATCAGATTCATTCCACTCCGTCAAATCACATAATACATTTTCTGAGTGGAGCATAATAATAGGGGCAATCTTATGATTAGAAGTACATTGAATCCGCTATCATTAGAACACAAAATATATCACCTGACTTTCACTTGATCAACGGGCAAAAACCATATAGACCATACCGCATTGATAGATCATTGACCTATTAGAAGCGCTTACATTCGATCGTATGTATTCTTCATTTAATAGACTAGCGCAACAGGTAAAAAGTTTGACCTTACAAACTGAAGGACGAAGGTCCTTCATCGACGAACAGAAAGATTAAGCCATAGCTGCACAATCTCCTGGAGCTCAATTGTATGTGAATGGTGAAACGGTGCTACAAAATAAGCCTCAAAAACAGTAATGAAAAAACCCTCAAAAATGTCCATATAGTTTTGAGAGTTAAATACATATCTGTGGACATTTGACATGGTATATATGGAATAAAAATATTCACCGAGATCTAACATATGCATCCCCTTGGTAAAAGATGAAAGTAATAGAATCAAACAAACCTACGCCATGAGGTTGCTGCATCATCCGAACCTATTGGCTCGTAGTTTAACAAACATAGAGGATCGCTCCAGATTAAAAAGAAAGGATCGCCCTCTATGCAAGTCACTTGTACCGAACCAAACTAAACAGCTCAAACTTTTTACCCTCCCCCCGAGGCACTATACGTATAAGAGGTCTTTGTACCGGGACCTAGCTCGTCCCCAAGCAGCACAACAAGATCGTAAAGACGTCGTTAGAATTCGTATACAAATATATCAATAAAATTTTCAGCGTTTTCATTTTGCAAATAATTTTCATGAAAAATAAGTTTAGCAAAAGAAAATAAATAGATATTATTAATTTATAAAAATATTATCAGACTAATTTTAGAACAAAACTAGTCTTGAAATTGGAAAAGAATTGTGTTAATTAAACAAATCACACCTCTTCATTAAAATGGTGGAGGCATTATCCATACGACGGAAACAAACTGGCCATTTTTAAAAATACACTGACCTAATGTGTACATAAAACGACTAACGGCACTTTGGCGACCAGTTGTCGTTGAAATGCGACTTATGAAATTTTTGACGACCAAATGTGGTTAAGAAACGACCAGATCATTTCCACAGTAAGACTTATAGTATTTAAATAGTTTTTCTTGTTATCATTTCTTAAAATCTTTTCCATTTTGGCTCAATAACATATTAAGAAATACTTCAGCCTTTCTATGTAAGCATCTTAAATAAATAAATAAGTCCAGAAATAGTCGTATAACGTACAAATACGGCCGCTAAATTCGCTTTAAGTTCACTTTTGGTCGTACACGATAAAATGAAAAGTTGAAGTCTTTCAACGACTAGATAAGACGTCGTCAGGACGTCGTCAGGACGTCGCCAAGTGACCAATTGTAAACGGTCATTTGATGACCAGATTTGACGTCGTTACGACGTCGTAGTATGACTAAAATCAACCAGTGGTACGCCGACGCCCTTGCGTGGTCTTAAAGAGTCGGAATATGTAATCATACTTCAAAGACCAGAAATGCAATAAAAATGCAGTAAGTCCGACTACTCCGACAGAAATTGTACCAAGTTCTTACTAAATCCGACCGACAAAATCCACTTGGGCACAGTCCTCCAATTCAAACCGACCTCGGCAACTCATCGCCACCAGCTCCTCTACCGATGAGGGCGTGAGATTGGCACCTAGCTCGTTGAGAGAGTTGAAACAGCGATCTCTTCGGTCTTTTTTGGGTGCTAGACCGGTTATTAGCTCGTCTCGGCTACAACCTCAAGAATCGCTCTGGAGGCACTAATCACTCCCAATGTGGTCGACCGGGACCGAGCTCGTCTCGGCGACCATGAAGACATCGTTTATGTGGTACTCGAAACCTTCATTTGGGTAGACTGGGACCTAGCTCGTCTCAGCTACCAAGCCAAGATCGGGACCTCGCTCGTCTCGGCTGGCAAAGAATATGCTTCAACGAGTTATTCGCTCTTGTGTACTCGCTGCGCGCTGAGCCATACACAAGCTGCACCTACAATCTGCGACACACAAGCTGCACCTACTACACAAGAAGTATAAGTCTCTGCTAACTTTTTGTTTCTGGAGACAAGTTCATTACTAAATTATAATTTTATCACAATAATAATCTATAATAATGTTAATTAGCTTAAAATTTTAAAACTTATTGTTAGTCTCTTAAGAGAAGATTCAATAAAAAGAAATGAAGTTAAAAAAAAAGTAGAACATTGAACACTCAGAGCAGTAGAAGCGCGCAGCTATCTTAATTCATTTATGAAACGATCGCTGAATAACGAAATCCTTGAATTGGGGAAATATAAGTGGGAAAAGACTTATGACCGTTTATAGTGGGCGGTTGTGGCGTACCTATGCTCTGGTAGAAGGTAAAAGCCATGCAAAAAATCTTTCCACCGAATGAATAAAACGCAATGGCAGTTTTTGATTTAACTAGCCGAATGCAAAATTAAAGGTTTTGAATACCGTTTTGATTAGTCTCACTTTTTTTTCAATTCATCTACACGATTCTATTCGATTCAATAGCATCACTTCTAAAAAACCTGAATTTCGTCAAATTTTGGCCTTACTTTCTTTTGTGTATCTATTTTAATACATTTTAACGAATTTATTCCCAGAACTTTTAATTCAATTCAGTATTCAAAAATAATAATTTAATAAAATTCTCCCTCCGGCTAAATTCTTTTTCGGTCACAGGGTAATTCTTCCAGCATAACAACAATAAGCTTTAGACGATATTTCTCACAGGTGGAGAAAATATTATACCTTCTTCAATTTGGCGTAAAAAAAGTAAAATGGTATGTGCCTACAACGAAAAACTCAAACAGAAACGTATCTTATAAAGTTATAAAGTCCATATGTACACACAAAAACGCATAAATCGTACGCAACCTTATATAGACTGCGACATTATAAACATAGAGTGGCAATAATAAATGTCATACTACTACCATTTTCTAGATACCCTACCATTCTTGTGAAAATTTTTGTATTGTCTGTCGTCATAGGTATAGTGGGACGAGTATGTTTGGCATGTTAATTCAGTAAATTTGTTGCTAGTGCCATACATCATGACATGCGACAAATTCACACGGCAATCATTTTATAACAAAATTAGGAAACGTAAGTGACACAGATATGTAGTAATGTCAAGTTTATGAGGCCAAGTGAGTTTTTATATTTTAACTGACATGTTTCACAAGCCTCAATCAATACTTCATAAAGAAGTTCTTTGACTAGTTAAAGACTTCTTTTAAGACTAAGTTTCTTTTAAGACTGAGCAAATTCATTGAGATGATGTAGAACTCTATTGTGATACCACAGAACACTAATACAAAAAGCTGATTCCTTAATGAAGCTACATAAGTAAGAGTACCTTAAAATACTAGGAAAAACAAACCACTTCAGTGAAATTATTGCCCAGAAAGATGTGGGGTAGAAGTAAAAAATTAAGTGTCAAACATATCAAGATCTGTATGCCTTACATCAAACCTTTCCTTAGGATGACGACTTAAACATGCTCAGGTTTGACCACAAACTGCCTACGCCATAATAACTCTATCAGCCTAACTTATACTTATATATCAAAAGTCGCAGTATCAAAGGCATCTGCAATATCAAGAAATACTCCGATCGCATACTCCTTCATAATAAGCACCTGTTCAATCTGATCATCCAGAGTTTGCTGGACCAATTCACATGATTATCATTTCTTGTATGAGATTTTGGATACGACTTCCTGAGTAGGAACTCTTATCAGGCAAGCCCCAACCTTAGTCAGCTTCGGATCAGGCTAGGAATGCCGGAACCTATAACGAGGCAGCCATGAGTGAATCTTATCAGGATCTAAAAGATGGAAACGTATTAAGGAATTCCGGATCAGGTATGGGAAAGACTCGTTATATTGCAACCCTACAAACGAAAGCGCTATGAAATTTCCTCCAGTCTAATTCAGTTTCGCCAAATCATGAACGGACCTGAGCCCCTTGTGATACGGATGAAAATTTCTACTCGGTTTGAGTGAGTTGCCACGGATATTATCTTTAGCAAAGCTTTCCAAACACTCTCGACCTTTGTGCTATTGTCTTTACCCGATTTTGGAATTAACAAATTTTCACCACAATTCAATACTGACTAGCATATAATTAGTTCTCCTGCTTGTGAAATAGCATAGCGGTGAAAATTAATATTCGGTATTTTGAGTCTGAATATTTTTAAAAAGCCGTTTTTCTGAAATTTCTCAAAAACTATATACGACTGAGGAAAATGGCACTAAGTTCACTTTTTTTTTTTGTCGAGCAGTGCTATTTTTCAGATAATACCCATGTCTGTTAACACTACCGAGTGGTGATCATAAGCATATCAAGCTCTATATATGTATGTGTGGACTAGTAAGTCGAAAGGAGCTCGATTTTTCTTTATATCAGCGTTATGCACATATAGACATATCTGGAAAAATGTTAATCCATCTTAATTTTTTTGGTTCAAAGGTCTGTCAAAAGGTGTAATTAAGATATGACATAAGAACTAAGCAAGCTGAAATCCTTTTGATATCGAAAGAGTCACCAAACTTAATGGTGGATTCTATTTACCGCTTCACACCTTACATAAGATGAATCGCTACATAACACTCAGTCAACTGGGTGATGGTACTTATGGTACTGTGGTACTTGGACAACGCAAGGACACAGGCGAAAAGGTAGCTATTAAACGTATGAAGCGAAAGTACTACTCATGGGAGGAGGCAATGAACTTAAGGGAAGTAAAGGTAATTATGAAAAAAAATTTTAAAACATTGCATGTTATAGTAAATGCTATGTATCCTTATCTATTGCAGTCATTAAAAAAGCTTTCACATCCCAACATTGTAAAATTAAAGGAGGTCATACGTGAAAATGATACACTTTACTTTGTATTCGAGTATATGAAGGAGAATCTATATCAGATGATAAAAGATCGAGAAACACATTTGCCAGAGCCGACGCTTAAAAGTATTTTGTTTCAGGTAACTAGAATGCTGGCATAAAGTTATGAAGCGTCTTATTGCATGCATTATATGTATCCTATAAAGGTTTTAACTGGATTGGCTTTCATGCATCGACATGGTTTTTTTCATCGTGATCTGAAGCCAGAAAATTTACTATGCTCTGGACCGGAATTAATTAAAATTGCTGATTTCGGCTTAGCGCGTGAGACACGTTCAAGGCCTCCTTTTACGGATTATGTGTCAACAAGATGGTATTTTCAAATATATTAGTATCAGTTGTACCTTTACAAATCTTATGCTCAAATATGTATCTTGGAAACTATGAATACTCAGAAATGAATGTTGCAAGAGTCAACCAAATTCTGAAATGATACGTAAAAAACCTTTGCATGTGTAGCTAAAGCAGTATCATGACTAAAGTGAGTAGCATCCAATGTGGAACATCAGAAGTCAGTAGATCAAACTCCTTGTCTTTCCGCAAGTTTTTCGACGAGACAGTCGTGAAGTCCAGTGGTCCCATCGGAGCTTGCTGAAATAACTTACGGAAAATAAGTTAATTCATTGCCGAGCTTACTAGACAAATGGGCAAAGAATCCATAAGGAATCCATTAAGAACAAGTAAATCTGGTATCTCAGGGCCTGCGGCTGAGTTTACTGGAGGACTTCCTCAAAAACAAATGAGTGTTTTAATAAAAATAGAGGTATCTTTCGAGTAGAGCTTTGAATAAGATCAAGAATCTTAGGTTAAACAAAAACGACTTCAACCCCGGCAGAAAAGTTCTTAGCAACTTTTTACTATTAGGATGTTGCAATAGATTTTTTGAGGAAACAATATGAACTAATGAAATATTGTCCAAAGTACTTCATATTGTCATATGTTGACTTCAAAGCTTTTATAATATGGTTTTTTTAAGTCCCTTCCAGACCACTCCACTATTCGAATAAACTAGGTGGACTAATAATCATTATAGTTTTCAAGATACATGAATTTGAGTGAGAGATTGCTATGGTACACACCTTATGTAATACTTTATGCCTTACAGTTGTAGTAATTTTGGATCATTTCTAGGTATCGAGCACCAGAGGTACTCTTACACTCCACAAGCTATGGACCTGCAATTGATCTCTGGGCTATGGGTTGCATTATGTCCGAATTGTATACATTTCGCCCTTTGTTTCCGGGTAGTAGCGAAGTCGATCAGCTCTTTAAAATATGCTCAGTGTTAGGAACGCCGGAAAAAGTAATATTAAAACATCATTATCTGCTGCTGTGTAGTCTTTTTAAAGCAATTCTCTAACCATTTTCAGAATGACTGGGCGGAAGGTTATCGCCTCGCCACCACGATTCATTTTCGTTATCCCGATTGTGTCAAAGTTCCACTCAATTCAATAGTAAGTCGGTGCAGTCAATCTGGCTTGGATCTTTTAGAGGATATGTTGTGTTATGATCCTGCCAAAAGGCCGACTGCGCAGCAAAGCTTGAAATATCCATATTTCCATGCACTAAAGAGGATTTCACCCACAGCTGCGAATAATGCAAGTGTCAAATTATCAGCGAAATATGCAGCGGTGACGCCAACAAATCAAAAAAATGTGCTTCCGGTTAAAGAAAAAATACCGAAGAAATCGACCGCAACAGAAGTACTGAATAATCAACAAAACAATAATTATCTGGCCAACAATAATAACAATATGAAGAATTTACATCTGCAACAGCACCAACAGCCTATTAATCAAATACCAAAAATTAGTTTTCTCTCCATGAACACAAATGACGCGGGTATGATGCCAATGCATCGAACGAAAAAAGATCCATTTGATGAGACCTCGTCAATAAAAAGTGGATCCATACGCTACAACACCATATTGGCACCAGCTGGTAACATATACCTCAGCAGTGGTCAACTAACAAGAAGATCTCATGCTAGCGAAGAAAATCTGGCACCTCATGCTGAATCAATTAATGATATCTATTTGAATCGCAATATAACTCAACTTCTGGGCTTAAGTAGCCAAGTGGTTCAACCGCCACCGCAACTTCAAGCAGTACCCGCCAATGTATCGTTTAATTCTGGTGCTCCCAAAGGTAACGCTGTTTACATTAATGGTGGTGTAACGAATAATGGTCTGCGAAATTACCCGCTCTATGAAACAGCCGCTAAAAATGCCAAAAATACATCCAAAGTCAGCGGTTACTATTTGCATACGCGCCCCACAATATTGAATGTGGACTCTTATGCAAATGACGCTAAGGTATATAATATGTTTTCAAAAGTTGGTGCCGCAAAGCAGCCAGCTGTTGGCAACCCTGCGTTTCGAAATCCTTTCGAGCAAAGTCTGATCAGTGGTGATGGTTACTTAAACGATGCAAGTCTGTCGGCTCGATCACGTTATGGTAATCATAATGATAATGCATCAAGCGCAGCAGAAAATGTTGATGATTTGGATACAATTTTAGGGTAAGTTTAATTGCCACCTCTATAGGGATCAATTTTTTCGAATTTTGACAACTTGCTATATTGACTTTCGCCAAAATGGTGACTGCTTTTGTGGCAAAAACTCTGGTACCGCTTTAGATAATATCAGCCGCAGTTAATCTAGGATGCATTAAACAGATAAGGTGCAGCACCATCATAATCAGAAACTTTCTAACCTGTTGTACGCCAAGCTCACTGTCACCAATCTTGTTTCTAATATTACTGTATGATGTTCTAAACAGAGGCTCAACAAATGTGACATTCATTTGACTTTCAGCAGCATCTGGAAAGACTTGTTTATGCCGATGACACATGCCAACTTTTCGGAAGATGTATGGCTGAAAGTTAACATTAATATCCAACAGTGGCAGTTTCAAGATCGGCGAATCCAGTTAAGAAGAAGTGTATAACTTTACTTATTGGGATGTATCAGCGCCATAAACAGGGGGTGGCGCAGTTGGGCTCCACCTACTTTATTTTACAAAAAATCTCTTATTGTTCAACATAAAATTTTATTTCTCAAGGGCTTCTTTCATTATCCATAGAATCCCAAATTCCATTAGTGCATATTTTTGCAAGGAAAGTTGTCAAAAAGTCCAAAATTGAAGTAGGTACCCTTGTAGAATGATCGGAAAGAAGTTATAGTTCCAAACGAAGATTCATCAAGTTGTAAAAATTATGAGGAAGGGGAATATTTCAAAAATATTCCTTATTTTTTGCTAAATGGAGCATTAGTACCTCACTTACAATATCTTAAATTTCTACAGAGAGAAGCCGACACCACCCAAAAAAGAGTGACACTCCACACATTTCGCTTCGCTCGTGGGCTCTGGTGCTTGCTTTTCAGAAGTTTTATTTCTTCTTATATTTGACGAAATAATTCTACCTTTGTTCAACGATGCAATGAAATTTTTCATTTAATAGTATGCAACTGAATTTTAGTTTTCTTCTTGAGTATATTTGTATTGTTTATTCTTGACTTGAACCACTTTCACGGTAACATTTAATTGACAAATTAATTCTGTCTCTCATAAACAACTAAAAGTATACAATGGAATTTTTGTGTCCTTGTCATATTTGTCTTATGTCGTTCTTTTAACCTATCTTCATTCATTACACAAAGAAATTCTGACACGGAAAACTATTTTGTACCATAGAAAGATAATATAATATGGTTCACAATGCTCGAATTTGATGACCTTGACATATGTTGTAGAAAAGGTCAAAAACTGTTGTAATAACATATCTTAAACTTCATACTATATCATTTATATATTTTAAATTTCTTAGCTCAAAAATAAAATCCTCTGCTAAACGACAAAAAAGTTCTAAGGCTAATCAACTTCTGGAAGATTTATTTGGTCAGTTGTCAATGGATTCCGATAGTGATGCCAAATATCCTAATACTGTGCCATTCACTACCACCAATCAGCAACCATTGTCTGGACGTAACTCAACTCATTTGCCAAATGGTTATTCCAATGAAAGTTCAACGCGAGGAAAAGATAATACAAAATCTTACGGTAGTCTACAGGCAAATATGGGCAGTCGCACCGATTCATTATCAACAAATGCGTAAGTGACCGATGACTACACTCTGAACATATGTGTTTTATATAATAAAGTTAGCATGTTTGTTGCACCCTGTTTGTTGAACCCTCTGTCTAATTGTGTGTAATTTTATTTAATTTTTTTTTTTATTTATTTTACTCTCTTTACTCCCATAATCATTAATTGCTTCTTATACATACATTATCATAATTTCGCTATATCTCTAAAACCTATTAAGAATCAATTAATTTCATATTGTTCCATTTCATATTTTAATGCATTTTAATTGCTCCTCATTGAAACATTATGCAACAGTGAAATTTTGTCCAAAGATCCAAACGATCAGACAACCGGTGATGAATTTCAGTTTTGGCCCATAAGGTAAAGGCAGTGATAAAAATATTATTTTTTTTAACTCTCGTATTTGTAGCAGCATGTTATGCTTAGATTTTTAACAATTTTTACTTCTTACTTATGTTGTAAATTTCAACACTTTTTTTTTATTGTAGTGATATGATGAGTTTTTTTTATTATTATAAAGTTAAGGCATGCCTGTCGAGAAATTAACGATACCTCTGCAAACTCCATACATAGAAACTATTTTACCTGACTAAATTGAGATTAAATAAGAATCAACGCCCAGACAAAACCCTCTGTCCAAAGAATGTGCCATTCGGAATGTGTGGTAAGCTTTGTTGTAGATCAATGACAATAAAATTTGAAAATTTTGAGATGAAACTATTTTACCTGACTAAATTGAGATTAAATGAGAATCAACGCCCAGACAAAGCTGCCTGTCTAAAGAATGTGCAATTCGGAATGTGTGTAAATTTCTTTGTTTTTTGAGATGACTTCTTTTCAATTCTTGACTAAAGATTTGGCATCTACATAGATGCTTTAATTGATCAAACAGCTTATGCATTATATCCCTTCAAGCCATTTAGAACTTGTAAGTCTGAAATGATTCATATTATTGATAAGAACATGAGCCTAAAACTAGTTGGCTAGCTAAGTACATACATGTTTTGACTGTTTTTCTGATTGA
Source organism: Tricholauxania praeusta (assembly GCA_949775025.1). NCBI lineage: Eukaryota > Metazoa > Arthropoda > Insecta > Diptera > Lauxaniidae > Tricholauxania > Tricholauxania praeusta. The sequence continues at coordinate 98,090,445 of OX459030.1, read as the reverse complement.
CTCTCTTATGTTTCATAAATTTTAAACTTCAAATGAGTAACGAACACGACTTTTGTATGACTGTTTTCTGACTGTTGTGCTTCATTAATTCTGAATTTCATGAGACTAACGGGAAAAGCAGAAAAAATAAGCGAATTAATATTTTAGACTCAGAATACTTTCATATTTCAGACTCAGTTTTGTATACCTTTCCAAGAACGGAAAGTTCAGACACTTTAATGAACTCATAATGAGTGGAAAAGTTCAGAATTATGAATCATATAAGATATGACACTAAAAAGAGTCGGAATGTTTGCTGGGCTTGATGCTTCAATATCACACATTGCATCTTTGGTTTTTCTGAAAACTTTCTTATCAGTGTGATGACTGACTATAGACCAGTTGTGTGTAAAGACACGCCAAAGAAAATTTTACCAGCCGATCAGTATCTGCAGGTAACTGACTTGGTGCAGTGTTCTACAATATTGTCTCCGTATTTAATTTTAAAGCTCCAAACTGCTGAAAAATCAAAGCTTTGGTGTGGCTCTGAGCTACCTGCCGCTACATCAGCGAAACTATTGAATCTATACAAACCAGTGATGGAATTTTCGGTACGTTTGTACTTTTTTCAGAACATTTCCATCATAAAAAATTGTCGTCAGTACATTCGACAAGTTTTTGGTACATTCGGTACACTTGGCGCATTTTCAGTACGCTTAGTCCATTTTCTTAAGATTTTCGGTATATTTGAACTGTTTCTAAAAACTTTCATTATTTTTTAGTAAACTTGCCTGAAATATGCGTAGAAACCTGTGAAACATATGTAGTAACCTGGAGTAGGCTTTGCTGACCTTTTATATTTTTTTTTGTAAAAAAATTTCAATTTTGTTTGAATTTTAGTGATTTCAAGTAACTTTTATAATTTCTCGGAAATTTTCCGAGGGATTACAATGAGACTTGGTGCAGGACACTTACTAAAGCAACTTTCGGCCGGCCGAATGGTTGGTAGATTTGCATAATAGATTATATAATAGCGACTATTATTTACTTGTTTTATATTTCTTCTGTTTATAAAATGATAACCTTCAACTATTGAAGTAAAGCTTTGGGCCAAAGGAGTAGATGCATTTCATAATTTTGCATGATATACGACAATTCATTACACATTTTTCGGTTTTTTACGAGACAAAACTATAGATTAATTCTAATTTTATGTTTAATTTCTTTATCACATCAAATTTCATATTGAAGCACATCAGGGTTGCCAAGTTGAAAAGAAGCAATTCCTGGCATTCTCAAAAATAAAAAAAAAAAATGTTATTTTTCCTTCAAATGGTAAAAATTCAACTTTTTTTTGGGAAATGTCGATAACTTTTTTTTATTTTTTCTTGTCACGAAAAAAACATTTCTTTTTTTTGACTCGTTCCACAAAAGTTAGAAGTCCATGTTACAAAAATTGTCCAATTTTCGGCTATTTCAAAAATTTTTGAATTCCTACCGGGCTCCAGCTTTGACATGAAATTTCGGGCTTGGCCGGGTTAATCCCGGTTACTTGGCAACCCTGAAGCACATACAATCAAAAAGAGCACACTTTTTAAAATAAATGTATATTGTATTCGTATATCTATATAAAAGTCAGAAAATCGAAAAAACACAAAAAATTATTTTCAGAGCTCAAGTACAAAGGGATAAAAGTTCACTTTTTCCATGGGATGAAACAAACAAGACCGAGGATGAAAAACTCACCGCATGGATGGTTGCAGATAATGGTAAATTATTTTTTTCTCCTATTCCCTGAAGCTTCATATGATTCGAATGCGATTTAAGCGTCACAAAAAAAGTAAGCACTGCATCATTTGTAGATATAAAAACTGAGCACAATGCAATTTTAGAGCTAAACTATTCGATTGTGTAGATCTATATCGTACATAAATTCTTTTAGTACTTACTTATGTACATGTATTAGAATAAAAGCCAATCCATATTAAAGTGAGCGAATGTTTTCCAATTGTTTAGGATCATTGCTGGAAAAGAAAAATCTAAATGGATTCAATGGCCGAAACTCTGTATGGACACCAACGTACCTGAATAATTAGCGAATTCGAAGTAAAACCAAAAAACTTGAAGAAATAATAAAATGCATTGCAAAATAACTACGAATATTCTAAAGAACATTTGTCTTTTCTGTGATAACCAAAGTAAACTAATTATAAATACTGTAATTATATGAGTTGTTGTACTTAATTATAAGAATATCTAGCTGAAGTAAGAAAGTTATAATATCAAGTGTAAGTAAACTAAATGTGAGCTGCATTGCTTCTACAAGATTTTTTCAGTCATTATGACTTACTTATAGGTAAATTAATAAAGGTTGACTTAAGAATGTGCAACTTTGAATATGTGCATTGTAGTCATAATGACTTAAAAATTCTATTGGAAAATTGCAGCTAAACTGTTTGTCCAAAATATATGTTGTCTATGAATACCAATGTAAATTTAAGACATAAATAAATGTAATTCTAAAATAGAACTCAATTTTTTCCACTTATTTTTGATAACGTGAGTAAAAATGACATTAGCTCAAATACAAAATCTTTGGAGCCAGGCCCGAGCGCAGAAATCATCCAGGAGGAGGAGGGAGTGGGTTTGAACTCGGATATTTCATATTAGGTTATGAAGTTCATAAAAAAGTTAAGAAACTGTTTACTTTTCATATGAACATTTAATTATAATTAAACACACACACAGATAGATGTTATGACTCGATATTTAATTACTATGTAAGAAGCTGATTCTGCGAGGAAAGACGCGTCCAAAACTCTCAACATTTTTTCGACATCGAGATGTATATTAAGTGAAGCTAAGCCCAGGGCCTGATTTACCCACAGGCTAAACAGTCTTAAGCCTGGGGCGCAAGGTCCGAGGGGGCGCTGAGAATGTACGTTGATTTTCACTTTGTTTTCGCATTTTTATTCAGTTTTAAATAGTTATACATTCTTGACTTTTTTTAATGCTTTTACATAAATTTTAAATAAATAATAAATAATACTCCAGCGGTACCTACCTGCTTTTAATATTAAAACGATATTTTTTAACATTCGATTTAATTTTCGATTTTCTTAATCTATAGCCGCAGACAACCAACTTTGAACAAAAAATTACTCGTGTAGTCCTTGGGGAAGAGATAGCGCCTATTCACTGTTTTTAACATTATGTGATTTACTTGTTTATGCTTTGCATTGTGAAGGGCGTCCGGGAGTTTTTCGATAAATAAAAAGAGTTTTTTTAAAATTTTTTTTTGAAGCTGCATTTTACTTAGACCAAAATTTTTTTTACATTATTAAAGTATAGTTATACTTATTACTTATTTCTGAAATTTTGGTCTAAAAATATTCGTCAGTAAGTTAAAAAAGTGCAATGCCGTGAACGACCTCAAAATTTGCGGTGAGCAAGATATCTGGAGACTCATCGGCTCATCGGAAAAAAAAAATTAAATTTTTTTCGGTTAAGCAAATATTTAGGGGGCATTTGATGGTTCGATTTTTTTTTTTGGATACATATTTTTTGATTTATAGCCTAAAACGACCTCAAGTTTGTGCACAAAAAATGAAAATTTTCTTTGTACGCCCGCCATTTCGTCAAAACTTAATATTTTTCAAAAATCAACGATCAAACGCCCCTTAACTATTTGCTTAACCGAAAAAAATGTAATTTTCTTTTTTCGGATGAATCAGTCTCTAGATAACTTGGTCACCGCAAATTTTGAGGTCGTTCACGGCTTGCTTGCTTGCTTGGGTGGCCATAACAACCCGTTACCGGGTTACGGCCGACCTCAAAAGCTCTCTCCAGGCGCCTCTGCTTTGCGCACGCCTTCTCCAATCATTCACACCAAGCGTGGATAGGGTTTCCTCGGCTTGGTCTTTCCATCGGAGGCATGGTCTTCCTCTTCGTCGTCGCCCAGCGGCTTCCGCATCAAACACCTTTTTCGCCGGAGCTTCTTCGTCCATACGCACAACATGTCCCAGCCAGCGCAGACGTTGAATAGTGATGCGCTTGACTATGTCAATGTCAGCGTAGAGCTCGTACAGTTCGTGGTTCATTCGAATACGGTAGTCGTCGCCGACGTGAACAGGACCGAAGATTTTGCGAAGAATTTTTCTCTCAAACACCCCAAGCGTGGCTGCATCAGTCTGCGACACAACCCATGCTTCTGCGCCGTAAAGTAGCACGGGTAAGATGAGCGTCTTGTAGAGTGTCAGTTTTGTCGGGCGAGAGAGGTCTCTACTACTCAATTGCTTACTGAGACCATAGTAACACCTATTAGCAAGAGTTAGTCTTCGCTTTATCTCCAGGCTGACATCGTTTTGAGTG